>JAHQIW010007319.1:0-610161 GCA_019055375.1 Parelaphostrongylus tenuis
AATATCATCTCATTTTGGTATTGACAGCCTTTGAATCGCATGTGTTTTCTTTTCAAGTTGGATAAATAATTGGTTACTTATACTGTAAACGTTTCAGGTGATCGTTACAAAGGTTTTGTTCTTGTTTTTACGAAGAAACGAAGATTCGAAAGTCGAGAATTACTTCTCTACAACAAAACGTTGAAGGAACTACTAGACATTCGATGTAACTATGACTTGGCCGACTGCGAACGACGAGCAATTTCGGCAGGAATTATAACCTTATTCCGGTTTGCTCTTGTTAAATTTACAACAGCTTCTCCTAGAAATACGTAATCGCTAATGAATGCTCTACTTTGAGCGACAATGATCGACAAGCGATTACGCCAGATCCGGAAAATCTCCGACAAAGAGTTCAGTATCGTCTCGAACAAGTTGACAGAACTGGAGAAGAAACAGCGAACCAAAGAGCGACTTCGTGCAACCGTTTGGAGTGTTGAGAAAACTAATTCAAAGACTTTTTATCGGTAAAAAGAAGCTGCCCAGTTGAACAGACAGGATTCAGAAGTGTAGCAATACTTTTTCAAACAAAGTTATATTTCACTGACCAACTATGATAGAATCGTATCGTAATTTCTCAGAGTAAATATTATTATCGTCGGTATTGTTCAACAGTTCACAGCTTTTTTCTTGATAAGTCTAGTTTAGTGATTTTTCTGTTGATAAGGTGTAGGTGTTGGGCTGACTGGACTGTAGACAATCTGATTTATCTAAGCTCTTATGTAGGCAAATCTGTCAAAACATCATCTATCCAAGTAAATTTATCATGACAACCTTGCGTAAAATAAAAGGACTAAGATAAAGCTCTCGGCGTTGATCCATACCTAAGGAATGCGCCATGCATTCGTCTTCAATTTTAAACTTCGTTTGAGATGATTGAATACCTATCTGAACTTTACAGCGACTCGCGGTGGCCTCCCACTGTATCGGGTCAGTGCTGCTTATCCTCCCAGACAAGTCTACGACCAGTTTCGTTAGCAATTTTACCAAACGCAGAGGGATGGAAGGCTTTGGCGCGCCATCAGTGAGCGAGATCGAACCATCGAATTTGTGGTGTCGAGTGCAACTCTAAGCAGTGCGCGGCATGCAACCTTGTGTATCAGGTTATGAAGGAAAACTATGGTTAGAATAGTAGTTCAGATGCCTTATTTTCAATATTTCAAATAAGTACCACTAAATCGAAGCATAAACTCAAACGTGATTTTAGATGCTTGTCATCGTTGATTTTGTAGAAAAAACTACGTGTTAGTCATGAAAATGCATGTGCATGGAAACAGACTGACGTAATAATAGATTTATTTGCTATCAGTTGCACCCGTACTACCATTTGATATCGTCCGTACCTATGTCCCGTTGGAGAGCCCGCAGCGACTTCTTCGTAGCAATCAAATCAGCTCCTTGCGCATCCCTGCATATCATATAGTTAGATTTAGAAGAGTGTTAGACCAAATCAAAGAGAGAAGTTGTCGCTCATTTTTTCGTTACTTCTCAACGCAAAACTAGATTTGAAAAATGCAGTTACTTGTCAGTAGGGGACAGAAAAAAACGTGCCTTACGCTGCGCAGCAGTTAGTTCTGCAGGATAAAGGCTAGATATATTGGAATACCTCATTAACATCTAAGTTACGCAAGATTCAGAAAAAGGAAGTAAACAGTAGATATCAACACCTAGCCCGATCTAAAATTGCGAAAGTTTCCTCGAATGAGATGAACAGAAAATCCTTCTGATCAATGACGCTGAGAAATATACAAAACTTTCGGCTCCATGTAGGAGCTGTTCACTCGCTTCATCCATACCAGTATCTTTCCAGTGAGCGTTTTACATTTCACATGGTTTTCGCGCACCTGACTCTAACTAAAAACCCACTAACATCAAGAAAATAACGAAAAAGATACAGTTTTGCCTTATAGGACACGATTTGCTGATTAGCTTCTCTAATATCCTCAGTAAGTCGTTGATTTTCCAACGCATAGGAAAGACAATCGGATCGAGTCTGTAAGTAGATCAAAATAAGAAGTGGAGTTATTATAGTTGCGCTGGAATACCTGAAACATAAGAACTAACTTGAGTCAGTAACCCTTCACTTTCCTGCAAAGAAAGTGTCAACTCATCACAGCGTGCTCGTTCAAGAGCCAAATCCGTTGAAGTGCGCGACAAGTGGTCCTCCGTCTGAACATATCAACAGCCAATAATCAAGTGTAAGATTTTAAATTACTCCCAACTAAGGCTTAGACTTTGAGCTGGATGAAAAAAACGTATCCTAGCCTACTCTGAAAATGACCCGTTCTCACCTGTTGACACATCAGTTCTGCGGCTCGTAATTTACAACTTAGCTCAGTGATTTCCTCATCCCTCTCGAGAACCTCAAGAGTACAGTTAAATTCAATAGACTTAGATTTTGACTAAAGGACTAAAAAGAGAATAAAATTTAGCTCTCATAACCCAGACACACTTCATACTGGTAACTTTTGGAGAACATCCAAAACATGACCAAGTTACCTAATTTGAAGACACAACTAATGACCACTATAAAATGTCACTATAATAACCCTTTTGTGACTGGGCCTTTGCTGTTCCCCTAGACTTTCATGAGCCATTCTATGGCTTGATTCGTGTAGATTCAATACTGTACTTAATTCCCAGAAAAGGTCTTCATAGTGCGCGGTAGCGGCCAAAACAGAATTACGTCTCTCCCTCGTTTGCTTTAATGCTAGGCTGGCGTCTATGTCAGCTTCTGGAAGTTATCTGATAACCTGGATCTTGTTGATTCTCAGGTCCATAGAAAGCTGTAAGAGCGAAAAAAAGATAAGGTTCAACACTAAAAAACATACACACCAAAAGTATATGAGCGCGTGGTGGAAGTCGTGATGTATAACGATATCATAAGAAAACCATAAATTTCTTTTGAAACGGAAAAAAAATCCCAATAATTAACAAAAATAACGAATAAAATAACTGGTCGGACGGCAGTTGAAATCGCTGCGCGAATCGAGCGATTTTCGCTTTTACATTAGATTTTCTCTTCATTGAGCAAAAAATCCAATTTTTTATGGAGTAGAATTTCAGAAGAGAAATCCTTTCATCATTATACGTGCATGAACTTTTTACTTCGTCTTGAATGTGTGAATAAACGCGTTATGAAGTTTGAGCGATTCTTGGTTCTCAGAGCGCTCAACAAAGATTTTCTGAAAATCAAACTCAAGCTCAGAATTATCGTAATTCAAACCAGTGACTACTCAAAGTCTGGCGTATAGCCAAGCACAGTCGCCAACCGAATAAGCAAAGCAAATTGAAAGTGAGACGCAATTTCACCTCCTCTACTACGACCTATTTACTTGAAAGCAAAGTATAGTATGGATTCGTCGTTTCATAAGCTATCGAAAAACTATTAAAAGCCTATGAGAAAAGCTTTGTCAAGTAAAAATGTTGCAAATAATCGTGTAACTGGACGGATACCAACATCCCTAAAGAAATGTGATCTCATTATTCTACTATCAAATTAAAATAACGTATGAACCAAAGAAAGCTTCTGAACACTAGAATAAGACTCACCAACTTACGACTCTTATCAAGATCCTCGTGTAACGACTTCGATATATTAATCTCCCTTTCTAGTTGAACACGAAGATCCTCGATTTCGATTTGAGATCTCTCCAAACACATCTACAAGAGATACGTCTCAAAAGGATAGTAATCAGCTGAATACTTGCAGTGGAGCAGAATCATGATTTTTCTGATTAGAGGACTCTGTCCGCATCTGTAAAAGTACTACAATGCGAGAGTATGTCAAGAACCACCTGTGACCACTGTGTCAGACACGCTCACAATAGAACTTCGTAAAAAAACTGCGCCTGACAATTTCACGTATAGTTTCGTGCTTGAAAACAACAGCAAAGACATCCAAACGCTTTTTTAGAAGAAAAATTTCGGCTTCTCAGTAACGCTATGCTGGCATAAGATATAAAATTATCCTAAAAACCAAAAGAAATGGGCGTTTCATTCGGATAGAAGCAAACAGATAACCAAAAATTCCACAGAAATGAGCTGCGTAGCATGAACGGAAACAAAAGCATCACAACGATGGTGGAAAAAATACCTGCAAAGAATTATCTACTCCCTCTTCCAATTTCTTTCGATTGAGACAAGTGTTTCTTTCGAGACTGATCAAGTAATGAGATTGGTTCGGCAGTCTTTGACGAGCTGGTTCGACCTTAAGAAATCACAAGTGCAAATCTTAAAGCAAAATGAAGCAAAAAAAAAAGACGCATACCAATTCAACGAGCCTCTCGAATTCTCTGCTTGCTGCCTTTGCTTTCTTATATTTCCTCTCCAATTCAATACATCGTTCTTGTAGAATCTCTTTATCACGAGCTAGACTTTTCAGTTCGTGATTCAGATCGGCTAGCAAGACCTCTTGCTCTATAAACCGGTCGCGATTGTTCCTGATACAAAGAAAACTGCCTATTTGGTCTCAGGTATGGCAGTTATAACAAAAGATGAAGCTTTGTATTTCCTTTACAAACCTCGTAGAACATAAACTAAAACTGGTTCTTGTCCATTATGAGGCGACAAATGAAAAATCGATGTCATTCTCTGGACAAGAATCTTCCGTAGGAGTGTTATTAATCATTCGAAAGCTTAGATTTCTGACTAGACCGCCACGTGGCCGGTATTCAAAAACGTCTTTTTCAACGCTACGGAACGAAACTCCTTGACTTTGAGACGTCAGATGCGCATATTTCTCGCCGGACAGAGCCCTTTTTTGGACTATCAGTCATCACTCGATAGGGTAACGTTTACGGAATCCAACGGTGTGCTTCCCGAAAAACCGTTTCTCTGGACGCAGCAGGTAAAATAAGTTGAATTTACGTACGTGAGCAATTTGGTCTTTGGCCACTTCACGTGCTCCTGGGTATGGCGGCACATGTGCTGACGCAATGATCGATAGATTTTGGAGCATAGGAACGTGTAGAGAAATGCCGCGCCAGCAGTTAACATGGCCGCTTCACTCAGCAGCTCGTGAATTGGCCAAAGACTACTCTGTTCGCGTTATAAGAATTCGACTTACTTTCTCAGTTTCATTGCAGAGAAACGGTCTTTCCAAAAAATAAGCAAACCGCTGATATCAACAAGTATAACATTATCGCTTGATTTATGATAGTCTAAAAAAGCTCTGTCCGGCGAGAGAAATGCGCGTCTGAGATATAGTTTTGTTTGGAAATTTTAAGCGTTATAGAATGGTATTTTTCCAAAACTGGCGATGTTTTCAGTGGAAGGGGTTGTAGACAGTGATTCAAGCTATCGAATGATTACTAACACTCCAGTGAAAAGTTCCTGTCCAGCGAATAAGATCGATTTCCACTTGTCACCTCACAATGGACAACGTGCCGTAAAACTATTCCGTCAGTTTTATGTAGAAAAACTCGAGCCTATAATCATATACGCAGATGTGCGTAAGCGTTTTAGACAGTATAAGGACGAAGTTTGTCTTGATTAGCCAAAAGACAAGGCTTCTCTAGTGAAAACCACCTAACAGGTACGAAATATCGCCTTCTTCAGAGCCCGGAAAAATCAGCTTATTTCACCACCCAATCAGTCAAAAACCTTCACCGTTCCAACAGAAATACTTTTGAAGTGGAGTTCCTGTAAATTCCTTTTTCTGTTGAATAAAGAAGGCGTTTTTTCGCTTGGCTTGAGAACAATCCAATCTTTCCAAGCACTGAAGGAGACAAAATCGCAGGAATGTCAGCCGCTTAAGTAAATTTCCACAAAAACCTCGTATTTTGGTCTACAAAGAAAAATCAGTGAACTTTTGGAGAACACTGAGGTTAGCAGAGTCGGTTTTGAGATTTTTTACAACCAGAAGGACATTTCAAATAAACACAACTGTCTAATTTCTCCTTAAAATTCGACTTTTTTTCGAGACCTCGCTTAAATACTATAATCGGATAACAAATTTTAAGTCTTTCATAAGGTCTTTTGTGGCCCTTATAAATGCTACACATCTCTCCCGGTCTTTGAATACCATCACTTGTATGGTGCCTTTTATCTAAGCCAGTACTTTTCAGGAGAGAGCCCCCTTACACAAGGTAATCGTCAACGAAGATGTTACACTGCTCATGTAAAGTGAAAATATCAACTCACACTGCAGAGATAACAAATCATTACATGTCCACTGACAAGATCATCCGACACTGCAGTGATTAAAGGTCGAATGCTTATGGCTGGTAATTTGATACTACCTTCATATTCGACTGTTTTTTGAGACTCGCTTAACACGATGTATGATTCTTTTGATCCTTTCATTATTATTTGAGCCAACTTGTCATGTTGTGTGATAAGGGCTCTTGTACAGCCCGATACACGTGTTTCGTCCTTACAAACTCGTCAGTCGGGCAGAACCCGTTGTCCTTCGATCTTTTTATAGTCAGTTCTCTCGGGAGCCCTACTCTCCCTACAGACCAAACACGTGTATCGGGCTGTACAAGAGCCCTACCAAACCACAAGTCAAGTTGGCTCAAATAATAATTAAAGAATTCATTGAAATTTGAGCGTGGTCTCAACAAAACACTCAAAATAAAGGTATATAATTCTTTATTTAACCGGTGCATATGTTTCAAAATGCCTACTGATGTAGAGTAATGTGCAAAGCTTCGGCGTCAGGCAGGACTCGAACCCACATCTCACTCTATTCGGGAGCGCATGCTTTAACTCGTTACACTACTAACGCCCGTTTTGTTCACCACTCTTTCCACGCCAGAACACATCTACCTGTCAGCGAACAGCCGTCAACGGCCTGGCCCAGGTAACTGCTTATAGACATTGAACTCAATCACGATAACAGATATTGGATACTAAGATGATCGCTTCCGGATAGAGTAACATGTGGGTTCGAGTCCCGGCTGAGGCGAAAGTTTTGTACATCACTCTAGATCAATGGGTATATTCAAAACAATTAAGCCTGATAACAATCTGTGCGACTGACGAGGATGAAGGCTGAAACACGTTTTAGCACTTTACAAATGCCATGACAGACCTCATGAAAAGCTTAAAATATGTTAAAATTCACTTGAACAGTGACATTACTGAGCAATTTCGCAGTTTTAAAGAGATCAAATTCATTTCCGCAGGCCGACTATTTCTTAATCTCGTCACTCTCTGAGAGTTTCACAGTTTCTTGAGCCAAAATAAGTGGTTTTCGAAACAAATTCCAACTGATCAGTCAACGTCTTAGCGGACTTCATGTTCTTCAAAGCCTGGAACGATCAGGTTGTCTAGAATCCAACCCGGAATTGTAAACTGATGATTAATGGCAAGGTAAAAAAGTCGGCCTTGGCTAATACAATTCTATCAAACGCTGCGACAAGATGTACACTTTGAGTGGGAAATTTGCAGAAATTCATGGAATGAGAAGGCAATCTCGCTAACATCTATCCTCTGATTTTGGACGAAAACCGTCAAAAATCTGCACTTAAGATTCGATATCTTACCGACATTGCTGAGCAATCTCTATCAGCTGCGTTCGTCAGAGCAATGTTCTCCACTTGTAAATCGCTGGAACGAAAGCGATCCAATTCTTCGGACTGTCTTCTTATAACATCATTGGCTTTCTCTGCAAAGAAAAAGAGAAGATTCAGTTGGTGAGCTACGCAGCTTCTTCCTCGCTTCATGACAAATTACGCGAAACTCAAATGGTCCCTATCCTCCAAGTCAGTAAAACAATAAGTGTCTAAGTCATGTAAACCAACAAATTATAAAGAAAAAAAAAGTATAAATCACTTTCGCGGTTGGGCATGAGTGAATGAAACAGAGGTTGCAGAGAGAGATTTAACTATTCCGACATCAGCAATCAAAGGTAAAACATCCAAAGGTAAATCATGCCAGTAGCAAAACACACTTCGAGGAGCTCAATCAAGCTGTTCATAATAAACTTCAATGACAAAAAGGAAATTTCATTGATAATATTAACAGCGTCATGATAAGACAGTTTTCGTACAAAAGCAATAAACACCGGATTTCTTGACCAGAAGTACTCAAAACTGCATGATTTTAGTATCGTTCAATAGCGCATTTTCTTGCGAACATTTTGGCATACAACATGTTTATACTTGCTTCAAGATGGAGCTGTGGCGGAAACGAATTCGCCTGCTACTCACACACAAATTGCGCGTAGGGGAGAACGCTGGTGAAACGGGGCGCAAGCTTAATCGAGCTTCCTGTAGACGGCCTGAGCGCGACTGATCCGCCAAACTGCTCTCTCCAGCTTTAGACTTCGAGAACCACTTCCTAGCCGTCCTTTCTGCAACCCGTACCATCGCCCCAAGCTCCACTCAAGCTCTGCGCTCCGTTTCACTAGCGTTTTCCCCTGTGCGCCATTCTTGTATGACTAGCAAGCGAATTTGTTCCCAATACAGTTCCATCCTACAACAAGTAGAGGGAAATTGTATACCAAAATGTTCGCAAGAAAGTGCGCTATTGAACGTTACCAAAATCAAGCACATTTAAATACTTCTGACTAGGAAATTTGGTATTTATTGCTTTAAAGCCAAAACTTATGGGACTACCTAATATCAACAAAAAACAAATGATAGTATGAAACAATTGACGACAACAAATTTCAATAACTTGTACTTTATCACTTTGATTTATCTGTCTCACAGTTCTTTTTTCCACTGAGCGGATCCCAGTACTTCTATCAATCAATTCGCTTCTCGTCCTCCTTATGAAAGTCGTAGAATACTGGTCGAGCACGTCTCTGCAATCTCGAGCATAGCCAGGCAGAGGCGTTCCGTAGGATGTTCGTTATCGACTGCCAGAGAGTGTTGAGAAAGGTGAGAGATCAACCTATTACTTCCTAGCTGCGCCAGGGAATACTAGCCACTCGGTCATAGCCCCCCCCCCCCCACCAAACCTTCAATAACAAATTTCAAACCCCACTAACTATTTCAATTCTGATAATCAATATTTGAGCCACGCATGTCAGTGGTCTGTCAATGAGGGCTAGCTTATAGAGCCCGATACACGTGTTTCGATGTTGCGATCTCGTCAGTCGGGCAGTTACCCTTTCTCGTCCTTTGCTAATCTCTGTGGGAGCTCCATTCCCCACACTAAGAGTTAACGACGACGAACGTTTTACACTTTATGTGAGGTGGTCTCATTGACAGACCACCGACATGCGTGGCTCAAATTATGACTATCAGGCATACTGAAATTTGAGCAGTGGTCTTAAGAAAACCGAAACGAAAGACATGATATTCCATTCTGATGACAAGCTAACAAGTAGGTAGTGAGAAATGACAAACAGCAATATGCCCACAAACTAATTTATAGTAATGTGCGAAACTTCTGCGTCAGGCGGCACTCGAGCCCAAATTTCAGCCTATCCGGGTAGCGTGCTCGAACCTTGTACTGCCGACGTTTGTAGTTGCCCACCACTATTTCAACGTTGAAACGCATCTATTTGCTAGCAACCAACCGTCACGGTATGGTCTGGGTAGTCGCTATCGACACTGAATGATCAAACAGAATTCAGAGAAAACAGAGTGGCCGCAAAACAGGCGGCGGTGGTGCAACGGTTCGATCACCTGCCCCCGGAGAGAATGAGATGCGGGTTCGAGTCCCAACTGACGTCAAAGTTTTGCACATCACTCCACATCAATGGGCATATTTACAGCATCATGCGCACCGCCAAAAGCGGTTAATTTAAATAATTAACCTCTTGCTTTTTCTGATTGGGAGGGGGCAAATGAAAAACCGACCTCATTCGCTGGAGAGGAATTTTTCATAGGAGTATTAGTACTCATACGGAAGCAGAGATTTCGCCTACACCCTCACGTCGCCGGTTTTTCAAAGCACCCCTTTATGACGCCGTAATTTGCACACAAAACCGGAGCATATCTCTCGCCGGACAGAGCTCTTTCTTTGGACTATTAGTAATCGTAAGACAGTGTAATGCTTCCTGATGTCAGTGCTTTGCTCATATCCTGAATTAAATGAGAAAGAGAATCTTGATTCTTTCTAATCAGCAGGGGACAAATGAATAGCCGATCTCATTCTCTGGAGAAGAACTTTCCATAAGGGTGTTAGTACTCATTCGAAGCTGAGGCTTGAGGCTACAGCTTCACATCGTCGTTTTTCGAATGAGACGTTTTTGATGTTGCTACAGAGAGAAATTTCGTGGCTTTAGACTTGCATATTCTCTCGCCGGACAGAGCTCTTTCTTTCGAATAACAGTAATCATTCGATAGCGTAATTGTTTCGATTCCAACGCTATGCTTATATACTGAAAGGCCGTTTCTCTGCAACGCAGCAGGTAAAATAGTTTTAAATTCAGGATGTGTGACAATCGACGATCCAAAGGCAGTTCACGCGGAGTTGTGTGTGGCGCCCACGTGACTGCTCACATAGTTCTCTACGCGTTCATAGGGAACCGTGAAAGGGCCGCAGCTAGCGCGCACGTGAATCGCACACGACTGCTCTGCTCCCACGTGGGAACTCGGCTTATACCCAGCTGCATGCGGCTTATTTGATCTACTGCGTTTCAGAAAAACGGTCTTTTCAGTAGATAAGCATAGCGTTGGAATCAGAAAAAAGTTCGCTATCGAATGATTGCAGATAGTCGAAAGAACGAGACCCTGTCCGGTCGAGAAACAATCCAAGTCTGAAGCCACGAAATCTCTTCCTGTAGCAACGTCAAAAACGTCTCATTCGAAAAACGACGATGTGAACCTGTAGCCTCAAGTCTCAGCTTTCGAATGAGTACTAACATGCCTATGAAAAGTTCCTCTGCAGAGAATGAGATCGGATTTTTCATTTGTCCCTTGCTAACGAGAAAGAATCAAGGATTCTGTTTGATCAACAAATAGTAGTAATAAAGGAACAAACAGTAAGCAATAACAAGATGACGAAAATAGAAGCTGATATCATATTGAGCATATGTCACTCATTGATAGAGACTGACATGCGTGGTCAAAAATGTTTATAGGCATATGAAATTGAGCAGTGTCTTAAGAAACACTCGAAACGAAGATATGAAATAAAGCCTGTGATAAAAACATTAAAGTGAGAAATAAACCACTTACAATAAAAATAACAACAATAAACAACAAAAATAACATAATGACGAGACATTCCATAATAAAAAGTCTTTTAGCAAAATAACCAGTAGTAACGAAAATCAACAAGTAATAACAACAAAAACAACAGACAATAAACAGTAAACAAGAGCAAAATAGTCAATAACAACACATTTCATAACTAAATTCACCTAGCTTAAGATACTACTAGGATCCAAGTAGATTTTGGGGAAGTTCACAATTCTGCTACCGCTGAATAAATTCAAGGTTTCTTGTGTTTTTACTGCTTTATATAGTGTTATGATGATTCAAATGTAGCTAAGAGAACTGAGTGGTAAGCAAAAAATTCGACCTCTGAGGGGAGCTGAACCCGCGTTTCATCCACACCTGGGACGCGTGCTACCACTACACCACCGAGGTCGGCGTTTACTCACCACCACTCAATCTTGGCCCAAAACATCTATTTCTATACTTGAAAATCATCTTATTTCACCGCTGACTGCGGTATTATGATGTTTAAATAAATCCAATGATGTAGAGTGGTGTGCAAAAACTTTTGCGTCAGCCGGGATTTGAACTCAGATCTTACTCTTTCCGGGTGCAAAAGGAGCGTCGGTGGTACAACGGTCTAGCACATGCTCCGGCAAAGAGTAAGATGTGGGTTCAAATCTCGGCTGACGCAAACAATTTTACACACCATTCTATATTTGAATTGAATTTTCGAGTAAAATAATAAATATTTTCACAACGAACTGGAAAAAAATTAAATTAATTACGATCTGACTAGGCCATATAGGACAAGAAGGACGAGGATGGCGAGGGGGACGACGAGGACGAGGACAAGAAAGAAGAAGAGGAGGAAGAAAAGAAGGAAGGAGGGGTGGAGGAGGGGGGGGGAGGGGAGTTAAGATAATTTTCTGGACTTGGGGAATTCAAAGAACTCACTGGGAGCCATTCCAGAAGCACCCTGAGGGAAAATGGGATCGAAAAAAAAGGGAGATGGCAATAAAATTCATATTGACCGAGTGCTAACGACAATTTTGGGTATCTAGAGTACGAAGTAAACAAATTCTTCGACAAAGTGAAAGCAAATAAACAAACACTAGCAAATTGCCAAAGTAAACAAACAAACAAGTAAACAACAAAACAACGTGCAAACAACCCACCGAGTTGGGCGATGATATATGGTGGCACATTCATTCGAATCGATTCACACCACAACAAGTCTCTCCCGTCGTCGAGCTGTTCGTTCGTCGTCGTCGTCTTCTGAAAGTAGAAATCGAATTATCGCATCGATACCAGTCGATATCACGGATAACTCGATACGGCTAGGTTAGCCGAACGGATGAAGAAAACCGCGGATTCTTCAAAATATCGATGATTCTCAGATGATCCCACCAGGAAGTTTTCCACAAAAAACCCCTCAAATTCCTTAGATTGATTATCATGAAAAGATGATAAATTTCAACATTATTACTAGGCTTTTCTCAATTTTCTTTCGGTTTTGAAGAAGGAAAAATCCTCCGAATCGTCATTTCTCAAGAAAAACTTGCTCAAAAAAATTTTGTCTCCTAGCTTACTAGGAAAAATCCGTGGATCAGCGAAGAACTGCTCATGGAAGATGAGAAAATCTAAAGAAATTCAGGGTTTGTTTTTCTTAGTAAGCCGAAGAAAAGAGAAGTAGAAGTGAATTAGAAGAAGAAGGAAAGAAATAAAGAAAAAGTAAGAGAAAGAGATAAAAAAGAAAAAAAGGAAAGAAAAAAGGAGCGAAAAAGTACTGCCGAAGAGATGCGTACTGATCACTGATGCGAGGTTTCCTCCGAGTAAAAATCGATTTATCGATTTTTATCGCCTTTCCAGACGATATGTATAGCTTTAAGAGGAAGAGAGGAAAGCAATAACTCATATTGATGGCTTATAAGGGCAAAAGAAAGACAATAAGTTGAGTGAGAGAGCGGCTGCTTCTCTCTCTATGGGAGGGCGTGATTTATTAAAGCCGTCAGTCGTCGAGCTCATTAGGACGAGACCGAGAGGAGAAGAAAGGAGAGGAAAAAACAAGATGACGCAAGACATAAAAAAAAGGCAGTGAATGAATGAGAAAGACAAGGAAGAACGTGGCCTCTACCATATCCGCGCATCGGATGGATCTACAACGAATTTGATCTGCGTCGATCAATATGATCAAATCAAGATTCAGATGGGTCCATTCTGATAAGGAGGGCACAAATGAAAACTAGATCTCATTCGCTGAAGAGTAACTGTTCATAGAAGTGTTAGTAATCATTCGAAAGCTTAAACCTCTGGCAACAGCCCAATGTCGCCGGTTTTTTCAAAACACCCTTTCACAACGCTGCAAAATCCAGAATAAAATCATATTTCACACACGCTTTCGCCTGCTTTTTCTCACGCGCAAAAATCGCTGGAAACACGAAGAGCATGTCAGCGTGTAGAGAATTTTCCATAGTATCAGGATCCACACGTTTCTATTTGAAGTTTATGTCGACGTGGTGAAAAAAAGACCCTCAGTTGAATAACAACAATTCAAATGCGATCGAACTCCCGCCCCTTGCACCGCCCTCGCGCTCCGTGATTTAGCCGGCAAACAAGTTCGCCGAATATGTAGATATTGATCGATTTTCCTTGTTAATCAGTATATCCAGAAAAGAAGTATATGGTCGGAATCATTGGAACTTATAATATCGAACGATTACTAATAGTTTGAAGAAAGAGCTCTGCCCGGCGAGGTTTAAAGCAAAATATTTTTTTTCTCCTACAGCGCTATTAGACGAAGAGCTTTCCTGAAAACCAAACACTTATTTGAGTTCTTCGAAAATTGTGCTATCGAATGAGTACTAGCATTCCGAAGAAGGAATTTTTCCAGCGAGATATAACCGAGATAAAAAGAAAATATAAAGTGATTGTGTGAAACATAAATTTATCTTGGATTTTACAGCGTAATAAAAAGGTGCTTTGAAAAGCCGGTCATGTGGCGCTATAGCCTCAAGTCTCAGCTTTCGAATGGTTACTATCACTCCTATGAAAAGTTCCTCTCCAGCGAATGAGATCGGTTTTTCATTTGCCCCTTCCTAATCAAAAAGAACCTAAAAATGACACTTAACAGTAACAGAGATTGCATCGGATAGATCTATCAGGATTCTGATCTACATAGATCAATATGATCGATCTACATAAAAATGAAAAGTAGCTGCAAGCACCGGAAGGAAGCTGTGAATGAAGGGAAAGAAAAGATGAACTTTGTCTTAAATAAGATCCGAGACCACCATTTCCGCCCATCGGATAGCTTCACGTGAAATAAGATCTGCATTGATCAATATCAGTCGTGTGGAAATGGTAGAAAGACCCCCGAAGGCTAAAAGAAATCACTGAATGAAGTGGAAGGAAATGATCAATGTGGTCTACAAATGTGACCCGATCCTACCATGTCCGCCGCACATCGAGTAGCTTCTCTGTGAGATACGATCTACACCGATCGATATGATCAACATTTACATGATCGAAAGGAAAATTTTCAAAAAATGCCACTTAACACTGAAGGAAAACAGTGAATGAATGAGAAAGGAAGTTTGAATGTGGGCTTAAATGTAATGGCAGTCATGCCATATCCGTGCTTCGGATAGATTTCAGATGACTTTGATCTGCGTCGATCTATATGGTCCGTGTGATAATAAAAAATTGACATCAAACACTAAGAGAAAGCAATGAGTGATTGCGAAGGAGAGGACGAATGTGGTCTGAAAATGTGATCCGATCCTATCAGGTTCTTGTATCGATCGGGTAGATCTACATGGCGATAGTTTTCCAATCTGTAACTTTCCGCCGATCTATGATGAGGATTTTGAGCGATACGGAAAATTCTTGAACCATCGGCGGGATTGAACCCACGTATCAACCATACAGCGACCGCGTGCTACGGCACTGATTCATAGAAGCATCACCAGATATGTGGTAAGAGCGTCAGGTATTGCTATGAAAGCGGTAAAATTTGAAAATTTCATTAGAACGGATACAATTAATAGCTGCAGCTCAAATGGATTGAGTGCCGACGATGGCCTCGGTGGCACAGTGGGGTATGCGCTCTCGAATAAGAGGATGGATGTGGGTACAACACCCCGTCTGGAGTCGAATGTTGTCGCATCGCACTCAGCATCTTTGGCTACATAATTATAACATCATAACACCGCTGTAACAGCGGCTGATTAAAGGATCTGGTAAATCTATGCAAAGATTTCGCGTTGTTTATAATCCCGACAGAGTTTAACGATCGCCACATTTGCGTGAGGAATTTCGTTTCTACCGAAGAGATTAGAAGGAAAATGAAGCTGAGGCGATCAAATAAATGAACTCGAATCGACAACGTTAAAAGAAATATGTTGACGCGGCTGAGAAGAGTAGATGTAAGACATATGTCGAACGACGGACAGCTAAATGTGAGCGGAGGTTAATGGGAGTCGATATATTACCATCACTGGGAACAGACAAAAAAAAAAGAAAGCCTAACAAGTTTACGACGACGATCGAATTCGTATGGACATCCGATTGTATTAGGGAAAAACGATAGATTGCTTCATAGGAAATTCTATGTTGGAAAATTCTCCGCCCTCTGAAATCTAGTGGTAATGTAGCAAAAAGATTGCAGCCCACCTAGCTACTAGTTCACAATTCATTCTATGGATTGACTCTACTAAAAGTCTGGCAGGAGAAAAGCTCCATGTGGAGCGATAAATTATTGAGAAGCTTGAGCGCACCGCAGTCACTACATATCGCCTGAAACGTGCAGACATGAATGCACTGAAATCAGTACACATAGCCGGGGATTGACGATGCATTTCCACTCGACCAAAGAGATTTTGAATCTGTCTCCTTAAGAATAACCCATGTTTATAAAACATTCAGTTGGATAGCGGAATTAGAAAATACGAATGACATCTAGTGGCTGAAATGCTCAAGAGTATAACTCTAAAGTGAAAGCTCGAGAAGAGGACTAATTTAACGAGACGAATTGACGATAAGCAGTGGAGAAGAACAGCCGACTGAAGTCCAAACAGGATGTAGGCGGAAAAAAGTTTCTCCACGTCAATCAGGTTAGCTTCTGAAATGGGCGGACGTGTTCATCGTCAACGACAACAGCTCGTATTGGCCGTTGAAGACCATTTATGAAGATCATGAATGACATTGTGAAAGTCCTCATACTCCGAACACTTTACCACTAAGGAGAGTATTCACATTGCATGGAAATATACGGATATGGTAGTTAATCAGAAATTATTCTTCAATCTGCGAAACCAAGGAACCAAGAAAAACATTAAAAACCAGAGAAAACTACAAAATTCAAAACAGAAATATCTGCAAAAAGCCAACAACAAAAAAATATGATGATTCAATTTGTCTTTCGTTTTAGTTCTGGAAATGGGGTCACTGTTAATTTTGGTTATAATTCAATTTGATCTCATTTTTTTAGGAATATTGGTTATTTCTAATCAATACATTAAGGGAATTTTCTCACGTGAGTGATTATTGAGACCATTACGAGCGCAAATACTTCTGCTTCGATGGAAATTTATGAAGGGATAAACGCCTCAAAAACAAACAATTTCTGGGACTTCTTCTTCAGCTCAAAATGGAGTAATGGGCGAGCCATATACGCGGTCAAAAATCATACTGCGGCACACTTGAACGACAAATATTGTCAAGCAGAAGTCCTCAAGTGGATTATTTGCGTAGTTGTTTTCGGAGCCTGCTGAAATATGCAAGAAAAATCAAAGGAGACGCAAAAATTGAAAAATTTCAACATCTCTTCAGTAGACTGAGATAAACTCTCTAACACTCTTTTAACGATACCTAATTTCGGTTTTTTTGCGATGTGAATGACGCCTAAGTTTTTATTGTACTCGCAGTCATACCTATGGATGTCACGCCGACAGCTCCGGTAGTGTTTGTGTAGCCCTGCTACGTGTTTATTCTAGTTTTCTGTCATATAAATGCGTTATCTCCGCATTCGACGAATACTTCTGAGTTTATTTTATCTTATGGGACGCCGTGGCCGAGCAGCTGGGATGCTCGTCGCTGCGCGTGGAGCCGAGCTCTACCTCTCAATATTCTCCAGCCGTCAACAAGAACACCCTACGGAGGGCCACAGCTAGGATACTCTCGAGACTACAAGGACATGCTCGACCAGTATTCTACGTCATTCAAGAAGAGGACGAAAAACGAATCGAATGCTAGAAGCAGTGAGATCCGCGCAAAAAAAAATGTGATGGCGGGCCACGTAATTGATAAAGGATATTTTATCTTAGATATGTTCATTTTCTTCTGTAAACTCTCTCATATTTTTGATGGGCATACACCTCTTATGTGTGTGTGGGCGTATGGAGAAAATTAGTCGTCTACTATATAATCATAGGCTGTCAGCATTTGATGAAATTTTATGGGTTTTCGAACTAATAATGGGACATTTACGTTTATGTTTTGGTAAGCTCTCACTTGATATATTACCAAAAGTCATCACAGCGGTTGTCTCTTTATATTCCGGGAACCAAAACCCACTACGGAATCAACACCACATCTGAAGTGTAAGCTTCCGCGTAGCTCTTAGTAATGAAGTCGGGTATATTTATCTCGAACGCTAATTCATTCTGTCTGTTTGTGGTGTTGAACGTGCGGGCCTGAAGGCTTCTAGAACAATTTAGATGTAATGCTGCCTAAATGTTATAGTGAATTTGGGTCCTCGGAAGTCAAAAGGTGAAACATCAAAGAGCAACGATCTACTTTCTTGGAAGTGAAGCTGCACATTGGCAGCAATGTCAAGCCGTGGATACAGAGGCATGCCTAGGTCATCTCAGTGCCATCATTCTCTAGACCTCACACTCTCTTAGGCGTAGTCTCTTGCAGAAAATAAGGAATTTGGTGAAAAATTATTAAAAAAATATCCTGCCAAGGACGCCGTCCCACAGCATCTGTGTTGAATTTCTTTCCATTTTACTCTTGCATACTAGGATCATCTGATGAAAGAAAATGAGACGTAAAGGTGTCATATAAGTCACTCTCGTAGCTTTTTTTATATGACACCCAGATATGTGACTCGTCACGAGTGTATGAAAAGTCATTTTCGTCTCTATGGTGATATCCTGGAAAAGCTGGAAGGGAGCTACCTAAGGATTCCAGGAAGAGCCAACTCGGTTAGTATTCGTCAACATTCATAAAACGATGTGCTCAGACGGGCTGTACAACCTAACTGCGACTAGAAGACATTATGCGGGCGCTCGTTGCCTTAATAAGTCATTGGGTTCAACGTTCAAACTTGCTATTATTTTGGCCGTATAAATAAATGATGTGGATGCACACTTTTTGATTTCTTGTAAGGTATTTTCTCTTGTACTATGAACTATCCTTGAGCAACAAGATTTTATGATTCAGATAATCCCAAACTTACAAACTAAAAAATACCGCTGAAAGGCTAATGAATAAAAAGAGGGAGAAATCCGCGGACATTAGAAAAAAATCCTCCCTTTCTATTTAGTGGATAGGATAGTTTACAAGTATTGCTTATTTAAGGATTAAACATGGCCAGCTGCTCGTTACCACGTAAAACACCAGTGTTAGTCCTCTGGCCCATTGGCTCTTATCATTTTGTTGTGAGTAGTTAATTTGAACTCTATTCAAGATTTTTTAAATTTCCGCTATACTTCTCCTAAAGTGCACTACTAGCATTTCTATGCAAAAAAACCTTCCTGTGCAGTTTAACTTGGTGAAATCTCATAAAAACAATTACTTTTCCTAGTTCATAACTATTTTTATCGTGAAACTTCTTTCTCCCAATATTTGACGTATTTCTTAGACCACCTGCGGGCGATGCTTTTTAGTATCTCTCCAAAACTAGATACGGCGTCAACTTCACTCTATTCTTGAGATTTGCTTTGTTTTCACTGCTTTTTGGCAGTGTGTGATGTTCCAAATATAATCTAAGACGATGAAGCGATAAGTAAAAACTCCACGCAGATGAGAATTGAACGAGCGCTCAGCGATACGGAGACGCTGTGCTCTATTTTATCAGTGTGGATATGCTAAGCTATTTATTTAACCAGCGTACTATTTGTTGTTATATGTAGCGGGCAGGTGTTTTGAGAGACTGAAAGTGCATTGCAAAGTACTTTGTTGTTAGTTTAATACAACGCTCCTGCCAAACGAAGTCTCATGTCTCTGGGGTTCAACAAAATGTTGCCAAACTTGTCTAGGAGAATAAAAACGTTGACTCTATATTGTTATGCCCTCAAATGTCATCGAACAATCCAGATATGCATTCAATCAATTTTACAAGCTTCAATGGACTCAAACCCATGTCACAATTCTGAGTAAGAACAATTTTGCGCCTTTTTTTCTTTGGTCCACTCAAAACTTCCAACTTTAAAGTAGGTCTATAAAGATAACAAAAAATAGAAACGATCGCTTAAGTAGATGGTCTTGGTGGTGTGGGTGGAAAGGATAGCTTAGTTGATTACTGAATTTTCCAACTTTAGAAGTGAAAAGAATAATTACTTTGAAACATCGTTCCCATGAAAAGTACAGCTATTTGCATTGGCTTCAAAAATATCTTCGTCACATGATGCGAAAAGCAAGAGTTCATAAGTGATTTGATCCATCGCTATCTTTTATATTACCATCTTCTCATTCCAAAAATTCAGCTTCACTGAGACATTACATATCAATGAATATGTCAATGTTGCATCCTATTAGAGAATTTTGAACTAAACTAATTGACTGACCTACGAAGATAAGTGACATGTGAAAGGTGTGTTCAGTCACGATTCAACATTTGCATGATTGCTTTTTGGAAGAATGAGGACTCCATTTCGTTTTCCAGGGATAGCTGATTTGTTAATTTTCTAAATTGCGCTCTGCAGTATAAACAAAGTGTTTCTTGCCTACCGAAATTTGATTGGCGAAAATGGATCCGAAAGCAATTTATTCAAAAGATGTACAAAACCAGAGAAAGTTCGTTTTGGAAAAAATTCTATCAGTTAATAGTTTGACGTGACTTCACATATTGTGAGTGTGTATATTTGAGTAGGCTATCACTATTATTCAGTTCGTTGCTTCGCATCCAACCTTCACGTAACTTAGAATTTTTGTGTGGATTCCACAACTATGTAGGGACTTCGCATTTCTTTATGGATGGCGAATGCTAAGAAATGATTTCTCGAAACCTGGAATAGCTCTGTTGTAGCGTTAAAGTTCTTGAGTAAAGGCAGTCATCTATTCCTGGATTAAAAAAAAAAACGCTTTCCAGACGTCTATCACCATTCGCCAACTCAATTTTTTTTTTGATCTTGTATAAACAGATTCTAAAATCTCATCAATCGCTAACTTCTAAGTTTAGAGACGAAAAGCATTGAAAGATAAATTAGAAAGTAAATGAAGCCGCCTTCAAAGTCGTAGATAGTGTTTAAATTACTTGGCTGACTTGTCGCCAATTGGCAATACTCCTTCATGAATTATTCAATCAACATGCTCTTCTTGAAGCTCTTTGACAATTTGACGTTTACTCGTTGACTGCTTTGTGAATACCATTACAACTTTGAACGACGAGGGGAAATGAAGTGTCTATATGAAGGCAGATTTGAAGAAAGTCTACTCACTAAAGGAGTTATACGCGGAACATAGTTTAACGATATCGGGCACCCGGAAAAAGCTGATTACAAGACTGCTGCATAGGTTTACTAACTAAGGTCGTGTAGCAAATTTTGTTAGCCTTGGATGCAATGATTTGGCAAGACAGTGCAAGGAAAAAACCTCCCGTACACCATGGAAACAGAAATATTTCGAAATCTCTCTCATTTTGTTTTTTAGTATCACAGTCATAAAATTCCCTTGATAATGTAATAACAAGATGTAGGCTTAATATTTTGCAGCGGAAAACCTTTGAACGAACTTTGTCTTCTTTAGAAATGCTCTTCCTCAGTTCAGTTTTCGTATAGTGATATCAACTTTGCAGAGTTCAATTAGGTTATGAAAAAATATTTCTATTGTTCTCAAGAGAGATACAGCTTATTAGAACCATAGGGAAACATTCTCATGCAAGATGATCAAGAAATGGAAAGTAAGTTCCTCATCGATCCTGAGACTTAATTGAAAGCCTGCCTTTGGAAGATTGTCGCATATAAGGATTGATTGAAGATGCATAATAGCCACCATTAAATAGGGAAAACTTCAATACAGAAACTTTCAACATCTTCATGTGTAAGGTTTTCGCTTGACGTCGTCTTGAAGTGCTGAAGTGGAATTCTATAAAGGCAACAAAGAAGGGAATCAGCACATCCGATGAACAATCAAAACACGCTGCCAGGGTGACAAATTCGTCGCAGGAATTAGTTTATTCGAAATCATAACAAATTTCTGGCAAGTTGCTAGGGTTGCAAAGCTCCTCATCAATATTACTTCGTCATATAAGAGCTCATCTACTAGTCCATGCGTGGAAGAAGTAAACAACATCCATAAAATTTCTAATCACAGCAAAATTGATGATGAGATTTGTATGTTTTCAGGAATCGAAAGAAACGTAAAAGCATAGTGAAAAAGCAAAATTATATTTATAACCTCATAAGCGTATCTGAAACAATCGTTGGAGTGTCTTGTAAGCTCATGATCTTTGATACTAGCCAGCCTTGTAGACTCAGCAAGCCTCTTATCATGCATTGTAGTGTTGATTACTACGATATATATTTGGCCCATACAATGACTATGGAAACCCCACCATTGCTTGAAGTCGGTATTTTATGCTCCCGATTATGTTTGACCATTTGCTTAGTACAAACTGATTGAAGATTGGGTTTGTCCAGGGATGTTGAATCGATACGGTGTTTTACTTCAGTTTCCAGAGCTTTTCTCCATTCTTCTTCCATAAATGAAAGGGACTTGTAGAGAAGATATCTGAGGAGAAACGTATGAAAGATGTAATTTACACCACTGAGGAAAATAGGCTCTCCAAAATTAGTTTTGTTTTGGAATTTTTGAATGTCATCAGCATATTAATAACGGTATTCAAAATGTAAACTTAGAAAAAATTTTGAAAGATGCAGTTGAGTACAAGCAGTGTTTGCTCAAACATCTGAAATGTCATATTGTCCGTGTTTCGAGATTGATTTTTTTGTGCAATTTTCGAGTGAAGGAGAATTAACTTTTATTTTTTATGTTTTTTTATGACCCTTCAAAGTACATCACTCAACTATTCCGCGTTCTGTTGATTGAAATTAGGAAAAAAATCAAAAAAAAAGCACCGTAGACAAATGAGTTGATGAGAAAAGCACTGTTGGAAGACGGATTTATGTCCGATGACTCGTCAAAGCGTTTTGTTGGATTCGATGATAAGCAGATTTCCACCTATATTAGTAATATATTTGTATGATAAAGTATAGTAGTGAATCGTGCCTTTCACAACCCATCAAAAGTTTCACGAGGGAGACAGTGAGATTTCAATATATATCAGTCCGAATAGTGATTTCCATTTGGTTTGTGATCAGAGTGCCAACTAGGAAATTATTTCATCGTAGTTCTGCTTCAAAAATATGTAAACTGCTCGTCTCTTAATCATATTTATCACAACTATCATTAAGCCAATCCATAACTTATTTCGGATATTCATAGATTTATCAATGCGATTGTTATCTACTCAAACAAATCAATCAATACTATAATAACCATCGTGATCGATGATGTGCAACCATTTGCCGAGTGAACATTGGATATCTTTTACTCAAAAAGAATGAGGGTGCTGATCAAAGAAGTTAGTGAGATCACCCTTGAGCTAGCTGCAATTTTTCAATTGTGTTCTCTCGCAGATGCTGCTTCAGGGAACGGAAGAGACGATGGATGATCCTACGTAGAAATCTTGCTATACGATGGATGTGGTACTGTGGTCCAGCCCACTTTCTCGAAATGTGGCGAGTCAGCTTTGTAATGTGAGCATGGACGTTATCCTGGATAAGGGTGACACTAGATCGTTTTAGACGCTTCTCTCGCACTGATACGGCCAACTTCCAAAGTTTTTCCAATGGTAGAAGTTGGCATTGATTGTCTCCTTGTTCAGTATATCCGATAATTATTTTAGAGCCAACATGTCATGTGATCTTCAATGGGCAGCCAATAGAGCTCGATACACGTGTTTCGGCAGTGACATCCCCACCAGTCGAGCATAGCCTTCGTCTAAGCCTATCCTCTTGGGGCCCCTGCATCACCCTACATGCAGTAAGCCACGACAAACGACTTATACGCGCCGTCAAGTGAGAAAAATCATTAGATCGGCAGTGTTTTACATTCAATTGCTCTTGACTGATATTTTTGAAATATCATATCGTTCAAAACAAGTGTTCTTTTAAGGGACGCTCAAAATGCTTTAATCTTGTAGATATTTTTGAGCCAGCATGTCTTGTGGTCTTTTATGGGTGGCCTATAGAGCCCGATGAACGTGTTTTGGCCGCAAAAGCGAAAAAATTGATAGTATCAGCGACTTTAACACTAGCTGACCCGATCATTAGGCGATCATTACAAATTCTTCCTCACCTCTAGCAACAGCACAAAAGTCGCTTTCTGGAGCTGCATCGTCCGAACGACCGCGCATTACAGCTACTCAGCAAACGGTTGCCAAAGTTATCTACACGTAAACGATCAAAAGAAACGCCTTTGCAGAGCGAATACCCAGTTAGAAGCTCACATACCTTTGAAGAAAGTGCAGTACACTGTGTACATAGGACCCGAATCACCGACATTCCCAAAAGTATCTCATGTCTACCTCGCTTATGAATGTTCAGTTTTAGTCAGCAAATAGTTTTTGTTCCATTTCGCATCGAAACGGCAAACCACTGATCTGTAGATGTCGTATCAGTAGGGAAATTGTTGAATAAATTCGGCCGTACTGTTAGAAGAAAAAACACGAAATGCTGCCAATAATGTGGTTGCGCGGCCGATAATTCTATGAAACAGTGTAGTAGAGAGTATAGAACATTCACCATTTGAAACTGTGCAACAGACGTGCTCTGAAAAAAAGTCTGACGAATGATTCGCCAAATTCTCTTTATTCAGATGGAATCGATTGTTGTTGTAATGAAAGCAAGACCTAGAGGAGGTGATGATCGTCAAAAATTCTTTATATTTGACCGCTCTGGCGGTGGTATGATGTTACACAAATGTATATTCATTGATGTAGAGTGATGTGCAAAACTTTCACATCAGACGGGACTAGAATCCGCACCTCATTCTTTCCGGGAATGCGTGCTCTATCCGTTACACTACTGATGCCCATTTTGCACATCGCTCTTTCTACGCTACATCGCATTCATCTGTCAACCACCAGCCGTCAACGGCCTGGCCCGGGTAGTCGATCTCGACAATGAATCCAGCTACACGGACAGATACTGGGTATTAGAGATCAAATGAAATTCTCTAGATTTAAGCGCTCTAGCGGTGGTATGATGTTACACAAATGTATATTCATTGATGTAGAGTTATGTGCAAAACTTTCACATCAGGCGGGACTAGAACCCGCACCACTCATTCTTTCCGGGAATAGGTGCACTAAAGCGTAGAAAGAGCGATGTGAAAAAATGGGCGTCAGTAGTGTAACGGATAGAGCACGCATTCCCGGAAAGAATGAGGTGCGGGTTCTAGTCCCGCCTGACGCGGAAGTTTTGCGCATCACTCTACATCAATGAATATACATTTGTTGATCGTCTTCTAACACGTTCACAACGATCTAAGCTGTTATTAGCACAGACCGCACACCGCGTGTGCGGCGGCCGCTGCGCGGCTGGGAGTGGAAATATGCGATTTTTCTCGGTTATTTGAGGTACTGAGGGGATATAATCTTGATTGAATGATGGAATATAGCAAAAGGAATTTTTATGAAGAGTTTTATAGTTAGGAGAATGCCCATGGCATCGAAAAGTCATTGATATTTTAATAGGAGGAGCACATTGTCGTGAACGGGAACATTTCCAGCTGTTATATTACTTCGTTTATTTCTTTTTCATCCATGTTTTTACAATTATTCGATAGTTTGAGAAATGCCTATTCCCCAGTAAGTTTTCTTTATGAAATGACTTTCATTTTACTTCCTGCTAATGAGTAAAGTTAGTGTTTCGCGAGCAGAATTTGTTTTAGTGAGTATCTGCCTTTCCCTCGAGATTCCTGGTTTTCGGAGAAAGCATCGCCATTGTTTGTGCTACAATAAGCTTGATCGATGCCTCTTCTATTGATGTCTTACCATTCACGTTGCTATACAATTCCTTTTTGTGACGATAAAAATTCACAAATCATTAAAAAATTACCATCACGTCATTGTGGCTGCCGCTCCCGCGGTGCGACGGCCGCCGCGCGGGATTTCAACGTCGTTGCCAACGTGAAGCGCGGACGAGTTTGACCATATAGGGAAGCCGACGAAAAATTGCCCAACTCCATCCGGCCAACTGCAAAAGATGAGCTTTTGGTCGGCATGACTTGGGCCCAATTCAAAACGTCCGACACATCAACCCCTCCCAATACTAGTGTAAGTACATCTTTATCTTTTAATAGCTTCTTATTTTGCAAGTTTTGTTAAATTAAGGGGACATCGAAAAAATATGGTAATTTAGCTGACTCCATTCTGACGCAAATTCGCTAATTTTGACCATTTCTTCGCGGCCACTTTTTCATCCGCTATAGTTAATGAATTTGTGGATTTGTCATCTGTTTTGAACTTCTTTCAGTCAAACGACCAAGACTAGCGAGGCACCTCGAGTCCTATGTATTAATGAGGTAGCGCTTTGTGACACCCGACAACGATACTAAAGCTGATTAGAGGTACGAATTTCTTTAGTATTTCCTCATTTTATGAGTATTACTTTATCCAACATGTCATGTGATCTATTAATGGCCTCTTGTACAGCCCGATACACTTGCTTCGACCTTGAGCAGCCTCGTCAGTCGAACAGGCCCTTCGCCTTTAGCCAATCTTCTCGATGTTCTCCAGTCCCCCTATAAAGAGGTAGGCGACGACGAACATTTTACAAAAAACCTTAGATCGGCAGTGTTGAACATATAGCTGGTATTTTGATATCATACCGTTCGTTTTGAGTATTTTCTTTAGATCACGCTCACATTTTAATACATCTCAGTTATTATTTAAGTCATATTCGAAAGGATAAAGCTGTAGCTCTTGGCATTGACAAATCCCTGCGGAATGCGCCATGCATTTGCCTTCAATTTTTGGCTTCGTTTGAAGTGAGTGAATGCATGTCTGGCCTTCACAATAACTAGCGGTGGCCCCGGCTGTACCGAGTCAGTGCTGCTTATCCTCCCAAAAAAGTCTGAGACCCGTCTGGTACCACATGCAGACCCGGGAACGATGGATGGCTTGGTGAGCCATGAGCGCGAGATCGAACCACTAAGCTCGTGTGCGACGCAGTGCGCCTCCAATCACTCCGCCACAAGCGCCCCTTGAGCCATATTAATATTTCAAAAATTTCAGCCAAAAGCAATCGAGTACACAACTTTGCCGATCTAGTGATTTTCCGCTTAACGGCAGTTGTGTAAATCTTTTGTCGTTGCCTACCTCTTTATTGAGGAATCGGAGCACTCCAAGAGGATTGGCTAAAGACGAAAGGCCTCTCCGACTGACGAGGCCGCTCAACGTCGAAACACGTGTATCAGGCTGTACAAGAGCCCATTAACAGATGACATGACATTGGCAAAAATAATAATCATGAGATGTATTGAAATTTGAGCGTAGTTTTAAGAAAATACTCGGAACGAATGATATAAAATTTTCGCATTCTCTATTCATATCGACACGGCGGTGCTACTGCAGCACAAATGTGAATTTTTTTTAACCACATATGGAGTAAAGGACGACTGTTATTTTATAATACACGATTTTCTTATGGATTCGTCATTCAATGCCAGCAACCGCGTGTTATATACAGGGTGCGAGAAATCTGTTAGTTTTTTTCGGGATATATTAACAGTAAAAGAGTTCTGCATAAACAATAAAATCCATTCGATTGAAGGATTGACCCGTTTGGGACGGCTACAGATTCAAAGCGCGCAGCGCGAACTGCGTAGCAGTGAGCGATTTTCGTTGTTTAATTAGGGTTTTCTTCTTCCTTTTTTAGTAAATTCTGGCTTTTTCGTATTAGTTTAATGCAGTACGATTTCCTCTACTCGCTCATATGCCTTTGGTTTACATATATATATATATATATATATATATATATATATATATATATATATATATATATACAGAGAGAGAGAGAGAGAGCGCGCATGTGGCGCAGTGGTTAGAGGTGCCCTGCGTCGCACAACGAGGTCTCTAGTTCAATCTCGCGCTCATGGCTCACCAAGCCATCCATCCCTCCGGGGTCGGTAAATTGGTACCAGACAGGTCTCAGACTTGTCAGGGAGGATAAGCAGCACTGACTCGGTTCAGCGAGAGGTCACCGCAAGTTATTGTAAAGGCTAGATGTGCATTCAATCACCTCAAACGAAGTTAAAATTGAAGTCGAATGCATGGCGCATCCCTCAGGGATTGATTAACGCCGAGAGCTTTATCCTTTATATATATATATATATATATATATATATATATATATATATATATATATATATATGTATAATCTTTCGTGCAAAAAGCGCTAGTTTCTCCGCAACTGTGCTGTTTATGTTATGCAGTCTGTTGGAAACAAGTTATACAAGAGAATGCGCAGTATGAATCTTCAGTTTCTGGTACTTTTCATCATGTAGGATACTCAAATGTCATCATAGTGGTAGAAAATCAGAAGACAATGAATTTTTTGGTCGTAAATAGTGATGCATACCGCATGCTATACCAGTTCTTCGATAAGTCTAAATTCCTTTTTGATTATCAATGTACTTTAGGAGTTTGCCCCTATATAAGTGACAGAACATTTTTTCTCCTATTGTCCTATGGAAATCTTTTTTTAGTATGTTTATTTGTACTCTGCAATAAACCCTATTCAAAATTGCAACTTTTATCACTGTACATGTCTCTTTATTTTGCCCATCCTAAGTGTTTTTTAGTTGATTGTCTTTAAGATCATTCGGTGTAGCTTCCTCAAGTTTCATCCCCTCAAAAGAGCTTCAATGCAATTACGTGGAGGTTTTTGTTACTGCCAACCACAAAACCCACACACCTGATTTACCCTACTGCTTCCTAAAATTATCCTCGTTCACTTTCATTGCTTGGGTACCCAGACCTCAACACAAAGACTTTCGAGTTGCGGACGAACTTTGTGCAAAAAAGCCACAGGCGTTTCTAGCAAAACTACCAAGTATGCTGCATGCTTCCGCTTTGTTCATTACTGTCATTCGACATTCACTGTCCTCGAAGGTGTACCTTCAGAAGTGTTCGACAAGAGGTTTGCGAGTCAATTTTCCTTTCCAAGCTCTGAGTAAGAGTAAGCTTTCCTAACACCGGTCGGTATTGTACTGAATTGTACCCAGACACATCAAGAGAACACTGTTAAAGAGATATTCAGTGAGTGGTCAACAAATGTATCGTCTCCGAGAATCATAATCTGCACTTTGATGACAATGGGAAATTTTTCAAGGAAGTTAGACCTCGGTGCCATTAATCGGTCGCCTTTTACGGTTAGAACGTAGCCGATATATAGAACCTGATTGAAGAACGGGCATATTTAAGGCAATCGGGAGAATGATGAGTCAAAAAAGGTGGTATCAGTTTGATAAATTAGGCGAGAAGAATGCACAGAAGAAAATCGAAAATATGTTTGTGTTCATAAATCGAAAGGGCTTGGTTTTGATTACTTGACGCGAGGTTGGCAGAGTAGTAGCGGTGTGAACGGTTGGGCTAGCCGCCTTCTTCAGAGCCTGAGCGCATGTGGTTTCGAAAGCTCAAGTCTTGGGAATTTAGAAATGCACTTATTTGCCACAAAAATCTTTCTAAAGTGCTTTAACACTCAAAATAATATTACATTCAACACACGTTGAGCAGTATCACCTACATATATATCGCGGTACACAGCTTCCTCACCAGACTCTAACCAACCATTAAATAGCGTTGATCTGGTTAATTTCAAAAGTGCGTTTGCTTCTGAAAAAGGTTTTCTATAGCGCTGGAGAAGGATACATAAGATTGTGATTCACACGCGTTGCGCGTTATCACATGCTATCACCCTTTTTTTCGCAAGGCGGAGCTCTTCTCCTCGACTACCAGTAATCCATCGATAGCGTGAAGTTCAAACATTTGAGAAAGGTACTTAATTTTTGGAAAGATTTTTGTGGACCGCTGTAGCAGGGAATTAAATTCATACTTCACGCGCGTTGCGCACTAGTGAGCGGATTTTCGTTATTGATTTCGAATTTCTTCTTTTTTTACGTAGAGAGTGATGTACTGGAATTGTGGAAAAAAACGAAGAAACAATGTACCGTCGTTCTCGGGCTTGAAGTTTTCATTTTCAAATCACATTTCTAAATAAATCAGCTAACAAGCCTTAGTTCTAAGTGCTACAGTGCTGTAAATAGGCCTTCTCAAAAAGGATACACCCACAGCGGACTATCAAGATTTAAGGTTTTGACCCCCCTCTCCTTGCTGAACACAGCTGAGCAGAATGTGGAATAGTGTTCGGTAGTTTGCCATGCATTCGCGAGATTTCCTTATACCAACAGCTTATACTCCAGTGGAGTAGCGTTTCACCATACTATCGCCTCTTAGTCGACTACGACATGAGAGGTTCTCTTTCAAAGAGTCAAAGCCGAAATATGGTTTATATTAGCATAACTTAAATTTGTCGAAAAGCCCATAGTTGATTTTAGTTATTACGTACGAAGCAATAGGTCTCATTTGCCTGAACAGAGACACGATCAAGTTGGAGAACACTTTAGACAGATCCTAGCTCAGCTACCTCCAGGATCACGAGTTGAATTGTCTTGGCGAGCATTCTATGACATCCGTAAAAAAGACGAAATTTCAAGAAACATCCGTAACAACACATGAAATGGCCGAAGACTTTTGTGAAGAGCGAACGCGAAGAAGTCAATCGAATGCTAGAACTACGATTATACGTATAGTAAATCATGATGACAGCTAGTTCAAGAACAAGAGTAAAAATTTTATTCATGAGCTTACAGAAGTATTGGTGTAATTCCTTTGTACTTGTGCAAATGAATCTCTGCTCATTTTAGAACTACTCATCAGACAGGGATGACGACGCCTACTTGAAGAGTATTGATATGAAGAAAATCAGAGCCACAGCCAGTGATCGAAGGTCAGTCAGACATATGCTATCTGATTTTCAATGAACTCTGTGGCTATGTGGCTGGACATCCAAGCTACAATTCGTAGGGTCTGCAGCGAAGCCAAAATATAGTTGGGCTCGATAATGACGACGATTCGGATTGCCTTGATTTACCTGAACCCGGAAGTGCTCTCACAAAGGTATCAAATTGCCCTTTCGATCTCTTATACTTAACAACTCCGGAACTCTAGATTCACGGTCTCTATATCTCTGGTTAACAATCGTAAACGGTCTGCTCCACCTCCTTTGGATCTTTAACCCCTAACGTGCTACGTATAATAAAGCGATGATGAGTGTTGAAGATGTAGAGGAAGTGGAGCATCCCGCCTAGAGTTGCCAGTTAGAAATGCAGGGGTTGTGGGTTCAATGTATCGAAAGGGTTTAGATGTCCACATCTTTCGAACTGAGGCATGCATATGATTTTTTCAGAAAGTTTTATTATTGAAAATGTTGAGTGGTATGCTAATATTCGGCATTGCACTACACCACCGCTGTCACCTACTCTCTGCTACTGATCTTTTTTCGTTATAAACTATTGTAGATTTCAGCGACAAAGCCCTAACGAGTTTGGTCTGATAAGCATATATCGGCATCAAAATCAGTTTAATGTCTGTTGAATGACAGTTATCCAGTTGAAAGTGATGGCAACAGTGAGTGGTGGCACGCACTCCTGGTATAGATGATCGCAGGTTCAACTCCAGCTTGATATCGAATATAATTTATACTACTAAACATTCTTAGATCTACATTTATGATGTGAAGTCATTCCATAAGTTTCAGTACTAGAGCAGTAAACACCAAATTTATCAATCAGAAGTGGTTAAAATTGCATGATTTTGGTATCCTTCAATTGCGCATTTTTTGAACAAAGTCTTGATAAACAGCTTGAATATAGTTGCTTTGAGATGGAGCTGTCATGGGAAAAAAGTTGCTTGCTATTCATCATGAGTGGCGCGTGGGAAAAGATGCTAATGAAGTGGCGCGCAAGGTTCATGGAGCTTTCTGTCGACGTCCTGAGCGCGACTCATTTTCCAGACTGTTTTCTCTAGTTTTGAACTCTGTTAACGAGTTTCTAGTTTTCCTTTATGCTATCGTATCATCACCTCAAGCTCCATCAAGCCTTTCGGGACCACCAGTTGTAATCGTCACGCGCAGTGCAAATCGCAGCCCGGGTACGTCATTTTTGGTATTTGATCAGGATTTTTTCCACCGTTTTGGATAAATATATATCAATTTAAAATGTGAAATAATAAATATGTTCTGTAATATTTCGATGGTCTAAAATTTTCTCTACACACTCGTATGCTTTTAATGCAAGTATAGCGTTTACGTTTGAAAAATAAAAGCTCTCTTTTGCTATGAATTCACAGTAATGTTGGCATTCTGTCAATCGTAATAACTGTGCAAAAAAATGATACAAATCTACTAGTTTCGACATGTTTTATCATGAATAATACTTAAGAGTTATTGTAGTAAAAATCGAAAAGCAATGAATAGTATCTAAAAAAGCTGTTGCGCAGTGCATGCGATGGCAGGTCATCGATAATTTTTGCCATAACGTTTTTATAATAGGAATTTGTTCATTTCTGAAAATTTATCCTTAATGCACACGAGAAAGATGGAAAATTGTGGGTTACAGAAGAGTCTGTAGAAGAAGGGTCAATCGTATTCAAGAGAAGTAGTAAGTTTAGCAGGCTTCCCGCTTTATCAGTGTTGTGCCTGATGAACATGTGGAAGATCTTCAAAGACTGCGTGAAGAGAATTGTGTTGACCAACTTCAAGATGGAAGTTTCTCAAATTTTCATGAGATTATGCCGCACCAGAGCCTGCACCTAAGTGTGTTTTCGAAGTCACTTTACCATGTCGTCGGCACTATTGGATTTCATGGCAAATTCTTTTCTTAGTGCGAGTAAGTACTGCTTACGCTCGAAACAAAGCTAGACGAGTAGGCCTGAGGTTCAGTCGATGTAAGCAGTATCTTCATTTACCTTGTTCCCATACTGTTCAGTGGAGATGTTATCTTAGGCGTTCTGGCCTTCGACAAGTAATTGAGTCAGAATTATGCAAATTCTTTGAAGAAATAGTGCTCAAATTGATGATTGTGGGCTCTGTTATAGCTTATTCCGATTAAGCAGTAAAATCAAACAACATAAGCTTTTTGAAAAGTTATACGTTGAGGAAAATGTGTTTTTTAATTGGACTCTTACATATTGTCAAAAAATAACAAGAAATGTAGATGCTTTGCTTTCCTGTTGATGTGACCTTAGTATTGAAGCGTGGGAATTTTTAGTAGAAGGTCTTCAGCAACATATCATTCTTTCTGATCATAAATTATCTCCATCGTACGAATTTTACTATACAATTACCAATATCTTCAGCGTGAAGTTCAAGAGATGGGCGGTCCACTCAGAGCGTGAAAATCTATCGTAATTCCCCTAGCTACAGCGCACTAAAAATCAGTCCAAAAAATAAACTAGTTTCCAGAATTCGCATTCTTTGAACTATTTTTGAAATTTTGAACGACTATTGAAACTCTATTGTAAGGCCAGGCATAAACGATAGTGAAGCAAGCAAAGCACTCCGGTAGCGGACAGTTTGTTTTTACTGTTTTTACAGCGCATTAGAAACCTGCATTGGCCATTCGATTGAAAATTAACTTATATCCAGAGTCACATTTCGCGAGCTAACGAATAATTGCAAAACTCTAATGAAAAACCTTTGTTATATGAAAAGATTGTGCAAAACAAGTACAAATCACACTGCACTCCGAAGAGAAAACCGTAAAATCTCTTTGTTGCTATAGGTCACTGGAAAAACCTTAAGGAAGTCAGACAAACATCAGAACCGCTTTTTTTCGGTTATCGAGTAAGTACTCAAAGTCTGACAGAAAGTCTGTAGTTGACGCGAAAATCAGGAAAATGCGCGTGTACTGTGAGTGGTACACGTGGTTCTGCAAGGGTTAATCTTACTCGCCGCTGCATTGACATTTTCTCCTATAGGCCATTCGTGCTTCAGTAACAAACGAGATTGTTTCCAGGACAGCTCCATCTTAGAGCAAGTGTAGGCAAATTGTATACCAAAATGTTCGCGAGGAAATGCGCAGTTGAACGATACCAATATCATAGTATGCTGTTATAACTGAATATTCGTTGAAGCTTAGTGACCTGTAAAACATTAAAGCTAGATTGGGAGTTGAATCTGCGCTCCACAATTTTCGGGACGTCTGATAATCAAATGCATTACGGAGGCTCCTGTTCTGCTGTCACTCTTTCCGTAAAACAAGGTACTAATCTTTTGCTGCTGGCAGGTTTCAGAATGAGTGATAGCAGACCAGGAGTCACGGTAGAGCAGTAGGTTAACACTCTTCCTTGGTAAGTGTAGAACACGAGTTCAACTTCCTCCCGAGCTCATTGGATACGTCAGGTACATTTGCTTCAATTACTGTCATTAATATGCCCATAGTTCTGTTCTTTTTATTTTTTTATCAATTAGACTTCGAATGAAACCGTTTTGAGCTTATCGTTCCCGTTTTCACATTATTACTTGATGTTTTAATAGTCATAAATCTTTGGATTCTCTATCATTTTTCCTCTAGTTTTTTTTCAGGTGTCATACAGATGTCTGGACTCGCTGTGGCCGAGTGGTTGTGATGCTCGTCGCGGTGCGCGTGTAGCCGAGTTCCGTTTCCCAACTCTTTTCGGTAGTCAACAACAACGCCTCATGGTTCGCCATAGCCAGGCTCTCTCGAGATTGGAGGGAAGCTCGCTCAACCATTATTTTACGCCGTTCAAGAAAAACGAATTGAATGCTAGAAGTACTGGGCTCCGAATAGTGAAAGAAAACGTGAAGATGGATAAAATAAAGTGTCCAAAAGTATGTAAATGTCTAGACACTCAGTTTAGCTTTTCTTTTTTCATCATGAGTTTTTTTAACATCCATGGATCTCACCATCTAGCAAATAAATCGTCTAAAACGAGTTTTGTGATTCTCTTTGACGTATATCTGCGAATGAGATAAAATATAATCGTTCGATGTCTATATACATATAAACAATGTTGATGCACGGCCTGGCGGCACTCCAAATTCCATGGGCCTTGATGTAAACAAGGTGCCTTTATCTTCAATAGTCCTCACAGAACCATACATGGAATTTTACACCTTATTCTGTGTGCACCCTAATTATTTGTCGTGAAAAGTGTGATTGTTTCTGAAGTCGTGTTTACTTACAACTTGCTATGGTAAAAGTGAGAGCGCGTGTGGCGCAGTGGTTAGAGGTGCTTTGCGTCGCACACGAGGTCAATGGTTTGATCTCGCGCTCACGGCTCACCAAGCCATCCATCCTTCCGGGGTCGGTAAATTGGTACCAGACAGGTCTGAGACTTGTCTGGGAGGATAAGCAGCACTGACTCAGTTCAGCGGGAGGCCACCGCGAGTCATTGTAAAGGCCAGATATGCATTCAATCACCTCAGGACGAAGTTAAGAAAATTTAAGTCCTATGCATGGCGCATCCCTCAGGGATTGATCAACGCCGAGAGCTTTATCCTTTATGATAAAAGTGTTCCATATAGAATCGAATTCTGGTCTAGTGGTGTATCTCAGGACGGATCCCAAATCTGTACCAGTTAAGTGTGTGTCTACAAATGGGAGACCTCTTTGTGCATGCATCAGTTTGGCTAGCCCTTTTCATGTATTTGCTTCATTTCTTTTCTTCGGTATTCCATTCATTTTTAGGAGTAGACCATTTAGGACGCTAAGAATCGCATAAGGATACAACTGATGCCGCCTGGTACAATAAGCAAACTAGTTTTTTACAAATAAAGTATCAAGTGATGTAACGCCGCAATCTATGGGCATGGAAGCGGAAAATATAATAGAAGTTCACTTAATGCTGTGAATGGCCGTAATCTGTAAATCAAACTTATTAAAATTTCAAAAAAACTGTCAAACTGTAAATCAAATAAAAATGAAAGGATCTATTGAAATTTAGCGTGGTCTTAATAAAGCACTCGAAGGAAAGGTATAATATGATAAAAATACCAGCCAGCTAGCAATCGAGTGCGAAAACACTCTGTGTTAGGTGAATGTTTCACCTGACATAGAGTGTAAAGCGTACGTCGTCGATAACTATATATAAGGAGTGTAAGGCTTCCGAGAGAACTGACTATAAAAAGATCGACAGACGACGGGTTCTGCCCGGCTGATGAGTCTGTAAGGATGAACATGTGTCTCGGGCTGTACAAGAGCCCTTACCAGACCACATGGCATGTTGGCTCAAATAAAAATGAAAGGACAAACTGTTTAACTTTGAAGCTTATTTTATGACTAATTTTTTCCAATCATTCGCCATTATGCGTTTAATCTCGCATTATGGAAGTGAATATAAATTGATACTGGATCGATTCGGTGATTTAACTATCTATTATGTACAACTATTGCTGTGAAATGTATCACATTTGTCTCTGCGTGAAAACCTTGTTAATTTTGCTCTTTGACTAATTTCGATCTAATTGTAAGTACATCACAGACATGGGGCGTTATCTGATGTTCTACTTCCTCTTTAATCTGAAATATCGAATACTTTCCTCCCTCACTCATTCTCATCATGTGACTGTTCAAAGTATAGGACCTATCAGTCTCTATGTCGCACTATGGCATGAAGGAGATAAAGCAATATTTTAGAGTAATCCTCAAACTGAGATTCATGTGGATATATTGGTCTTAAGAAAGCCTCCGGTGGAGCATGCGGATCGGAAATTCTGTCGCAAAGGACCCATGTCGCACAGCATTGAAGGCTTTGTAGAACACCAATACAAAACCTAATGAGTTTCAGGTTGTGCACACGTGAACTCATTTTGGGCAAAGCTATTTGAATGGGCACTTAATTGGGCTCCATCTTTGGAGATCTTCTGCAAGCATGGGATTTCAGATGAACCATCATAGCGTTTTCAGTAAAGTACCCAAGTTTGTTATGAGTATAGATCGTCACTATAGGGCTCTACATTTAGAAAGCATTGGAAGACGCTGAATTGAAATCTTTCAGTATTTTTCTTTCTCTGCTTTTTCGCAGGCACACTCAGGTCATAAGACCAGAGCATAGCATCTATCAAGTACTGGTTCAAAGAACATTATGCACATAAAACATGTCCAGAGTTTCTATTGTGGCAACTGGTTTGCAGCTCTTTTCCAAATTAGACGATTACATTAGCGAAGAATCTAAATTGTTTTCGAATTAAAAAATTGCTGTTGCTGGGTTTCGAGAATTTGACAAAAATTACATGCCGAGTATACAAGACGGTATGCACAAAAACAATTGCACATGCATGCATGCATATGCTTACACGTAATTACTGAATTGCCGCTCCAAAGTAAAAAGTCGTTTTTTTGGATGCAGCCCAGTAACGAACAAATTTGCTTTTCGCCTTGTCTATATATCTGACCACTACCTAAGGAGCGCCAGGTAATCCTAAAATAAATAGGCCGATAATTATTTGCTGATGTAGACTCGTGGAATATAAATCGGTAGAAAGAAATGGAGAACGAGCTGCATTGTAGCGATTACTCTGTTTTATATCCACCACAATACACCAGGCGATGTATTGGCAAGAGTTTAAGTTGCATCGCATCGCAGTTGATATTTGAGAAGAAAGATTCATTACCATGATAGACTTCATCATCGCAGAGATAAGATCATTTATCTTCCTTAAGAGTTCTTCGATGTGTACTGCAAATCTACTGACTACGTTCTCACGTTCACCTCTTCAACACTGCCTTGTAAGCAAGAGCTAAACATAACTTTGTTAAATTGCCAGCTCTCCTAGCATCCACTTACAGCACAGCTAGAAAGTGGCGAAACCTACCCTAATTTAGCCAACGGTTCGTCTCGGCAACTTTAACGAGTGGATACGAAATTTGAAGCGATCATTATGAAAGAACAATTGCTAATCTTCTGCAAGTTAGAAACTTACGAAGATGAGGGAGTTTTGAGAGAGCAGAATAGGGCTACTTCACGAATGTGTGATGAACTTCACATATCTTGATAAACAATATTTCTGGATTAACAGGATTTCGGCGGCTCAACTACTTCAGGCAAAACTTCAAAAGTACAAATTATTCGCTAGACTGGATATTAGAGCATCATACCGACTTTTCGTTGAACGTAGTTACATACTAGAGATAACTATCACCTCTCGCCATTCGAATAGAAAATAATTTGAATAGATAGAGATTTTGAATTTTTTCAATCTCCGTTGCGCCTGATATCTTTCTTCAGTTCTGTCGTCTTCTGACTAAGATTACCTGATTGCTCTTGTCAACCTTAGGTTTTCCTCAATTTCAGAGCTTGCAGAGTTTTGGAGCAAATCGCTCCTAAAGTCTGTCAGTTATTATGCAATGTGGGAGCTAATTCATGTCAAATAATTAGCACTTTTATCAATAACAAACATGCAATAGAGTTTCATTCGTTCATTCTCCAAAAAAATCTTCAATATGAATTTCCTAAGCATATAAAATATTCTTACATTCATAGTGCACCCCGTTACGGATTAGTACAATACCAATAGATATATCACAGCATGAAGGCTAGTGTGTGAGGTCCAAATTATATTCGGAATGCATCAATAAAACACGCCAAACAATGTAATCAACTCTAATTACTAACTCTGACTTTCCACTGAGGTCGATGGTGATCGGCAAGTCGTTTCTGTGCCCTGTGTGAACAAATGCAAGCTGTTGCCGTGCAAGATATGTTCGTTTCTTCAGTCAACGTCTAATAAAACTTTGATTCCTTACGTTCTGAAAATCTTCACTTAGCCTCTGAATATAATTGTGGGTTTACAAATGATAAGGAGAATGAGGGCCATATTTTCTATTATTTAAGCCAATGCTGGCAACTTAATCGATATCGCCAGTGGCGCGCGATTTTCGTTCCTCAACAAAACATTTTCATCGTTTTGGGAAGTAGTTTAGGTTCTTTGCCTAGCTCTGATAGATCTTGATTTTTTTCGCAAGATGGTACGCTTTTTGTTCACGTATGACTCCTCCGTGTAAAGAAAACTCCAAATGTGAAATTCAATATTCTTTTCGTTATCACAGTGCACTATGGAAACCTTTTCAAGAACCAGTTCAAGCTGCGAATCCACCGAGATTTGGGCTATCGAATGAGTTTGATGCAGCCCAACAAAAGCTAATCTTCAGACTTTAGCTGAGCAAATAAGGCAGACCAAGTGTCAAACATAATTTCATTTTTGCTGCTACAAGCCTACTACAGCGTAAAGGCCTTCTTGAAAACCAAAGAAAGTGTTGAAATTCCCGAAATTAAACTTTTAAATAACTATCCAAATTCCAGATCAAAAACTCTATCCAGCGACAAAAGAACTCTGAAAATTTGAGGATCAAAATGACACTCATCATCCGCAAAGAGTTAAGCACTTGAACGACTTATTTCCATGTAAAAAATCATACAGGCAAAGCATGATTTCCATTCGATTATAAAATTACCCGGTTCTATAGGACTTTGATCTCGCGAAACAAAGACGCGCTTAGCTTCCTTGAAATATAATCACATGTACTCCTTGTGACCACGCTACTATACAATGAAGTTATTTCACATAACATTGGCTTACTTATACAGCTTCCAAACGGAAATTTCGGGAAATTTTCGGCGAGCACGGCTTCAGTACGGTGACAGAGACTACAATAGTAATGAATCCATGGTATACATTGGAACTTGGTATCCAAGACTAATGATAGTAAATTGAATTAATATTCCGGTAATGATAGCATTGCTAGTAACAATAATAATAGTGGTATAACAACTTTAATGATGATGTTTCAATAGAGGATGCAAAATGCGCATTTATTAGAGATGCTGCTCAAAAAACGCATAATTTGTACGACTCCGCACCATGCCAACTAAGCCGTCCACCTCTCCGATGTAAGCAAATCACGTCTTTTTTTTTTGAAAAAAAACTGGTAAAAATTCACGAAGACGAATACCTACTTTCGGTATAGGCATGAGAAGCGATAAAATCCGAGCTTGAATCATTCGACGAGCGCTCAACGGCAATTGCAACATAAACGTTTATATGGCTTTAAAAATTTCAAACATCACTTGTATCACCTGTCGTCCTGTTGATCGTCGAGTGACTCGAGCGGGTACCAGCAACTCTTCCATTTTTCCCTATCGCGTGCAAGAGTAGCCCAGTGGGTGCCTCCTTGCTCTAGGGATTCGCTGAGCATCATATCTTTCTTCTATCGCTTTCGTGAAGAAATCGGACCAACGGGTCAGTGGTTTCCTTTAGAGCGCTTGACGTCCCTAGGAATCCAGTTGGTAACGGATCTCGTCCATCGGTTGTCGTTGAAGCGCATCACGTGTCCGGCCCACCTTATTTTCGATATCCTGGCGTGTACAACGGCATCTCTGATTTTCGATCGTTGACGTAGGTCGGAACTTCGGATCCTTTCTCTCATTTGCGAGATACGGGATACTCCTAGCATCGACCTTTCGACTGCGCGTTCGATAACGGCAAGTGATCTTTCATCCTGCTTACGTAGCGACCAGGTTTCTGCTGCATACGTCAGGGCAGGGATAATTGTCGAGTCGAAAAGGTGGGCACGGAGTCGGATGTTCATTGTCCTCTTCACTACATTTTCGATGCTCTTAAACGTTCCCCAAGCCGCTCGTTTCCTCCTGCTTAGCTCTGGAGCTAGGTCGTTCATCATGTTGATTTCACGACCTAGATAGACGTAACTGGAGCATTCGGAGATTGTCGTTCCGTTGAGCGTGAATGGGGCATTAGAAACCCATCCGTTCCTCATGAACATTGTTTTCGTTAGTTCAGTTGAAGACCAATCTTTCCACAGGCGTTATCGAAATCGGTTAACATTCGTTCCGCTTGGCTGATGTTTGATGTTATGAGAACGATATCGTCAGCAAAGCGAAGATGGTTTAATTGTCGACCGTCAATTTTCACTCCCATTTCGTCCCATTCTAATGTACGCATGACGTTTTGTAGGGTGGCAGTGAATAGTTTTGGCGAAATTGTATCGCCTTGTCGAACCCCTCTTCTTACGTCAATGGTGATATTGTTGTAGAATGGAGTTATTTTGGTCGTGAAATCTTTATAAAGCTCACGAAGGATCATTATGTACCGAGTAGGGACGCCCTGGTTATCCAAATCTCTATAACCGCTTCTGTCTCCACTGAATCAAAGGCGTTCTTCAGATCGATGAAAGTGAGACAGAGTGGTTGTTTGTACTCTCGTGGAACTTCAATGAGTCTCGTAATCGTGTGGATGTGGTCTATGGTACTAAATACTTTTCGGAAACCTGCTTGTTCGCATGGCTGTCCTTCGTCCAGTGTTCTGTCAATCCTGTTTACGATGACTCGAGTAAAGAGTTTATAGACAACGGACAGCAAGCAGATTGGGCGATAATTGCCTGTCGTGAAGGTCTCCCTTTTTAACAACGACATACGGTCTTGCTGGTTTTTCATTGAATAGGGACCTTGCATTCTGACAGGTAGCGAGTGAAGAGCCGAGCTAGGGTGTTGATGAGAACTAGCGGCAGGTTCTTCAGGTGTTCTGGTCTAATCTTGTCTAAACTGGGTGTTGTCCTGTTCTTCACCGACGATATAGCATGTCGGATTTCGGAAGTGAGGACCGGTGGGACGACATATTCGTCCTGTTTCAATTTATATGACGGTAAGAGGACATGGCTAGCGAAGAGATCCGAGTAGTACTGGTGGATGATTTTCTCCATAGCCCTTCTCGAAGCTGTAAGTGTACCGTCAGAGTATCGGAGTGCAATCATCTTAGTCTTATAGTTGGCGAAGCCTCGCTGGGCTTTGCGAATGCTCTTTCCAGCTTCTGCAGCTTCTGCGATAACTGCTGCTCTTCTCTCTTTGAGGTCTTCTTTTATCGCTTCTCTGCAGCGTTTCGCAAGTTCGGAAAAATTTCAACCATGCATCAAATAAATGCATGTTGACCTGCCAGTGAAGTCAACTGAGAATTGCCAACCTTGATAATGGCAGCTTGATGGATCAAATCAATGGCAACATTTTTGCGCTGCACCTCTAAGAATTTTGTTACGGAAAAGGATGAGAATAGCAATAGCAATAATAATGGCGTAATCACAGCGATATATATCAAAGACTATATAATTAATGAACTATAAAATTGAGTTTTCCCATAATTTCTCGCGCATTTAAATACTTCTGTTAACTCATTTATTAGTTAGCTATAGAAACCAATTAATCAGCAATATAAACATCGTCATGATCCATCTTCAGTGATATGTAACCAGTTGCGGAGCAAAGTTCGGATGCTTCCCACCGGCAAAGAATGAGGCTGGCGGTCAATAAAGTCGATGTGATGTTCTTTACGCTGGTTGTAGTCCTTCAAATTGTTTTTCAATGATGCTAGTTGAGGGCGCGAAAGAGACGGTAGCGCGATGGAGTAATATCAGAGGTATACGGTGGATGTAGTACCACAGTCCAGCCCAATTTCTGCAAAATGTGACAAGACGACTTTGCAACAAGAGGTCGATCGTTATCGTGGAGAAGGGCGACATTGAATGGTTGCGGAGTTTTTTTTGTACCTCTGCGGCCAACTTCTTTGGTTGTTCCCCATATACGTCGGACCGACTTTCTGCTTGTTGTCGACCAATTTCCATAGTAGAATATCATATCACTCGCAGAAAATTGAGAGCTTCCATGTATAGAATGTGAGGCTTGGCAGAGGTAGCCTGCCTTTGCCGCTCAAGTAGCGTAGACGGGTGCGTGTTGCTCTCGTAGTAGACCCAAGACTCATTTCCAATGATGACTGACCTTAGAAAGCCTGCCTATGCGAGCGCTGCATAAGACTTTCGCAGATGGTCTCGCGCCTAGCGTCGTTGTTGTCAGTCAATGCATGAGGTGTTTAGCAAAGCCATTTAATTTAGATGTAAAACGATGGTGCTACGGCCGTACCTAAGTGTCTGGTAAAACATTCTCCAATATGCTACAGCTTTTTGTCAGCACTTGGATTTGAAGTTGAAGGAACCGAGTAAGGTAGTGGTGCGAAAGAAATAATGGGCAATCCAACCTACCAATAGTGATATTGAAGACGAATTCACCGGATCATTCGATTTCTGACGGTTCATATAAAGCTATTATGAACTCACATTTCAGATACTCAGTGGCTCCAGATCTCGTGGATGACCGTATTTACACATGTCCATATAGCTGAGACCCCACCGAAATGCTTCAATGCAAACACGCCGATGACGGAAAACACGAGAATCATGACGAGAAGTCGGCTACAAGCACATCATCACTAATCGTATACTCTATTCAAAACTAAAGTTGAAAATGCTGTACAAATGTCCTTGTAGCGATGTTGATAACTGTAAAAATGAACGAACAACAGACTGGTAAAGAACGTGCTTTCCTGACAACAGTCATAACCACAACAATAATCTTCTTCAGCACAACCGTACACGGTCTCAGTTGGACGAGAATCGTTGGCATAGTATACCCATAACGCAGTGACATTATTCAACGTGATTCTTGACGAGGAAAGCGCTGATGAAACACGAAATATGACTTACTCGACCGAATTAAGGATCGAGTGGATCAATCTTGTTTATGCACTGTACTGGTAATTCTTCATTAGGCGTGTGAAGATCAGAACTCCAATAATATTGTCGTGAGTCAAATCTGAAACTCATATGCTCTAAAGTTTTGAATTCCATTTTTTTGAAAACTATTCTTTTAACAGTCTATCGCCCATCACTCATATTACTGTTAAAGATCAAGTTATTCGAACGATTGTTAAGTGATGCCGGTCTTTTTCTTACGCCATAGGTGGGCACTGCTCGACTCGTCTGTGCGACACGAACAGCAACACATTTATGGTACGAGGCCTTTTGATTTGGCGTTTTTGTAGTACAGGTAAAATTCAACGAATTCAAATCAATTCATTTGAAAATTCAATTCAAGTTGAATTTACACACGTGAGCAAATTGGTCTTTGGCCACTTCACGTGCCCCTGGGTAAGACGGCACATGTGCCGAAGCAATGATCGATCGATTTTGGAGCATAGGAACGTGTAGAGAAATGCCGCGCCAGCAGTTCAAATGGCCGCTTCACCCAACGGCACGTGAATTGGCCAAAGACTACTCTGTCCGCGTATAAGAATTCGACTTATTTTCCATGTTACATTGCAGAGAAACGGTCTTTCCAAAAAATAAGCACAGCGTTGGAATCAGCAAACATTACGCTATCGAATGATATATAATAGTCTAAAAAAAAAGCTTTGACCTGCGAGAAATATCCGGATTTTACAGCGTTATAGAATGGCATTTTCCAAAACAGGCGATGTTTTTTAGTGAAAGTGGTTGTAGACAAAGATTCAAGCTATCGAATGATTAGTAACACTCCAATGAAAAGTTCCTGTCCAGCGAATAAGATCGATTTTTCCCTTGACGCCTCGCAATGGACATACGCCGTGAAACTATTTCGTCAGCTCTGGGTAAAAAACTCGAGCCTATAATCATACACGCAGATAGGCGTAAGCGTTTTAGACAGTACAAAGACGAAGCTTGTCTTGATTAGCCAAAAGACGAGGCTTCCCTAGTGAAACCACTTAATAGGTATCGCCTTCTTCAGAGCCCCGGAAAATCAGCTTATTTTACCACCCAATCAGTCAAAAACCTTCACCATTTCAACACAAATACTTTTGAAACGTAGAACTCCTTTGAATTACTTTTTTGTTGAAATAAAGAAAGCGTTTTTTCTTCTGGCCTGAGAACGATCTAATCTTTCCAAGCACTGAAGGAGGCGAAGTCGCAGGATTGTCAGCTGCTCAATTAAATTTTCTCATAAAAACCTCGTATTTTGGTCTACAAAGAAAAATCAGTGAACTTTTGAAGAACGCTGAGGTTAGAAGGATCGGTTTTGAGATTTTCCTACTATTAGAAAGACATTTCTACTGAAACACAACTGTCCAATTCCTCCTTAATATCCGACTTTTTTCGAGACCTCGCTTAAATACTATAATCGGATAACAAATTTCAAGTCTTTCAGAGGTCTTTCATGGCCCTTATAAAGTGCTACACATCTCTTCCAGTCTTTGAACACAATCAATTCTATGGTGCCTTTTATCTGAGCCACTACTTTTCAGAGGAGAGCCCCTTACACAAGGGAATCGTCAACGAAGATGTTACACTGCTCATGAAAAGTGAAAATATCAACTCACTCTGCAAAGATAACAAATCATTACATGTCCACTGACAAGATAACCCGACACTGCAGTGATTGAAGGTCGAATGCTTATGGTTGGTAAATTTGATAGTACCTTCATATTCAACTTTTTTGAGACCTCGCTTAGAACAATGTATAATTCCTTTGATCCTTTCATTATTATTTGAGCCAACTTGTTATGTGGTCTGGTAAGGGCTCTTGTACAGCCCGATACACGTGTTTCGTCCTTACAAACTCGTCAGTCGGGCAGGACCCATTGTCTTTCGATCTTTTTATAGTCAGTTTTATCGGGAGCCCTACTCTCCCTATAGACGAAACACGTGTATAGGGCTATACAAGAGCCCTTACCAGACCACAAGTCAAGTTGGCTCAAATAATAATTAAAGAATCTATTGAAATTTGAGCGTGGTCTCAACAAAACACTCAAAATGAAGGTATATAATTCTTTTATTTAAACCGGTGGCATGATGTTTCAAAAATGCTCACTGATGTAGAGTGATGCGCAAAGCTTCGGCGTAAGGCAGGACTCGAACTCACATCTCACTCTATCCGAGAGCACGCGCTCTAACCCGTTGCAATACTGACGCCCGTTTGTTCACCGCTCTTTCCACGCTGATACGCATCTACCTGTCAGAAACCAGTCGTCAACGACCTAGTCCAGGTAGTTGCTTATCGACATTGACCCCAGTCACAATAACAGATATTGTATATTAAGATGATCGTTCCCGGATAGAGTGACATGTGGGTTCGAGTCCCAGCTGAGGCTAAAGTTTTGCATATCACTCTACATCAACGGGTATATTCAAAACAATAAAGCCTGATAACATATTTTGAGCCTATTAGACAAAGGATTCTGTGTGACTGATGAGGATGAAGGACCGAAACACGTTTTAGCACTTTACAAGTTTCATAACATACCTCATGAAAGGCTTAAAACTATGTTAAAATTTACTTGAACAGTGACATTTCTGCGCATTTCTGCAGTTTTAAAGAGATCAAATTCAACTCCGCAGGCCGACTATTTCTTCACCTCGCCACTCTCTAAGAGTTCACAATTTTCTTGAGGCAAAATGGGAGCTTTCCGAAACGAATCTCAACTGATCAGTCAACGTCTCAGCGGACTTCATCTTCTTCAGAGCCTGGAATGATCAAGTTGCCTAGAATCCAACCCGGAACTGTAAACTGATGAACAATGGCAAGGTATAAAACAGTCGGCCTTGGCTGATACAATTTTATCAAACGCTGTGACAAAGATGGTTCACACTGAGTGGAAACCTATGGAATGAGGAGGCAATCTCGCTAACAGCTATCCTCTGATTTTGGACGAAAACCTTCAAAAACCTGTACTTAAGATTCGACATCTTACCGACATTGTTAAGCAATCTCTATCAGCTGTGTTCGTAGAGCAATGTCTCCACTAGCAAATCGCTGAAACGAAATCGATCCAGTTCTTCGGACTGTCTTCTTATAACATCATTGGCCTTCTCTGCAAAGAAATAGAAACGATTCAGTTGGTGAGCTCCGCAGCTTTTTCATCGCCTCACGACAACTTACGCGAAACTCAAATGGTCCCTGTCATCCTAGTCAATAAAACAATAAGTGTCTAAGACATGGAAACCAGCAAATTATAAAGCAAACAATTATATATCAATTTTGCGGTTGGGCACTAGTTAATAAAACAGAGGTTGCAAATAGAGATTTAACTATTCCGAAGTCAGCAATTAGAGGAGAAACATTCTAAGGTAAACATGCTAGTAGCAAAACACATTACGAGGAGCTCAATCAAGCTGTTCATAACAAACTTCAAAGACAAAAAGGAAATTTCAATGAAATTATTAACAGCATCATAATAACACAGTTTTCGTACTAAAGCAATAAACACCAAATTTATCAACCAGAAGTAGTCGAAACTGCACGATTTTGGTATCGTTCAATAGAGCATTTTCTTACGAACATTTTGGAATACAAATTGTTTATACTTGCTTCAAGATGGAGCTGTCTTGGGAACAAATTTGCTTGCTAGTCATGCACGATTGGCGCATAGGGGAAAACGCTGGTGAAGCGGGTCGCAAGATTAATTGAGCTTCCTGTGGACGGCTCGAGCGCGACTGATCCGCCAAACTGTTCTCGCCAGCTTTAGACTTCGCTAACCACTTCCTAGCCGTCCTTTCTGCAACCCGTACCAAAGTCCCAAGCTCCACTGAGCTCGTGCGCCGTTTCACTAGCGTTTTCCCCTATGCGCCATTCGTGCATGACTAGCAAGCGAATTTGTTCCCAGGACAGTTCCATCCTAAAACAAGTAGAGGGAAGCTGTATACCAAAATGTTCACAAGAAAGTACGCTATTGAACGATACCAAAATTATGCACTTTAAAATACTTCTGACTAATGAATTTGGTGTTTATTACTCTGAAGCCAAAACTTATGAAACGACCTAATATCAACAAAAAAAATAATAAAAAATAGTATGAAACATTTACAACAAAAATTTCAATAACTTCTACTTTACCACCATAATTTATCTGTCTCACAGTTCTTTTTTTCCCACTGAGCGGATCCCAATACTTCTAGCAATCAATTCGCTTCTCGTTCTCCTTATGAACGACGTAGAATACTGGTCCAGCACGTCTCCTTGCAATCTCGAGGATAGCCAGGCTGGAGCGTCCGTAGAATGTTCCTTATCGACTGCCAGAGAGTGCTGGGGAAGGGTGGGAGATCAACCTATTATTTCCCAGCTCCGCCAAGCACTACTAGCCACTCAGCCATAGTCCCCTAACCTTCAATATCAAATTTCGGATCCCACTAACTATCCCAATTCTGATGACAAGCTAACAACTAGTAGTGAGAAATGTCAAACAGCTATTTGCCCACTGATCTAGAGTAATGTGCAAAACTTTTGAGTCAGCTGAGACTCGAACCCACATTTCAGCCTATCCGGGTAGCGTGCTCGAACAGTTGTACTGCCGACGTTTGTGTTGCCCACCACTATTTCAACAATGAAACGCATCTATTTGCTAGAAACCAACCGTCACAGTATGGTATGGGTAGGCGCTATCGACATTGAATGATCAAACAGAATTCAGAGAAAACAGAGTGGTCGCAAAACAAGTGGCGGTGGTGCAACGGTTCGATCATCTGCCCCCGGAGAGAATGAGATACGGGTTCGAGTTCCAACTGACGTGAAAGTTTTGCACATCACTCTACATCAATGGGTAAATTTATGACATCGATACCACCGCCAAAAGCGGTTAATTAAAAAATGAATTCGCTTTTTACTGATTGAGAGGGGGCAGATGAAAAACCGACCTCATTCGCTGGAGAGGAATTTTTCATAGGAGTATTAGTACTCATACGGAAGCAGAGATTTCAGCCTACACCCTCACGTCGCCGGTTTTTCAAAGCACCCCTTTATGACGCCGTAATTTGCACACAAAACCGGAGCATATCTCTCGCCGGACAGAGCTCTTTCTTTGGACTATTAGTAATCGTAAGACAGTGTAATGCTTCCTGATGTCAGTGCTTTGCTCATATCCTGAATTAAATGTAATCAAAGAGAGTCCTTGATTCTTTCTAATCAGCAGGGGACAAATGAAAAGCCGATCTCATTCTCTGGAGAAGACTTTCCATAAGGGTGTTAGTACTCGTTCGAAAGCTGAGGCTTGAGGCTACAGCTTCACATCGTCGTTTTTCGAATGAGACGTTTTTGACGTTGCTACAGGAAGAGATTTCGTGGCCTTAGACTTGCATATTTCTCGCCGGACAGAGCTCTTTCTTTCGACTACACTAATCATTCGATAGCGTATTTGTTTCTGATTCCAACGCTATGCTTATGTACCGAAAAAGCCGTTTTTCTGCAACGCAGCAGGTAAAATAGTTTGAATTCGATGTGTGACAATCGACGATCCAAACGCAGTTCACGTTGCGATGTGTGAGGCGGTCACGTGACTGCAATAGTTCTCTACTCGTTCATAGGACCGTGAAAGGGCTGCAGCCAGCGCCCACGTGAATCGCACAGGACTGCTCTGCTCCCACGTGGGAATTCGACTTACTACCCAGCTGCATGCGGCTTAATTCACCTGCTGCGTTCCAGAGAAACGGTATTTTCAGTATATAAGCATAGCGTTGGAATCAGAAACAAGTACACTATCGAATGACTACAGATAGTTGAAAGCAAGAGCCCTGTCCGACGAGAAATATGCAAGTCTGAAGCAACGAAATCTCTTCCTGTAGCAACGTCAAAAAATATCTCATTCGGGAAACGGCGATGCGGAGCCGCAGCCTGAAGTCTCAGCTTTCGAATGAGTGCTAACACGCCTATGAAAAGTTCCTCTCCAGAGAGTCAGATCGGCTTTTCATTTGTCCTCTGCTAATTAGAAATAATCAAGGATTCTGCTTGATCAACAAATAGTAGAAATAAAGAAACAAACAGCAAACAATAACAAGATGTCTTTCGTTTCGAGAGTTTTCTTAAGAGCTCTGCTCAAATTTCAATATGCCTGATAATCATTATTTGAGTCACGCATGTCAGTGGTCTACCAATGAGGGCTGACGCGAACTCTTAGTGTGGGGACTGGAGCACCCACACAGGATTAGCAAAAGACGAGAAAGTTAATTGCCCGACTGACGAGATCGCAAGATCGAAAAACGTGCATCGGGCTCTATAAGCCAGCCCTCATTGACAGACCACTGACATGCTAGGCTCAAATAATGGTTATCAGCAATAACAAGATGACATAAAAGTAAAAGATTTCAATAATAATAATATGAAAGCTTGTGATAATATAACAGTAAAATGTAGGTAAACCACTTACAATAAAAAATAATGAACAACAAACAACAAAAAATAACATATTGACGAGAGATTTCAATAATAACAAAAAATTTTTCAGCAAAATAACCACTAGTAACGAAAATCAACAAGTAATAACAACAAAAACAACAAACATTAAACAATAAACAAGAGCAAAATAGTCAACATTAACACATTCCATAATTAAAATTCACTTCGCTTAAGATACTACTGGGATCCAAGTAGATTTAGGGGAAGTTCACAATTTACTGCCGCTGAATAAATTCAAGATTTTTTATGTTTTTACTGCTTTTCCACAGGGTTATGATGCTTAAAATGTAGCTTAGAGAACTGGGTGGTAAGCAATAATTCGACATCTGAGCGGATTTGAACCCGCGTTTCCTCCATACCGGAGGCGCGTGCTACCACTACACCACCGAGGCCACCGCTTACTCACGACCGCTCAATCTTGGCCCAAAACATTTATTTCTATATTTGAAAATCAACTTATAAAACCGCCGACTGCGGTATTATGATGTTCAAATAAACCCAATGATGTAGAGCGGTGTGCAAAAACGTTTGCCTCAGCCGGGATTTGAACCCAGATCTTACTCTTTCCGGGTGCAAAACGAGCGTCGATGGTGCAACGGTCTAGCACATGCCCCGGGAAAGAGTAAGATCTGGGTTCAATTCTCGGCTGACGCGAACGTTTTTACACACTATTCTATATTTGAATTGGATTGTCGAGTAAAATAATAAATTTTGTTTACAACGAACTGAAAAAATAATTAAATTAATTACGATCTGACTGACCATATAGGACAAGGAGGACGAGGGGGACAAGGAGGACGAGCAGGACGAGGACGAGAAAGGAGAAGAGGAGGAAGAAAACAAGGAAGAAGGGGGGGTCAAGATGATTTTCTGGACTTTAGGAATTCATAAACTCACTGGGAGCCATTCCAGAAGCACCCTGTGGGAAAATGAGATCGGAGAAAAGGACGATGAGAGAAAAATCATATTGACCGAGTGCTGACGACAATTTTGAGTGTTCTGAGAAGGTAGTAAACAAACTTTTCGACAAAGTGAAAGTAAACAAACAAACGAACAAACAAACAAGACGAACAACCGCAAGCAAATAGACAAAGTAAGCAAACAAACAAACAGACAAACAAGTAAACAACAAAACAACGTACAAACAACCCACCGAGCTGGGCGATGATATATGGTGGCACATTCATTCGAATCGATTCACACCACAACAAGTCTCTTCCGTCGTCGAGCTGTTCGTTTGTCGTCGTCGTCTTCTGAAAGTAGAAATCGAATATCGATCGATACCAATCAATATCAAGGATAACTCGATATGGCTAGGTTAGCCGAACGGACGAAGAAAACCGCGGATTCTTCAAAACTATGATGATTCGCTTCTGATGATCATACCAGGGAGTTTTCCAGAAAAAAATCTCAAATTCCTTAGACTGATTACTATAGAAAAATGTTAAAATAAAGAATTATTACAAGGTTTTTCTCAGTTTTCTTTTTCGGCTTTGAAGAAGGAAAAATCCTCCGAAACGTCATTTATCAAGACAAAATTTACTCAAGCAATTTTCATCTACTAGCTTAGGAAGAAAAAAACCGTGAATCAGTGAAGAATCGCTCATAGAAGATGAGAAAATCTAAGGAAAGTCAGAGTTTGTTTTTCTCAGTAAGCCAAAGAAAATAGAAGTAGAAGTGAATCAGAAGAAGAAGGAAAGAAGTAGAGAAGAATTAAGAGAAAGTGAAGAGATAGAGAAGAAAATAAGAGAAGAAAGAAGGAGCGAAAAAGTACTGCCGAAGAGATGCGTATTGATCACCGATGGTGAGATTTTTTCCGAGTAAAAATCGATTTATCGATTTTTATCGCCTTTCCAGACGATATATATAGCCTTGAGAAGAGGAGAGGAAAAGGATAATTTATTTTGATGGCTTATAAAGGCAAAAGAAAGACAGTGAGTTGAGTGAGAGCGGCTGCTTCTCTCTCTATGGGAGGGCGTGATTTACTATAGCCGTCAGTCGTCGAGCTCATTAAGACGAGCCCGAGTGGAGAAGAAAGAAGAGGAAAAAAAGATGACGCAAGACACCAAAAGAAGGCAGAATGAATGGGAAAGACAAGGAGGAACATGGCGTCTCCATATCCGCGCATCGGTTGGATCTACAACGGATTTGATCTACGTCGATCAATATGACCAAGTCAAGCCATAAATGGGTTCATTCTGATTAGGAGGGAACAAGTGAAGAACAGATCTCATTCGCTGAAGAGGAACTTTTCATAGGGGTGTTAGTGACCATTCGAAAGCTTAAATCTCTGGCTACAGCCCTATGTCGCGGTTTTTCAAAACACCCTTTCATAATGCTGCAAAATCCAGAATAAAATTATATTTCACGCCGTATAATTCGCTGGAAGCACGAACAGCATATGAGCTTCTCCGTAATATCAGAATCATACGTTTTTATCTGAAGTTTCTCTTGATGCAGTGAAAAAATCCCCAATTGAAGAATAACAGTTGAAAAGCGATCGATCGCCCCGCCCTGCTCCTACCCGCCACCACGCTCCGTGATTTAGCCGATAAACAAGATCGTCGATACTGTAAAACTCGATTATTTCTTTCTGCTAGACGGTATTCTAGAAAATTAGCACGACGTTGGAATCATTGCAACTTACGATATCGAATGACTACTAATAGTCTAAAGAAAGAGCTCTATGCGGCCAGTTCAGAACACAGTTCTTCTCTTTTTCCTCTAGCGCTATCGAAAGAGTTTTTCGAGAAGCAGAAACATTATTGAGTTTTTCAAAACTTGTCCCATTGCATAAGTATTAGCACTCTAAGGAGTCTTTATCCAGCAAAATATAAGCGGGATAAGAAAAAACACGTGATTCTGCAACACATAATTTTACTTCGAATTTTACAGCGTAATAAAAGGGTGTTTTGAAGAATCGACAACGTGAGATGTGTAGCCTCAAGTCTGAGCTTTCGAATGGTTACTAACACTCCTGTGAAAAGTTACACCAGCGAATTACACCGGTTTTTTCTTTGCCCCTTTCTAATCGGAAAGAACCTAAAACTGACGCTAAACAATAGGAGAGAGCGCGTCGGAGAGATCTATCAGGATTCTGACCTACAAAGATTAGTACGATCGATCTATATAAAAATAAGAAATAGCACCAAGCACTGAAAGGAAGCTGTGAATGAAGGGAAAAGAAAGGATGAACATGGTCTTAAATGTGATCCGAGACCTCTATTTCCGCGCATCGGATAGCTCCACGTGAAATATGATCTGCATCGATCAATATCAATCGTATGGAAATGGTAGAAAGGCCCGAAGACTTAAAGAAATTATCTAATTAAGGGGAAGAAAATGATCGATGTGATCTACAAATGTGATCCGATCTTACCATGTCCGCCGCACATCGAATAGCTTCTTCGTGAAATATGGTCTACACCGATCGATATGATCCCCATCGATCGATATGATCTACGGGAAAATTTTCTGAAAAGTGTCACTAAGCACTGAAGGAAAACCGTGAATGAATGAGAACGAAAGGATAAATGTGGGCTCAAATGTGATGGCAGTCATACCATATCCGCGCTTCGGATAGATTCAGATGACTTTGATCTGCGCCGATCAATATGGTCCGTGTGATAATAAAAAATAACTTTTAAACACTAAGAGAAAGCAATGAGTGATTGCGAAGGAGAGGACGAATGTGGTCTAAAAATGTGATCTGATCCTATCAGGTTCTCGTATCGATCGGGTAGATCTACATGGCGATGGTTTTCCAATCTGTAATTTTCCGCCGATCCATGATGAGGACTTTGAGCGATATGGAAAATTCTTGAACCATCGGCGGGATTGAACCCACGTACCTACCATACAACGACCGCGTGCTACGGCATTAGTCCATAGAAGCATCGATAGATAAATGGTAAGAGCTTCATGGTATTTCTAGGAAAGCGGTAAAATTTGATAATTTCAGTAGAATGGATACAATTAATAGCTGCAGTTTTTAAGTGGATCGAGCGCCGACGATGGCCTTGATGGCGCAATGGGGTAGCATGCGCTCTCGGATAAAAGGATGGATGTGGGTTCAACACTCCGCCTGGAGTCGAATGTTCTGCGCATCGCAGTAAGCATCTTTGGCTACATAATTATAACATCATAACACCGCTGTAGCAGCGGCTGATTAAAGGATTTGGTAGATCTATGCAGAAATTTCGCGTTGTTTATGAAGCCGAAGAGCGCGAACGATCATCACATTTGGAGCCATATCGTCTCTAACGAAGATATTAAAGGGGAAAATGAAGCTGAGGCGATCAAATAAATGGGCTCGAATTGACAACCTCAAAAGAAATATGTTGACGCGGCTGAGAATAGTAGATGTAAGACATATGTGGAACGACGGACAGCTAGATGTGAGCGAAGGTTAATGGAGTCGATATATTACCATCACTGCGAATAGACACAAAAAAAGAAGAAAGCCTAAAAAGTTTACGACGACGATTGAATTCGTATAGACATCCGATTGCATTAGGAAAAATGGTAGATTGCTTCATAGAAAATTCTATGGTGGGAAAAATTCTCCGTCCTTTGAAATCTGGTGGTAATGTAGCAAGAAGATTGCAGCCTACCTAGCTACTAGTTCTCAACTCATTCTATGGATTGACTCTACAAAAAGTCTGGGAGGGAAAAAGCTCCATGTGGAGCGATAAATTATTGAGAAGCTTGAGCGCACCGCAGTCACTACATATCGCCTGAAACGCGCAGACATGAATGCACTGAAATCAGTACACATAGCCGGGGATTGACGATGCATATCCACTCGACTGAAAGAGCACTTGAATCTGTCTCCTGAAGAATAACCCGTGTTTGTAAAACATTCACTTGGATAGCGGAATCAGAAAATTCGAATGACATCTAGTGGCTGAAATGCTCAAGAGTATAACTCTAAGGTGAAAGCTCGAGAAGAGGGCTAATTTAGCGAGACGAATTGCCGATAAGCAGAGGAGAAGAACAGCCGACTGAAGTCCAAACAGGATGTAGGCAAAAGAAGAATTTTCTCTACGTTAATCAGCTTAACTTCTAAAATGAAAAGGCGTGTTTATCGTCAACGACAACCGCTCGTATTGGCAGTTAGAGACCACTTATGAAGATCATAAATGACATTGTTAAAGTCCTCATACTCAGAACACTTTACCACTATGGAAAATATTCAAATTGCATCGAAATGTACGGAGATGATCGTTAATCAGTTAGCTCCTTCAATCTGCGTGAGGCATTGGATCATGGATTTTCTACGAGCTGCGGTAACGGCTGAAGCCCAGTTCTAGAAAAAACCAAGGAACCAAGAAAAAACACTAGAAACCAGAAGATTTAAGAAAACTACAAATTTCAAAACAGAAATAACTGCATAAGCAAACAACGAAAAAGGCTTGCAGATCCAATTTGATCTTCGTTTTATGTTCTGGAAATGGGGTCACTGCAAATTTTGTTCATGATTTACTTTGGTTTTTCACTGTGAAGACGAGGGACCGTCAAAATGTGAAAATATAATGTAGCTATAACATCACAAGATAGTAGACATTTCGAATTTCATTATCACAACGAGCCTGAAGAATTATATAATTTTTTTCATGGATATTGGTAATTTGTAATCATTACTTTGAAGGAAAGTCCTATTGTGAGAAATCCTACTTGACAACAACATTTTTATGCATCTCATTTTTTGCCAATTCGTGAGTGATTATTGAGACCATTACGAGCGCAAATACTTCTGTTTCGATGGAAATTTATGAAGGGATAAACGCCTCAAAAACAAACAATTTCTGGGACTTCTTCTTCAGCTTGAAATGGAGTAATGGGCGAGCCATATACGCGGTCAAAAATCACACCGCGGCACACTTGAACAACAAATATTGTCAATCAGAAGGCCTCAAGTGGATTATTTGCGTAGTTGTTTTCGGAGTCTGCTGAAATATGCAAGAAAATCAAAGGGAACGCAAATTCGAAAAATTTGAACATCTCTCCAGTAAACTGAGATATACTCTCTAACACTCTTGTGACGATATTTGCCCAATTTTGCTTTTTTTTTGCGGATTGGATGACGCCTAACTTCTCGCTGTACTCGCAGTGATACCCGTGTGATATCACCCCGACCCCTCCGGTAGTGTTTGTGTAGCCCTGCTACATGTTTACTGTGATTTCCGTCATGTAAATAGGTTTTCTCCGCAATTTTAGGAATATTTCTGAGTCTATTTTATCTTAAGAGGCGCCTTGGCCGAGCGGTTGCGCTGCTTGTCGCCGCGCGCGTCCACCTCCCAACTCTCTCCAGCCGTCAATGAGAAAACCCTATGGAGCGCCACAGCTAGGATACTCTCGAGACTGCAAGGAGACGTGCTCGACCAGTATTCTACGTCATTTAAGAAGAAGACGATAAACAAATCGAATGCTAGAAGCACTGGGATCCGCGCAAAAAAATTGTGATGGCGGGCCACTTAAATTAATAAATAAGATTTTATCTTAGATATGTCCATAATCTTCTGTGAACTCTCTCATATTTTTGGTGGGTATACACCTCATATGTGTGTGTGTGTGTGTGCGTGTGGAGAAAATTAGTCGTCTACTATATAATCATATGCTGCCAGCGTTTGATGAAATTGTATAGGTTTTCGAAGTAGTAATGGGACATTCGTTTATGTTTTGGTAACCTCTCACTCGTATATTACCAAAAGTCATCATAACGGTTATTTCTTTGACTTCCGGGGACCCAAACCCACTACGGAATGTAACATCACATCTGGTATAAGCTTCCGCATAGCTCTGAGTAATAAAGTAGGGTATATTTATCTGTAATTCATTCCGTCTGTTTGTGGTGCTGAACGATCGGGCCTGAAGGCTTCTAGAACATTTTAGATGTAATGCTCTCTAAATGTCATGGTGAATTTGGGTCATCGGAAGTCAAAAGGTGAAACATCAAAGAATAACGATTTTATTTCCCGAAATGATGCTGCACATTGGCCTCCATGTCAGGTCGTGGATACAGAGGTGTCTAGGCCATCTCAGTGCCAATATTCGTTAGACCTTACACTCTCTTCACCAACCGTAGTCTCTTGCAGAAAATAAGAAATCTGGTAGAAAATTATCAACAAAATATCCTGCCAAGGACGCTGTCCCACAGCATCTGTGTTGATTCCTTCCATTTTACTCCTGCGTACCAGGATCAACTGCTGGAAAGAAAATGAGACGTAAAGGTGTCATATAAGTCACTCTCGTAGCTTTTTTATATGGCACCCATAAATGTAACTCGTCACGAGTGTATGAAAGTCATCTTCGTCTCTATGGTGATATCCTGGAAACGCTGGGAGGGAACTCTCTGAGGATTTCAGACAGAGTCAACTGTTAGTAATCACTGACATTCATAAAGTCGAAGTGCTCAGACGGGCTGTACAACCTAAGTGCGATTAGAAGACATTATGCGGATGCTCGTTGCCTTAATAAGTCATGGTTTCAACGCTTAAACTTGCTTTTATTTTGGTCATATAAATAAATGATGTTGATTTGCACACTTTTTGATATCTTAGTAAGGTACTTTCTCTTGTACTTCTATGAACAATCCTTGAGCAACAACATTTTATAATTTAAATAATCCATTAACTTGAAAGCGAAAAAATACCGCTGAAAAGATAATAATTAGAAAGAGGGGATAAATCCGCAAATATGGAGGAAAACCCTCCTTTTCTATTTAGAGGATAGAATATTTTACTAATATTGCTCTTTTATGGATTAAACATGGCCTGTTACTCGTTACCACCACGTAAAACACCAGGGATAGTCTTCTGGCCCATTGGTTCTCATCATTTTGTGATGCGTAGTTTGATTTAAACTCTATTCAAAAGCTTTTCCACTTTCTCCATACTTTTCCTAAAGTGCAGTGCTAGCATTTCTAGCAAAAAAAACTTCCTGTGCGATTTAGCTTGATGAGATCTCGTACAAACAATTACTTTTCCTACTTCATAACTATTTTCATCGTGAAGCTTCTTTCTTCCAACATTTGACGTATTTCATATATCAAGTGCGGACAATGCTTTCTAGTATCTCTACAGAACTAGATACGGCGTCAACTTTATTCTTGAGATTTGCTTTGTTTTTACTGCTTTCTGGCAGTGTGTGATGTTCCAAATATGCACCTAAGACGATTAAGCAGTAAGTAAAAACTCCACGCAGATGAGAATTGAACGCGCGCTCAGCTATACGGGGGCGCTGTGCTCTATTTTTATCAGCATGAATACGCTGAGCTATTTATTCAACCAGCTTACTATTTGTTGTTATATGTAGCGAACAAGTGCTTTGAGAGACTGGATGTGCATTGTAAAGTACTTTGTTGTTAGTTCAGTACAACGCTCCTGCCAAACGAAATCCCATGTCCCTGGGGTTCAAAAAATGTTGCCAAGCTTGTCTCGGAGAATGAAAACGTTGACTCTATACATTGCTATGCCCTCATATTTCATCGGGCAATTCAGTTATGCATTCAATCAAATTCACATGCCTTAATGGATTCGCACCATGTCATATCTCTGAGTAAAAACAACCTTGAGCCTTTTTTTTTGATCCACTCAAAATAAAATCTAACTCAACGGTAGCTCTATGAAGGTAAAAAAATACAAACGATTGCTTGATTAGATGGTCTTGGTGGTGTTGCTGGAAAGGATAGCTTAGTTCGTTACTGAACCTTCTATGCAATGAGGTCAACTCTAGAACTGACAGGAACAATTAGTTTGAAACATCGTTTCTATCAAAAGTACAGCTATTGGCATTTGCTCTAAAAAGTGTTTCCGTCGCACGATGCGAAAAGCAAGACTTTATACTTGATTTGATGAGTCACAATCTACTATATTACCATATTCCTATACCAAAATTTCAGCTTCGCTGAGACATTACATATCAATGAAAATGTCAATGTTGCATCCTATTAGAGAATTTTCAAACTAAACTAATTGACTGACTTACGAAGATAAGTGACATGTGAAAGGTGTGTTCAGTCACGATTCAACATTTGCATGACTGGTTTTTGGAAGAATGAGAACTCCATTTCGTTTTCCAGGGATAGCTAAGTTGTTAATTTTCTAAATTGTGCTCTGCAGTATAAACAAAGTGTTTCTTGCCTACCGAAATTTGATTGGCGAAAATGGATCTGAAAGCAATTTATTCAAAAGATATAAACCAGACGAAGTTCATTTTGGAAAAATACTATCAGTTATTAGTTTGACGTGACTTGACATACTGTGAGTGTGTATGTGAGTATATGTAAGTATGACATCACTATTATTTAGTTCGTTGCTTCGCATCCAACCTTCACGTAACTTAGAATTTTTGTGTAGATTCCGCAACTATGTAGGGACTTTGCATTTCTTTATGGATGGCGAATGTTAGGAAATGATATCTCGAAACCTGGAATATTTCTATTGTAGCGTTGGAGTTCTTGAGTAAAGGCAGCCGTCTATTCCTGGATAAAAAAAAAACGCTTTCCAGACGTCTATCACCATTCGCCAACTCAATTTTTTTTTGATCTTATAAAAACAGATTCTAAAATCTCATCGATCGCTAACTTTTAACTTTAGAGACGAAAAACATTGGAAGATAAGTTAGAAAGTAAATGAAGCCGCCTTCAGTCGTATATAGTGGTTTAAATTACGTGGCTGACTTAACGGCAGTTGGCATTACTCCTTCATGAATTATTCAACCAACATGCTCTTCTTGAAGCTCTTTGACAATTTGACGTTTACTCGTTGACTGCTTGGTGAATACCATTACAGCTTTGATCGGCGAGGGGAAATGAAGTGTCTATATGAAAGCAGATTTGAAGAAAGTCTACTCACCAAAGGAGTTATACGCGGAACATAGTCTAACGATATCGGGCACCCGGAAAAAAGCTGATTACAAGACTGCTGTATAGGTTTACTAACTAAAGTCGTGTGGCAAATTCTGTTAGCCTTGGGTGTAATGATTTGGCAAGACAGTGCAAGGAAAAAACTTCCCGTACACCATGGAAACAAAGATATTTCGAAATCTCTCTCATCTTGTTTTTAGAATCATAGTCATGAAATTCCCTTGATAATGTAATAAGAAGATGTAGAGTTGATATTTTGCAGCGGAAAACATTTGAACGAACTTTGTCTTCTTCAGAAGTGCTCTTCCTCCGTTCAGTTTTCATACAGTGGAATCAACTTTGCAGATTTCACTTAGGTTATGAAAAATTTTTTTTTGTTCTCAAGAGAGATACAGCCTGAAGAGCCAGAACCACAGGCAACAATCGCATGCTAGCTGATCAAGAAGTAGAAAGTAAGTTCCTCATCGATCCTAAGACTTAATTGAAAGCCTGTCGTTGGAAGATTGTCGCATATAAGGATTGATTGAAGGTGCATAATAGCCACCATTAAATAGGGCAAACTTCAATACAGAAACTTTCAACATCTTCATGTGTAAGGTTTTCGCTTGTCGTCGTCTTGAAGTGCTGAAGTGGAATGCTATAAAGGCAACAAACAAGGGAATCAGCACATTCCATGAACAATCAAAATATGCTGCCAGGGTGACAAATTCGCCGCAGGGATTAGCTGAATCGCAATCATAACAGATTTCTGGAAAGTTGTTAGGGTAGCAAAGCTCCTCATCAATACTACTTTGTCACATAAGAGCTCATCTACCACTCCATTCGTGGAAAAAAGTAATCAACATCCATAAAATTTCTAATCACCGCAAAATTGATGATAAGATTTGTATGTTTTCAGGAATTGAAGAAACGTAAAAGTATAGTGAAAAAGCAGAATTTTATTTATAACCTTATAGGCGCATCTGAAACAATCGTTGTAGTGTCATGCAAAGCTCACGATCTTTGATACTATCCAGCTTTATAGATTCAGCAAGCCTCTTATCATGCATTGTAGTGTTGATTATAATGATATTTATTAGGCCCATACAATGACTATGGAAACCCCATCATTGCTTGAAGTCGGTATTTTATGCTCCCGATTATGTTTGACCATTTGCTTAGTACAAATTGATTGAAGATTGTTTGTCCAGGGATGTTGAACCGATACGGTGTTTTACTTCAGTTTCCAGAGCTTTTCTCCGTCCTTATTTCATAAATGAAAGGGACTTGTAGAGAAGATGTCTGAGGAGAAACGTATGAAAGGTGTAATTTACACCACTGAGGAAAAGAGGCCCTCCAAAATTAGTTTTGTTTTGGAATATTTGAAGTCATCAGCATATTAATAATGGTCTTCAAAATGTAAATTAAGAAAAAATTTTGAAAGATGAAATTCAGTACGAGCAGTGTGCTCAAACATCTGAAATGTCATATTGTCCGTGTTTCGAGATTGATTTTTTTTGTGCAATTTTCGAGTGAAGGAGAATTAACTTTTATTTTCTATGTTTTTTATGACCCTTCAAAGTACATCACTCAACTATTCCGCGTTTTGTTGATTGAAATTCGGAAAAAAATCGAAAAAAAGCACCGTAGACAAATGAGTTGATGAGAGAAACATTGTTGGAAGACGGATTTATGTCCGATGACTCGGCAAAGCGTTTTGTTGGATTTTATGATAAGCAGATTTCTACCTATTTTAGTAATATATTTGTATGATAAAGTATAGTAGTGAATCGTGCCTTTCACAGCCCTTCAAAAGTTTCACGTTGGGGACAGTGAGATGTTAATATATATATATATCAGTCTGATTAGTGATTTCCATTTGGTTTGTGATCACTGTGCCATCTAGGAAATTATTTCATCGAAGTTCTGCTTCAAAAATATGTGAAGTGCTCGTCTTTTAATCATATTTATCACAACTATCATTAAGTTAATCCATAACTTATTTCGGACATTCATACATTTATCAATGCGATTGTTATCTATTCAAACAGATTAATCAGTACTATAATAACCATATATGAAAATCGAGAAAACTTATCTTGATTAGCTGGCGCGAGGTTGGTTAAGTAGTTGTAGAAATTCGGCTGACGTTTCGGCGACACGCCTTCTTCAGAGCCTGGGCGTATGTAGTGTTAATCTAGTAGACGTATGTAGTTTAACCTGACCTAGGATTCATAAAATAAGATCCTCCGAATCATTCAAATAGACTAACACTACATACGTCCAGGCTCTGAAGAAGGCGTGTCGCCGAAACGTCAGCCGAATTTCTACAACTACTTAACTAACCTCGCGCCAGCTAATCAAGATAAGTTTTCTCGATTTTCATATATCAATTGATTATGCCGAGGTTTATAGAAAGTCCTTTTGAGATGTTATAATAACCATAGTGATCGATGATGTGCAACCATTTTCTGAGTGAACATTCGATATCTTTCACTCAAAAAGAATTAGGGTGCTGAACAAAGAAGTCGGTGAGGTCACCTTTAAGCTAGCTGCAGTCTTTCAATTGTGTTCTCTCGCAGATGCTGCTTCAGCGAACGGAAGAGGCGATGGATGATCCAATGTAGAAGTTTTGCTATACGATGGATGTGGTACTGTGGTCCAGCCCAGTTACTCAAAATGTGGCGAGTCAGCTTTGTAATGTGACTATGGGTGTTATCTTTGATAAGGGTAATACTGCTTGTTTTAGACGCTTCTCTCGCACTGATACGGCCAACTTCCAGAGTTTTTCCAATGGTAGATGTCGAAATTGACTGTCTCCTTGTTCAGTATATCCGATGATTATTTTAGAGCCAACATGTTATGTGATCTTTCATAGGCAACCAATAGAGCTCGATACACGTGCTTCGGCCTTGGCATCCTCACAAGTCATGCATGGTATTCGTCTAAACCTATCCTCTTGGAGGCCCCTGCATCACCCTACCTGGAATAGGCCACGACAAACGATTCACACGTGCCGTCAAGTGAAATAAATCATTAGATCGGCTGTGTTTTACATTCGATTGCTATTGACTGGTATCTTGAAATGTCGTATCGTTCGTTTCAAGTGTTCTGAGAGCACGCTCAAAATTCAATTATTCTGGTAATTATTTTTGAGCCAACATGTCATGTGGTCTATTATGGGTGACCTATAGAGCCCGATGAACGTGTTTTGGCCGGAAAGTGAAAAATTCGATAGTATCAGCGACTTTAACAGTAGCTGACCCGATCATTAGGCGATCATTACAAATTCTTCCTCGCCTTTAGCAACACCACAAAAGTCACTTTCTGGAGCTGCATCGTCCGAACGACTGCGCATTACAGCGAGTTAGCAAACGGTTGCCAAAGTTATCTACACGTAAACGATCAAAAGAGACGTCTTTGCAGAGCGAATGTTCAGCTAGAAGTCCACATACCTTTCGAAAAAAGTGCAGTACATCGTGTACACTGGACCCGATTCACCAACATTGCGAAAAGTATTTCATGTCTAAATCACTTATGAATGTTCAGTTCTAGTCAGCAAACAGTTTTTGTTCCATTTCGTATCTAAACGGCAAACCACTGATCTGTAGACGTCGTAACAGTAGGGAGATTGTGAAATAAATTCGGCCGTACTGTTAGAAGAAAAAACACGAAATGCTGGCACTAATGTGGTTGCGCGGCCGATAATTCTATAAAACAGTGTAGTAGAGAGTGTAGAACATTTACATTTAAACTATGCAACGCTTTGAAAAAAATTTTGACATGTGATCCGCCAAAATTTCCTCATCCAGATGGAATTGATTGTTGTTGTACTGAGAAAGAGACCTAGAGGAAGTGTTGATCGTCTTTCAACACGTTGACAACGATCTCAGCTGTTACTAGCACAGACCGCACAGCGCGGCGCGCGGGAGTGGAAATATGAGTTTTTTTTTTGTAATTTGAGGTACTGAGGGGATATTATCTTGATTAAATGATGAAATATAGCAAAAGGGACTTCTATGAAGAGTTTTATGGTTAAGAGATTGCCCATGCCGAAAATTCATTTATATCTCAATGGGAAAAGCACATTGTTGTGAACAGTAACATATTTCCAGCTGTTATATAGATTCGTTTCTTTCTTTTTCATCCATGTTTCTGCAATTATTCGATAGCTTGAAAAGTGCCTATTCCCCAAGTTTTCTTTGTAAAATGACTTTCATTTTACTTCCTGCTAAATAATAAAGCTAGTGTTTCGCGAGCAGAATTTGTTTTAGTGAGTATCTGCCTTTCCCTCGAGATTCCTGGTTTTCGGAGAAAGCATGGCCATTGTTTTTGCTACAATAAGCTTGATCGATGCCTCTTCTATTGATGTCTTACCATTCACTGGCTATAAAATTCCTTTTTGTGACGATGAAAATTCACAAATCATTAAAAAATTACCATCACGTCATTGTGGCTGCCGCTCCCGCGGTGCGACGGCGCCGCGCGGGATTTTAACGTCGTTGCCAACGTGAGGCGCGGACGAGTTTGACCATTTAGGGAAGCCGACGAAAAATTGCCCAACTCCATCCGGCCATCTGCAAAAGATGAGCTTTTGGTAGGCGTGAATTGGGCCCAATTCAGGGCGTCCGACACATCAACACCTCCCAATATTAGTGTAAGTACATCTTTGTCTTTTAATAGCTTCTTATTTTGCAAGTTTGTTAAATTAAGGGGACATCGAAAAATATGGTAATTTAGCTGACTCCATTCTGACATAAATTTTTTCTAATTTTAATCATTTCTTTACAGCCACTTTTTCATTCGCTATAGTTAATGAATTTGTGGATTTGTCATCTGTTTTGAATTTCTTTCAGTCAAACGACCAAGACTAGCGAGCCACCTCGAGTCCTGTATATTATGAGGAAGAGCTTTGTGACACCCGACAACGATACTAAAACTAATTAGAGGTACGGTTTTCTTTAGTATTTCCTCATTTTATGAGTATTACTTTATCCAACATATCATGTGATCTATTAATGGCCTCTTGTACAGCCCGATACACTTGCTTCGACCTTGAGCAACCTCGTCAGTCGAACAGGCCCTTCGTCATTAGCCAATCTTCTCGATGTTCTCCAGTCCTCCTGTAAAGAGGTAGGCGACGACGAACATTTCTAACAACTGCCGTCAGGTGAAAAAAAAACCTTAGATCGGCAGTGTTGAACACATGGCTGGTATTTTAATATTATGCCGTTTGTTTCGAGTATTTTCTTAAGATTACGCTCACATTTCAATACATCTCAGCTATTATTTAAGCCATATTTGAAAGGATAAAGCTAGAGCTCTTGGTATTGACATATCCCTGCGGAATGCGCCATGCATTCGCCTTCAACTTTTGGCTTCGTTTGAGGTAACTGAATGCATATCTGGCCTTCGCAATAACTCGCGGTGGCCTCCGGCTGTACCGACTCAGTGCTGCTTATCCTCCCAAAAAAGTCTGAGATCCGTCAGGTACCAAGTTACCGACCCCGGACGAATGGATGGCTTGGTGAGCCATGAGCGCGAGATCGAATCACTAAGCTCGTGTGCTACGCAGTGCGCCTCCAATCACTCCGCCATAAGTGCCCCTTGAGCCATAATATTTCAAAAATTTCGGCCAAAAGCAATCGTGTATACAACTTTGCCGATCTAGTGATTTTCCACTTGACGGCAATTGCGTAAATCTTGTCATTGCTTACCTCTTTATTGAGGAACTGGAGCACTCCAAAAGGACTAGCTAAAGACGAAAGGTCTGTCAGACTGGCGAGGCCGCTCAAGGTCGAAACACATGTATCAGACTGTACAAGAGCCCATTAACAGACGACATGACATTGGCACAAATAATAATCATGAGGTGTGTTGGAATTTTGAGCGTAGTTTCAAGACAATACTTGAAACGAATGATATAGTATTTCCGCATTCTCTGTTCATATTCGATACAGCGGTACTACTGCACCACAAATGCGATTTTTTTCGAACCACATATGGAGTAAAGGACGACTGTTATTTCATAATACACGATTTTCTTATGGACTCGTCATTCAATGCCGGCAACCGCGTGTTATATACAGGGTGCGAGAAATGATCTGTCAGTTTTTTCGAGATATATTCACAGTAAAAGAATTTTGCATAAACAATCAAATTCATTCATTTGAAGGGATCGACCCGTTTGGGACGGCTATAGATTCGAAGCGCGCATCGCGAACTGCGCAATTTTCGTTGTTTAATTAGGTTTTCTTCGATTTGCAGTAATTTCTGGCTTTTTTGTATTAGTTTTATGAAGTGCGATTTCCTCTACTTGCTCATATGCCTTTGATTTATATATATATATATATATATATATATATTCATATATATATATATATTTACATGTATATACATGTTGGCGCAAGTAATAATGGATATATATATATATATATATAATGTATACGGCTGGCGGCTGACAGATGCGCTGAGAGTAGAAAGAGTGTTGTGCAAAATGGGCGTCAGTAGTGTCGCAGATAGACCACGCGCTCCCGGAAAGAGTGAGGTGCGGGTTCTAGTTCCGCATGCCGCGAACTTTTTGCACATCGCTCTACATCACTGGGTATATATATATATATATATATATATATATATACATATATTCATAAATACATGTATATTTATACATATATATAATATATATATATATATATAATCTTTTGTGCAAAAAACGCTAGTTTCTTCGCAACTGTACTTTTATGTTATGCAGTCTGTTGGAACAAGTTATACAAGAGAAATCACAGTATGAATCTTCAATTTCTGCTACTTGTCATCATATGGAATACTCAAATGTCATCAAAGTGGTAGGATATCAAAAGACAATGAATCTTTGGTCGTAAATAGTGATACATACTGCATGTTATACCAGTTCATCGATAAGTCTAAATAATTTTTGATTATTAATGTACTTTAGGAGTTTGCGCCTATATAAGTGACAGAACATTTTTTCTCCTATTATCCTATAGAAATTCTTTTTTTTAGGATGCTTACTTATACTCTACATTAAACCCAATTCAAAATTGCAACTTTATCACTGTACATGTCCACTTATTTCCCATCCTAAGTGTTTTTTAGTTAATCGTCTTTAAAGTCATTCTCTGTAGCTTCCTCAAGTTTCACCCTCTCAAAAGAGCTTCAACGCAATTACGTGGAGTGTTTGGTACCGCCAACCACAAAACCACACACCTGATTTGCCCTACTGCTTCCTAAGGGTATCCTCGTCCACTTTCATTGCTTGGCTACCCAGACCTTGACCCAAAGACTTTTGAGTTGCTGACGAACTTTGTGTAAAAAGCCACAGGCTTTTCTAGGAAAACTACTAAGTGTACTGCATGCTTCCGGTTTGTACATTATTGTCATTCGACATTCACTGTCCTCGGAGGTGTACTTTTAGAAGTGATCGACTAGAGGCTTGCGCGTCAATTTGTCCATTCCAAGCTCTAAGTAAGAGTAAGCCTTCCTAACTCCGGTCGGTATTGTACTGTATTGTACCCAGACACATCAAGAGAACACTGTTAAAGAGATATTCAGTGAGTGGTCAACAAATGTATCGTCTCCGAGAATCCTGATCTGCACTTTGATGACGTTGGGAGGTTTTCAAGGAAATTAGACCTCTTTGCCATCAATCAGTCGACTTCTACGATTAGGACGTATCCTATATATAAGACGTGATTGAAGAACGGGCATGTTTAGGGCAATCGGGCGAATGATGAGTTGAAAAAGTCGGTATCAGTTTGATAAAATAGGCGAGGAGAGTGTATGTTCATATTTTTAAATCGAAAGGACTCAATTTGATTACTTGACACGAGGTTGGCAGAGTAGTAACGGTATGAGTTTGGCTAACGGTTGGGCTATATGCCTTCTTCAGAGCCTGAGCGCATGTGGTTTCGTAAGCTCAAGTCTCGGGAATTGAGAAATGCACTTATTTTCCGCAAAAATCTTTCTAAAGTGCTTTAACACTCAAAATAATATTGCATTTGACACACGTTGAGCAGTATCACCTATATATATATATGTATATATATCGCGTGACAAAGCTCTCACCAGACCCTAACCAATCATTAAATAGCGTTGATCTGGTTAATTTCAAAAGTGTGTTTGCTTCAGAAAAATGTTTTGCTATAGCACTGAAGAAGGATACATAAGATTGTGTTTCACACGCGTTGCGCGTTATCACATGCTATCACCCTTTCTTTTGCAACACAGAGCTCTTCTCCTCCACTGCTAGTAGTCGATCGATAACGTGAAGTTCAAACATTTGAGAAAGGCACTTAATTTTTGGAGAGATATCTGTGGAGCGCTGTAGCAGGAGTTTCGCCTTGCATTCGCGAGATTTCCTTATACCAACAGCTCATTCTCCACTGGAATAGCGTTTCACCATACAATATCGCCTCCCAGTCGACTAAGACATGAGGGGTTCTCTTTCAAATAGTCTAAGACGAAATGCGGTTTATATTAGCATAACTTAAATTTGTCGAAAAGCCCATGGTTGATTTTAGCTACTACGTACGAAGCAAGAGGTCTCATTTCCCTGAACACAGGCACGATCATGCTGAGGAGCGCTTTAGACAGGTCCTATCTCAGCTAGCTCAAAGATCACGAGTTGAATTGTCTTGACGAGCATTATACTACATCCATAAAAAAGACGAAATCAAGCATCCATAGCAACACATGAAATGGCCGAAGACTTTTGTGAAGAGCGAACGCGAAGAAGTCAATCGAATGCTAGAACTACGATTATACGTATAGTAAATCATGATGACAGCTAGTTCAAGAACAAGAGTAAAAATTTTATTCATGAGCTTACAGAAGTATTGGTGTAATTCCTTTGTGCTTGTGCAAATAAATCTCTGCTCATTTTAGAACTACTCATCAGACAGGGATGACGACGCCTACACGAAGAGTATTGATATGAAGAAAATCAGAACCACAGCCAGTGATCGAAGGTCAGTCAGACATATGCTATCTGATTTTCAATGAACTCTGTGGCTATGTGGCTGGCATCCAAAGCTACAATTCGTAGGGTCTGCAGCGATGCCAGATATAGTGGGGCTCGATAATGACGACGATTCGGATTGCCTTGATTTACCTGGACGCGGAAGTGCACTCACAGAGGTATCAAATTGCCCTTTCGATCTCTTATACTTAACAACTCCAGAACTCTAGATTCACGGTCTCTATATCTCTGGTTAACAATCGTAAACGGTCTGCTCCACCTCCTTTGGATCTTTAACCCCTAACGTGCTACGTATAATAAAGCGATGATGAGTGTTGAAGATGTAGAGGAAGTGGAGCATCCCGCCTAGAGTTACCAGTTAGAAATGCAGAGGTTGTGGGTTCAATGTATCGAAAGGGTTTAGATGTCCACATCTTTCGAACTGAGGCATGCATATGATTTTTTCAGAAAGTTTTATTATTGAGAATGTTGAGTGGTATGCTAATATTCGGCATTGCACTACACCACCGCTGTCACCTACTCTCTGCTACTGCTCTTTTTTCGTTATAAACTATTGTAGATTTCAGCGACAAAGCCCTAACGAGTTTGGTCTGATAAGCATATATCGGCATCAAAATCAGTAACGTTAATGTCTGTTGAATAACAATTATCCAGTAGAAAGTGATGGCAACAGTGAGTGGTGGCACGCACTCCTGGTATAGATGATCGCAGGTTCAACTCCAGCTTAATATCGAACATAATTTATACTACTAAACATTCTTAAATCTACATTTATAATGTGAAGTCATTCCATAAGTTTCAGTACTAGAGCAGTAAACACCAAATTTATCAATCAGAAGTGGTTAAAATTGCATGATTTTGGTATCCTTCAATTGCGCATTTTTTGAACAAAGTCTTGATAAACAGCTTGAATATAGTTGCTTTGAGATGGAGCTGTCATGGGAAAAAAGTTGCTTGCTATTCATCATGAGTGGCGCGTGGGAAAAGATGATAGTGAAGTGACGCGCAAGGTTCATGGAGCTTTCTGTGGACGGCCTGAGCGCGACTCATTTTCCAGACTGTTTTCTCTAGTTTTGAACTCTGTTAACGAGTTTCTAGTTTTCCTTCATGCTATCGTATCATCACCTCAAGCTCCATCAAGCCTTTCGGGACCACCAGTTGTAATCGTCACGCGCAGTGCAAATCGCAGCCCGGGTACGTCATTTTTGGTATTTGATCAGGATTTTTCCACCGTTTTGGATAAATATATATCAATATAAATGTGAAATAATAAATATTTTCTGTAATTTTTCGATGGTCTAAAATTTTCTCTGCACTTTCCTATGCTTTTAATGCAAGTATAACGTTTACGTTTGAAAAATAAAAGCTCTCTTTTGCTATGATTTCACAGTGATTTGGCATTCTGTCAGTCGTAATAACTGTACAAAAAAATGGTACAAATCTACTAGTTTCGACATGTTTTATCATGAATAATACTTAGGAGTTATCAAAGTAAAAATCGAAAAGCAATGAATAGTATCTAAAAAAGCTGTTGCGCAGTGCATGCGATGACAGGTCATCGATAATTCTTACCATACGTTTTTATAACAGGGATTTGTTTATTTCTGGAAATTTATCCTTAATGCACACGAGAAAGATGGAAACTTGTGGGTTACAGAAGAGTCTGTAGAAGAAGGGTCAATCGTATTCAAGAGAAGTAGTAAGTTTAGCAGGCTTCCCGCTTTATCAGTGTTGTGCCTGATGAACATGTGAAAGATCTTCAAAGACTGCGTGAAGAGAATTTCGTTGACCAACTTCAAGATGGAAGTTTCTCAAATTTTCATGAGATTATGCCGCACCAGAGCCTGCACCTAAGTGTTTTCGAAGTCACTTTACCATGTCGTCGGCACTATTGGATTTCATGGCAAATTCTTAGTGCGAGTAAGTACTGCTTATGCTCGAAACAAAGCTAGACGAGTAGGCTTGAGGTTCAGTCGGTGTAAGCAGTATCTTTATTTACCTTGTTCCAATACTGCTCAGTAGAGATGTTATCTTAGGCATTCTGGCCTTTGACAAGTGATTGAGTCAGAATTATGCAAATTCTTTGAAGAAATAGTGCTCAAATTGATGATTGTGGGCTCTGTTATGGCTTACTCCGATTAAGCAGTAAAATCAAAGAACATAAGCTTCTTGAAAAGTTATACGTTGAGGAAAATGTGTTTTTGAATTGGACTCTTACATATTGTCAAAAAATAACAAGAAATGTAGATGCTTTGCTTTCCTGTTGATGTGACCTTAGTATTGAAGCGTGGGAATTTTTAGTAGAAGGTCTTTCGCAACATATCATTCTTTCTGATCATAAATTATCTCCATCGTACGAATTTTACTATACAATTACCAATATCTTCAGCGTGAAGTTCAAGAGATGGGCAGTCCACTCAGACGTGAAACTCGATCCTAATTCCCTAGCTACAGCACACTAAAAATCAGTCCAAAAAATAAACTAGTTTCCAGAATTCGCATTCTTTGAACTATTTTTGAAATTTTGAACGACTATTGAAACTCTATTGTAAGGCCAGGCATAAACGATAGTGAAGCAAGCAAAGCACTCCGGTAGCGACAGTTTGTTTTTACTGTTTTTACAGCGCGTTAGAAACCTGCATTGGCCATTCGATTGAAAATTAACTTATATCCAGAGTCACATTTCGCGAGCTAACGAATAATTGCAAAACTCTAATGAAAAACCTTTGTTATATGAAAAGATTGTGCAAAACAAGTACAAATCACACTGCACTCCGAAGAGAAAACCGTAAAATCTCTTTGTTGCTATAGGTCACTGGAAAAACCTTAAGGAAGTCAGACAAACATCAGAACCGCTTTTTTTCGGCTATCGAGTGAGCACTCAGGGTCTGACAGAAAGTCTGTAGTTGACGCGAAAATCAGGAAAATGCGCGTGTACTGTGAGTGGTACACGTGGTTCTGCAAGGGTTAATCTTACTCGCCGCTGCATTGACATTTTCTCCTATAGGCCATTCGTGCTTCAGTAACAAACGAGATTGTTTCCAGGACAACTCCGTCTTAAAGCAAGTGTAGGCAAATTGTATACCAAAATGTTCGCGAGGAAATGCGCAGTTGAACGGTACTAATATCATAGAATTTTAATTAGTTCTGGTTGGTAGATTTTGTGTTTGTTGCTTCAATGTCAAAACTTATGGAAGGATATAATATCATAATACGGCTAAAATGCAGTTATCTAAAAAACTTATGTTGATTACAGTTACCCACCATTGATTTTGTAGCTTTCCGGAATTGTAAGAAAATGCGCCAGAGACGATTGAATCGTATGGAGCAAACGAATGTCAATTGAAATACACTTTAATTGTGCTGTAGCTGTATTTGGAAACAAGTAACACCTAGTTCTGCCGATTTTCTTTGTTGATCATGAATTTTGAGTCAGAAAGAATTATTTCAGAATTAGAAGAAACATTAGCGGATCCAGCCGGCTTGGTAAGGCTCCTCCTAGTGCAAAGAAAGCAAAGCGACTCCAATCAGATGAATCTAATGTGTAACTCGTACTCTTTCCGATTTATCGCTACCTTTCTTTTCTTCCGCTACAATTTTCAGCATTTTTTTCTATTTAATCCCTGAAATTGCAGCCTTGGAGAAAATAACACCTTCGACAAGAGAGCAGAATTCTATCAGAAGGGATTGCCGTGACACAGTTGTCATAGAACTGGGAGAAGAAGTTAGTCTTTTTGTCACGGTTTCTACTAGTCAGCAAATTAGAAAGCCAGGACGACTTATGATAATACATCAGGTAATCGCTAGAAATTCATTATCTGTCTATTTTGTTTTTTGGAAGTGGTATGCTGTTATAACTGAATATTCGTTGAAGCTGAATGACTTGTAAAACATTAAAGCTAGATTGGGAGTTGAATCTGCGCTCCACCATTTTCGGGACGTCTGATAATCAAATGCATTACGGAGGCTCCTGTTCTGCTGTCACTCTTTCCGTAAAACAAGGTACTGATCTTTTGCTGCTGGCAGGTTTCAGAATGAGTGATAGCAGACCAGGAGTTACGGTAGAGCAGTAGGTTAACACTCTTCCTTGGTAAGTTAGAACACAAGTTCAACTTCCTCCCGAGCTCATTGGATACGTCAGGTACATTTGCTTCAATTACTGTCATTAATATGCCTTCATATTCTGTTCTTTTTATTTTTTTTTTTATCAAATAGACTTCGAATGAAACCGTTTTGAGCTTATCGTTCCCGTATTCACATTATTACTTAGTGTTTTGATAGTCATAAATCTTTGGATCCTCTAACATTTTTTCTTTATCTTTTCAGGTGTCATATAAATGTCTGGACTCGCTGTGGCCGAGTGGTTGTGATGCTCGTCGCGGTGCGCGTGTAGCCGAGTTCCATCCCCTAACTTTCTCCGATAGTCAACAACAACGCCTCATGGTTCGCCATAGTCAGGCTTTCTCAAGATTGCAGGGAGGCTCGCTCAACCATTATTCTACGCCGTTCAAGAAGAAGACGAAAAACGAATTGAATGATAGAAGTACTGGGCTCCGAATAGTGAAAGTAAACACTTTGAAGATGGATAAAATAAAGTGTACAAAAGTATGTAAATGTCTGAACACTCAGTCTAGCTTTTCTTTTTCATCATGCCTTTTTTACATCCATGGAACTCACCATCTAGCAAATAAATCTTTTAGGACGAGCCTTGTGATTATCTTTGACGTATATTTGCGAGTGAGTTATATGTAATCAGCTCGATGTCTATATACATATAAACAATGTTGATGCACGGCTTGGCGACACCCCCAGATTCCATGGGCCTTAATATAAACAACGTGCCTTTATCTTTGATAGTCTTCCTAGAACCATACATGAAATTTCGCACCTTATTCTGTGTGTACCCTAATTATTTCCCTTGAAAAGTGTGATTGTTTCTAAAGTCGTGTTTGTTTACATCTTGCTACGGTAAAAGTGTTCCATATAGAATCGAATTCTGCTCTAGTGGAGTACCCCGGTATGAATTCAGATCTGTACCAATGAAGTGTGTTTCTACGGATGGGAGACCTCGTTGTGCATGCATCAGTTTGGTTAGCCCTTTTCATGAATTTGGTTCACTTCTTTTTCTTCGGTATTCCATTCATTTCTGGTAGTAGACCATTTACGACGCCAAGAATCGCATAAGGACACAATTGAAGACGCCTGGTACAATAAGCAAACTAGTTTTGAAATAAAGTACCAAGTGATGTAACCTCGCAATCTATAGGCATGGAAGCGGTAAATATAATAGAAGTTCACTTAATACTGTGAATGGCTGTAATCTGTAAATCAAACAGTTCAACTTTGAATCTTATTTCATGACTAATTTTTTCCAGTCATTCGCCATTATGCGTTTAATCTCGCATCATGGAAGTGAATATATTTTGATACTGGATCGATTCGGTGATTAAACTATTCATTATGTACAACTATTGCTGTAAAACATATCAAATTTGCATCTGCGTGAAAATCTTGTTAATTTTGCTCTTTGACCAATTTCGATTTAATTGTAAGTGCATCACAGACATGGGACGTTACCTGATGTTCTACTTCCTCTTTCACCTGAAACATCCGATACTTTCCTCCCCAGTAATCCTCATCATGTGAACAGATTCCAAACCTATCAGTCTCTATGTCGCCAGATGGCATAAAGGAGATAGAGCAATAATTAAGCTTAATCCTTCAGTCTGAGATTCATGTGCACATATTGGGCTCAAGAAAGCTGGCACATGCGGATTGCAAATTCTGTCTAGAAGAGCCTATTCACGCATATGCATTGAAGGCTTTATAGAACACCAATAATAAACCTAGTGAGTTTCAGATTCTGCATATGTGAACTCATTTTCGGCGAAACTATTTGGATTGGCACTTCATTGGGCTCTACCATTGAAGGTTGGCTGCAAGCATGGGTTTTCAGCTGAATCATAGTAAAATCGCATTTCCCTCAGTTACGGAAATAATTTTGGATGTTAAAACGACAACTTATTTAGCAATTCTTCATATTTGGAAATACGCAACGCAAAAGGCATGAAACATGAACAATATACGGAACTAAAGAAGTGTTTGTTATTCCTGCTTCAACGTTGATAAGAAATTCCGTCTGTATTTGACTTTCTAACTGACTATCGATCTCTACTTCTCCCACCCGTGGGAGTGAATCTGAAGCTTCCTTGTTAGCAAATCATATCACAATTACTGGAAAATATGCAGATCGACTCGGCATATACATCGATAAGGAGATTCAAGGATGTGAGTTCTGGTCAGTGTCGAACCAGAATCGTATTTGTAATCAACGGCATCCATCTCACCACGCTACTCTGTTCTACACTGGCTGGAACTCTTCATTTACGCGAGAATTCGATCTGTATCAAGCTTCGGTACGGGTCAGGCAATTCGATAAAGATACTCTCTCAAGTATTTCGTGCTGTTCGCTTTCATAGTGATGACCTCAAATTTTGCGTCCTACCCTTAGAGTTTGTGAGACGAATCTTTGGCTAGATTAGAGCAGGTTTTGCCACTTTCCAATTCTGCTGTGACTGGATGCTAAAAGAGCTAGCAATTTAACAAAAATTATGTTCACTATTTGTTTACAAGGTAGTGTTGAACAGATGGGCGTGAAAGTATGGCCCGTAAATTAGCAGTCTGCCTAGAAAAACTTTCAAAGAAGATAACTGATTTCATCTTTCCGATAACAATGCTTCTCATAGTTATAATAAAGTTTTGACCAATTTCTTCTCTCAAATATCCCCGTGATGTGATGCAACTGAACACTTGCCAGCACATCACTTAACTCTTTCCACAAGAAGCTACAGCAAGATCCGCACGAACTCACTAAAGCAAAAGCCGCCAAAAGAATCCAAATTTTTTGCTAGCTGCTCATCGATCCCAGGAATGATTAGTACTTTGACCAGTTTTGAATTTTGACGAACCGATGGCAGAAAGTCGTAGAAAACAATGGCCTTTATCTTAATGCAAAGTTATTATTGTTTTGCCTCGAATTCATGCATAAATTTTCGATTTTTTTACAAGTGACATCAGAATTTTCTTTCCTAATCACTAACAGTTTTCAGCAGGCATCATAGCGTTTTCAATGAAGTACCCAAGTTCGTTATGAGTATAGATCGTCACTATAGGGCTCTACATTCAGACAGCATTAGAAGACGCTGAGATTATTGGAATCTTTCAATATTTTTTCTTCTCTGCTTTATCGCAGGGACTCTCAGGTCATGACATCAGAGCATAGTATCTTTCAAGTACTGGTTCAAGGAACACTATGCACATAAAACATGTCGTTGCCATTGTCGCAACTGGTTTGCAGCTCTTTTCCAAATTAGACGATTACATTAGAGATGAATCTTAATGGCTTTGAATTGAAGAAATGCTCAGTTTCTTGGTTGCGAGCATTTTACAAAGATTACATGCCTAGTATACAAGACGCATTTACACAAAAAAATTGCACTTGCATCCATGCATATAGTTACATGAATAGGTACGTAATTACTGAATTGCCGCTCCAGAGTAAAAAGTCAATTTTTCTTTGGATGCAGCCCACAAACGAACAAATTTGCTTTCGCCTTGTCTTAATATCTGACCACTACCTAGGGAGCGCCAGGTATCCTACAAATAATAGGTCGACAAATACTTGTTGATGTAGACTCGCGGAATATAAATCGGTAATAAGAAATGGAGCACGAGCTGCATTGTAGGGATTACTCTATTTCGTATCCACTACAATACACCAGGCGATGTATTGGCAAGAGTTCACTTGCATCGCATCGCAATGGATATTTGAGAGGAGAAATTTATTACCATGATAGACTTCGTCATCTAGGATGTAAGATCATTTATCTTCCTTAAGAGTCCTCGAAGTGTACTGCAAATCTACTGACTACGCCTTTACGTTCACCTGTTAACGCTGCCTTGTGAACAAGAGCTAAAGATAATTTTGTTGAATTGCAGCTCTCCTAGCATCCACTTACAGCACAGCTAGAAAGTGGCAAAACCTGCCCTAATTTAGCCAACGGTTCGTCTCGGCAACTTTAACGAGTGGATACGAAATTTGAAGCGATCATTATGAAAGAACAATTGCTAATCTTCTGCAAGTTAGAAACTTACGAAGATGAGGGAGTTTTGAGTGAAGCAGAATAGGGCTATCTTACGAATGTTTGATGAACTTCACATATCTTTATAAACAGAATTTCTAGATTAACAAATTTTCGGCAGCTCAACTACCTGAGGCAAAATTGGATATTAAAGCATCATACTGATTTTTTGTTAAACCTAGTTACATACTAGAGATTACTATTACTCTCACCATTCGAATAGAAGATAATTTGAATGGCAGAGACTTTGAATTATTTCAATCTTCGTTGCGCCTGATATCTTTCTTCCGTTCTGTCGCTTTCTGACTAAGATTGCCTGATTGCTTTTGTTTACCATAGGTTTTCTCCAATTTTTAAGCTTGCAGTGTTTTAGAGCAAATCGCTTTTGAAATCTGTGAGATGTTATACAATGTGTGAGCTAAGTCATGTCTCAAAACATAATTAGAAGCACTTTTATTAAGAACAAACGTGCAATAGGGATGAAATTGTTCATTTCCCAAAAAATCTTCGAAATGAATTTTGCAAGCATATAAAATTCTCTTACATTCAATGTGTACCCGTTACAGAATTACAATACCAAATAGATATATCACAGAATGAAGGCCAGTGTATGAGGTCCAAATTATATTCGGAAGGCATCAATAAAACACGCCAAACAATGTAATCAACTCTAATTACTAACTCTGATTTTCTAGTGAGGTCGATGGTAATCGGCAAGTCTTTCCTGTGCCCTGTGAGAACAAAAAGCTGTTGCTGTGCAAGATACGTTCGTCTTTTCAGTCAACTTCCATTAAACCTTTGATTCCTTCTGAAAATCTTCACTTAGCCTCTAAATAAAATCGTGAATTTATAAATGAGAAGCAAAAATGAGGCCCCTATTTTTTATTATCTAAGCCACTGCTGACGGCAACATAATATCGCCAGTGGCGCGCGATTTTCGTTCCTCAAGAAAAGATTTTCTTCGTTTTGAGAAGTAGTTTAGGTTCTTTGCCTTGCTCTATAAAATTTGATTTTCTTTGCAGATTGTACGCTTTTTGTTCACGTATAACTCCTCCGTGTAAAGAAAATTCCATATGTAAAATGCAATTTTCTTTTCGTTTTCACATTCTTTCTATGCTATTCTTGCGCTATGAAACCCTTTTCAAGGTCGAATTTAAGCTTCGAATCCGCCGAGATTCGGGCTATCAGTGAGTTTGATGCAACTCAACAAAAACTGATCCTCCGACTTTAACTGAACAAATAAGGCAGACCGAGTGTCAAACATAATTTCATTTTTGCTGCTACAGCCTACTACAGCGTAAACGCCTTCTGAAAACCAAAGATAGTGTTGAAATCCCCGATATCAAACTTTCGAATCATTATCCAAATTTAAGATCAAAAACTTTATCTAGCGACAAAAAAACTCTGAAAATTTGAGCATCTAAATGACACTCATTATTCACAAAGTATTAAGCACTTGAACGACTTATTTCCATGTAAAGACCATACAGGCAAACCGTAATTTTCATTTCATTATAAAATTATCCGGTTGTGTAGGACTTTGATTTTGCGGAAAAACAGAAGACGCTTTTGGCTTCCTTGAATTATAACCACACCTTAGAACGCCTGCCTGTGCGGTCGCTGCATAAGACTTTCGCAGATGGTCTCGCGCGTAGCGCCGTTGTTGTCAGGCAATGCATGAGGGTTTGGCGAAGCCATTCAGTTTAGATGGAAAACGATGGTGCTACGGCCGTATACAAGTATTTGGTAGAACATTCTCCAACATACTTCAGCTTTTTGTCAGCAACTCGATTTGAAGTTGAAGGAATCGAATAAAGCAATGGTGCAAAAGAAATAATGGGCAACCTAACCTACCAATAGCAATATTGAAGAAAAACTTACCGGATCATTCGATTTCTGACGGTCCATATAAAGCTAACACTGAACTCACATTTCAAATACTCAGTGGCTCGAGATCTCGTGGATGACCGTATTTACACATGTACATACAGCTAAGACCCCATCGAAATGCTTCAATGCAAAACACGCCGATGACGGAAAACACGAGAATCATGACGAGAAGTCGGCTACAAGCACATTATCACTAATCGTATACTCTATTCTATACCGAAATTGAAAATGCTGTACAGATGTCCGTTGATAACTGTAAAAATGAACGTACAACAGACTGGTAAAGAACGTGCTTTCCTGACAACAGTCATAACCACAACAATAATCTTTTTCAGCACAACCGTACACGATCTCAGTTGGACGAGAATCGTTTGCATAGTATACCTATTCGCAATTACATTATTCGACGTCGTCATGACCAGGAAACCGCTGATGAGACACGAAATATGACTTACTCGACCAAACTGAGGATCGAGTGGATCAATCTTGTTTATGCATTGTACTGGTAATTCTTCGTTAGGCGTGTGAAGATCAGAACTCCAATAATATTGTCGTGAGTCAAATCTGAAACTCATATGCTTTAGAGTTTTGAATTCCATTCTATTGAAAAACTATCCTTTTAACAGTCTATCGTCCATCACTCACATTACTGTTAGTGATCAAGTTATTCGAACGATTGTTAAGCGATGCCGGTCTTTTTCTTACGCCATATCTGGGCACTGCTCGACTCGTCTGTGCGACGCGAACAGCATCACATTTATGGTACGAGGCCTTATTTGGTGTTTTTGGAGTACAGGTAGAAAATCAAAGAATACTGGTGCAACTATGGCATGGGTCTTCTCTTGGTTGAATGTTTCATTTGAATGTTGCCCTTTGGTTGGAAAACGCTGACAAAGTGCCCGTTGTACGTTCTCGTTCGTCATCAGTAAGTACTTTAGGTCGTCGAAAACCATAGTAGCGCTGGTTCTCTACCAGTACTTAGAATTTCCCAAATGAAATGTTCTGGAAATGAATGAAGTATTGGAAAACTTATCCTACAGAAGAAGTGCGGACTTGTTAATAAATAAAGATTATTTTTCGGAATTTTTTTTTTATTGTCATGAGAAGAACAAAAAAGAATGAGTTATATTTCTTGCAGCAGGACAAATTAGAAGAAAATGACAATTTTGGAAAATCTGATTCACTTAATCCAAAAAAGCCGTTGAACGAAAAGCGGATTAGCGAAACATTATTGCGGCACTATTTACAGATACTTTATACATTTCACTTGCCACATTTTTCCGTTTGAATGAGGCGTAATTTCTGTGTGAGCGTGTTTCAGGATATACTTTCTGTACGACCCGCTGTGTTTTTGAGACTGTTGTTCTTTTGCTCACCTTCGGTATAGAAAAGAAAAGGGGCATTAGACGTAATAAATTCAAAGAACTAGCCAGTCAATGAGAAGAGTGTTCATGTCGAGCGAGCCATGTTGAATAAATGTGTTAAATCAGGTATAGAAATATAAAAAAAGACCTATATAAAAATAAGATAAACACTTTTCAATTAGAGGAAATCGAAAATAAAATCTTGCTAGTAAAGCGAGCTTTCAATAGTAGGTCCTCTCAATCGCTGGTTTATCAAGGAAATAGATTCGACAATCCTCATTCTTATAAGATGTTTCATCCAAGTCTATTTGTAACATTGTAGGTGCGATTGATTTCATAGTAACCGATCAGTATAGTGGCGGCCTATTGATATATTATGCCAGTGCTGCTATACTCCTATATAAGGCTAAGACCAATTTGCTAACTCTGGAGGGAGAGAGAGCTCAGTGAACCTTGAGTGTGGGGTCGATTCGGCGATCTCATGTGCCTTGAAGGGAATCCGTAGTCACTACACAACCTCTGATTTTGTGTGGGGCGGAAAACGAAGCAAAATTTAGCTACTTATACTCAATTATCTGGATCACGAAGCATCACAGATTGTTTAGGTTAACCATGTATCGAAACCACATTACACTGGCTAGGCTGCTGCCAAATGAAGACAGCCAAGTTTTTGAATACCTTCCAAGTGTCTGGATAAGGACGACTTCCAATTACATTGCCATTCAGCTCAGAAATATTTTATGGCCAAAATTTGAAGGTGAAAAGCTGATAAAGCATCAAAACTACTATGAGACTAATATGCATTTGTGAACAACCGTGGGTGTAGAAATTCTTGAAAATCAAAAAGTGATTTCACGAGTAATTTTTGGAATAAAATAATAGATTTAATCACATTATAGGTTCACTAGGATTGTTGATGATATGTCTACCAGCTCTGAAAGTGAGATAGCCAGCTGCCGCGCCAAAAACAGTTGATCGAAAGAGCGAGGTGCGCTCGATTGATCCGACTTTGGAGAATCTGAAATTTCCAAGCAACAGCAATTTAGAACTGATTTATTCTTATTTCAGAACACATTCGAATGCTTATCAGATTTACGCATTGGTGTTAAGACATAGATGGCGATTGAATCATGTTTGGAAAAGCATAGATGAAACTACTTAGAACTTATCTATAAATAAACTAAAAGGGCGGCCTGAGTACAAATTCATAATGATTCACTAAGAAGTGATGGCTTTTGATTGAGTTCAATTTCAAAATAGAGTACCTTTCGTTATAGATATAAAAAAGTAACGCAGCGCCATAAAATGCAATTGGTGTGCATGCGGACAAGAGTTCTGCTACGCTACCAGACCGACAAAAAGCGTTTTCTCTCTTTAGTTGCACTATCAAAAGCAGATAAATCTCAGCAAGTTTCGCCGACTCAGCGAATAGAAAGCCTTTTTGTTTTAGAGAATGTTCTATAAAAATGAGAAAGAACAAAGTAGTACTTCCGAGTGAATCGCGGTGATGTTCTGGAATGTGAATGTCCTCGTCGATGAGACGGGCCTGCTCGTTTCCCACTCACTTCAAGAAACAAAAGTGATACCAAACATATCCGATAGAAAACCATCTGAAATTTTATCACTTTTTCAAAGATACTGTCTTCCACATCACTGGTTGATGTTTAGTGGATACGAGCAGAGACTGATAGAAATGATAGTTTGCAAGTAACAGCATCATTGATAGGTTTGAATCACAATGAAATAGAGCAACTAAAGAGTCGTAAGCCATGAAGACGCATAAAAAATACTTTTATGTAACTTTTCAAGTCGGAACAAGTTTTAATGCAGAATTGCCTGAAGTTTAAATTCAGTCGCAATTGAAATTTCTAATTAAATGAAGATGTAACTTGGAACGTTGTGGAACTGTCTGTCTATGAAGGCAATTAAAAGGACAAACGAATTATAGCAGGAAATAATTTTGCTGCACTGGACAAAATCTCCCTGCTATGATCGAAATGAACCTTCCGAGTTAAAAAAGTAAAGAAAGAGCTTGATGTGCATCGTAAATGCAAATTTTCAAGTTAATCAAATGTGAAAACACACGTCTACTGGGCAAAAATATGCTGCTCAACGGCTTCATTTCAACTTATGAGCTTTGATAATCGGGATGAGGTGGTGTATCGTGAACTGGGTATACGTCGGTATAGCACACTCACTACGAGTACCTCTGATGTCACGAACAATTTCGACTTAGTGTTCGTATGTACAAACTTCGAGTCATAAACTGACTAAGTGGCTCGACAATTCGCCCCCTACAATTTGCGATTCTAATTGAAATTTTTTTCCTTGAACAAAAGGCGAACCGAACCGCATAACTGAATGATGATTTCTGAAAACCAGTTTGCCTCCTTTCAACTGATTAACCCAAAAAATATTGATTGCGGTACACATAGAAAAGGCGTTCAAGGGACCCAAGCCTATTTGATCCAACTTCGCCATGAGTCATCTCGTCGCGACTGCGCTGAAGTAAGCCAGTAGTCATTTTTTCTCCATTAAATGCTTTCATATGCTTGAAAGTCATTTGGAACAACACATATCAAGGATAATTTCAAGACTTCACTCAAGTGACCTAACTTTACGTACTATTTTTTTGAGTGCTTCTTAAAACGTCGCTGAAATTTCATTATGCTCCATAATTATTTTTGAGCTATGCATGAGGTCTTTTACGGGTACTTATACAGTACGATACACGTTTTCGGCCTTTCAGCCCCGTCAGTTGCACGGTCCTCGTTTGTTCAGTCAGTTCCTCGGGAATCTTCTTCTTATATAGAGGAATTCAAACGACGAACAATTTAAACGCGCCGATGAGTGATAAAATGTCCTGACAGGAGTCTTGCACACTATATTGCTCATGGCCGGTATCGTCAAAGATATGATAGGTTTTGTTTTGAATGGCTGGTGTTGTGAGTGATAACGGGTAGATTCCCGAGGAACTAACTGAACAAAAACGAGGCTGGGTGACCGAAACACGTGTACTGTACTTTATAAATGCCCATAACAGAACTCTGTGCATAGCTCAAAATTTGTATCCCATAACTTCACACAACTGCAATGAAATGTAGAATAAATTAGTGGGATTATCACTTCCATGTGGCGAATGAGTAATTTATTGCGTTAGGCGAACTCGACGATCTAAAATCCTTGAAGAAGATCTCAACACAAAGGAACATTCTTCACAGTGTGTTGCACAAAAAATTAATATTTAGTAAAGCTGGGAGAAGAATACGTAATATACGTGTTGTTTAGAGCTTTCGCTATTTGTTATATTACTTAAAAGCAAATGATTGATGTTTACGGATGGAAAAACAATATGGCGGTAGAATCAATAACAGCATCACAGGTAGACAACAGGAATCAGATGAAAGTCCTCGATATAAACTACAAAGATCAAGAATGATTATGGGAATATGGGATTAGAATCTTGCTGTATAAAATGACGTTGCATATATGAGTCGGACTTTTTGTGAGCTGTGAGGGCTTCGAATTGTTTATCTTTCATACTCAGAAAACGAGAACAGAAACAGATTATGAGAGAGAATAGCGGAAAAACGATTAGCAAACAAAAGTCGAAGATCTATCGATCGCAGTTTTTTTTCTAATCATCCAACAAAAACTCAAATTGACATAAGTTTATCTCAGCTGATCAACCATTCGTCAAATCTTTACTCATTTACGAGCTTCTGATTTGCATCATACGCACGCAGTACTAAATGGATCAATATGAGATGAAGATTTGTAGAAAGACTAAGCAAAATTGCCTGATTTCAGTGATTTCCAGAAAAGCGACAAACAAAGACACGTTGTCCACGTACGAATATAATGTGAATGTAGGTGGCGCACTTTTGGGCTCATAAATTGTTATACCATGGTGATTGACGACATTGTGATTTGAAAATGTGTTTTTCTACGGCAATTTATGACTACCTGAAAAACACACATAGAGGAATCTAAACGTTTCAGATAAAATAGTCGAATTTTGGTGCGCTACATGTATAAATTCGCGCTCTGGAAGTCTGCAGTTGCTGTTTATTCTCTTTTCAAATTGCCTTTGCTGCCGCTGGTTTTCACATAAGTTTTGGCCTAGGAACTATGTGTACTGTCGGCACTATAGAATGATCATCGTTAAAGAAAAATATCACCAAAATATAAGAAGAATAGCACAACAGTTATGGAAATGGTAGCTTTTACTAGCATTTTATTTGATTCAATCAGAGTTTTTTCACTTTGCTGATCCCACTATTCCTAGCATTCAATTCGTCTCTTTGCGGTCATTGTTTAATGAGGATTCTTTTTTTTTTCATGGACGTTTTAGAATAATGGTCGAGTACATCTTGCAATCTTGAGGGAAACCCGGCTCGACTGCTCGTTATTGATTCTAAGAAGTATTAGGGAGGAGGGTTGTAGACTAATACAATGTACACCACCATTAGCCACTCAGCATCGGCCCACACTAAATATTGTGAATTATATTAGTATATATTTATACGTAAATTATAGAAAAAACTCTCGGCGTTGATCAATTCCGTGAGTGACGCTCCACATGACTAGCATATAGCATCATTCAAGTGGTTGAATGCATATCTAGTCTTTACAATGACTCGCAATGTCCCACTGATATATCAAGTCGATGCTGCTATCGTTCCAGACAAATCTGCCACCAATTCACCTAGCGCGGAGAGACAGAAACTTGGCGAGCTGTGAGCGAGATCGAACTATCGAAGATAGGTTGATCGACACGTGTGTCGCAGAGTACCTCCAGACCCTGCGAATCGCGCTCTTCATAATATATACAGGACATAATAATGTATGACAGTCATATAGTATATACTGTAAAAGGTTTTGTCTACACGGTATAGGTGTCCATGACAGACCTCATGAAAGGCTCAAAATACGTTGTTAGATTATCGTGTTCTTAAGCGAGCTCTCAAAATAGTTGATTGTAATATAGCATGTAGCAATGATAAAACATAAGAGTGAAAGGATGGAGTGGTGGAGTGGTTGATGATTTAGCCCATCAGGAAGCATACTGCTAAATCCACTCCATTTCGCAGCACTCTCTTACATTCGACCTGAGCTCGGCACATTACAAGGCGATTCGAGTCGACCATTAATTTAACTACATTCATTAAGTAGACGAAATCCTAAGGTAGCAACACATGAAACGATTGAAGATTGTTGTGGAGGAAACGAATAAAAAGCAAGTAGCCTTGAGATTGTATGGTAGATGTGATCACAGATTAAGTAAAATACGATAGGTAATGATTTCGAAGCAACGGTAATCTAAAAGATTTTCTTGGTCACTTCTTAAACGAATTAGCTGATAAGAATGCAAATAGAATACAAATAGAATGCAATAAAAATAAGATGCACTCATCTAACGTTTTGACGAATTCGCCGTTTTCAAAGGTGATAATTTGAATCAATTGTTTACAGCTGCAAAATCTTTTCTCGTAACCAGTATTGCACCAAATGAAAATATCAGAAATTATTCCAGAAAATTCAAATTTTTTCAAACTAAACTTTTAAAAAAACTCATGCTGATGAAATACAATTAGAAGAAAATTTGCTAGATATCATGAGTAAATTGAAATGCGATGTCATTGAAAAACTTAGTTGGTAAGCCATCGAAACTCGTTTTTGACACGCAGGTAAACGAAGGACGCACAATGACCACTTTCCACCAATTATCGCGCTAAAATAATTCAAATGAAGACTGAGTTGAAAAGTTGCATTGAAAACCATAATTTGAACAATATTCAATTACTTTTTATCCCTGTATGTGGCATACATCCACATAATGTGCCGATGCCAGCATGCCGTCGTTCATTCGATTCCTGGTCTAACTTTCTCTTCTGCGGAATTGCTCAATTTTGCGAGTGAATTCAATTGCAACATAATTATTTTGTTTTTTTTAATAATCACTTTTGAACTGGCAAGTAATTTCTTTCAAAAATAGCCGATAAAGCTATCGAATAGCGTCCTAGGCTTCAGCACAGACTGTTTGCTAGCCTTAGTGGGTCGAGAAGTCGGGTACCGGCGTGCCGACTTATTACATAATTTATTTTCTTGTTAAACGCGAAAACCAATGTGATCTTGCATATATTTCATGGCATATAAACAAAAACAAACAGAGAACAGAAAAGCTGTACTGGGACAGAATTGTAAGATTTCTCAGATATTTTTGTCGCTAGCTATTCGAAATTTCTTTGCGCATTCAAGTTTCGCTAACTATGCATCATTTTAGTTAAGAGCTGAGATGTTTACAATCGTTTACACAGGTGGAAGGAAATTAGGCCTCATCTTAGGTGGATCAACTGATTCAGTTCCATTACCACAGCCACCAGTGCATGTTCATTGCTGGAGTGCGGCTTGCACGGGAGAAAATATTTTCTTTCTCAAATACGCTGGCAAACGTTTTTACTAATTTTGAGTTTTTCAAAGCTTAGACCTAATACACCACACCATATCCACCGTATAAAATATCCAGATATATTTTATAAATCTAGCAAAAATCTGGTTCAAAATCAATCCAAATGTCTACACATAAAGGAAAACCCACGGTTTTTTTCTTCCATGAGAAGGGTTATCCGTGCGCTGAGACGTCAGCTATGGTGTCTGGGACAGAAGAAACCAATCTAGCTATAGGTCAGAAAAAGAGAGTTCATAAGATGTTTTTGACAAACAGATTGAAGTAATTCGAATTTCACAAGAGATGCGCCTACTATTTCACTGTTCTGGAACTCTTAAGCTTTATGCTGTGCATCTAAAAACAACAAAATAGTCACAAATTTTAGCAGGGAATACAAGTCAATCTGTTGAGGCGAGAGACAGGAGCGCGTTGATTACCGAGCTTAATTTTGAATTAGTCTCTAATCTCCAGTGCCTCTACTCTTACCAGCTTTCTAGACGATTAAAATAGAGTGTCATAGGAAAAATAACTGATATTTTGTTTCAAACCAGTCTTTTCATTTATGAATATTACTAAAATAATGAGAAGCTAGCTAACATGCTGCATTATGCCATACACTCAACTGTTCATCATTTGACACTAAAGTATTATTTGCGAGGTACCGCCGCCGAGTGGTTGTGATGCTCGTCGCAAAGTACGTATTACTCGAGTTGCTCGACGATCAACAGGACGGCAGGTGACAGGTGACGTTAACTGCCGGACTCCAGCCCTCAACAGTCTCCGGCAGTTAACGTCACGTGCCACCTGCCGTCCCGTTGAGTTGATCGTCGAGTAACTCGAGCGGGCACCAGCGGCACTTCCACTTTTACCTATCGCGTGCAAGAGTAGCCAGTGAGTCTTTCTTGTTCCAGGAATTCGTTGAGCATTATATCTTTCTTCCAGTTTTTCGTGAAGAAATCGCACCCACGGGTCGGTGGTCTTCCTGTAGAGCGCTCGATGTACCGAGGAACCCAGTCGGTAACAGCTCTCGTCCATCGGTTGTCGTTGAAGCGCATTACATGTCCGACCCACTTTATTTCGATAGCCTGGAGTGTAGAACAGAGCTTCTGATCTTCGATTTTTGCAGGTTACATTATACATCCAAAAATGTTGAGTGATTTGCAAAACTTTCGACCCCGGCAGGAAGAATATGGATAAGAATTACTGTTTATAACAGTATATGCGATGTTAACGAAACCTTAGAATTTTATAAAATCCGGACAGGAAGCAATTTTGCACTGAAATCATTAGTAGCACATTTTATGCTTGATCCGTACCGAGAACTTGAAGAACCTGTCGATATTAATTTCATTGAAATGGTTTCTTTTCAAAATACCCTCAGTGAAAAGTTGTAGCTGCAAGTCGAATAGACTTATTGAGTTTCAATTCTACTTTATGGAACATTGGGTATTACTAATTACATTGGCGAGTTTTAAAAGAACAAAATGCAGAATTAGTGGAAACAGCAGAATTTTCAAAGAAATGAGCTCTCGGCCGTGGTGATGAACTGGGACGTCCGGACCGGATCGTTTCAATCGTTTCTTCAACAAGAAAGTAGGAATAAGCAAAAAAAAAATGAATTATGACAAAAATTTACAGCGGATATGCTTATTATAGAATGGGAATTAGAAAATAGGGTTCGAAGGACACAATCCAGTAAGGAGCCACTTTGCGTCGCCAGTGCATCAAAGTAGATAAATAATCATTGCTTCTTCATAAAACGCATTGCCTGCAATGCATATCAAATATTATTCATTGAAGACGATTTCGAGATTTCGCTCTAGTGAACTTTATCAAAGTCAGCTAATCCACGTCTTTCTGAAAAAATTGTGGAATAAATCGTCAAGAGTATCACTTTATTGTGTGAAAGATCAAATTTATAGCGGTTGCAGTCCTTATTGCTAACTGTTTCTACGCGCTCTCGTCGATTTGAGACACTTAAAAGGGATTTTAGCACAAGGGAGCACTTTTACCCAGTATTGCACAAGGCATTATATATCCAGTGATGCCGGAGAAGAATGCGTAGTAGGCGTACTGCCTAGAGCTTTCGTCATTTGTTAAATTACTATAGGACAGATGATTAATGAAGGCACAAAGAAAAAATAAATAGCGATAGAATGAGAATTGGAAGCAGATGAAAGTCTTTGAGATAAAGTACAAAGTGCCAAGAATGATTATAAAAGAATATGGTTAATCTACAACTACAGGCTTCTCCGTCTGAAATGATGCTTTAAGTGTGAGTTGGGTTTTTTGTGCGCTTTAGAGGCTTCAAATCGCTCGTCTCGGGTGCTGAGAAAATGAAAACGAAGACAGAAACACGTTGTGTTGAAGAATAGTGGAAAGTGATCAGTAAACAAATGTATAATAAAATCAATCGCTTATTTTTCTCATTTTTCATTCAACATAACCGCAAACTGACATTTGTTTATCACAGCTGATCAGCCGATCGCCAGATCTTCACTCAGTCACATGCTTCTCATCTGCATCACATGCACACAGTTATAATCATATCGAAATTAGAGAATTGTAAACCGAATGGAGAAAAACAATAACACGGTACTGAGACGGAAACGTTGTACGTACGAATGTGGGTTCATAAAATTGTTATACCATAACGATTGACAGTATTGTTGATTCAATAATGTGTTTTCATGCCATAACTGCCTCGAAAGCACGCACAGAATTGTAAACGTTTCAGTCAAAATGAGCGAAATGTCGCTGAGACACACGCGGAAATTTTTGCGCCGAAAACTCAAAGTAGCGATGCGTTTTTTTTTCCTTGAATTGCCCGTGCCGATCGTTCTCTTCTGAGGCCCGAAACTAGTAACTAAATATTCCATCAGTACTAAAAAATTCTCTTTTGTAGGGCAATATATCAGATAAAAAGAATAGCACAATAGTTATGGATATGATATTTTCTAAAACACTTTATTTGGCTAGTAACACACTTTTTTGTGTGGGATCCCAATAACTATGATTGAAAACGTCTTCCCGCATTCATCGCTTGATTGGTGATTTGCCTTCTTCATGAACTTCGTAGAATACTGGTTGAACTCATCTCTTTGCAATGTCGAAGATAACCAGGCTGGGACGCTCGTTATTGATTACCGAGGAGTGTTGTAGAGGGGAAGAAGGGTTGGAGTTTAAACCTGTCTCAAGCATCACTATCCACCCGGCCATGGACACCCACCGGCTAAACTGTGGTCATTATGCACACATATTCTTATATAGTATATGAAAACCAAAGTCCTCGACTTTCATCAATCCCTGAGCACGCTCCATGTAATCGTTTTCATCTGGCATCGTTTGAGCTAAATTAATACATATTAGCCTTTACATTGATTCGCAGTGGCTGAATGTACCGAGTTAGTGCTAATGTCCAAGGTCTGATACCAATTCATTGACCTCGGAGGGCTAGAAGGTTTGATGAACCTGAGTGGAGATCGAACCAGTGACCACTGATTCATCCACACTGATTGACTGATGTCGCAGTGTACCTCTAACCACGCTACACACATGCTCCATAACATATATGGAACATAATATTATGTGGCAATAGTATACTATGAAAACTAATAAAAGAAAAGAGAGAGAGAGTAGATAAGATAGTGGAATACTTAGTGATGGAGCTTATCAGAAAGCAAGCGCTTGGGTCGCAGCCATTTTCCAACACCCTCTTGTAGTCAGCTCTAGGTGAGCCCTTCTCGAAATCGCAGGGAGATCCAACTCGATCAGTACTTCACGACATTCATTCAGAGTACAAGTTCTCAGGCAGCAGCACATGAAATATTCAAAAACCTTTGTGATGAGATTGAACGAATATAAAACGGAAAGTGCTGGATTCGTACAGTGAATGTGATGGGATCAGGTAAAAGGAAGTAATAATGATATCAACGCTATGAAAATATGGGAAAATTATTAAACAGCTTTTTTTATGATTTAGCATGAAGCTGACGAAAAGGAGTCTTTCGTTAGCGTTTTAACATCTTCATCTTTCTCAGAACTGATAACTCGAATCGATTGTTAGAAAAAATTTTTTTGCAGTGAAAATTTAAGAAATAGTACCAGGAAATCTAATTTTTCGATAACAAAATCAGCAAAATTCCGAGCTGGCGGAACAGAATTGGAAATATATTTGCCAACTGTTTTGGGAAGATTAATTTGAAATATTCTTGAAAGAGTCAGTTGCTAAGCCATTACATATGTTTTCCTCTAACGACTGGTTAACAAATGAAGAAGAACATTCAATGACCACTTTCCACTAATAGTCACTCGCCTAGAAATATTTCAAATGAAGATTGAGTTGGAAAGTGCTTAGAAGCTTCATATTTGATCTCTTTCTGAATACTTTTGATTTTTATGTGACATATGTTCACATAATTTATCGATAAGAGCATGTCGTCGTTCATTCGATTTCTGATCTAACTCTCTTCTCCGCAAAAGTTTTCGACTTTTCGAGTAAGTTTAGTCGCAACGTGATAATTTCGCTTTTTCCATGATCATCGTTAAAGGTTGATAACAAGTAATTTTCAGAATCTCTGGCATAGTTATTCAATAGCGTCTTATCCCCCCTCTTAGACTGCTCGCTGCCGTCTTGAGTTGGGAAAATTGGTGTGGTGACTGCGAAAGGTTATACAACTTATTTACGCCTGGAGCGCGAGCACAACCCAGTGAAATCTTCCGTATATTCCATAATAAATCAGTAATATACTGTAACAAAAAAGCTATGCTGAGGCAGAACTGTATAACCCTCGAGATATTTTTCATGCAAACTATTCGAATTTCGTTCCCTTATCAAAGTCATATTAGTGTGCACCTTACTGAATGAGAACTGAGATTCATGTTATATGGATCAACCAATTCAATTCCACTAGCACCGCCACGTGGGCGTGTTCGTTACTGAGATACAGCTTACTTGAGAAAAAAACGTTTTCTTCCTCAAACACGTTGGAAGACGTTTTTCCGACGAGATCTTCAGAGCCTGGACATACTACATCATACCATATATTCACTTAAAGTTTCGTAATCTGGGAAAAATATTATTCATGAATCAATCCAAAGGTTACTCGCGAAAGAAAATTTACCAATAAGCTTTTTACATGGGAAACATCGCGGCGTGTTGTAAAGCATTACGATTGAAAACACTCAAATTCGACAACAAATCTAAGATTAGGTGTCGCATCACTTGTAGTAATCATGCACTGTACCATTCCATTCATTTTTGGATTTCAAATTTATCTATAAGCCTAGAGGTATTTCATGCTTGCGTTTTTGACTCATGCGCCATGACTGTCAGTATCACCTCGAGGTCATTGTCATGCCTTTGTGTCCTGTAGATGCCTAAAGAAGCACGTGTTCAAGCTCCCAACATTTTAAATGATACTTTATTCCGACTCAAAATGGCTTACCAATATCATCTATGTATTAATCACCACATGCTTTGCGAGAGATAGAGTATGTTATACCTGAGTACAGTGCTTTCAACTTCAAGATCAGGCACATCACGCAATCAGTAAACGGTCATGCAGGCAGTTATGAACCAATTGAGGACGTAAAGTTTTAAGCAAACTTTCAGTAACAGCCACAGAGCTTTTCAGACTACTCTTTTGGGTGCTTCTGAGAAGCGGTATTTACTTTTTTCGAATGTGAAGGGCAGCTTTAAAGTGATATTTCTGTTTGAGTTTGGGATTTTATTGTTTTGATTATGAGGTCGACTTCCTTCTGACGTGACCTCGATGGCTGTTGATTCTTAGCCATTTGAATGGTAATATATCGCACCCATGTTTAGTAATTTATTTTTCCTCATGGTTGCTCAGCAGTTGTACCGAGCATGTGCTTTTCGTGTGTGAAATAGGAGATGAAGTGATGCATTAGTATGTTCTTAATAATTGGCTATTATTGGCAAATTTTCAAATGAATTTTGTAATAGAATTGAAAAGTATCAAGACAAAGTTTGGTATGGTATAGTACGGCTACGTCTTGAGGAGGTCGAATCGCTTAGACATCAGCTATGGTGTTTGGAAAGATGATACTAATCTCTCGCTAGCTCAAACAGAGAGAGTTTGTGAGATATTTTTGACATACAGTTCGGACAAAGTTCGATAATCAAGAGAAATGTTACCATTTTTCCGCTGTATTAAAATCTACTCAGTCTTACGCTGTGCATCTAAAAAAGACGAAGCAATAGTATTTTAGCAGGAAATTCATGTAAAATCTGTTATGGTGGCTGACAGAAGTTTGTCAACTACTGAACTCATTACTACATTGGTCTTCGATCTCTTGCGCCATCTTACTCAGATCAATCTTCTAAACGATTTGAAATAGAATATCATATAGGTAAACAGTCGAAACTTGGTTTTGAGCCATTCCTTTTCACGGCATGAGAAGCTTTATGGCGAGAAATAATCAGAAGCTAGCTGGAATGCTGATTTTGCCATTTACTGAACTTCTTCCCATTTAACACTATTTCCTTACTTGTAATCAGTGTGAAAATTACTGCTAAATAATCAATATAGTTTCTTTTAAATAGTGTTACCACTTTCTGTTCTACCGTTTCAAAAGCTAGCTAAATATCACGGAGATAATTAGTTTGAAAAATATGTTCACAGAATTACGCTATGACTAGCAGTTATGAAACAACCGGAAGCTTATACACATTATCAGATCCGATATATCCAAAAACACATAATCGCGATTCCGACTGATAGTTAAGACGCAGTAAAGATAAACTTTCGAATAAAGGATTTCTTATTTTACTTCTCTTTAGTAGTTTTATTATGTTGCAATTATGGATCTGAGGATGATGACTGATACGCAAAACTTTCTACGCCGGCTGGAGTTTAACTCGCGTTTCACTCATACGAGGGGCGCGTGCTACCTTTACGCCACCTATGCCACCGCTTTGCTACCGCCCTTTCTACGGTATAAACACGGATTTGATGTGCTAAGCCCATATCGGCATCAAAGCCATTTGCGGCAACTACATATGTATATGCCTAATAATCATTCTTTGAGCCGTGCATTTGGTCTATTATAGGGCAATTTATAGAGCCTTATAAACCTGTTCGACCTTGACAGACTCATCTCTGGCGGTACCCTTCGTCCTTCCTTTCATCAATCCTCGTGCTGGAAATTAACCGCTCATATAGAGTTGGCGAAAACAAACATTTTACACGCTCCATTTAGTGAAAATATCACTGATATTTTGCACGTTCCATTAAGTGAAAGTATCACCAACTCTATATGAGAGGTTGGGTTCCCCCGAGAGGATTGGCTAAAAGGAAGACGAAGGCCACCGCCCGACTGATGAGACGTCAAGTTCGAAACACGTGTATCGGGCTCTACATATTCCTCTATAACAGGTCACATGCATGGCTCAAAAAATGATTACCACGCATATTGAAATTAGAACGTGGTTTTGAGGAAACACTCGAACCGAAAGGTGAACATGTATAATCTACAAGATCTTCATTTTACCTATTTTCAGCAGCGTTACAATGTTGAGATTGCATATCTGACAATGTTGAATGACATGCACAACTTTCGTTCCCAGCCGGTAGATACCTTTTTGAAAGATTAACGTTTTTCAGTAGAATGAGCAATGAAAACAAAGCCTTAAATTCCAGTAGAATCTGGAAAAACAGTTATTTTGAGAAGGAAAAAATTAAGAGCAAATTTTATGCTTGAATCATGGCAAAACTTCTAGAATCTGTCGATATTAATTATATCAAAATAGCCTTTTTCGGAATTTTTTCATTGAAAAGTGGCAATTACGAGGCGAATAAATGGTGTACTTAGTTATCTGCAGTAGTTTATGGAGCAGCTGGGATTGCTGACTATATCAGTAAGTTTTAGATTAAACAAAGTGGAGAGAACGAGTAAACAGCAGACTGAAAGTTGGGCCCTCAAATGATGGTGATGAACGACGATGGCCGATCTGGAGCCAGACCAAGGCGGGCACAACATGCTCCAATTATCGTCAGTCATTGAAGTCTACAACGCTATCGCGTTGGACTTACAATGGCCGTTTTTTGAATATTCCTTCAATAAGAAAATGGGAAAGAGATCAATAAACGAATAACGATAAAGGTGTACTACGGGTAAGCGAAACTTAAAGCGGGTAATAGAGAATATTTTAAAAATAGTTATGTCAGGAATTTTCCAAAATTTCTGAAAGTAGACCATGATCCTTGGTGATTTTTTTAGAGCATGGATAACCCAACGAGCTACGTTTTTACCAGCGACAGACAATCGGAGACTTTAATGGCACTGGTCGATCGACTTCGCCAATAAATTTCTACGCATCATCGTGCTGATTTTACGGATTCTTAGGTCATAATGATGTAAGAAAAGAAGATTCACCGTTATGAATCTTTATGAAATCGAACTGAAGGCGGGTTTTCAATTCACTAACTATGAAGATAACAATGGAGTGGGTGGTATATACGTTTTCAGCGTTTTTCGCCCTTGAATTGCTCATCAATCGGTGGAAAGGGAGAAAAAAGAAACCAGTGGACAATGCGATGCTCTATTTCAGCCATTTATTTGAATCGTTTCTATTTCTCAATCTTCGCATTGCTTGTTTTTTTCGACTCGTTTCGTTTCTTTCGACAACTGGCCGAGTGATGCGATATGCAGTTGTGTTGACGATGGTAATGACAGAGTACTCATACTGCTAATCTCCCTACTCGTTTAAGAATTCGCCTCTTCTCATTAGAAATTTCGGAGCGGCCGTTTCTTTCTCTAGTGCGTCCAATTTACAGAGTGAATTTTATCCCTTGAAACTGGAACAATAATGAGAGCGGCCGTTTATTTCATCATTAAATGAGATGAGTTCTCGAAAAATGGGTCGATTAGCAACTAAACGAATGAACGCGACAGAATGTACCTTATCAACATCTTTCTGCCTCACTCACTCGTCCTTATTCTCCTCCCTCATACCCACTTCGTCAACGCGTCCGTCGAACAAAGCAAAATCAACGAGGTTAGAATGAGACGGACAAAATCAGGCCACTTCATCGGTGATTAAGTGCCATTTATCCGAGAAAAATTGACATCTCCGACAAGGACACACAATTTCTCGTCGCCAATGGAAAAACGTCGAATGGTGATGTCAAATGCTTTTGCAGATTGACATATAGAAGAAGAGAATAGTGGGGATGACGCGATGAAAAGACGAAAGAACTGAATGGGTGTTGATAAATAGTATTAAGTCATATCTAGAAAATGCTGTGCGAGAAAATTCACTTTGACAGAAAAGGTTGATGCGGCCTCTAAAGTGCAAACCCACAAAGGTCTAGTCAAAGCTCACGGACAGACTTGAGTAGTCCGATTTAATCTAGAGTGCAAATCTTTGACTCGGTGAAAAAGGCGAATACACCTCTCTTGTCACACAATCAATGTAGCCGATGACGTTTAATATCGCAAACATTGCATAGAATGAGATAAAAGCATCAAAAAGACTACAAATAATAAATCAAATATAGACGCTGGTGCAACGGTTAGCATACGCTCGCTGAAAAAGTGAGATATGGGTTCGAATCCCGGCTGACGCAAACGTTTTTGAACACCACTCCACATTACTGGGTATATCGAATTATCATAACACCGCAGTAACGGTCAAATAAAATGATTTCTGATTAAATTTAGATATAATGTACGGCAACAAGTGAGAACAAACGGGCGACAGGTGATCGACTACGAAACGACGAGAAAGTCAATAGTGCTGTAAAACACAGGGGTTGATGGATGTTTTCTGCGTGATGTCATTGTTATCAATGCTTCCCGAATTATCTGAAACAGTCAAAGACCGAAATCGTTCAATGAGAACACAAAGTCGGATCGTTTAACAAAAATAGACTTATAATCTGTCTTAACACTCTGAAGGTTCACTTTCGGAGCTCACAAAAACCAAGCACATCTTGGAAGAATTTGTTCCTGAGCAATGATTTGCTGGTCTGTTAAATTTCTGAACTCCTAGATTGTGTGCTACAGAATTTCACTACGTGATAAATACATGCCAGCTACTCTCCATTTCATTGCCAAGCAGTAAAAATCGAGTTTCTTTTCAACATTGTCACTGCTAGAGGTTTCATTCTACCACCATCCGAGACTAGGGCAATGAATTTATGACCTGAGATACCATCTAGCCACGATGGATGACCATTAACGTGCATCTTCAAACTTTATTGCTTTGTTTGTTCTAGATAAATGATTGGTCGGAAGCCCCATACGTTCAAACAACACGATAATAAGAAGCTTCCAGTTCTGGAATATGCTAGCGACAGATATTCTAACAGGGTTTCCATTGAAATGTCTCCTAACTCCTATAAAGGAATGATTTAGAGTAAAAAATTATTCACATTGCCCCGTCTTCTATTTGAGCTTCTTAGCGAAAAAAAGGCTTTTTTTTTTCCACAAGTCACTCATGCAAATTCGATTCGATGCGCAGCTAAAGATAACCATTTGGAAGTAAACAACAAACGATACGCCAAACACTGGGTTCGATTCAAATGCGTGAGATCTGATACCGATCTTGTCGATTTTCGTTAAAGTCTTTGGGTTATAGTAATATTGTAAGAACTCACAAAGTTTTAAAAATTCTTCTCAAATATCAGGTTTGATTAGAGATTTTTTGTGAAGTCAAAATAGAGCAAGCCCAGTTTAGGTTACACCTAAGAAATCACTTCTTTCTTCTTGCATGTTCGGCGAGGAGGATTGCAGTGATAGATGAATTTATGACAGAACGAGCCGGCTGAATAACAAATTCCGTTCGTTGGCTAAGAATAAAAAAGTAGTGACCATTTGACAACAATGTTATGTTATCAAGAAACACATGTCCATTGAAAAAACGGGAGATAGCAGACAAAGTTTGGAAGGAAAACTTAGAGTCTTGACTTGTATACGCTAGAAAATAGCAGCTCGTCACGTTCTATCATCTCTTGACCATAATAAGGTTAGTTAGCAAGTAATTTATGGGCGGATTAGGAAGCTCTTTATGCATCACCGCTCCAAACTTGCCCCAGAAGCTCCACTATATCGGGAACAGCGCAGAGCAGCAAACTTTTTTTTTCAAAGGTCTCCTGTTTTTACTGATTTTTGACGAAAAAAGCATTCTCGATGACTACAGCGAAGTCACGGGGTCGGATGGCGTAGTGGTCAATAAAAAGGTGTAATGGAAGTCAAGTGATAAGCAAGGTGCTGGTTTGGGCACTTTCCTCCAATACTCTTCCGATCAATCAGTCAATCACTACCTTAAAGAATACCTCAGCTCAGCCACCTCCAAATTTGCAAAAGGAATCAGATCGATCAGCATTCTGCGACATTTTTAAAGAAGACGAAATGAAAAACTTTGTAGTGGACAACTGCGAGAAAATTTTTTGAATGAAGAATTGCTGGGATCCGCACAGTCAATATGATAACGGGTCGTATAGAATAATAAAAAAACTAAATACGTATATATATATACATATATATATATATATATATATATATGTTTATATACATTCTTGACGTTAGCCAGTCTTAGTAGTGTTAATCAACATGTTTATGCTGTGAGGCAGTAAGAATGCAAATTCAACTTCATTATGCCTTCTCGGTGACATGTCTAGCGTGACGGATTTTGAACTGGTACTATGGAGGCAACGTAGCACGCTTGAAGCTAGCGTTCTCGTGTTGGTGTTAAAGTAGATGGACTAAAGTTATGCCTTAAGACGCTGGCTGCCTCATCGGGCGATCTTTTCAGCTATCTTGTGCTTTATTGACTGCTACCTTTAGAACACTTCATGTGTACCACACATTTTGCGCTCCTGTCTACACAGAAGTCTGCAATCAAACGATCAAAATAAAAGTTGAGAGGCGAATCGGGTCGTGTCCAATGATAAACACCTCAATTGTTCTCGTGCAGCTCGCTATTATAATAATTGTCGCGCTCGATGGACAACAAGAGATTGTTAGACTCTTGAATAAGGTATATATACATATATATATATAGACCAGAGGAGAGTACACTGGCATCTGACGAAGTCATTTGATGTGAACAGATTTAGAACTGGTGGGATTGCGATATAGAAAAACGGAGTTTTTCATCATATTATTCTCCAGCTGACGTCAGCTGTTTTCATAGATAATATTATAAAAAATCTTAACTGATTCAATAAGAAAATAGGAGATTCTTGAAGAATTCCGAGATTAATAAGTAGTCGATTTTAACGAAACGGAGGGACGAATACACTCAGTTTAAAATCAAAGCCACTTATAATAAGCGCCAATTGCATTGCTAGCATATTAAACGTGAGATATGCATTGAATTGCTAGCATATTAACTGAAGTGATATGTGAGATACTTGGTTGTCACGCATGAACTTGAACCACTATGTAAGTAAGCTCACGGCCGGTGCCTTCAGACCATTGCGTTTTCTCTCCTCCGCCTCAACTTCACGCCTACCCGGGGAGGGGTTGTCACCACCTCAAGGTCTGTGTGGCAGCAGAATCGTCTTTTCATAGCAAATGCAAAATTAGATAATGCTTAGTGATTAAATAGAAAATGAATTGGATTGTTCACTAATTCTGAGACTGCAGAAGCAGTTACACTTTACGAATGATCAAGAAAAAATGACATTCAAGTATATTGAAGTAGTCCACAGCGAGATAATCATGGTGAATGAATAGAATAAGTACAAACCAGAGAAAAAAGGCTTTATGAATGACGTATTACTTTGAATTGCGGTCAACTACTTTGTAATTACGGCTTGTTATTCAACTTCCTTTCACTTATGTGATACTCCATTCAATAGTATATCCACCTGACACCAACTGTTGCTCGGCTGAACAAGTGCTCATAAAGAATTGCGGTAATAAAGAAGTTCTCGACAGAAGTTAAATATATTGAAGTTTGACAAAGAGTCGTTACCGAAATGGAACACTTGATCAAAATACTCGAAGTTGATTGTTTCACTCCTTCGATGTCTAGCACTAGGAATATCATTGCTGGTAGAAGTAATTGATTTGTAATAGGCGTATTTTCGAGCACATGAACAAGTTAATGGCGCGTTCGTATTCAAAGCCGACAACGCACCGTGTGGGACTCAGCACAATTTTCATTTCGTCAGTAATTTCCACTTCATATTTTTTTTCTAGAGCAAGTTCCATGAAAAATTTCCTACTAGTCTAAGATTTCTTGATTAGTTATATTTGCGACCTTTTTTTTTTGAAGCTTCTCTAAGGATGGTATGTCTTCTTTAAGAGCAACGGCTGACGTTTTGATGAATTCCCGTTCCTCAAAGTCGTATAACAATTTTGTACGATGCTTCCTGGTGTGTTGTCAAGAACTACGATTAGTCTAGTTATCACAAACTGTGGTTGATCAGACGATCATGATAAACTTATTTACATCAAAACAATTTGAATGTTCGACTTTCCCTGAACCTCAACATGAATACTGAAAATATCTTACGAACTGTCTCTTTTCACAGATAAGACTCAGAGCCTTCTGTTGCTCTGAAGTGAGGAAGTCGCCACAAGGTTCGAAGGGAAAATACCAACCTCCCATTAGTCTTCTTTGAGAAAAAATGTTTGTTTTATCACTTGAACTATGGTTAATTTAGTACGTGGCAACACACCTGTGACCTTCTTCATCTAGAGTCAAATTGCTATGAAAATAGCATGATAGCCAAGCGCCAGCTGTTTGAGTAAATTTTGGTATATCAACCTTGAATTTTGGTCTAAAATAGAAAGAACATGAATTATTGAAGAATGCCGCGGTTTTTTAAATATCAGGCTTTGCTAACCATCTCTAATGATGCTCGATGAACGAGTGCATGGCGTATCCTTCAGGAATTGATCAAGGCCAAAAGCTTTTTCCCTTGTATATTATATATAATATATATTATATGATATGTTACGTATCATATATTTCTTATTTTTAAGATAGTAATCTATTATTCATATATTTGTATTTACATTGTGTATACGCATTCATATAGATGCATATGCATTTTTATATGACGATCAAATTTCAAACATTTCTGTTATGAATGACTTTCTAGCTAACGCAGCACTCTCCTATTTCTACTGAAAGATGGAGGAGTACTCTGCTAATCGTTGAAAGACTAAACTCTAATTTCTACGATTGTTAGGCATACGAATAGTACATCAACGAAATTGACTGATTTCACTAGTACGCCAGATAGTCATTTTTGAGCCACGCATGTCATGTAGTCTGTTAAATGGGCTGACTGATAGAGCCCGATACACGTGTTTCGACCTTGACGGTTTTGTCATTCGGGCAGTTATCCTTTGTTCTGAGCCAGTCCTTTCGGAGTGCTCAGTCCTCTATATAAAGGGTAGGCGACGACAAACATTTTACACCCTATGTCCGATGAAATTATCACCGAACCCACAGTGTTCTACACTCATTTGCTCTCAAGGGTAACTGCCCGAGTGACGAGACCGTCAAGATCGAAACATGTGCATCGGGCTCTATAAGTCAGCGCATTTAGCAGACCACATGACATGTGGTGGCTCAAGAATGGTTGCCATATTAGAATTCGAGAGTGATCTTAAGAGAACACTCGAAAAAGGTATGATCTGAGCAGTCTTCTCTCAATGATATAATAAACTGGTACGAATTACAATAAGTGTGAGTGAGATCTGAATAGCAAGTGCACACGCATGCGGCATATTAGTCAGAGGTGTCCATCAGTGTACACATAGTGGTTGTTTCGATCGCTCGTCCCAGAGTCATTAAGTCTACCATATCCAGCAGTTGTCGAATTGTCACCACACTTGTCTGTGTGGATGGAATAGTGACTTCATGCAGCACTGGACCCACGAAAAATGCTGCTGGGTCTATATGTATTCATTCTTCAACGCTTCAATTGAAGACGATCAATTAACAGCGCATTTATTGACGTTTTATTTTCTTTCGTTATACAATCTGTGAGCGAAACTAGAGAGGTTGGCGATTTGATTAGCTTTAAATATCATATTTGACACGAAGTATTATGATACCAGCATGACCGTCTTCGTAAAGGGATAAGGTTAGATGAAAGACTCAACGTACGCTATTGCAGTAGTCGAATATCACATCAAAGCAATCCCCAAGGCGTGGGAAACGTCGCTGGGAAACCGTCAGTATTCACTCAGTCTGTGAATTAGACGACATCATGTTTTCGTCAACTGTCACTACTCACTAGTTCGGGAGAAAAGTGCACTAAATTTTCGTAGCATGTATGAATGGGAGTACATTCAAATGGTTACTAATAAATACGCCGTACGATCAAAGACAGTGTTAAGATTATTACCGTTGTCAATGATTATTCAATGAAGAGGATCGGGTTGCGTAATGCAGTGATTGGAGGTGCGCTGCAAGGCACTGGTGGTCGTAAATGTGAGCCTTCTGCCACGTCCCACTAGGATCTACATCCCCTCACTCAAACGATAGCAGACTTGTTTAAATGGAATGACATCATTGATATGGTATGTCAGCAAAGCATGGCAAGTCATTTTATAAGCTAGATATGCACTTAGCCACCGCCTGCGATAATAGATTAAATCGAGAGCATGGTTTATCTTTGACAGATTAGAAAACGCCAAAAGTTCTGTTCCTTTATCCAATGAGATCGCTTGATGAGTTTAGCGAGAAAATGGGAACGCCCGAGCATGAATCTCTCGGGTATCAGAAGAGTATACAGTATTTGACCACTTGATAACGAGAGCAATCAAACTCAACAGGGGCGCGGCACCTTCGCGAACCTGCAAACATCTTCGTAGATGGTGATTATGGTATATATGAGGGAACTACTCCGACAAAAGGAGTGCTTTGATCAGCTCAGTGTGTAGTATATAGTTACGTACAAAACTCCAAGAAAGTCGAGAAAAAGTTTAAGGAGACATGAAAGTCGGAACATCTGATCAATCGGCTATCAAATATTTGGGTACATCAAAGTTCTCGCCAAATAGGTCCTCAAATACGGGAGAATGCTTTGCATTAAAAAAGGCCTCCGCCATGAAATTTACAGATTTGATCACGGCTAAATCTCATAGCCGAAGATATTGCTTAGGATTATTACACTGATCGACAAAATAAAATCAAAGAAAAACATATGAGCTATGTGAATATTGGCCAAAAATTTGAGATCGGACGTTTATGATTACAGATGTCAAAAAAACATGTAAATTGCATTTACATGAAATTAATATTTATTCCATCATTTTCTTTCATCTAAAACGTTTCATATGCTTTGCTAAATTGAATACTTTCTCGGATGTGACGCGTTTTCTTGCATCCATCATCCACGAAAGTCTTCGAAAACTTTTTGTGTGGATTTGGTTGCACCTTGAGGATTTTGTAGCCGCTACTAATGCTTTCGGATGCTGATCTAGTCTATATTTCTTTGAGTACTAGGATAGCCGTGCTAAGGCGTTTGAAATTTGCATTACAGGGAGAGAACTGTCTTTAGAGAAGTCTGTCTGGTACCAATTTACAGACGCAACAACCAAAATAGATAAGGTGAGTTCAAGGCGTGGTCGAATCAGCACCAAGCTCTTGATGAACAGCATAACTGGCACTGTATTGTCAGCTTTTCATTCAGGCATATATATATATATATATATATATATATAAATTAAATATACTGCCGCAGTTAAGTCTCTTCACATTTACAGCATTGTCAATGAATATTCGAATAGTCGAACCAATATTTCATTGAACTTTGACGAATATCTGTGATAAAATCACTTGATTGCCCACATCAGCTGACAGCTGGGAAACTTTCATAGAAAAACGGTTGTCAGGGGTGCAATCATGATGGCACACATTCGAAATAATGCTCACAACTGTACACGGTACATAGAAAAACACCTAAAAAAGCACTGACCGTTATGCGAATTAGTGTGGATGAAATTTCAAGAACCTACTTTCTCAAGTTCGCCATTGCCAATAAATATATTTTTTTCATAATTAAGTCCTTACCGCAAAGTTGATGTGATTGTTTAATCGGCTTACGTACATCCTGAGCTGGTTTGAAATAATACGCACTGTGCTAACTTATATAAATAGCAATTCCTGCTTAATAAATTGCTCTGCGAAACTCACTGCCAGTGGTCAATTACAACCATCTTATATGTAAAGGCATCGCTTAGTGAGATTACTGCAACTGGGTTGTACTCCACTAAGGAAACTTTCAGTTGGAACGACAATAAAGATCACAACGCGGAAGCAAGCGACTCCGGACCATCGAGTGAGATCAGTTGGCACCAAAAGAAGGCGAACACGTCGAGACACTGGCCGATTAAAGAATTCACATCAGCATAATATTGAAGATTTCTTATGTTTCAACTACTCTTTTCGCAGTGTTATGATGTTCCAATAAAAATTTTCAAAAGCATTGAGCGGTGAGCAAAAATTCGACTTTAGGCGGGAGTTGAATCCACGTTTCACCTGCCCATTATTATGTATGCACAATGACTGTCAGCTCAACTGCGTTTTGAGAGCGACGTGTGCTAACACGACCAAATCTTTTAAACGTTTGGTGGTTGTTAGCTACGATAGTGATATAAAGAATGAGTGGTGGGTAACCGGTGGCCTAGGCGGTATAGTGGTAGCACTCGCTCCGCGTATGGGTGAAACGCTGATTCAACTCCCTCCTGAAGTCGCATTTTTACTCTCAACTCAATTCTCTCGGATATATTCATATCAGCCTTCTGATACTTGTTTGAATAAAGAAAATATGGAGTAAATCACAGTGAAGCTAAAACTGATGGTTAAATAGATACAAAATATATCAGAAATAGATGAAAATATATCAATCAAATTTCAATTTTGCAAACTACGAAGAACCTATTAACACCAACAGTGGTGAACAGTGAATCGGCCATGCTACTGTATATTTCTCTAGGCACGATTGGCACTAGATGAACCAGGAAATTGCGAAAATTTTGAAAACTAACTTAACTTTGGCATGGATGATCAAAGACAATTCCTCCGTACATAAATTTACATCTCTCAGCTCGAAAGACTCTTTATGAGCTACACAAAGACTCCAAAACCAAAAGATCACATTTCCATAAGCATATTACTATAGATTTAAGAAGAGGGTGTTTGACAAAGCGAAACTATCTCGCTAAAATTTTGCCTACCACCCTCCAAAACGTCATGGGAACATTAGAGTGGGATAATATGAGAGTGAAAATCAATGATTAACAATTACAAAGTCCTCTTTTTACCGACAGGATCGTTCTTATAACACCATGAATCCGTTAGGCAAAACGAACGTTGGCCAGTTTCAGCTTTGCATGTAGAAAGATTAGACTCCAACTAGATCGTACAAGAACGATATGTATGAAGAAATGATTGCATTTGAGTGCTCCAACTTTATCAGAATGAGCACCTCCGATTGCTTTACTTACGCATATTTTGATCAAAAGCCAGTCTAATAAGGAACTTAACTTCGAAGTCAAATAGAAGGAACTGAATGACTCAGGGAGTGTTTCTGAGAATTGAAGATGTGGTAAATGTCTCATTGGATTCACGGCGAAGACGACTCCGTGGCCTACTTTGGCAAATGATTAGGAAGATTGAAATTTAAGGTAGTACTTGATGGCGTCATCGATGATGATCAACTGGGCGACGACAGATTACATGTGACAGTGTGTGAGCTTACACGAGGTGCATGGTCACTTCATTAGAACGGAATTCCAAACTAAACGTGTGACTTGATGCCAAACTCCTGTCGAGGATCGACTGATTCCAATGCTGTTCTAAAGAAGTCAAAGGCACTGAAGTGCTAGTGAATTAGAGTTCTGAAACAGTCTCTTATTCAGCTAGCTGTTATCTAAAGGAAAACAATTTTAGGCTTGTTTGCTTTCCACAAGATTTTCAATTGCATTGACTACATGGCCTAGCTATTAATCCCTCATATTGAAGAGTGACACGGCATCAGTGAACTGCCAGAACCCTTTGTGAATTATTTTAGCAAGGGTAAGGCGATAAAGAGAAGTTATCACACTTTTTGATCCCAGACTGCATAAAAGTCTGACTGCGGAACCGGTAGCTTTCTTATTGCACCATCTACATGATTCAGAATGAATGTCAAACGGGTCCTATGCCGTGATAATTGAGGGATTAGTACATCAATGGTGCATTAATAGTATGGCCTTCCAGTTTTCAACCTTTTGTTGAACTCAGCGACACCACGTGCTAGCGGATATAAAGTCGCTGACGCACCTTCAGTACCAAAATCTCTCTTTTCTCTCTGTGGCATTGAATGCGCTTTTATACGCGCCGCAAGCCGTTTGACACTTTACCCTAGGTGTAGTATTGAGTCATTCACTAAAAATTGATATCCGTGCCCATATAAGTCAAACGAAGCTCTTTCGTTCTCCGATTTGAGTATTTCGACATGCATATATCGGTGGATTACGAAATATTCGCCTAATGGTAAATGAATGGTGCGCCGAAGGGAACCAATACGACTGCTATAAATAGAATCTTTTGCAGGTTCAATCTATCGTATCTAATTCTTAGAAAAACAATCTAATGAGCTAGAATAAGACCTGATAACTGCTGGCCATTTAGTTTCGGGATAATGTTATCTCAATACGATCCCAACGTTCTAACATCTAAACCCTAAGACCGATTATCTATTAACTTTAGAATTTTTCGACTAATCACGGGTTTTTTTTTCAGTGAATAAAGCATAAAGTTTTTACAATTAGTTTTGTTTATGGACTTCCGTCTTTTTTAGAGCTCAAAGGGCATGGTTGCCTAGAACCTAGTGGTCAAGCGCTTCTATAACAGCAACAAAAAAAAAGCCATCGCTCAGAAAACACATTAGCAATCCATGTTCCACGTGCACAATTCATAGAAAGCTGTAAACGTATGGAAAATGTCGCTTCAAATATGATCGGGCATTTCTCTCTATCTGCACCAATATTCGAAAAAGCGGCTAGACACGGCTTTTCATCCAGACTTTACATAACCATTCGATAGCACAAATATCAAAAATTTCAATGATAAGCTTGCTTTTCTAGAAAAACTATTTGATGCGTTATTACAGCCAAAAGAATATTGAGTTTTGCACTCGTCGCCTTGTCGACCGCGCAGCGTAATTTACATGTGACGTACGATACCCATTGAGAGTGAAACTCAATGCTCTTCTAGCTGTAACAACGCTCAAAAAGTCTTCTCCATAAAAGTGAGCACATCGTTGAGATGTGGAGATTTGTGCTAAGGAATGGTTATAGAAAGTCCAAATAAAAAGCTGTGTCCAGCGAAAGGTGCTTGAGTGTGAAATAAAACGTTATTTTTACTACTACAACATAATATGAAAGTCATTTGAAAATTAAACCACATCGTTCGGATTTTCAAAATCCAAGCTATCGAATGATTGCTGGAAAGTCATAAAGGTGTAGAAATACGTTTTTCTGAATATGTATGTGAGTCCGGGAAAAGCATGTGCATGTCGCGATTCAGTGAATTTTTCTGTACACGATGCATTCACTTAAATGAATTGTAGGCAATGTGATTTTCCAGATTCTGAAATGACGAAATTCGCTAAAACGTTTCAGCGATGTTTTGACTTAATATGGGACCTTGGATGAAAATCACAAGTCAGTTAATGGTAGGCGTCTTTATGGGAGAGTTCTTATCAATAAATTCTCACTTATTTCTCGCTCTTGCAAAAACTTCACAAATAAATTCATTGTCGTCGAAGGTCTGCTATTCTTAAGTATTCTGTTAAAAGGAGGTATAACTTTAAGAAATAACTAACTTTTCGATAAACTTATGAAAATAGCTTGCTATTTGTTTCTACATACAGAAAAATACTCGTTTACCATATTTCTCTGTTTAGATTATAAAATTGTTAGATTGGGCAAACTGAAAGCCAGTATTGCACTGTACTATATGCAATAAAAGACAAATGAATCAGACAGAAAACCTGAAAGACAAAAATTTTTGGAGAACGAAGGAATGCGAATGAATGAAAAAGGATCGTCGAAGAGATAAATCAATTCATTGTTTTTTACTTTATATGAGTGTGACTCTTGCCATTTTTGTAACAGTACTTGAGCTATAGTTGAGCTTTTAGAAAGCATCCCATCGGGTCAGGTGTCATGCTGAACAATAGATTCCAGAGGGATGGGACTCAAGCTAAGGTTCTCCGCCAATCGACTCCGGCGAAAGGCAGATATATCTGTTGAAGCCCTTTGAGCTGTGCAATGCAGAAAGGTTTACCTACGTTATAATGGTGTGCGTAGATCCATGCGCAACTTTTGGACCAGTTGGATGTGCCGCAGATAGTTTTTGCAACTAGATGAATCCCTACACTTCATATACAAAAAGGGAATGGTAAGGGCATTTCCTGAAATTTTGTGTCAATAAATGGTCAGATATGGTAAAACAGACCTCAGTAAGGCTATTATCACTACAAATTACGTAATTGCTCCATCAACTATCTACACTTTCAAAAAAAAAAGCCGTGTTCATGAAAAGGCTATATTTAGAAGCTTTATCGAACATTTCTATAGCATTTTATTTAAAATTGTCTAAAATTCAATTAAACTTATCGTTTATTTACTTCATATTTCCGTTTACTTTGTTGCGTGAAGTTCATAAAATCGATCATACTGACCGCAAAGTGGAAAACAATGAGTAGTTCTCCAAAATAGTGCTGCTTGTTGCATGCGATCTTTCACTTCATCGATGATTCTTGATATTTTTTCTTTGATTATAAGTGCAGTTCAGATTCCCATTTCTCAGATTGATGCATAATTTCGTTCGATCTCTCTAGTCATAGCTGTGGTATGCAAAGAAGAGATGGAGGTATAGCGGTTCTTTCCCATTCTCTCCACCGTGTTTGAACCTTTTGGTAAATATGTATAAAAAGCTTTAGTAGTCATTTGATAGCTAAAATCAAGTGAATTTGAATGATGCACTTTATTCCTTGTCAATCTCAACAACCACTGTGTTTTACTTTCATTGATCTGAAGAAAGCCTTTGATTCAGGGAAACATAAGCGGTTACAGGGGTTCTGGATAACCAGGGTGTCCCTACTCGGTACATAATGATCCTTCGTGAGCGTTATAAGAACTTCGCGACCAAAATTTGTTCATTCTACAACAATATCCCCATCGAAGTAAGAGGAAGAGTTTGATAAGGCGATACAATTTCGCCAAAACTATTCACTGCCGCCCTCCAAGACGTCATGTGAACATTAGAAGGGGCCATATGGGAATGGAAATTGACGATCGACTATTGAACCATCTACGCTTTGGTGATGATATCGTCCTCATAACACCAAGCATCAGCCAAGCGGAACGAATGTTGACCGATTTCGACAACGCCTGTGGAAAAATTGGTCTTCAACTAAATCTAACGAAAACGATGTTCATGAGGAACGGGTGGATTTTGAATGTCCCATTGATGCTCAACGGAACGAAAATCTCCGAATGCTCCAGTCAACTTGAATAGCCTATTTTCTTCGCTGTAACAGTAGAAAAAATATATTTTGCTTCACACTCAGGCGTTTCTCGCTGGGTAAAGCTTTTTTTTTTTCTTAAGTAGCTGATAATCGCATCAGATAGAGAAAATTTTTAGCAATTTCAACAGTGTACTTGATTTTAATTGAGAACTTCTCAGAGTGTTGAAACGCTGTCAAAAGAAGATTAGATTTCGCAAATTTGGATAATTTTCAATGTCCGCATTCTGTTTCGCGCACCTCTCGGAGAAAACGCGTTTCCTGATTCCTGTCAGAGTTATCAGTAACCATTCGATAGTTTAAAACTTAGAAATTTTAATGGCATTCTTAAAATGACTCCCTTAATGCGCTCTAGCAGTAAAAAACAAAATATAGCCTTCACACTCGAGCATTTCCAACCGAAGTTAGCTTTTCCGCTGGACTCCTAATAATTCTTCGGTAGCTCAAATCTACGATTTCATATCTTTGTTGTTGAAAAGAACCCTTCATTGCACTGTAGCAGCCAAAAGAAGATTACGTTTCGCAGTTAGTTGATGTGTTGCTGAAGGCACAGTGACTTGGGCCGCATTTCGTGAAATCCTACCCTTTGGAGTGCGCAACCCAATCTTCTTTAGACTACCACAGCTCACTGAGTAGTCCTCTCTAAAAATAAGCTAGGTCCTTGGAACCGCCAAAATTTGCACTGTCGAATGGTTATTAGTTGCTCATTGAAAAGACTTTATTCGGCGAGAAATTCCTAGATGTCGAACAAAATTTTATTTCGACTGTTACAGTGCAAAAAATAAGGAATCAAAATACACTAGTTAAGTTCACTTGGTTCCAGTTTTTGAATAAATACTATTACTCTGATGGAATGGGTCTTTTGTAAAAAAAAGCAAAAGCTGACGAGCGCAATCCTTAAAGTACGGTTGCTTGCGACAGAAGTTATTTCCAAAAGTTAGTTGCGTGTCGTTCTCTTTATGAATACATTCATAAAAGCTTTTTCAATGATACTCTAGGTCATTTTCAGCATAAGAGTCCATAAAAGTAGAAATCTAACTATATACTTCCGAGAAATCCCCTCTCAATTAGAAAAATTGGATTGCGATTGCAAAAGGTCATTTTTTATTTCTCATTAGGACGTCCTGTGGGTTCTTTCAAACAACAAGCTTAGTATTAGGGTCAAAATTTCTCAACCTATTTATTGGCTATAAAGACGTCAAGAACATATGAGAAAGCTCAACAACACTTGGGAATATAATCCTTTTCGCAAGTATGTTTTTTTTTATCTGTAAAAGGCGAGATTTTGGGCTGCATTAGCTTTAATCTTGCTAAGGTCATTCATACACAAGTCTTATCAGTGATATTTCATGGTTTTTTTTTACCTCTGAGAGCGTTATTAATCCGAATTTCTTTGAAGCGCAAACCACTTTTTCTAGCCCGTCCGAGCGTCGCGGCCAACTGAGAGTCATATTGACCCTCATCGTCCGCAAAGGAGTATACTCAAGGGAGAGATGAACTAGTTGGTGCAGTAGGTGTAGTCAAAGAAGAACTTTATTCAGATTGCTTCAATTCTGCTAATCAAATATGGTCCATATAAGCCCTCTAGTCACTAATCAGAGGAGCTGTATCCTACAGATGGAATTTTCATATCGTGTACTGTAGCGGATAATGACTAAGAAACACAAACTGCTTATATTGGCATGCAAAAATCAATATTTATATGTAAGAGCTATGAATTAAGTACAAGAAAGGTAAATTGTAGAATAGTGTCGATTTCACTGTGAAAAGTTATTGTTGATCAATGCTAATTGTGTGTAAGCTGCTAACTATTGATTAATATTAAACGAAACGAACTATAACAAAAATAGATATAGAATGCGGGTAAGACAAGTGAGAAGTGTTCGAAGTATACTCAACACAATTATGAATGCCTGCACTTACGATGCACTTCCAGCTACATGCCAAAATTACCTTCAAATAAGTTTTTCAGTGAGATTCGTTCATTAGAATAAGTGTTCTCGGATACACTATTATCATGACGGTAATAGAAATGTGCAAGATGAACTGGGAATATATTTCATCAAAAAAGTAGTTGAGCATTGGAAAAAAGGCGAATCTGAACGAAAAAAATAAATTGGTTGTCCCATTCAAAGATACCTATATAGAAGTTTTCCCTGTGATGTATCAACTTTTCGTGACGCAAAAATGCTCATAACCTCCAAACTTCACTACGTAAACCAGATTATTATTGTTGCATAGCCTGAATTGCGTTCGAAGACCGACTAATGGTAACCATAGTACAGTCGAGCAAGCTTTTTCTAGTCAGTGTTTCCCCGGGGCTAGAAATAGACCGCCTAATCCCAAAAATGTCATGTCTTTGCGCACCTCAAAGCAGTGAACTTGTACCACTACGTATTTCGAAAAATTGAAACAACTTTAGACCGGATCGGACTTGATACAGGTGATTTCAACAAACGTGTGAGGTTAGAAGACAATTCAAAGCACTTTTGAAAAACTAATAATCAAGGAGTAAAAGAGAAATTGAGATAATTTGTGAAAATCTCTGAAAAAGCTACGCGCTTTTACAACAAAGACTAGTGTAAACTGGTTCATAAGTGTATGATGGTGTAAAAAAGGAATTAAAGTATAAACTGCATGCCTGTTTACGCTTCGATGGTGACGTAGATGATTTTGGCTTAATAAAAACCTCGGAATGAATTTATTTCAGATCAAAATTTCATGATTAGTGGAACACCTTTCCACTAAAACAATGGAGAATTGACTTGACCGCAATGTTGACAGTGTGGAATCAATAGCCAAGTACAAGTTTAGTCGACCACCAACGACAAATGCGATCAGGCGGGATGCCGTCAAAAACTTAAGAACCGGAAACATCGGAGGACGACAAGTGTTTTCGAGAAATTTTCCGACCGTTCGCTATATTAATGAGCAAAGGAATGCTTCGCGACATCCAGAGATCCTTACTGATCACTTCCCATGAAATGAAACCACAAAGTGTGAATAAGGAATTGGACGTTCTCAGGAAATTTACTGCTCATACTATGCGTTAGTAACTAGTAGGGGAATATTCACAATGTAATTTTATAACAATTGGGCCAGGAGCTGAAAAAAGCTATTTACGCTGAGGTGCAGCGAGTGCAATGGAGATGAGGTCGAAGAGCAAGACATGTCCCACCGGAACCCCCAGGGAAGCGCATTCAAGCATAAAACTAGTCGGCACGCAGAATTCGGATCACTTGATTGTGTATGGACACTCGGTGCATTTTGGATGTGAGCAGTACCTCACCTATTTTTTTACCAAACTGTGTCACTGATCTGAATTTTTAAAACCATTTCGAGGTTAATACGTCAGTAGCTTACGTATGTTATGCGGCGCCCACCTCATCAGAGCCACATGCTCCAAGTTGTCACCTCTAGTAATGGTAGGGGAGGGGAAACGTATCTCGGTGGAACTCACGTAAAATTGCAGATCTCACAATTTTTCATTCGATGGTTCATGGTTGTAGTTAAGCAAAGTGGCTTCTGATACTAATCGTTTGCGCTATAGTTTGCTATACTTCACTTACATTTCGTCTACACTTCGTAAACACTTCCACATGATATGCACATTCGCACATTATGCTCTGAGTAGGCATTTCGTTTTATATGATAGAAAAGCATTCTTAACAAAACTGTGTGATTCACAAAATACGACGAGAAAGATGATGACTTGTGCTTCATAACCAATTTAACGTTCACGGCAATTCTATACGTGCACTAGAGCTTTACTCATTGTGAATTCAATCTAACGATGGAAAGCGATGTGGAATCAAGCGTGTAGGACACCTGAGAATTTTTCTGCCTCATTCGATTTGCCATTTGAAGGTGTTAACTATGAAACTAGGTAAAAATAGGAAGTTTTTGGAAGAATTCGATAGAAAGATTATGAAGCATCGAATGGGCTCCTTAATGTGAATGATGGAATGTCGATCTCTAATTGATTCATTGCCATTATAAAGGTTGGTTAAAGCTAAGTTCCATGGTCTGAAACACATTGAGATGACACCGTGGAGTAAATTGGAGGGGTACAACCGCCTACTTCAATCCAGCTATCTGTGGAGGAACTGTAAAATTCAAAATTCCCCATAGTTTGATTCTCTCGTTGTCCTTTGCATCACAAATCCACAGTTTCTAAAGCATACGCCGGACATGTAATCGACTAAACGATAAAGAAAGTCGATAAGAAGAAGGCTCATGGGCGTCGAATGATTCAAAGTTATTCATGCATCTTCAAATGACAAAAGCAAGCGCAGTTGCGTCGAATGATTCAAAGTTTCATGCATCTTCAAGTGACAAAAGCATAGTTGATTTCAATTTGTCAATTAAGAAGCAGGATACAATTCTGCATTATAGAGTACAAATAGTCCTCGTTTATACCGTTTATAGAGCGTATGTGGTTCAGTGGTTACAGATGCTTTGCGTCGCACACGAGATCAGTGGTTTGATCTCGCGCTCATGGCTCATCGAACAATCCATTCCGGGATCGGTAAATTGGCACCAAACTGGTCTCAGAGTCATTTTGCGTTTATAATTCACCTAGTACTCTGCCGCTGGAAAAATGAAGTCCGACGGTATCAAAGAACATTTACTTGGTAACAACTCGAAATACCGACTTTCTTGTAACCTCAGCATATTATTGATATAAAACTTTGAAAAGGAGAAGAAAAGCTCAGAAAACTAATCTTTATCTAAAGCTTCACGAGGTTAGTATCTTTTTTTCAAACGACTGTTCTTCTTTCCGGTCGATGGGTTTTCACAGTTGCTTGTGGCTGACGTTTCGGCAAATACGCCTTCTTCAGAGCCTAAACGTATTAATCGTTGTAGCTTCATTTATATGACTATATACTGTGAGAACAAAAAATAATCCACATGTCTTACAAGAGATAAGGTATCTTGTAGCTACGCTCATGCAATCACCGTCTCTACCGTTGGGAGAAACAACGTAGTCTTTTGTACTACATAGACGATCATACAAGCGATTTCGAACTGATTGACGACGCAGTGGAAATTCTACAATTTCTACAGAATCTTTTAAACCACTGTCTGCAAACACGTTCTAATAGAGGTACTGACTTGGTCTGTTATGTAAGGTAGTATAAGAGGTGCCTTAGTGTTTAGGTGTGGCGCCCTGTCGTTCCCATTGCGAGGCTTTTCGCTCCTCTTGGGCCTAACGTTAGTTGCTCTTCTTTCTATGTACCCATCAGAAATGGCTATTTTTCGCGCTAAGTCTAGTGACTCCCTTCTTTCATCGTCTCCCATACAAATACTTACAGCTGTTTGATACATATTTCGGATAAATGCTTTTTAGTATGTAAGGGATGACAAGAAAGGTAAAATACTAAAATGTTTTTGTTACTAAGCTTGCGATACCATTTTGTGTTGTAGCCACTTTCATTAAGTTGAACTTGAACGTCAAAGAAGGGAAGCCAGCTCTCTGAATTTTGTTGTTCTCTCGTCAACTTAATAAACTTTAACTGTCCGTTCAGAAGTTCGAAGCATTTATCCATCTCCTCTTGTGTAAAGCAGATGATAAAGCAACGTCTATATGTCGACAGTAGAGTATTGGACGCCGATGGAGAATTGGAGCTTCCATTTTTGACATGAAAGCGATGGCTAAGCTGGATGTTAGTCTTTGCCTCATTGCCAACCCCCTAATTTGTGCGAAATATTTTCGCGACCACCTAAATATCGAACAGCTTAGGCATGACTTAAGGAAAGTGATAAACTGTTGGACCGACAAGCCAAACACATCTAGGCTTTCTATGTTTTCTATCGGTAGTTCATGAGTGGCCTGTATTGGGTTGGTATGAAATTCAGTAATTGCGACAAAATGAGGCCAAGAAACCATGTTATTCTATCCGTCGGCCCGCCTGCACAGCCAATGATTGGTCTAACTTTGAACGTAGAAGGATCGGTAGACCCGAAATCATTAGTAGAAATTTTATGTGTTCTAATGAGTGCGTATGGGACGGGGCAAGTTGGTGATTCAATTTTAGTTGACGGATAAGAGAATGTTGCAAACCCGCACCTTCTGTCGTTCGAACTCATTTTTCATTTAATTTTCGGCATTGTAAATCATATTCCTTTACAGAGGAAGGTTGATAGAGAGAAGCATCTTGGAGATGTTTCTCCGTTATATCAACATCCAACTGACGATGAATAACTACAAATTCCCCATCCTTATCGCTAATAGATAACCGGACTTTTTGAGTTTATCAGCTCTCGGACTTCTTTTAGCCACGTTTTTGTTTTTTTGGTTGAGTAGGAGCTGAATTTGTTTCTCTATAGCGATTAAGTATGTGGAAAATTTTGTCTGAAAATGTACAAAATGTACGGAAGATTGAGTCAATTTCACTATCAGGTTGTTGCTGTTTAGAGAACGTTCGTGGAAAAGGAGGTGGTGGTAATGTTGCCTCTCTACGTTGTGCTAGACCTAACTTTTCTTGTTTCGCTTTATAGTGGAGTTGATCTAGAACTTCGTGCAAATTACAAGCAATAGCAGGAAGCGATGTTTAGGAAAGGGGTTGAGTAGGTGAAAAGCTTGGCCCCATTTCTAATAGTGATTGCGCACTATCCGTGAGGGTTATGCCTCTTCTAGAGGGTTTCGGCGCGTCTTTTACCGCAGATTCTCCTTCGAACTTGCCAGAAGCGGGGTTTCTTTTACTTTCTGAGCCTGAATTTAGATGTGAATTTCTCTCCCGTTTTAGATTTTCAAAATTTCTTCGTAACTTATGTTTGATGTCATATCGAATATAGTTACAAATAGACATAAATTCATCTATTATTCTTTTTCAAAGATTCCTATCCAAATACTGAACACAATGATGTTGTTTAGACGCATTTTTCCAGAAGCAAAAACAGTTAGTTTTGTGCGTTTTGTAGACAAATGCGTAATAAACGCATGTGAATGTTTAGTATTTGGTGCGAATCATTTGGTAAGCCACACATATTATGTAGATTCCTATGTTTTATAAAATTAGGAATGACTTGGTTTTTTATGTAGCGGCTAAGAAAGTAGGTCTTCTGCCTAATTAGGACGATTTTTGGCCTTAACGATAATAGGTCCCTGGCAAGTCGGAAATGTTTAGCTGGTGCATTTTGTAACAACTCGAAAGACCGACTTTCTTGTAACCTCGGCATGTTATTAATATAAAACTTTGAAAATGAGAAGGAAAGCTTAGAAAACTAATCTTTTTTTAGAGCTTCCGAGGTTGGTCTCTTCTACCCAGTCGATTGTTCTTCTTTTCGGTCGATGGGTTTTTCGCGGTTGCCTGTGGCTGACGTTTCGGCAAAACGCCTTCTACAAGCCTGAACGTATTATTCGTTGTAGCTTTATTTATATGACTATATACTGTGGGAAGAAAAAAAATAATTTTGAAAATCTAAGGTATTGTAAGCGACAATTGATTCAGAAAAAACCACTCACCTTACCATCTAATCCAGGGACTACCTATGTTGTTAGCGCCATGGTGCGTATGAACCCGCCCCCATGTCACTATCATATTATGTATAGGTGTCATCGACCGAAAAGAAGAACAATCGATTGGGAAAAAGATACCAGCCTCGTGAAGCTCTAAAAAAAGATTAGATTTTTAAGCTTTTCTTCTCATTTTTAAAGATTTACTTGGTAGTTGCACGGATACTGCGTCTACAATCAAGTTCACAAACTTCATGAAAAAAAGGTGTTGAACACCCATAAGTTACTAAACCACTCCTCGATTCGCTAACGAGCAATCTGTCTTTTGTTAGCCTAAGGCATTTTCAACGTTTGGGGATTTTCTTGCAGAATAAAACATATTATTAAGAATAACAAATAAAACTTTGTCACTATGATTGAGGCGAATGAGGGACTCAAGGAGGCCAATTTAAGCGCCAACAGTAACGGGAAGAAAGTTGCCACCTTCTCGAGAAGCGCCTCTATAGGAACAATGACGGGAGTCGCCTTCGAAAAAATAGCCACCCTGAAGTTTAAGCGTCTGTTGGCCATACTGCTTGCTCATGAGTTTGTTGAACTTATGATCATGGTAGGGAAATCATCTACTAAGTGGTGTCTGCCTGACAATTATTTTTGAGCCACGCATGTGGTCTGTTGGCAGTTCTACAGTGCAACACGCGTGTGACGGCATTTCAGCCTCATCAGTTGCACGGTGCCTTACGATTTAGTCAGTTTTGCGTGGAGATATCCTCTATGAGAAACCAACGTCACCATACTTACACACGCCATCAAGTAATAAAATCACCAAATGAGCAGTGCTTAGACTCGAAGCTCTTGGGGTGTCTCAAGATACAATCGAAACGAATGATGTGATCTTAGACGATTACCAGCCAAGAGCAATCGAGTGTGCAACATTGCTCATTCGGTGATTACACCTGATGTAAACATTACGGCGTTGGTTTTTCTCAGTCATCTCCCCGCAGAACTGACTGAATTGTAATGCACCGTCAAACTGGCGATTCTGAAAGGCCAAAACGTGTGCATTGCTTTGCATAAGTGCCCACAAAGGATCACATGAATGACTCAAAATCATTATCAGTCGCGCCGAAATTTGAGCGTATTTTCAAAAATACTCAGAACGAGGGTGCGGTGTATCATCGTGTTGTGTGCTTTCTAAGAGAACCGAAGAAGAGCTTGTTTCTAAGGAAAGCCATATGTTTGGAAACTCTGCACTAATATCCCTACAACACATAAAATGTGGAGCTTAGGAGCAACATTTTCAAAAAAGGCAGTAAGATTTGTGATGCGATCGGTAACCTAGTGCGCGACATCACACTAATGATTTTTTCGCATCTAAGAGGTTAGAGAGCACTAAGAAAGCAAAACTTTTCCTTCTGAGCCATTTCTTCGAAGAAGGAAACCAACTACACTTAAGAATGATAGAATAGTCCATGAGATAACCTCGAAATTTTTCTGGATCAGCGTATGAATAACCAGAAGCAGTTTTGATGATTTTGTATTCCACAGATAGTGACTGAAGATTATTTTTTACCTTTGGCAGTACTTCTGTGAGCTTTTCCTCCACTTGAATATCCGTTGCGATTCCCAATGATACGACGACGTTAGGAATAGTAACCCGCTTGAGACAGTTTTGAGTGAAGCGAACTGACTCATGAGGAAACAGAATTGAAGGAAAAATAAGAAAAAAGTTACTGTCGAAGTTACATTTATCATGTCGCTACATCGTTTAAATTAAAGCACTTAAATTTTGGAAAAATTTCGTTTTCCTGTGCCCATGTTAAGTACGGACTCCTATTTAATTCATCACTGTATAACCAAACAAATCGATTTTTTTAAATCGCTTCGGCGTTGGTATGATGTTATAAATATAACCAGTTATGTTGGATGAAGTGTAATACCGTGATGTCAGACGGGACTCGAATCCGTATTTCACCCTTTCCGGTGCCGCGTGCTCATCCAATTCCAATATACGCGCTTTTTATCACAACTCTTTCTACAATAATATCTCAACTTTAGTGCATTATGATGATCGCTACCATCTTGAGCGTGTATCTTTTTCTACATAAACATGCGCGGAGTCGGAATTCCTTCCTCGAAATTCCATGGCTAACATATTCGCAATAACGTCTTCGCCGGAGTCTGGGCGCACTATGTCATACCATATCGCATCATTTTGTCAGTATTCCGCATACGTAGTAAAACTACAATGAAAAAAAAAACCAATAGTCTGGCTATTTGAAGAAACCTAACGCTAAAACATTTACGTGAGAAAGGTCCACGGTGTGCTGTGAGGCACTGTAAAAAACCCCAGCACAGCAGAAATAAATCCTAGACAAAGAGTCATACATTTGTTATATTCACACACTTTCCGACACACTGGAACCTCGGCAGTGTATTAATTTGTTTCTGCATCAAATTAATATTACATGCGTGGAACATAGAGTAATCAAATATTACATGAAACGGTGTGTCTAGGTTCTGACGAAGGCAAAACCATCAAAACGTTAGTTATCGCATTTTCACGGAGGTATACTAACCACGCGCAAATTTGATTAAAAAAAAACACACTTCGTGCAGATTTTTTTTTACTAAAGAGGGTCGAGCTTAGAGAAAATTAGCCGTTCGAATTTTTGACGTGTATTTATGAAATTTTTTATGCTCAGTGACATGGAAGGCTACTAACTCAAACTTTTCTGGGCTCAAGAAGTTAATAAGACCTCAACGACAGTGCGCTTTGAGTTCAACATGTAGATGTAGTATGTCGTTATGCTTTCGAACCGTAAATTCTCCTTGCAATGTAACGCTTTTATCTGATCCATCTCGCGGCACAGATTTTTGCCAGACTATGTGCAACTTGAGACGCCCAGATTCCGTAATGAGTCGAATATGCATGAACCGTCTCAGTATGCTATACTTTCATGAAGCAGTATTAAACGATGAAAATGTGGCAGTAGACACAAAAGAATGAGTAAGGCAAAGAAATACACTTTGACAATCACCCGAAATTTGTGGAACGTCAATGGAACCGTGGTTAGATAATGAACATTCTTTTTTCATCAAATGAGGGAGGCAAATCGTATGATAGAGGTATTCAGGACGATGGGACAAGTAGGTAAGCAGAAGCCGAAAAGACACTGAGAACGATGAAGAACTCGAATGTTAGAAAGATAAACTCAAGAAGTCACCGCATTATGCCTTTAGCTTGTGTTCACGTAGTGCGACATGATTTTGATGCCCATTTCGACTGCATCGCCAAAAATGTTCTGTGTAACTGAAACCCTGGCTGCGGTCATAAAGGGGTTGATGACTCTAAGGCTCATTTTAGTTTTAAAGAAATTTTAAGGCACCATCGAAGTCGTGAGACACGAGGGCGTCCACTTCCATTCATAACTGCCATTTGAACAATAGGCATATGCACAGACCATGTTTTCAAAACCTACAAGAACAGCGCACATGTAAAGCTTGGTGAACATTAACAAAAATAAGCACGGTGAGATTGAGATAGTCAAGTTTGCCTAAAAAGGGTAGCAATCATTTCAGAAAGTTAGAACAGAGAATCCAGATAGGAAATCGTTTACGAGCAGTAGAAACGCTTGCAAACGAAAAATTCGAAAAGCAGTTTTGCTCACATAATGATCTTGGCACAAAAAAGAGACAAAATTATGCCCCATCCAATATTTTTGATTAACCTCTCGTCAACTGGCTAGACTTGTTAACTCATCTCAACATCTGTTTTCTCTTGCAGTCTTCCACAGTTTCATCGTTTGTAAAGATATCGTCGCAAATTCGCAAAACTAGTATCTTTTAGTAATTTATCTTTGATAAAGATATTTATTGCGATACAAGAGTTTCAAGTTAAAGATTCGAAAATGCTTCATTACTTTAACAGCGTCTCAAGATTATTTGATGCGCACATCTCAGCGTAGTTTATAGTACTTTGTTTCGTCACTGTTTGCGAAACGAACAAGTTTTATTTTCGAAACACCGATGACTGACATGCAATGGCAGCAAAATTGTTACAAATCTAAATAGTAAGAGGTACGACAGCGTGCAAAACCATTAGAACAATTACAAATCAATTCAACTTAGCAAGGGAAGAATGAACAGCTCACTTTTTCCGGTATACCTCTCATGGCGCCCACATGTGCCATAGTACGCTGATTCCAGTCAGTGAATGGTGCTATGACTGCAGTGCGATCGCTTTCAACTCCAAATGCACTATCCTTTGCCTAGAGATGGATGACGTACACTGTCGATCCAAGAAATGCAACAGCTAATACGCCATATAAAACATGCAGCTTCCTTTTCGTTGAAGCTCACATTTGTGCAGTGCAAAGGTGATTCCTGACATGCTGACACCTTCATAATTTTTGCCTAATCAGCTACTCACCACTAGGAACTCCGCTACTATGAGGTTTAAGTAATAAGCTAAACAATTTACAAATTTTGTTGACCTTAGAGTAAAGCTTTGATCATTGAATGATCTTCTTTGACTATATTAATTGATAAGTCGATCTCACGTTCATACAAGGTTCTATAAAATGCTGAGCAAATTTTTTAATGTATAAGAGATCAAGAAGAGAAACTTTCTGAAAACATAGCGAATCGCAATGGTGGAGTGAGTGAGATGGTTATACATTTTGTGCCTTTAGATATCGATGGATAAAATCTTCAAAATAGTTTCAAAAAAGAATGTCTGAAGCCTAAGCGAGGTTGGTACGCTAGGGCCATAACCCGGTGTTTTCGAGGTCTCGACCTCCTCGTCAATGACCTACGCCTTACATTAAGCCCTGCATTGTTGCAAGGAGGGAGGGAGTATGTGGAGTGTTGATTTTTGCCTTATGCGATTGAAGTCTAGGTCTGGTGATTTTTTCTAAAGAAGTAATGGAGGTGCTTGACTGATTGTATTGCAAACATTTTGACCTTTCCAGGCTCTGAAGAAGGCAAACTGCCGAAACGTCAGCTATCGAATAAAGTTTAATGTAACACCACGTGTTCTGCTCAAAGAGAAAATCAAGAAATCATATTGAAGCTTTAAAGATTCTTTTTTGAAACTGTTTTCAATACTTCTGCTATCGACTGCTTTATTACAGACCCGCTCAAAATGATTTAATCTGATAAGGATATGACATATTTTGAGCCATAGGTCTAGTGCTATATAGGCGCCCTATTTCGACCTATTGGGACTCATCAGTAGCACCCTCCCCGGTTCCGTCGATCCCTTGAGGTGAAACAATCCTCAAAGGAACCGGACGCCGAGTAAAAATTAAGCACCCAAAGTAGGATGATGTTATTACCTGACTTTGTGGTGACCGGCAGTCGAGCTTACGCTTTTAAAAATAAAACTATACTTCTGCTATCGACTGCTTTATTACAGGACCGCTCAAAATGATTTAATCTGATAAGGATATGACATATGACTGTTTTCAATGTTTATTGCAAGGTTTTGAAAATAGTCGATGCCATGGATCAATTTTGTTCCAGCAGCCAAGATCCATCAACTGAGAAGTGGTGATGGACCAGTGTCATTGTATACTGTGCCGTCATCACATACGCCTCCCACCTGTAACAATGTAGGGCTTAATGTGGCGTGTGGGTCACTCACGAGGAGGACGAGACCTTCGAAACACCGATGCATGGCCTTGGCGTACCAACCTCGCTTAGGCTTTCAACATTTTTTTTTCTGAAATTATTTGAATGTTTATTGCGAGGTCTTAAAAGTAGTCGATGCCAGGGAAGAATAACTCTTTTCTAAAGTCCCTGTATCCACCAAAATGGCAAATGTAACCCGAATCGTAGAAACGTGAATAGAAAAAATAAAAAAAACAAGGGTAGAGTTCCATAATTCTTCTATAGTATGATCGTTATAAAGGGAAATTACACGCACAATCTCATATTTTGTCATCTGACATAGTAATATTCAGAGTGATTTCCGTAAATGAGAACAACTTTTAGCCAATCCAATCACGGTGATCGATTTCAAAACGATTTAGATCGAGATACGAGTCACATTCAATTTAGCATGATGAGGGTAATTGCTGAATATCTAGTGCGATGGGAAGTAGCTTTAATTTTGATAGCTCTGTCATCTCAACTCAACAAGCCATTCTTTCATTCCAAAGCAATATTCTAGAGATTTTTTTTTGGAAATGTTTCCGGGTTTTCCGTCTCTTAGTTTCCTAATTAATTTATATTGATATGCGCGTGAAATTGATTATTCATGGCTACAATATCCGTACTGCTGCTCCTCTAAGGGGATTAGAAGATATTAAGACTATCGACCAAAAGAAATATGTTCAAGTAATACAAAAATCGGATCCACTAGATCACAGTACTTCAACTGAGCTTACAACATGACGCCTGTCAAGTAACAGGGCACTGTTGGCATATCAATATCCCATTGCAGTGTCTGTGAACAAGGAAGAATACGTTCGCATTTTTATTTATTGTTGCCCTACATTCTCCCTATCATTTATAAGATCTCTTAGATTAATCCTCTCCAAAGACTTCAAAAACTTGACAGAAGGCGGTCATAGAAGGAAGCAGAGCTTAAAAATTCACGAACTATTTCAGTTCTTTTCCGTTACCCGGAAACAGTCAAAGGAATGGCACTCTTTTCTGCACAAGAACTTTTTAGAAGAGTGCAGTAATCTTTTGAAAGCATAAACTTTTGTCGACTTTGCCTCGTAGGGTGTACTCTTATGTAGTCCACTCTATATTTTGTTTCGTCTATTAGTCGTCTTATTTTCTTACTATATGACTCGTCCATCTGTGTTTCGTTATTGATGCATGCTCGTCTGAGTTGCGAAGTTGTGATAAATCTGGAGATCTGGGTTGTGCAAACCGGCTGAATGTATGGAATGCCGGCTGATTTTGAGAAAACGTCGTTCAAGCGCTCTGTGAGCCATTTGCGGTATTCTTGGCGTGGTCGAAGTATCAGTCCATGTCTCTGTTACGTAGCAGCGCTGCGAGGACTGCCAAAACGAGAAGGTTAGCGCGTAATTTTGGGTCCATTATTTGATCGGTAGCTTCTTTGAGAGGCTTGAATGCGGCCACAGTGCTCTCCTTCTTCTGTTTGGTTGTTCCTTCACATTCTTTTTCTTAATCAGTGAACGTTCAAGGTACACATACGAGGTGATCTTCGCAATCGGAGAACAATGCATGTTTGATACATCCATCATTGCACTATTGATTTTTCTTAAACTAGATTATAAACGATTTGAACGGAGTCCCATCTTCTTTTCCGCTTCGTTGATCTCCTTGAGCGTCGTCTCTGCTTCACTAATGCTTTTTGAGAATCTGACGATGTCATCCGCAAAGCTAAGGTTTGATAGAGATTTTCCATCATTGCGTATGCTCTTCTCGTCCCATTTGAGCTACTTTACTATCCACTGCAATGCGGTAGTAAACAATTTGCTGCGGTAGACAACTTTGACGATGTCACATCTCCTTTTCGGACCCCTTTTCCAATGGGTATGCTAAGAGTTTGGTGAAGAAGCAGCATTCTTGTGGTGCAGTTTCGATAACAGTCTGACAGAGTTCTTAAGTAGGAAAAGAATAACATCTGTTATTATCAAACTCGTATTCATCATTCCAATGAGACGAGCACTGAGATTCATGAGGGAATTAGGTGAAAGCACTTGATAGAGACTAAAGACCTATAATCTTATGAACTTATTAATGTCATCTTCATAAACTAAAATTAGGTCACAGTGTTGTCGTTGACTTAAGGAATATTAGACGTCGACAATGAATCCTTGAAGAAAGGAAGTTTTTTAGAAGCAAAGTCTTCATTTGGCAACGTCATGTGATCGCCATCCATCGGCTGCCCTAATGATTTGATTAATTCATTTTTTCACTTTTCAAATGTAGTGATTTTTGTTTGAATGATGCTTGAGAGATTTTTTCACTAACCTTAAGAAACCCTTCACCGCTCGTAGTCGTTCGATCATCATTCCATCGGTGTCTTCGACGAAATGTTTACCAACCTCTTATGTAATTCATTTGCTGATTATACAATAGTGCCTAATTCATGATACTTATGTATGACTGCAATCGGCTGCGATGTTTGTGCTACTGATGAATGTGCTATATGAAACAGTAAAAATCCGAAGGCTTAACTCGTTAAGAGAGACCTCATAGCTCACAGCTTTTCTGATAAGTTGAGGAGAAAGCGCTATGATAAAGCTTGTCCGAACAGCTCACGTTTCAGCAAAATTCGCCCCATTGCAGCCTGGAAACATTCCTTCCTCCAATCATTTTGGTCGATTATCCCTATTACACTAAAATCACCACCACATCCAGATTTTTGTTGCATCATGCACGAATAAACTTTTCAACATACTCGGCTTTTTAAAAGTACTTCACTGGGTTATCCGAGTGGAGATTACTTAGGCAGAGTTCACATGGACAGTCAATGCATTTTCCACATGTGAAACAACTTTGCTTACTGTGACAAATAACGCATTATAAGGAGGCAGTCTTTGATGCAGTGCATTTTGAATTAACAGAGTCTATTCACAATGCTTCCGAAGCTTTGCACACTGAGGTCACCTTTTTGCGCAAAAAATGGTGACTTCCACTTCGAAAATATCGCTACATTTACGCTCCTTGCGGAAGCCCACTGAGGCATTTCATTAAGGTTAAGCTTGGTGATTGGGTGTTCTTTAATACAAAGACAAGATGGCTTATCCGTTTTGACAACTTTGCTTCGCAGCTCAACATTCAGGACACCTCGCAGCCACGGCAAAGAGCTAAACTTTGAGAAGGACCTAAAAATTTCACTGTGGAAATTTCAGTTTGGCGCGGATATGTTTGGCGGAAAGCTTTTCTTATCAAGTTAAGAGATAATACAGGACTAGCACTTGAGATATGGAGAACATTGGCTATTCACTATCCTTATTAATTACTGCAATCGACTTTATCATGCATCGTCGAGGTGATTGAATGCTTACAGCGACCTGCGATACGCTTGCTATTCACTCAGTGATGCGATTCTCTCAAGCTATTGACACTAATTCGCCTACCCTGGAAAGTCGAGGGATCCGTTGGTCGTGGGCGATACACTGAATCAATGACTGCGTGTGTTGTAAAGCAGCTATAGTTATTCTGCTACTTGCACTGTGTACTTCCAGTTTTTAGTCAATGATTGTACGATTACAAAGCAAGTTGGGAAAGTCGTGCCAGATCTGAAGATTTTCGCTAAATATTGTAACCATTATAAAATGCAAGTAATCTTTGTCAGTTTCACTATAACTGTTGTAAAAGACTAATTATCGACAACCTATTATGTACACAGCCACCTGTTTCCGGCCATATCAAAGAAAACTTACTCATTGTTTTTCGGAGCATGTATGAAAGTGAACAGGGTTTTATGTTGCCTCAATCGTTACTCATTACATAGCGTGCGTTCAGCTATAGAGCGGACTGTCCATGAACATGAATTTATCCTAAATGTGAAGCATGAAGAAGTTTCAAAAAACATAGAGGAACTCTTAATTTTTTTGACCGTTTTTGAGACCTCGCTCAAAGCAGTGAAATCTGAATAACTATTTAAAGTCTTTGAGAGGTCTGTCATGGCACTTATATAGTGCAAAACAGGCGCTTTGGCCTTACACCCTCATCAGTTGCACGATGCCTATCGGGAACTTATGCCGAAGTAATCACTCTAGCCGCAAGGCAATAAAATCACCCGGTGGACAGTGTTGTACAGTCGACTGCTCGTTACTGGTGAAACGTATATTGTTATTTCTCCCTTTTCGACTATTTTGAGATCTCGCAAAACATTATAATCTGACAACATTTTGAGCCTTTCATAAGGTCTGTAATGGCACTTATACAGTGCAGTACACGTGTCTCGGGCTTGCAGCCTCGTCAGTTACATGGTGCCTCTCGGTTCAGTCAGTATCTTCCGAGAAGATACCTCTTACATAGAGGATCGGGAGACTCTCATACTTTGAGAACGAAGATTGCATATAGATATTTTCCATGCAAAACAAACCTGTAAAGGTTTTTAACTCAGAAAAAATATGGCCTAAACGTAAGTTATATGATAGTATTATCACAAACTCATTATTTGAAGCGATATGCTAGTATTAACGCAAATCCATCGATCTGATACGGTTGCATCATTTCCCATATGCATCATTTGCTTCCATACTTCGAAGAGCATGATGGATTGTTGGCGGCAGTTGTGGTTGCTGACTGCTAAATATCTTATCATTGCACGGCGAAGGAAATTAACGACACTTCTCGAGTCGATAGTACCGCTTTTACTTTTATTGCTGGAAATTATGATACGTGTTGAGGCGTTTTCCTCATTCTTCATTGCTGACGTAAACCATTATTTTGTGTTTTGCAACTCACTATTCTCAAATTATATGCACTGCATTGGGGCGATAACTTAATTCGCGAAAACTCTACCACTTCAACTTTTTTAACTTAATAGGTCTATAACACGAAATTGAACGATGTAGTGATTCGCTTTTAGATCAGCACAGAGCAGTTGTCCCAGGGACAATCATTCGATGTTGTACCACTATATGGTAACGCTAGTGATGTTACACGGAGAATAGATGTTATGACGAACGCCATACAAGATTTGTGGTGTAATCGAAGTCAAGTTTTTTTTGGCTTACCAGTACGTTCTCTGTGTGCTTACGTCTGATAGGTCCAGCACATTTTGTATTTTAGCCAAAGATCTAAGTTTCGAAGCTTTCTAGTGTCATCTCCAATGTATTCAATAAAATGGGAAACCAATAGATCAAAAAACTCAGCTCAAGAGCACATGGTATTACAGCAGAAATTCTCAGTGCTTATTCCATACTTTATATGTGCTTCTCAAGAACCACATAGCATCGTGTGTTCCGAAAAAACTAGACTATCGAAGAATATCTCACACATGGCTGTCCTTTGTAGAAAGTAACACCGAAGATCGCCGTAACTACAGCTCGATATGTTTGGTGATTGTGATTTTAAAGGAACATGACTACCTTAACAAGCAGATTTTCTGGTGGTTTTGCCGCATAGACCACATTCAAACCACAGGATAAGAGGATAGAGCTCACGGCACTGATCCCACTGATGGATGCGCCATGCATTCGTCTTCAATTTTTAACTTCGTTTAGGTGATTGAATGCATATTTGGCCTTTACAATGACTCGCGGTGGCCTCTCGCTAAACCGAGTCAATGCTGCTTATCCTCTCAGATAGATTTGAGACCAGCCTGGTACCAATCTACTGACCTTGGAGGAATGCATGGCTTGATGAGCCATGAGCGCGAGATCGAAACCACTGAACTAACGTGCGCCGCATACGCTCTATTCAAACCAAGTCCGGTGGTTATTGATTCTTTGGAGGAGCTTTTTCTCCCTTGTTCAGACCTTTGTCGACGACATGAATGATCTCAATAGCGTCTAAACGAATGCAATTCCATGAAGAAATGTAGACCAAAATTTAGATCCTTCGTACATGCGCATGCTCAATGACTGTTATTGAAGCTGTACTATAAAAACACGCATAATTCATCGACCGTTCACCATACCCCTAGTGAACAGGATTGACAAGATAACGCTATATCGTCAAAGCTGTCTACTGTAGCATTGCAGTGAATAATGAATCGCTCAAATGGGACGGAGTTAACACAGATTTTTGCGAGAAATTACGATCAAATCATCGCTTTGCCAATAACATCATCATTTATTCGAAGGGTGCCAGTGTAGAGCGATGAATGCTTGGACTACTCATGAGTATGGCAAGCACCCAGTTGATGAAAACCAATCAACTGCGGTCTTGAAAATTCCGTGGTAATTATCGAAACCCCACCTCCCACCCTACGCCATCAGCTGATCCGCAATAGACTCTATGATCGATTGTGCAACACCAACAACTGTATGATCTGCCCCAACGGAAAAGAGGGAGATTGTATGAGATCAGGCACAATTTATTTGCTAACATGTAAAACATGCGGGGAAGAATATATAGGCGAAACGGGTAGACCACTTTTCATCCGCATAAAAGAACATCTAGACAGAGTAAATCTAAAATAGATAAAACCAAACCTTTAGGTTTACATAGGGCACAAAAACACAACAACAAGGATTTTGATGTGACTGTCACAATCCTGGCGCAGGAATCAAAAACGTCCACGCGCAAGACTCTTGAGGCATTTTGGATAAACGCCCAAAACCCCGAAATGAATCGGAAGGACGAGTGCGTCACCATCACGCGAGATCTCGCGCCCTTTCTTCGTTTGATCTTCTAACGTGACCTAGGCAGCATATAAATAAGACCATCCGATCATTCAAATAGACTAATACTATATACGTCCAGGCTCTGAAGAAGGCGGGTCGCCGAAACGTCAGCCGAATTTCTACAACTGTTTTACCAACCTCGCGTCAGCTAATCAAGATGAGTTTTCTCCATTTTCATATATCAATCAATTGATGGTTTGCTGGTTTAGGAGACCAATCGTATATATGTGCATTTGCCTTCAATGAATGAGAGAATAAGAAGAGATAGGGAAAAGGATACCAACACCGTTGACCTCACTTAAGCTTCATATGAAATCTAACCATAACTCTGTATTCACCATCTCACGTGAACGACTCGCCTAGGGATTCGTCATACAGCAAGGAGATGGGCTTTAACATTAACGACGTCAAGAAATCTGCGCCCAACTCACTGAACGTTCAAGCAAAATCTTCTAATTTGTAATAGACTTTCATAACTCATGGATAGATAAATAGAGCACAGAGCTCTCGGCGTTGATCAATTCTTGAGGGATGCGCCATGCATTCGTCATCAATTTCTAACTTCGCTTGAGGTGATTGAATGCATATCTGGCCTTTACAATGATTCGCGGTGGCTTCCCGCTGAACCGAGTCAGTGCTGCTTATCCTCCCAGACAAGTCTGAGACCTGTCTGGTACCAATTTACCGACCCCGGAGGAATGCATGGCTTGATGAGTCATGAACGCCAAATCGAACCACCGACCTCATGTGCGACACAGTGCACCTCTAACCACTGCGCCACATGCGTTGTCAAACCCATGACGGTTTCAACTTGCGAAATGAGCTTCCGAACTTTGAATGTGTGTTCGAAATAAGTGATCTAGTAAATTAATGACATTCTTTATAGAGATTTTATGTAATTATGATCTACCATTCTTGTTTTCTTTCGTTTTCAGAGCTCATGAAGGATTTCGTGAGGTGGATGAACTCATGAATCAATTAAAAACGCCGATTCACTGACGCAGCGCTCAATGTGTCTGTAAAAGTGATGAAAATGAACGACAAAGAGGACATGAAAGATCAGCTATATGCGCATGCCTTGAACGATACTCGTTTTCGTTTTCGCTTGAGATGTGAAATTAATAGGTGGGAGATTCGTTCTATTGAGCAGGTAGGTTAATCGCATCATTATGCTTCAACATTCATAACAGCTGAGCGTTAGATATTGTTAATAGTCAGTATTAAGCGTTGTCGCTGCAGGGATAGATAGATTTTTTTAGATTCATCGGTGGAGTGGTTTTTCTATCGTTTTGATACTGCTGAACATGACTTGGACTATAGCATATTGCTACCTAGAATCATCGGTCGCAATAATTGATATCTAGACGAGGAGTGGGAGGAAATCTTGGCTATAGACTTCGATAATTCAAAGTAAGACCGAAGCAAGTCAGTTGGAAAATTAAATTTTTGAATAATCTCAAAGTCTGCGTTTTTCTCAGAATGCCTCATAAACCTCCTTATTGGTCATCGGCGTTTCTTGCACTACAATATGCAATCGAGAGTCTCTTCATCAAAGTACGCTTCATTAAGTCTTTGTCGACATTAAGATTGAGCGTTTCTATTCAGGCATCTTCATGTGGCGATTCACTAGAAGAAGTGAGATTGAGACGTCTACCTGAACCACCATATTATTCGCACATGTTTGCGGATTCTCTACGGAGTTTACCACACACTTTGGGTGTTTTCCTTTCTTATCCTAGTGGTCTATACAGCATGGCGCCTTAACTCAAGAAAGAACTACTGAAGGTAAGAGAGAGTATGGCACACGTATGTGAGACTGTCATGAGTATAATATCAGAGACCGATCGACGAGTGCTACTAGCATAGCGGCAGTGTAGCAGCTTTCTAAAGATATCTAGATTTTTTCGTCACTGAAAGGAAATTCATTGCTGGGAAAATATGATAGAAGAAAGTTCAGAATAGCTATTCGTGTAAGGAGAAACACTGATACTTCTTCCTAAGCTTCTGCATGTCCAAGGGAAAAAGTGTTATTAATGAAAAAGTAGTAACTGCTATCAAACATTTCTGAGCATTCTTATCCCATTTTAGTCACATTTTCTCTTCATCTATTGAGTCAGCATTCACCATCAGACACTACTGCAATTGAATAGTCGAATAATCGTCCTTCATTATAAGTATATGCTTCCGGAATCAAAAATCAAAGCCACTGTTTTCCATTCTCAATACCAAAGTATTTTATAGAATAACTCAAATTCATTATAGTGCTTGAAAGTGGAAAATCGATAAATTGATGGACCAATATGATGTTGCACTCTGCATGCGATGCCACTTCATTGAGAACTCTCAAAAAATTTGCCGATTTTTCCTATACTTCTGTGGTTAGGACCTCTTCAACCCGTTCAAGACACCGCTACCTTTGCTGATTGCACTATTTTTTTGAACTCTTTCTCAGTGACTAAAGATTTTTCCTAAACTTTCAGTGAATATTCTGAAGCCGAAATCCCGCTGATATCAATGTTTGATAAGACTCCAAAAGCCCTTCTTATTATTTTGAAGCAAGGGAAGTAAAAATATGTTTCACCCTTGAGTCGCTTTGATTGCTCGTCTGCGGTTGGTGGATCCCTGTCATTAAATTTTGGCAGTCATTTGACACCTCATCTTAACAATTTCGAAAGTACAATTGTCATTAGAAAGATTCTCACAGAGTACTGTAAGGGCGGAAAGAACATTACGTTTTTACACCTAAAGTAGTTCAACCCTCTGCTCCAAATTCGTTATAGAGGTACTGGTACTCATAAGTAAACTTTATGTATTAGAAACTCAACATGAGCACATCCTACAGAATGCGACTGCAACACGTGCAATTAGGATAGAAAATTGTAATTTTTGGTACAATTGAGCGTTCTCTCTACCAAAAAAGAAGTCCCATAATGTCGATTCAGTAATATCCAATCTATTTCTGACGACAAGGCTCTCATAAAATCACAATTTTACTATATCATTGCCGGAAAATTCGTTGTGAAATTGGAAATATAACTTCCAAGTCTAGACGTTTATTTTTGTATCCTTTCAAACAATTTATTGCAAGTCTTTTCACACTACCAAGCTTTCTTTTATGATCAGCAAATCCGAACTTTTGAATGACTGTAGATACATGAATCAACAAGACAGAGACATTCGATCTACAATAGTTTAAATTATGTTTCCCTCACACTGAAGTGGTTTTCTCGTTAACACATGGAAAATATTTATTGAACGAGAGTTTTTTTCTAATGAAAAAACCTTCATGGAAGTTGCACCTGTAATTATTTCACCTTCCAACCATCATATTGTCTCCTCAAAACCTCAGATCACCAAATAATTTCCATATTTCCATGGGAGCGGGAAAAAATACAAACCGCTTTCTGCTAACTCGCCGCAGGTGTGGCGCGCGGCTAAGCTTAAGGAGAGGCCGCGTTTGTAGCTAATCTTTTGAGGACCAAACGGCACATTTCGTGCCGCGCCGCGCGACGTCAAATCTCATCTCACTCAGCTACTGTAACGGAGGAGTCGCGTCTCTGGAAGGTATGCTCTCGTGCAAAAGCGGCGCCAAAATTATGGCATCCCTGCACAGAACACAGATGCCGCCCCTTGTGAGTGATGCGCAGCGATGGTGCGCGCCGCCTGCCTATCAACGATGGTCCTCAAAGACTGGGGGAAAAAGCCGATAAGATGTAGAGCAATTAAAGTAAAGCAATAGAAAAGAGTTAATGAAGCATACTTTGATGAAGAGACTCTCGATTGCATACTGTAGTGTAAGAAATGCCGATGACCAATACGGAGGCTCATGAGGAATTTTGAGAAAAACGCAGACTTCGAGATTATTCATAAATTAATTTTTCAATTGACTTGCTTCGGTCTTACTTTGAATTATCGAAGTCTATAGGCAAAATTTCCTCCCACTCTTCTTCGAGATACCAATTATTGCGACCGATGATTCTAGGTAGCATGGTCCATTTCATTTGGAACATTTGCTTCTTATTCTTTAACAAGTTTTCCTAATTGCAGATATGGTCCTACACAATATAGTTTTTGAACACTTGTCATCAATTACGACATGGTTGTAGTAAGTATTTTCGTCATCAGAATGGCACAATGTGGTATTGTGAATCTCGATTTTTAACAAAAATATCATATACAAAATGTTAGGCTTTTCTACATGTGGTGGAGATCAGTCCAGCGTCTGCAAACGAAGAATTGCTCATTGCACGAAACTGCCAAAAGCTCGGCAGGGCGAGTTCTCCTTATTAGGGGTCGTTTTTTGTAAAATACTTTTCTTCATTCCTCTCAATTACTGTGTTCGTATACAAGTGACAAGCAAGTTGACTCTGACAGGTCATATCACTAACATTTCTTTCTTTCAGTTGACCGCTTAACTGGTTTAACCGCTTCTGATCGGGATGGTTCTTGCCGTCTTCGTCAAAAAGACGCTGCATTATATACGGAAATGGAAGCAACTTCTTGTACTAATAATTATTTTACTCGGAAATTCTTTACTGTTAACATTCATGCCACACATAATTCGGTTTCTACTATCTAAACTTGGTTCTTTTCATTTTTCGCCTGCATACTAGAACCCTGTTATTCTGCAAATTTGAATGTTCTCAGGTTTTTCGAACATAGATTGATGATAATCGTAAATCGTAGACATGGTTCTATTCTGCTCGTAATGCTCATGACAGAACCATTATGCCTGGATTGTCATTTGATTAAGTTCACATTTTGACGCTCTGTAAATTCTTGATCTTTGTTAGGGCATTTAACTGATTAACAAATCTAATCATCATCATCACCATCATCATGAGGACATAGATTGGATGTCTTTATCGCAAAAACATTAAGGCTGGGGATAAAAGAAGTTGGTGTGATCACTTTTGAGTTCATTCTCTACGGTGAACGTGATACCATGATTCAGTCCACCTAAATGGTGAACGATTGTGCTACGGCCGTATTGGGGTGCCTACTCAAGCTGCTATGACATTCTTCAGCATTACACAACCTTTTAGCATTAACCTAATTCGAAAAGAAAGAAAATCACAATATTACGATAGTGCGAAGGTAATAATGGGACACTCAATACATGTTTTTGAAAACTTTTGTCGTCTGATTTTATTGTACCCGACATCGCGCAGCGCGAGCCCCAGCAGTTGTACTTCATTCGTCTCCTCATTCCTATTACCATGGAAAATTGCCTTGATGGCTTCGGTGATTCTCGGAGACATTTTGGTCTTTTTGTGCTGTTATTGGATACTGGTCTAATCGAGTCTTCCTTGAAATCTGGAACGGCCTTTAATGATATTGTCGAATCGTGATAGCTCACAAGCACTATCTTTTGTACAATGGAAAGTCAACTGATCCTAGACGTGTCTTGTTCAATCGCACAATCCCGGTTAGATGTGAGACGTGGCTAACTCTGAGGGAGATTCCGCCAGCAATGTGCCTACACCGAACGATTTCGCCACCACTCTGGATCAGCTTTGTGGAGCTTGTTTGCTTTTTGATTCTCTCACGCGCTATTTCTATCATCGCCAACCAAGTGTTTGACGCATTTTAAAATGTGTCTGAACGTGATGCGCATATGGCCCATGCTTAGAGTTTCTCTGGGATACACATGTTGCTTCTGAATCGACTATGCGTCCCATTAACACAAGTCCTTCCATACCTGCCGCTCAAAAATTGGTACTAAATTTTTGAAAATAAGTAATTTTAAGTTGACATATCGACAGGCCACTTTCGAGTCATTGTAGAGGCCAGAAATTATTCAGCCAGCTTTAATTACACTAAATGAAGCCAAATGTGTGGTACATTCATCAGGTATTGATCAATGTTAAGAGCTCGAAGTATTTTTTATTTTCTTCCAGTGTTTTTGACGTTGCAGGGACTCCACTTTCAATAAGGACATACTCGTTAGCGACTTTTGGTCCGTCGCGCATACCAGTTAAGGTCGTAAAAGAGTCTTCCCTTTCGCATGCGTACACTGTGCCATCACCACATACGCCACCCTCCTTGCTTCAATGCAGGGCTGAATGTGGGGCGGGGGTCACTGATGAGGAGGACGAACCTCCGAAACACCGGTGTATGACCCTGGGCTTACCAACCCCCTTTTTTGAGCTTAAATCATTCTTTTTTTTTGGAATTATATTGAATGTTTTTTGGGGGTTTCAAAAACAGTCGATCTTTTGATATAGTTTTGATCTAACAGCAAAAATCTATCGACTGAGAGGTGGTGATGGTACAGTGTCATAGTACACTGTGCCATCACCACATACGCCACCCTCCTTGCTTCAATGCAGGGCTGAATGTGGGGCGGGGGTCACTGATGAGGAGGACGAACCTCCGAAACACCGGTGTATGACCCTAGGCTTACCAACCCCTTTTTTGAGCTTAAATCATTCTTTTTTTTTGGAATTATATTGAATGTTTTTGGGGGTTTCAAAAACAGTCGATCTTTTGATATAGTTTTGATCTAACAGCAAAAATCTATCGACTGAGAGGTGGTGATGGTACAGTGTCATAGTACACTGTGCCATCACCACATACGCCACCCTCCTTGCTTCAATGCAGGGCTGAATGTGGGGCGGGGGTCACTGATGAGGAGGACGAACCTCCGAAACACCGGTGTATGACCCTGGGCTTACCAACCCCTTTTTTGAGCTTAAATCATTCTTTTTTTTGGAATTATATTGAATGTTTTTTGGGGGTTTCAAAAACAGTCGATCTTTTGATTAGTGATCAAAATCAACAGCGTAATAAATTATCTGCTTAAGCTAGATGGGATGCAAACGTCTTCATCTGTTTTTTTTATACTTTTGACCATTCAGTCCACTTTTCTATACCCAACAAGTTTACACTTTGTGGAGTCCGGAAAATCGAAATTTGTCATGGTGAAATGGGGAGGCGGTAAGGCTGTCGCCAGTAGCCCGTGATGCTTGACGCGGCTTGAGACGAGGCTGATTCCCCACTTCCCATTAACACTCTCCGACAATATATAACGAATGCTCTACGGATTGTCTTAGCATGACTGGCCTAAAGATTGCAAGGATATATGACCGATCAATTTCTGTTAGGTTGGGGACAAAGTTTTGAGAAAATGTTCGAAAACCTTTTTATGCACCTATTACACGCGAACAAAGACAAAACTATTACTCAAAGTACTACACCTCAACTTCAGGCATTTCCTGCCTTTTCTGCGATAAGAGATCCATTTCAACTGTGTTTTCGCTTGCAGCCAGATTGATGCGTTCACTTGCCACCGTTGCATTTGAACATAACAGCCATTCGTGCATCACCAACAACCTAGTTTACTCGCTTGTTAACTCCACCTTGAAATGAGTAGATAAATTACACACCAATCAACCCGGTAGAAGACGAGCTTTTAAATGAGTCCATAAACACAAAAATGGCCGACACCCAAAAAACTCATGAGCATTTTCTCAGCACTTTTTCCCCAGCCTATTACAATGTTCGTGAAGAAGATGAACAATTCCAGCAAGCACGGAGACAAATTAAGTGTCAAAAGCGCTGTGGCGTCCACATCAAAAAAGCTGTGATACCAGTTAAATCAAGTAGTAAGGTAAAGAAAGAACAATAAGGGGAACTTGTTCACAAAGATGTTCAGGATGCACATGCTCCACACAAGCAGCTAAAGTATATTGAGATTCGATCAAAATGACTGAACAATTTCATGCACATACAAACAGTGTTTTAGGCACTGGGGCGACAAACTTCGAATTTGGCTCAAAGTGATAAAAAGTAATTGGAAGCCTTTCATAGCAGATTTCACGTAAATAATTCTCTGAATATGTTGTTGACCATGAAAATCTGAATCTCACCTATTTGAGCAATATTCTGGGATATTACACATAATCTCACTGTTTAAGGCCACTATTTGGTACTTTGTTACCAACGCTTCTTTGCCAATCAACAGAATCAAGTAAGAGCAAGAATAGGGAATAAAAGCACTGGAAACTCACAAATCACCCTGTTTCTCCCTAAAATAATTTCGGAAGCGCAGAGTATGAAATTTGGGTCACCTACAATCAAGTCTCAACAAGTTTTTTAGTGACTCACCATTTAATTGTAACGAAAGGATTTCCCTAAAAGTCAAGTGTTAGTGTCCAGGTACAGAAAACATTTCTGTGGCCTCATCGAAAAGTTGTCGTTACACTTTCTACGACGGAGCAAAATTATGAAAAAAGAAAACTTTTTTGCGTGATGAAAACAGCATGTAATCTGATTATAAAATACAATATCATAGACTTCAATATTTTGTATATTGGGGTGTTCTATAATTTATTTCGCATTACAACACTTTTGCTAATTCGGATGATGTTATTTGAAGAAGTTAGTCAATCAAGTTTATTTGACATTATGATCAATGGTATGAAACCATAAACTGGGCAAAGAATAAATGCTCACGCCCTCCTGTCCTCCTGCTCCCAGAAAGAATGAATATGGAGATCGAAAATCGGTGTGATTACTTTTAGGCTTACTGTTGTCGTTGAATTCTTTTCTTCCAGATGGTAAGTCAACTTTGTAGGGTGAGGTGGTCGTTCAATGCATAAAATGTTCATCGAGACATCACTCCGTAGTAACAAAATCAATTGAAAAGTCTACCTCAAAAGCTCACCTCTGAACCACTTAATGAGAAATAGCAGCCTTGCGTTGTGACACATGGGGAAAAATGAGTGATTTCCACTCAAATAAAAAATGAATCCAAGAAATAATGTTGATTCATTTGCCATGTTCAGACACTTCCGACTTCTATTCACTCCGCTACTATTGAGGTTAACGCAGAAAGCCGGTAGGGATTTCTTTTTGATTGTTTACCGAGGATTCTGACCATCACGTCAAAGTCCTTGCCGTTGTCTGAACTTCTTTAGGCGGGCTTAGTGAAAGGCCAAGCGGTGAGGACCTATTGGAGTAAGAATCAAAAGCAATCGCGCGATGATCCGTATGACTTTGTGAAATGAGCTTTAATGACGAGACCGCCGATAATGATCTAAACCTGAGTAATTAAATGTGATGAAAAACTGATGAGGAGGTTGGACGAGTATGAAACTGTTTTTCGCAAATAGTAATAAAAATGTCTGCATTCGATACTGAGAATGTTACAGAATATGACTCTTTGTTTTGATCAGCTCCTCTCTGTAGAATAAGGCATCAGCTGATATTGTAACACCAAGCTTGGTTGTCAAGTCCAAGATTGAGGGAAGTTGAACAAACGCCCACGGTTTCTAGGTAAGCCAACTCAACGAAACAGATAATTTGACGACTTGGGTGAACGAATCACCGAAAGAGATGCCCGCCGCCGGGTCTTGGAGCTGTTTTCGAGGAAAATTTTACCGAAGTACTTTTCAACGGTCGCGCTTATCATTCACTGCCAAGTTCTGTGAATCTACTCAATAACGCTCGACTGAAAGCCACTGCTACAGGTTCGTAGATTTTGAATGCGTTATCTTTTCTTTTTTACTTTTTCTTGCTCAATGTTTGTGTATATGTATGTGGACTACGAATAAAATTCGTTTTACTACGTAGTCAGTAGCAGAGAGGAATAACCTACGTTTCACTCAAGAAGATATTATCTCGTTGTCTCAACCTCATGGAAAATGCTCTTAGTGATCATGTCATTGACGTGCAGGTTTCCATGGCACATAACTGTCATAAAAAAACTATTATCATCGAAGAGTTCGATAAAGTTTTTCTTTATTGTAAAGGGTGCTCACGTGCCCCAACCCATACGTTCGTATATGGCAGCTGAGTCGTTGAGAAGACAACACATGTTCAACGCCTGTTATACTTTATCACCTCATTCATAAAAATACAGCTTACTAACACATATCAGCAACTTAGGACTTGATGTATTTCAATCCGTCATTTTGATCCTACTGTTGTTGTAAACTTTTTTATCTCAAAACATTTATTTAGTTATTAGAATCTTTGTCATATTCGTCGAGTAATAAACTGTCTGTGCACAAACAGCATCGCTCAGCAATTTTACCCTTCTTCGTAGATTTTGTATGACTGACACAGAACAGAACTTTTTCTGCTCTGCGATTGCATTATTTTCCCACTCAGTATACTTTGGCCCTGCCAGAGATATTTGTTTGTTCAACATTCAGCTTCAGAGCAGAATCTGTGGCACTTGCCTACTCCCCCTTTGTCGTCATCAACCTCGCATCGTTAATGTTTGCCAAAGGTGATCGAGCAAGATTTCAATACCTATGGAAGCATGACAAAAGCTTCTAGTCGAAACATCTAGTTTGGCATATCACTTCTTATAACATCTATGACTGGCCCCTGTATAATAGTATGCAAGAACTGAGCATTTCTACGTAATATTTGCAATCAATTCTCACAAAAATATACACAAACCATAGGCTGTATATCAAGGACATTCGACTTTCTGAAGGGTATGTTACTACATTGAGCAAAAGGTCTTGGAAAATTATTCATAGCTGAATTTGTGACACATTTCCATCGTTTTCTACCGATGGTATTGTTTTACAGAGTGTGAGAAGTTTTGCAATTTTTTTCCAAACATTTCATCAGTGAGTAAACTGCATAAGCCACGTTTATATTAGATACCTAGACAAATTGTACTAATTCTTCGCATGGAATGAAAAGCAGAATTTTTTAGTGATGTAGTCTAGGAAAACAACGTAGTGGTTCAGCCTCCTCCACACCGCTCTTCTGAAGTCCACGTGAAAGCACCTTATCTTGACGCTTTTCAAGACTGTGAAAAGAATCGACCCGACCCAGTATTCTACGACATCTCTTAAGAAGACATTAGTCTTTCTGCAGCAGCTGAAAAACGCGCAGAATGTTTGAAGCGTCCTGAAGAAGATGGATGCGAGGAAACGGATTCAATCCATGAACTATTAAAATCCGCAAAGTATATGTGATGGCGGGTCAAACCTGATGTGTGTGTAATGGACTCGAAAGTGTAATAGTTCGATGCACATACAACAGGTTCCAAATTTTGCCTGTATCTCAGCATTCTCCTCTTTACATATTGTACAGTTTGCAAAGATTTCTATAATTTCTTTGATTTTCATTACTACATTTGTTTTTCTCTTTCGATTTGTCCACTCGACGCTCAATAAGACGAAATGTGATGCACGTGATCCTCAATTTTACATTTTCTGGACTTTCGGCTTGTAGAGAACATTTGAAAACCAGTGTATACTATTGGTGTCATGGTGGAATATTGTTTATCAAGAATATCAGCTTCTAATCGGTTTATTTGGAATCCGCGGCACCTTCCTTAAACGTACTAATACCGTGAACACTCTTGATCAATTGAAGGGCGAAAGCCAGCGACGATAATATCATTGATAAGAAAACAAACAAGAACAAGGGGTATCCTCTCACATTGTACTTTGTTGTGTGATTCTCCCAACTGAGAAGGCATGGACACGCTGACTTGTGCTGTGTCGTACTAGGCAACTTTGGATTAAGTTTGTGTACTGGTTGGACGGAGAAAGACAAATAGCTATCGATTGACCCCTCGATGGCCTGACTCCGCTGACTACATTTGCTCGGGATTACTCATCACCGTCTACATTACAATCATTCCACACACCGTTTCACTGTTCTTGTTTTCCGGCAATAGTAATTTTGACAACTTTTTCTTGTTAGATGGGCATCATGCAAGACACCTCATCATTGGCATATATATATATATATGTATGTGTATATATGTGCATATATATATATATACATATGTATATGCACGCAAATATATATATGTTCCTTTGGTCAAAATAATGGCGCTTTCATATACATGAGGCGCTACAAGTTTATCTCGAAAATGAAACAAACTGCAATGCACCGACTATGGAACGAAAAAGCAGCGGAGAGAGCAAACGTTGTCGTTCATCAGTATCTTATAATTCTTTAAGGTTTCATGCGACTTCATGTGTACTGTTGTGACGTTGCTAGTGTAGTATATCATAGTACTCTCTAATACTGATTTATTTTTTTTAAACAGGTGAACCAATCTGACAAAAACGCATAAAAATTCTCTCGCCATTATTTTTTAATATTCATCATAGTGTCTTACTAATAGGTTGGGGAAGAAGTTCTGAGAAAACCTTGTAAAACATTTGCTTATGCACCTATTACACCCGAACAAAGACAAAAATAATAGTCAAAGTACTTCCCCTTCGACTAAGCACTTCCTGCCACTTTTTCGGCAATAGATCGATTTCATCTGCGTCTTCGCCCCAAACCAGATTGCTGCGCTCACTTGCGAGCGTTTCATTTGAACCAACAGCCATTCTGCATTATCATCAACCTAATTTGCTCACTTGTTAATTTCATCTTCAAATAAGTAGATAAATGATGTACAAATCAACGCGAGAGAAGACGGTCTTTCAAGTGAGCCCAAAAACACAAAAAAATAGCCGTAACCCAAAAAAAGTTCAAAGCATTTGCTCAGCACTTTTTCCCCAGCCTATTACTACTGTTTAAGCCGATAAAGCACTAAGGGCGTCATCGTGGTTCAGTTGCCTTCACCATCTTTAGATTTGTTTATTTTATTATCACTCAGTCTATGCTGATCGATCTTATATTAAGTCAAAAGAGATTTATTGATGTATTTGAACTGTGTCAATGTAGAAAGTAGATTGCAAAAAGTAGAACTCGAACTTTGTGAACGTTGTGTAAAAAATCCAGATTACCCTTTCCGTACGCCGAGGGTCGTTTCTGATTCTCTTCTTTTCAGAAGCCTTTTTCACAAATTTTTAGTGGCCTTTCGAGATTTTAGAATCTCGATGATTCAAATAGCATGGTTTTTTACTGAAAAGATTTTCTTCGTACGTCGTAGTAGCGCGAATAAAATTTATAATTTCCATCCGCAGTGCTTAATTGCACGGTTAAGGTATGTGGATGGCTTTCTCTTTGATCATACTAACGCTTATTCGATAGCACAAATTCGGAAAATCCGAAGCTCAGTTTGGTTTTTGGAAAAAAAATTCTTTTTGGTGTGTTGTGAGATCGAAAAATAAAATTACGTCTCACGCTTGGAGTTTTTTTTTCGCATACAGGTGTTATATATACACATAAAATAAATGAAAGTATAAAGAAAATTATGGAGCATCAGAATAGTTCCAGGAAATTGAGTTTAATTTTTATTGGGAAAGAAAAAAGTTTCTATCGAATAATAAAAATCGTATACCGCGTGCGAAGATTAATTAGCAGCCGTTTGAAAGCGTCAATACCGGCGTTTAAAACGATGTTTTGCTCATATCATTTGTTGTCTGCTACCATAAACTCGTCTGTAATAACTCACCAATACAATTAAGATTTGGTAGATGGTGCTTTCCTAGTTTTTTTCTCTTGTTTTCACCATTTTCTCACTGCGTGTCTTTCATCTAAGAGCTCTCTAGCTCGTCGATTTGGCGAAAACCTTGAGATTATGTGATTGCGTTCCACTAGGTAGGTTTCGAATTAGGATACTGTCTTGAAAATGGCGTCCTACCGATTTAGTATATTCACATTAATGACATTTTCTAGTGAACTTCATTTGGCTTTTTTCAGATTCTAACTCTAGGACTGTACATCTCGCAACATTGTCTCTTTGTTCGATTGAAAGTCTTATTTCTGAACGATTTTTCTCCATATATGAGGTGATCCACAAACGTTTACTGCCGTTGAACTTCCAGAATTTTTCCAGCAGAATGGCCACCACCTCAACTATGGATCGGAATCCTGATGAACGTGATCTTGAAGCACATTCGGCTTATGAAGACGCACTAGACGACAGTGATACCGAACTGAAGCTACTATGCCTGGCGGCCGCCAAACGTCTCACTAAGCAACGGTAGTCGTTCCCCATTCCCGCTTTTTGTTCTAATGACACTTTTGCTCAAATCAAGTCACAAATGTGCTAAGAACTTCACTGATTAGGAAGTTAAGTTCTGAAAATGGAGTAAGGTAAGATTTGTATGTCGGTAATTGGTAAGGTGACACGAAAGGATTGCAAATCTTCCGTAAGTTTTTGATTTCGATGGTGTCTTTTTTTCGGAGCCCAATGATTTCAAGTATCGACATTACTTCTTTCTGTGATGTATGTCTGCTCTGTCACACCAAACTGAAGCGAGCATACTAGAGCACACTACGAAAACGTAGCGTCAGCCAGCAGTACCCTCGTGTACAAGGCGATTGTTGCCACGCTGTAATGACCCGAACCCAGCTGGCAGCTTTCCAATATATAGGAATAGCCCTTTGATTTACAACGAAAATTATCTGTTTTATGGCATAAACTGCAGCAGTTGAGGTAGTACTAGTTGACATAGTTTAGAATGACATGTCATGCAATATAATGTGCGGATCTAAGGTTCGTTTCCTCGCACTCATCCACAAGAAGGGTCTTCGAACATTTTGCGCGCTGTTTCAACTGCTGCTTGAAGACTTTATGTTTTCTATGCATGTTGTAAATGCTGGTCGAAACGAATCCCTGTGCGATCTCAAGCATAGTCACCTATGAGCTCCCACGTGGACTTGAGGAAGAGCATCGAGGTGGCCGAACCTTGTTCGCTGATGGCGTGCATTATCATCAAGTACCCGCTGCATTATCTTCCCTTAGCTGGTGTTCAAAGGACAATGCTTCTGGTATTTGTCAATCTCTGATTCGGTGCAGCATGCATACATCCGATTTCATCTAGCGTCTGGTACTCGCGGACCCCGCCATGATGCAATTCCTAGTGAGTCGTTGGGCGGGGTGAAATGAACGGTCATGTGGCAATACTAATGCTACACATTCTACGGCCGAGATATAGGAGGGCATCTTTCTATAACATTGGAGTACTACTTAGTTGTCACCAGCATCAAATATCTTTGATTTATATTGAATAGCTGCTCTACTGTAGTACTGCAATGTGCAGCTTATGAACACATGTCGCTGATTGCACCCTAACTCTGTTCAGTGACCTTAAATCAACTGGAGTAAGTTAGTGTGATGGTATCAGATTGTATGCAAATGTCATAACTTTTTCAGTCAACTAGACACTGTTTTATCTCCGTAGTTGACTATCTCTTAGTTCTTTGAATAAGCGATTTTAACGTGTCCCAGCCCATCGTTTCCTATTGAGATGCTTTTTCTATGTGCAGTGATTCTCATTTTAGCTCACTACCAAAATCTAAGGGCTAAATGGTAAATCCCAGAAGTGATTGTCTTCTCTTGGTTTTTTTTACTGACTTCCTCTTGAAGACGTTTTTTTTCCATGACATGAGCGACATTGTCTGAAACTGATCTGGCTACAGCTATGATACTATCCGTTACAGTCTCTTGCTATATATAGGCGAAGGACAACCGATGTAGCAGACCTTACATATTCCACGGCGGTTGAAATTTACTCACTCGGCTCACAAACTGCTTCCCAGTGTAGGATGTTGTGATCTACTGCGATAGTGAAAATTTTGCAAATCTAAGAAAATCTGAGAACTTCTGACACTCCTATGAAGGAGCTTAACCTCATTGCTGCGCAGTGCTCGACGCCTCATTTTTCACCGTGCTTGTTGTCACATCGGCACTTCATCAGTTCTTGTGTAGCTTCACCCCTTACACTGTGCTTTTCATTTTATTGAACGATGTTTTCCTCATTTTGAAAAGTTTTGCCTTTCTTTTATCCTACATGTGTTCCAGGCACTCCCGTAACTTTAGTATAGTACTTATAGGTGTTGGCGAGGTTGTTAAAACAAAATTCGCTTGTACAAGATTGAACTATCTTCTTTCTCTGTAGAATTTGGCACTTCTTCTCGTAGGGGCTCTTTGAGGCCAAAAATTTTTAATGTCACATAAATTACGCGATTGAAAACCCAGCTTCAAAAAAATCCGTACCTTTTGTTAACGTGCAGAAGAAAGTTAACGATACAGATCATTTAATACAATGCAGTACAATAGTAGTGGCTGACGTATCGCTGGTCTTATCTTCTTCGGAGCCTGGAAACCGCTGAAATGTTAGTCATTGCTGTTGTATGTATTGAACATGATCAAAGTATTCAACAACCTCTCCTCTGATGGAAATTATTGGCTCAGTGCTGAGGTTATCTGTCCAAACTTACATGTTTGAATAGCTTGGATAAAATTGGCATTGTTTTTTTTTACTACTGTTATCATCTTTATCAAATTATGACAAGACAGCTACAATGTGTAGCAGCGTCACAAATGCTTTTATCTTGTTATGAACTCACCATCTCCGGCTCGTGTCCTTTTTTGTCCCTTGACAAAAGATATTCCAAGTCGAACGGCACTTGCAGCGATAAGTGGTTAGAAAAGTCACGCTACATTGGAAGCGATTGTTCTGAAAGCGCAAGTTATACGATCCAAAATAGAATTCAGCATATCACAAATCTTTACATCCACGTTTTACATAGCAAAAGCAACCACAGGGTGCGTAAAAGTTCGGCCAATTTTCATTCTGTTGATTTTAGCACTGATATGATAATTTTTATCAATGCTGATAGTTTCAATGAATTTTTGTTAAATTTTGGCCTAGAATTTGTTTTGTTTGTTTGTCTATTTTCAAAAGTGTTCAAGTGTGGGTCGTAAAAATAAACGTATCACAGTAGCTGAGCTGCACAAGATGCTTGCACATATTTCCACCGTAATTTGGTCCAAGAGCGTGTCTAAAGCTTTTTGAGTGCGTCTACGCTAGTGTAGCGAGTAGCCGAGACCTCTTCTTTCGTTATGAATCACACAGAGTGATCCATTTGGTTGAGATCCGGCGAGTTTGACGTCCAAATGTCTTTGCCCGAAAAACCTGGAAACAGCTCTTCACAAGTGGCAATCGTTGAGCGGTCCAAATGCGCAGAAGCCCAGTCTTGCTGAAGCGTAGGTTCGTCGGCGCCAAAATGTGGAGTGCTCCAAGGCTCCAACACGCCCCGTAAAACTTGCTGGTGATAGCTGGCAACGTTAACCTTGACATTTTTGTTGATGAAGATCAACGGCGCCTTTCCGATGGCGCAAATGCCGGCCCTGACCATGCAGAAGTGGCCTATGGTTTCTTCTACTGCGGACTTCTGCTAACCCTTCTTGACAAAATGACGTTGATTATAGCGATTGTGGAGTGGTTTGGCTTTGACACGTGCTTGAGACGAATACGGTGGAAACATGTTCGAACATCTTGTACAACTCAACTACTGCGATACGTTGATTTTTCACGATCTGTAACTTAAGCAAAACTGAAAACAGACAAATAAATAAAGCAGGTTCTAGAACGAATCAGAACAAAGATTTTAAAAAATTATCCGAATTGATAAAAATATCGTATGGATGCTAAAATCAACAGAATGAAAATTATCCAAACTTTTACGCATCTGTATAAACGATGTAAAATTAATGTAGCAAACTTTTTAACTCTATCGTATAGGAGTTTAAAGCCGTGGTCGAATAAGTCAGGCTCTATTGGAAGTGATCGGTTATCAAACCTGATCAGTCGCGTGGATTGAAAGAAGTAGTCCAGAAAATTTGAGGCTCTTCCAAAGTCAGCCGATGAGAACTACCGGAGAGAAATAAAGAAACTTGTTTTACGACTATCACATGGCGGGGTGGTGAAGCCCTACCTGCTGGTACAATGTAAGTGGTTTAATTCTCGCACTAAAGTAACCCACCTATTCTATCCATTTGAGATCGAATAATATCTGGGGGAGGAATTTGAAATGAGCTGGTTATCATGCATGTTCAGGTCACACTCAAAAAATTTCTGAGCGCGATGAATTTGCAAAAGCACGGTCAATGCTGGACCACCATTTTCCCAACTTTACTTCGATTCAATCCTTAAAATTAAAGAGGATATAATTCTAACACGATCTAATTGTGAAACTGAAATAGGGCAGTTGATTTGGAAAAAGCATAGCGCATCACGTACTCTTCATATTTCCTGGATTGCGGTAGGATAATTTTTCAAATAAATTTTTCTAGAAACCGCTCACATCCCGTCCTACTTCCATCGGTGGTGTGTTCTCCTTCATCTGCAAAAAAGCACAAAAGGACGAGCAGCAGCGAGGGTTCGAGCATTGAGAAGCTGGCTGACGGTGTGATGTTTCTTCATCATTCTCTTAAACAACGTTTTCATATAAAATTGTGATTAGGGAGCGTGGTAATTGTTAGGGGGGAACGAATTAAGTGGTTCCCAAAATGAAAAAACTTATTCTATCCACATTGCAAACTACTGTAGATTTACATATGCAAGATGTTAAACTACACATATCAAAAACATAAAATGCTGTTCATTTAGATGGTCAAAGCCGGCGCACAACCACCGATCGAAATGAAAGACCTCCGCGTAGAAGCGGGCAGAAGAGCAGCAGTAATAACTCGGATTCACCAGAGGACTGGAAAATGGTCAACTACACCGTGAGTTCAACTATGAGAACAAATATATGAGAGCAGAGCTGAATGCTTCAGGCGCCTGCAGGCAACCTTAAGTCTTGAATTTCGGGTTTACATAACCAGAGAGAATGAGGAACTGCCTCAACTCGAACGAGGATATCACAGTAGAATCTTGTAAAAATTAATCCCATACAGAATTTTTGTAGTGCAGCTGTAGGCGCTATCGTAGTCAACAGATACCCCCAAAGTCTAGCTGGGTATGTGTTGTCAGTTGCATTGTGTCGTATTGCTTAGTAAAACCTCACTTTCTCTATACTTTATCCGTCGCTTACTTCCCAAAAAACTTGACTTATTACGGCCTTATTATTTTTCAAAATTTCAGATGTAAAGTTAGCTAGTGTGGATCAAGTAAACTTTATCTATTGTGATTTTTGGGGCAATATTTTTTAGGATTCAAATCTGTCAAATTCAGCAGCAAATCGGTCTCCTTTAATCAAAATTTCGAAGGCTTATGTTCTACAGATTTTTGTAACAATACCTTGCAATAAACTATACAGAAACCTTGCTCAAAAATTCAAAATAGTCTGATGGAATGTTTTGAGCCTTCAGAGGTTTGTTTTGACATCTCTTCATCCGTTAGTCATCAGCAGTTAACCACTCTAGACCGCAACATCAAGTGATCCTTCACTTGGTCTACAGTGATATCTCTGTAATGATTGCGAATGTATGCAATTCCTACGAACTTCTCTTGTTCATCTGATGGTATCACCTGCTTTTGTTATAATATAGCTTTATCCATTGTTTTTTTTTTAATCTCCTGGCCGTAGATTTTGTAGAGAAACATCTTGATAACTTCTCATAATGAGATCTCTGTTCCATATGAAGCAGACTGTATAGTCTTCTCTTCTTTACAAAAGAACTCCATTTTAATATGTCACACCCATCTTTTATCAAATACAGTTTCTAGCAACTATTTTTCCAGTTCCAAGACGCCATGCACAATCCGCTGCTGATGCAAATCAATCAACAGTTACAGATTTTAAGCCGACAACTCTACGACATCGAATCTGCTAATGCGCTTCAGTTAAGAATCATAGCGAAGTTACTTAGTAAACTGATCAATGTGAGTGTTTATCGTTTTGGATGAAAAAAGAGAGAATTTGCGAGAACATCTGTTTGTTATTAACTTTTCGCTAGAGAAAACCGTGCGTTTCTGAACTATTGAGGATTTGAGATTTTGCTGTGAAAGTAAAGTACAGGGAAGTGTGAAAACGATGAAGCTCCCGGCGCACCATTTGATTTCGTCAATGCATGTCTGGTCTATACAATTTCTTGTGACCCCTCGCCTCAAGTTAATATTCGCATCATCTTATACAGGTCTAGGAGCTGACCTCATAACGATGGAGGACCTATAGGAGAGTAGATCCGGAGCGTTGGGTCGAATCAATGACGGATCTAGTGTGTACTTCAAGGCATCTCATACCACTGCTCTTTACGTGCGCCGTTACTGGGGTGCTTCCTAGAAATCCAGAACCTCTCGTTGATAGCAGTTTTACTTATACTCTTTTTATCTTGTATGTCTTAGAGTCTGACACATTCATACATGTTGGTGACGAAAATAAAATTTCTTCACTGAAGTCTTTTCGTACTTAGTGCTCGTCCTCTTCATTTTCCCAGCTGTATTTCACTCGCTCTCTGCCATGAAGAAGGAATAGGCTGTAGGGGAAAGCAAGAGTTGTTTACATCAGCTACAGCTTAATTGAATGTGAGCTCCTTAGATCGATTCCGTTGACGGGCAATCATTCGTAAGCACCGGGTAGGTTGATACACAGCTAAGAGACCAGCAGAGGAAGGGTGTTGGTGGTGCAGTGCGTAACAGATGAGCTGCCGATACAAGTAGGCTTGGATTCGAAGTCGTACTATCTCTCAAAATCTCGTATCTTAAAAGTTTCGTAGTTATACTTCCAAACCTGCTATTATAGTAGTTCCAAAAGCTAAAGTAATTTTCTCATAGGCTCAGCAACGACCCCGATATATCTTTACTCGTTTTCTTCGATATCTACAAGTGTTACTCTTCGTTCTTATCAGCCCGTTCGTCGTGATAGTTCTTAGTAGGCTTATTTTTAGGTGAGTTAAACCAAAAATTCTAGCTTTCGTCTATATCTAAGCTTATCGTTATGTTCTCCTTTCCAGGATCCAACGAGGAATAACTGTAGCAACTCGTCGACATTTGTAAGCTTATTAACATGCTTAATGTAACTGTCAGCAACTGTATCCATCTTTGTCTTCGATTTATCAATAATACAGAACTGAAGAGTATCGTGGAACATGAAGAAAGCTAAAGATGCCCAGAAGAATAAACAATGTTCAAAGAATAAAGATTCATCCATGCATTATGTTCTTACTAGAAATACTGGACGTCTATGGACGTCGTCTGAACTAATTTTCAAATTTGCAGCCCCCATTGTATGCTTCGGAACACATTACCCAGCAAATGTTTTGACCGCCTTTTTTTTTTGTATTACTCTTGGCATTGCTCAACAACTCGCTGTTTCCTTGATAAGCACACATAGATTTGCTAGTACACTAATTATCTAAAAAAGTCCTCGTTTCGTTAGCAGCAGAGTGGTCAGCCAAAGACCTCCGTAACCTCAACAGAAAAGCGGCACCAAAATTTTATTCTTATTACAAGCAGAACATTTTATCACTTACTAGTAGCTTTGTATGAGTTTCGCACTGAGTACTCCATATAGAAATTAACTGTACTGTTCCATAAGATCGACTGTTTTTGAAACCTTGCAATAAACATTCAGAATAATTCCAAAAAAAAAAGAATGTCTAAAGCCTAAACGATGTTGGTACGCCAGGGCCACACAGCGGTGTTTCGGAGGTTTCGGCCTCCCCGTCAGTGACCCCCGCCCCACATTAAGCCCTGCATTGTAGCAAGCAGGGAGGAGTATGTGGTAATGGCATAGTGTACAATGACACTGGACCATCACCACTTTTCAATCATGATTTTCGGCTGTTAGATCAAAATTGATCCATAAGATCGACTGTTTTTAAAACCTCGCAATAAACATCCAAAGTAATTCCAAAAAAAGAATGTCTAAAGCTTAAACGAGGTTGGCACGTCAGGGCCATACACCAGTGTTTCGGAGATTTCGGCCTCCCCGTCAGTGACCCCCGCTCCACATTAAGCCCTGCATTGTAACAAGGAGGGAGGCATATGTGGTGATGGCATAGTGTACAATGACACTGGTCTCTTATCTCTGTAGTGTTCTATGGGCTCCTCTCACATTGACAACCTGAGATAATTTGTGAAGTCAATGAATACGAGTCATTACTGGTTGTGGTTCATTTTTGGATGTATGGAATTCTTCCAGAGCGCTCTTAGTGTTTTACTCGCTCAAGTTCAATCTTCTCGCGTAAGAATGACAACATCTTCAAAATCCTCTTCGTAATGTCTCTGTCTTATGCGTGCCTAATGTGAGCTCTACTTAATTTTAAGTTTCCTACTTAGGTGTTCTTTTATGACACTACAAAGTGGTCTGTCATCTCATCCATTTAATCTTCTCTACCATAGGCATCATTATGCAATTTTGCATTGAGAGTCGTTAGGGTGATATCATCTTGCCGGAATTTTTCGCTGTCACCCTCCTTAACGTCGTGAACGACAGTTACACAAACTTTGCTTTGTTAATGGCATCGTTCTTAATGCATCAAACATCTCGACGACAATGCCAATGTTCATAAACGGCGAATTTCTTTCATATGTGTCATCACCTCTCAGCGGGAAGAAGGATCTCCGAATTTTTCAGTCATATTTGTTCAGGTCAGGAAGTTATATGATGAGTAACTTAGCTTTGGATTGACAGGAGTACGCGGAAGAGTTTTGCAGGGAGATTTTAAGAGTGTCGAAGAGATCTTGAAAACACCAGCTCCGTGCCCACCTTTTCGAATCAACAATTTTCTATGCCTTACCTACATTCCAGAGCCTGCTCTCTACGAATAGAGGATGAATTATCGTATGTTCTTACAAACGAGTAGTTGAAATGTCAGTGCTCCGTATTTCACAAGTGAGAGGAATGATCCGAATTTCTAGCTCACTTCAACGATCAAAAATTACGAAACCCGTTTAAAAAAATAAGCTATCTAAGGTTAAATGCGTCAGAAACGTAATATGCTTCAACGACAGCCTATGGACGTGAGCCTTTACCGACTGGATCTCTGAGTATATCAAGCGCTCAACAGGAACGCCACTAACCAATGATCTGTTTATTCACGAAAAGCCCAAGAAAGCAATATGACTTCTACGAGTCGCTGCAGCAATAAGAACCCACAGGGTTAGTCTAGTACACGACAAGAAAAAATGTAAGGTTTACTGGCGCTGGTTGAATCACTTGACGATCAGCGGAGAAAACTGATGAGACAAGTAGTTCATATACGACTGTTTCATTACCTTTCATACATAAGAAGAAATGGACAGATGTTTTGAGCTATTCATTTAACATTCAGTGCAATTAAAGTTTATGGGGAAAGAGCCTAAAGAAAAGTGACCTTCATTGTTAAACATTCAAATACATACCTTTCCTCTGTTAAGACCACGCTCAAATTTCATCATATCTCAAAATTATTATCTGAGCCAGCATATTATGTGGTCTGTTATAAGGTTGACTTGTAGAGCCAAATGCACGTGTTTCGACCTTGACGATCTCATCAGTCGGGCGGTACCATTCGTCTTTCGTAATCCTCACGGGGCGCTCAGTCCTCTATACTAAAAGTGGGCACATTGAACATTTACACCGTTCATCAAATGAAATTATCACTGAATGGGCAGAGTTGAAATGTTGAAGTCTTGAAATTTGAGCGTGGTCTTGAGAAACACTCGAAACGAAATGTATGGTAAATTAACGATACACGCCAAGAGCAATCGAGCGTACAACGCTGTCCGTTCAGTGGGAATTTCCCGTGATGGATTGTGTAAAATGTTCGTCGTCTCTTACTTTCAGTATAGGGGACTGAGGGCCCCGTGAGGATTGGCAAAAGACGAATAGTACCGTCCGACTGATGAGACCTTCAAGGTCGAAACACGTGCATTTGGCTCTATAAGTCAGCCCATTTAACAGGCCACATGACTTGTTGGCTCAAATATTAAATATGAGATAGTTTCAAATACAGTTTTGCGAGGGTAGCCACACCACAATGTGGTTTCGAAAGGCGATTAATAAACCTTGATGACAAGAACTTATTGAAGCTACCCTTCATATCTAATAAGATTAGAATCACTACTAAAAGAGAATTCAAAAATGAAGTCTAGAGAATCCTATTATATTCTCAGAACTTTTACTTTGCAATTCACATGATCATTTAGCCCGGAATTATTCAGCTCTTCCTGTCTCGTACTAGTTCGAGATCGCTACCAATGCACTCCTGATTGCGTGGTTTCCTAATGGTATAGTGGGAAATTGGATGAAATCATCTAGAAAATACTTGATCTCTTATGAGGCATGCAATGCTAAAATTACTGCCAAAAAGAATAGACTAATCTGTAACCACATAAGAAACTTGAAACAGACAAAGTATTCATTTAGTGCACATAGGGCAGAAAACCGAAACAGCAGTAAGACTCGGTAGATGGCAGTCAAGCTCGTGACGCGGTGAGTCATAAACGTTAATATCTTTGAGGCATTTTGAGCTTACCTTAATAATCTAGGCATGAGAAAGAAGAACGAATGTCCCACTAACATACGTAATGACACTTTATTTCAGGTAGTTTTTTTTTCATGCGTATGTGACATGCGTCCAGAATTTTAAGAGAAAGAAATAGCGGAAACATCACTTGTCGTGTTTCAAGAATAATAACAATGTGAAACATCTTAGCAAGAACGGTTCATAAGATAACTCGATAATGCGGATTCATTGCAAGCTTTGAACTTCAGTCCTATATATGTTTCCATTTTGAAATTTGTGTAAAAATCAACAAAGTGAACCAGTTGCAACTTCTTTACTTCTTTCTTTGCCTGAGTACAACGCCGTCATTGAGCGGCATCGACAGGTTTTTCAGTGAACTTATACTATATATAGTTTCTGATAAAGACCTTTGTTCCAGTAAATTTTCCTCTCTACCATTACTCCTCCATATCGCACTTCATGCTCTTATTTGCCCTTAAGACGAGTTAGATTAAGAGGTTTGAGAGGACGAGTGACGTTGAGAGATATAAGGTACTAATAAAGCGAGAAGCAATTACGCACTTGCTCTAAGAAATCTTATGTCATCTCTAATAAAATAGATCCGATTTTCTCCAAGATTCCTTTATCAGTTATCTTTAATATACTCAGCGCTCAAGGTATATCACAGCATTGAGTCACGTGTAAAAGCATTGAAATAATAAGGAATCATATAGTTGATTTCGAATGAGCTTGCTGTGTGGGCAGCTGCGGAGGAGAACACATAGGACCCTCAAAGTCACAGCGATTTGCAGTTTGCCATCATATGCAAGATTATTTCGATAGCATCCGACTTCCGTGGAGCCTTGCCATTGACATTCAGTGTCCTGCTCTAATGGTAAGCTTGGACGAAGTTGCTAGAAATGGTGGACGTTTCAACGATTTCATACTCATCGGAGCAGCCAGGATTCGAGTCGAGAATCCACAGCCGTCATTTCCCTGCGATGTTACTTTTCGTAGTTGTGCTTCGGAGGCAATATAGCAGAACATCATCACACGAATGAAGTAGCGTCACCCAATACTATTAGGTTGGGGAAAAAGTTCTGAGAAAATGCTTGTTAAACATTCATTTATGCACCTGATGCACCCGAACAAAGAGAAAACTAATATATATATATATATATCTATATATATATATATATATATATATATATATATATATATAATATTATATAACTAATATATAACATAATATAAACTAATAAAAACTAGTAAAATAAAATCCGTCCCAAACCAGATTGATGCGTTAACTTGCCACCGCTGCCTTGAACCCAACAGCCACTCGTATATCATCAACGACTTAATTTGCTCGCTTGTTAACTCCATCTTGAAATAATAGATAAGTTATAAGCCAGTAAACGCGGTAGAAAACGGGTTTTCAAATGAGCCCAAAAACGCAGAAAAAAATGGCGGACACCCAAAAAGTTATAAGCATTTTCTCAGAACTTTTCTCCAACCTATGGTAGAGCTTTCCAGGTTAGTCAATCTCTGGGGTATGCTCCATACTTTCGTCTTCAATTTTAGCTCCATTTAAGGGGACTGGAAGCATATTTGGCCTTCACAATGGCTCGCGCTTTTCTATTAAATGTATTATTTCGGCTCTGCTCGTCATCGCAGAGAAGTCTGGTATCAATTAGAGATCCTGAAGGAGTGGAAAGCTTGGTAAGCCGTGAATACGAGGTCGAATAGTCGACATTGGTGCGCGACATGCCCTTTTTCTTGTATTATGATTGGTAAAGTCTAATTAGGTATTGCAAATGCTCTTCGCAGTCTTCTGCAGCACTAGTGAATATTAAGAGTTCTAGACATTGAAAGTATTATGAAACGAAGTCAAGTTACTATTAATGATTATTAGCGTTCATTTCACCTAACCGTCATCACATCTGCAGTATGTTATCCAGTGCTCTCATTTATCGTGACAGGAAATTTTAGACATTTCGTGTGTTATTCGGACTATTCGCTTGCGGATTCTATTTTCTTTAAAAATGTATTCGAATGCTGATCGAGTCGATTTTCCCTGTAATTGTGGAAATAGCCCATTTGAAGCGTTCCCACGTGACTATAAGAAAAGTGTTAACAGAGATTATCGAACTAGCACTTTGGATTCCGACGAAATGTATTTCTAACAATCCATTTTTTTAGCACTTTATTCGATTTGTCATCACACTATTTTTAGTTTTTTATTTTTTTTTGCACTGTGCGGATCTCAGTACTTCTAGCATACAATTCGTCTTTCGTCTTCTTCTTGAACGGCGTAGAATATTGGTTGAGCGAGTCTCCTTGCAATCTCGAGGATAACCTTGATGTGGCGTTCCATAGGGCATTGTTATTGACTACCGGAGAGAGTTGGAGGGTGGAGCTCGACTCCACGTCCGCCGTGACGAGCATCACAACCACTCGGTTATGGCTCCCCAACAATTCCTTATTCCCTTCCTTATTAAGAAGTAAGAATTAAAGAGAAAATATTGCCAAGTAGTCGGAGAATCACTTAAATAAGTACTAATAGAATTGAGGGAACCCACAAAAAATATACGGAGCATACTTGGATCGTTCTGGCTGAAGTGCTCTTGATCACATATTTGATATCTTTCCAAGATCCAACACCCGAACGGCTGTTTTATGAGAGTTATGTAGTTTCATAATGATTTATAGTTTCGAGAACTCTCGAGTGACGTTTACTGTTACTGTTGTATATATGATACCCGCAAAAAAATTTCCTCATAGTCTGATAGAATTATTTAAGTGTTTCACGAGGTGTGATATAGCATCTAGTATTAGATGTACGTCCCTATTAATATTAGGAATCGTCACCGATGCATCACACTGTACGACAAATAAAAAGATCGCTTGATCTAGCATTCTTTCAGTGATTGACTGTCGATCGCACGGTGCATGGCGCATGGTTGTTACGTAGGCATATGTAACGATACCTTTCAATCGTATGCCGAAACTCCTGCCGTTACCATTCACTCGGCTAGCAAGTGCTCTGTCATGTCATTGAATATCAGCTCTATGAGTGCATATGAGAACTAATGACTTGAGGACGTTTGTAACACCTCTCTAGGTTAGTGCACCTACGCATTAATAAAAATATCGCCTGAAGCTTTGTCACATCAAACGGATAAGGGAGAAAGCTCTCGGCGTTGAACAATCTCTGAGGGATGCGCCATGCATTCGTCCTCATCTAGCCTAGCATCGCTTGAGCTGTTGAATCTGGCCTTTACAATGACTGGTGGTGGCCCACCGATCAATCAAGTCAGGCTCTACTCCTAGACAAGTTGGGTACCAATTCACCGACCGCGGAGGGACAGAAGGCCTGGTGAGCCTTAAGAGGGAGTGAACCATCGATTGCGTGCGGTGTCGCAGAACGCCTCTAACTACTGCGCTATACGCGCTATCTTTTGCTGCAGTTCTTGCACTAATTTTTGCTCACTTTAGGTCGAATATAAAAAAGCTATGTGGTTACAAAACCTGCTATTGCTCATCGCCTTATCGCTGTTCTTTGGCATCACCCCACAAGTGAGCGTATTTTCGCGCTCTAATGAGAATAGCGGGAACGACGGAGTTGTTCAAAACTCACGCCGCTGCGTTCCTTGTCTTTCCTTCTTTCCTTCCATCTTCCCTTCATGTCTTCCTTCCTTTCATCTTTTCTTCTTTCCTTCTTTTCTTCTTTCCTTTCCTCCCCTCTTTCCTTCTATTCTTCTTTCTTTTCATCTTTCTTTCTTTCATCCTTTCCTTTCCTCTCCTTCTTCTCTTCCTTTCCTCTCCTTCATCCCTTACTTTCCTTTTATTTCCTTTCATTTTTTTCGTACAGCTACTTTGTATTTACCCTTTCCCTATCGATTTCACTGAATATTGCTTATCTGGTTTCTCTGTTAATTTTTAATCTTGCCATTTTTTTATGTCTCTCGTTTATTTGGGTACTATCCGTTAGCCAAGCGCCACTTCGACCCATTGTAGAAAACGTATCTCGTGGTCTTCCAATATTCAAATAGTCGCTCTATAGCACAAAGCAAACGAATTTAAATGGTATATCTCGCTTCCAGAAAAACCTTCTTATTGCGCTGAAGGAGCCAGAATAAAATTTTGTTACTCATTGGAAGATTTCTCGCCGACCAAAGCTTTTCTTTTGGGGTTTTAGTAACCAATCGATAGATCATATCTTGAGGATTTTAACGATCTATTTGGGTTTACGATGGGACTGTTATCACGCTGTAACAGCTAAGGGAAGATTGGGATTCACAAAAAATGGCTCACTTGAACCATCCTCTATTCACTTCGATCCACTGAGAAAAACGTATTTTTGGTCTTTTCTAATGTTTAAAAAATCAATCGATAGCTTAAATCACAAGGATTTGTCAGAAAGGCCTTGTTATTGCGCTGAAAGAGCATAAATAAAATTTTGTTCCTCATTATAAGATTTCTCGCTGACCGAAGCTTTACCTTTAGAGTTTTATCAACCAATGGATAGATCAAACCTTATGGATCTTGATAATCTATTTAGTTTCGAATATCGACCTTATATCACGCTGTAACAGCCAAAAGAACATTAGGCTTCGCAAAACTGAAAAAACGCATTAAGTGCGAAATCCGATTATTTTTTCGCTGTAATGAAGCACTGAGAAGTTCGTTAAGGGAACCAAAGACATTATTGGAATCCTTGAGATTTGATCTATCGTTTCGTTCTTGAACCTACAAGAGGAAGCTCTGATCAGCGAGAAATCTTCCAATGAGAAACAACTTGCTATTTACGTTCTTTCAACGCAATAACAAGGTCTTTTTGAAAGTGAATACACCATTAGAATTCTTTTGATTGGAGCTATCGATTGATTATTTGAACATTGCTAATGATCAAAAAATACGTTTTTCACAATGGATCAAAGCCAAGAGAGGATAGTTGTAGGGGTTCATTTTTTACGAAACACAATTTTATTTAGGCTGTTATGGCGTCATACCAGGTCCATTATATAGACCTAATAGACCATTGGAATCTTTAAGATTTGATTTATCGATTGGTTAGTAAAACTTTGAAGAAAAAGCTTTGATCAGCGAGAAATCTTTCAATGAGAAACAAAATTTTATTTTTGCTCTCTCAGCGAAATAAGTAGGCTTTTTCGAGAATAAGATAGACCATTCAAATTCTTTTGATTCAGGTTCTTGAATGACTACTCAGTCGTCAAAAACAAGCACAAAATAAGCTTTTTACAAGGGGTCGAAGTGGTGCTTGGCTAACGGATATGCACCTTTATTTGTAATGAAAAGTTGGTATTCATATGTTAGACAGCGACTAATGATTAACCGATCTCGTTTGCTGGGTAGGAACTTTTCATAGGAGTGTTATTAATCGTTCGAAAGCCTAAATCTCTGGCTACAGTTTTAAGTGGCCGTTTTTGTACAGGCCCTTTTATAACGGTGTAGAATCCAAAATAAAGTTATGTTTCACACCTGCTGTCCGTCTTCTTTTTTAACACACAAATCATTCCGTGAAAGCACGAAAAGAATATCAACTTGTAGGTAAACTGTTGTAGCATCTGAATCAATCGTTTTATCCGGACTTTCTTTCAAAGCGGCGAAAAAATCCCCAACTGACCAACAAGTTACATCGGCACAATCCAACGGACGGGGTATCAAACAATTGACCCCATCCCCCCCTCCGACCCCATGGACTGGCCGATAAACAAGGTTGCCGGAAATGTAAAGCTCGATCTTATTTCTCGTGCTAGCGGTATTCGAAAAAATAAGCACAGCGTTTGAAGCATTGAAACTTAAGCTGTCGATTGATTACTAATAGTCTAATGAAAGAACTCTGTCTGCAAGGTGTTCAACACAAATCTTTTCCTTCTCCTACAGCGCCATGAAGAGAGCTTCTCCAGGCAGCAAACACATTTTAGAGTTCTTTGAAGTTTGAGCTATCGAATGAGTACTGGCACCTTGAGGAATTAGTTTTGTCTAGAGAAATATAAGCGAGATAAAAAAAAAACACGTGGTCGTATGAAACATAATTTTATTTTGGATTTTACAGCGCTATAAAAGGGTGTTTTGGAAAACCAACCACGTGGAGCTCTAGCCATAGATTTAAACTTTCGAATGACCCACCAACACTCCAATAAAACTTCCTCTCCAGCGAGTGAGATCGAACTATAAACTTGTCGCCGTCTAGCATATAGGACTGAAAGGCTTTGCTGACAAACTTTTTGCCTTTAGCAACTGCTTTTTTTTCTTATTTTTTCCTGATTTTTTTCAGATTTTTATCTATAGTTTTCGTTGATCCTTTCATTATTAATTGAGCCAACTTGTTATGTGGTCTGGTAAGGGCTCTTGTACAGCCCGAGACACGTGTTTCGTCCTTGTAGACTCGTCAGCCGGGCAGAACCCGTCGTCTTTTGATCTTTTTATAGTCAGTTCCCTCGGGAGTCTTACACTCCTTATAGAGAGTCATCGACGACGAACGTTTTACACTTTATGTCAAGTGAAACCACCTAACACACGTTGGTCTTCGATAACTCTCTGTAAGGGAGCAGAGCTCCCGAGAGAATTGACTATAAAAATATCGAAAGACGACGGGTTCTGCGCGGCTGATGAGTCTGTAAGGACGAAACACGTGTATCGGGCTGTACAAGAGCCCTTACCAGACCACATGAAAAGTTAGCTCAAATAATAATGAAAGGATCTATTGAAATTTGAGCGTGGTCTGAACAAAGCACTCGAAGTAATGTGTTTTCGTTGGTTTGGTTTGTGATTGATTAATGTGATCTTTTTAACTATTCTATTTTCAGTTAACATTTGGGTATTGTCTGTACTGGTCGAACTAATCTGAAGATGAAATCCTCATCAGCTCAGAAGAAAAGAAAATCTGATGTGCATGTAAGTGACGTCGTCAGTTCTAATTTTTCGAATTTTTTGTAAAGAATGCGGGTGGCGCAGTGGTTAGAGTTGCTTTCTGTCATAAAGACGCGGCCGATCAGTCGATGGCTCGATCCCGCGTTCAAGGCGCTACAACATTCCTTCCCTCCGGGGTTGATGAATTAGTACCCGTTCTGTCTGCGAAGAAGGCAACACTGACTTGATAGATCAGTTGGCCCACCGCTAGTCATTTCAAAAGCCAGATATGCATCTGGTCACCTCCATGATGCTACGAATGGAATTGAATGCATAGCGCATCCCTCAAGGATTGATTAACGCCAAGAGCTTTTTAGAGCTTTACTTCCTGTAAACCTTATATCTTTATTGTATTCTATTTTTTAGTTTGATACTCCATCACCACATCCCATCAAGAAAGATCGGCCATGGTACACTGAGGAGGTATTCTCATATTCATTTTACTTTGTTCTATAATTATGCAGGGCAATTCTGTCAGATTGAGGGTTATGAGATCTTTATATTCTCAGGCTTCCTTGAATAGCAGCAAACTTCCAGCGGATAAAAGTAGACGACGAAGTCTTGTCGGTCTGGGAAAGGGTTTACTAAAGAAGATGCGTAGCTCTTCGGCACTCAAGGTCAGTCATCCATTGCCTACCAATAGAACATCTAATCCTCTCTCTCATCTCTCCTTCCCTTCTCTCTTCTTCATCTCTCATCGACGTCATTTTTGAGGTTTTAACCCCTTTTGGAACGTATCACAAACATCGTTGGTGGGTCATCGGATATGGAGTTAGTAATTTTATTTATCTGACCTCTGCTAGCGATGGTATGATGTTGCAAATATACTCACTGACTCAGAGTGATGTGCTAAACTTTTGCGTTAGACTGGACTTGAACTTACATCTCATTTCACCCCAGGTGTGGGTTCGAGTCCCGCTTGACGCGAAGGCTTCTCACATCAGGCTACATCAGTGGGTTTATTTGAAATTGGTAGTAATTATACTAGGTCGTTCCACATGTTTTCACACTAAACAGTAAGCGCTAAATTTATCTCTCAGAAGTTATCGAAACTGCATGGTTTTGGTATCGTTCAACTGCGCATTTTCGTGCGAACATTTCGGTATACAACTTGGTTATATTTGCTTCAAGAATGTAGCTATCGTGGGAACAAATTCGTTTATTTACTTATGCACGAATGGTGATGTAGAGGAAAACGCTAGTAAAGCCGCGAAGATTACCGAGCTTACTAAGCTACCATTGCTCGAGCGCTACTGATCCCCAGACTGTTCTCTCTGGCTTCGAACTTCGCGAACCACTTCCTAGCCATCGTTCCAGTCCATCAACGCCCCATTAATCTTACGCGCCGCATTTTCTTGCGAACATTTTGGTATACAAATTGCCAATACTTGCGCACCGCAAGGCTAGCATTTTCCTCTACAGGGCGATGATACGGTTGCACAAAGACTTCTGTGAACTAGTTTGCGAAGTTCATAGCTAGAGAGAACAATCTGGAGAATCATTCAAGCTAGGGCCTCCTTAGGAACCTCCAGTAATCTTGCGTGCCTCTTCACTAGCATTTTCCCCTAAGCGCTATTCGTGCATGAGTAACAAGCGCATTTTTTGTCAAGATAGTTCCATCGTAGAGCAAATATAGGCAAGTTGTATACCAAAATGTTCGCAAGAAAATGTGCAATTGAATGAGCATGAAAATTATGCTATTTTTTTCCAACACCTGGTTTATAAATTTGGTGTTTAGTTCTAGTGCCAACTTCCTGGTTTTCTTCTCTAAGCCAAACACGAGGTATTACATTACTTTATTTGGCAGCTGACGTTTTGGCAGTTCGCCTTTTCAGAGCCTAGAAGGCGTCAGCTGTCAAATTAAGTCTAGTGTAACATCTCGTGTTTGGCTTAAAGAAGAAAATCAGGAACTGTATTGAAGCATGCCGAGGTTAATAGACAGTCGGACTTGGGATTACTAGTGTCAAATGTTATAGGATAATCTAATGGTAAGCAGTGACCAGTTTTAGCGCTCTGAACTAATTTCTCAGGATCGTCGTTCTGTTGTTCGCTTCAAATGGGGAACAGTGACCATAAAGCGTTCAAGAATCCCAAAGCATTTGTTCTTAAAATGCAATTTAAAGAACCGCTTGTGTGGAAAATAACACATGCTGTCCCGAAAGGGTCAGTTCGTTTGGTTCGAAAAGAGTGCTGGTTTTGAAACTCAAACCAGCCACATTTCAGCTCAAAGCGAAGTATATTGATTGATACAAGAAGCCGTTGTGTTTACAGATCTTTACCAGTGGACAAAAGTGCTCTTATTCTACCACCACCCACGAATGGAGTTTTGATTTTGTGAAGCCCAAAAAACATTTCGTCCTTTTTTTCCTTTGTCAAGGCTCCTACTATGAACGTGGAAGCAGTTGAACTTGTGCGCTTTTGTCCAGCACATGGCATACTGGGGTGCTAATCATCTCACAATCCTACCCACTTTTATTACTAGTAAATATTGTTTATTTCCAGTTATTCATTTATTTACATGACCAGTCATCACAGTTTTCAATGTGCGCATCCCAGTACTTCTAGCATGCGATTTGTTTTTCGTCTTCTTCTTGAATGACATAGAATACTGATCGGGCATATCTTCTTGCAATCTCGAGGATAGCCTGGCTGTGGAGATCATCAGAGCGTTTTTGTTGACTGCCGGAGAGTGTGGTGGAGCTCGTCTAACAGGTGTGTCGCGACGAGCATCACAACCACTCGGACACGGATACACTAAGGAATGTTGGGCGATATACAGAGCACTCGATCCTAGGCAACAATCGAGCCGCATTTTACTTCACCCCTACCGGTGACGCGTGCTACCATTGCACGACCGAGACCATCGCTTTCCTATCACTCATGTTGTTCTAGTGTTTACCACTGTTACACTTCGTCGTGAGAATTTTAGTAGTCTGAGTACCATTTCGTTTTCTTTCTGAGGGTTTTAAATCTAAGAAAATCTAAAATAGAAAGGAATTTTTTCACATAGTTCAAATATGCCATGTAAGGGCGACTGTGAAACAGTGGTTAGAGGTGCCTTGCGACGCACGCTGGTCTATGGTTTCGACTCCATTCTCAAAAGCCCACTCAACCTTTCATCTTTCTGGTATTGGTGAATTCGGTAGACGACTACTCTGTGACGATGGTAGTAGCTGGATGCAGCTAAAAGCCACCGCGAGCCATTGTAGAAGGCTTAATACGAAAGTTCTTCTCACAAACGATGCTTGGTAAAATGGAATGCATGACGCAACTCTCAGCGATTCGTCATTGCCAAGGGGTTTATCAATTGTTTTCATGTACGTATCTTTAGAGAGATAAATTGAGGCAATTCCTTCAAGTTTATAAAGTTTTCATCTCCTCGACTACTTCGTTCTTGGAGAAATAAGCATCTGATCATAGAAAAACCCAGTTTTTACACAATTTTGTTGAAAAATAGGGGGTTTTTGGTGGATTTATGAAAACCATTTAATGAATTATTCCATCAAGCATCAGAAGAGTAACTAAATGAAGATTTGCCCCACACAGTGACTTCTGGTTGGTAAATCAATCATAACAGGGTTTTGCCTTTTAGACAGTCTGATTCCGATTTATGGACCATCGATAGATGGCAAATTTGGTGTACTACGGGTTGCGGGATCGAAACAATAACCACTTCCAGCCCGGAATACTCTATCCATTGTGCTAAGCACACTTGCCTCTACAAAATTTCCTTTTTCATGCTCCATTAGCTCATCCTCTTGAGAAGTAGCTATACATGTTGTTCGGGATTGCATAGATTACATCCATTTAGGATCACAACAGCCGTGAGACAACCATGGCATTGATGTCAGTCAGCACTAGCACCATTCCGGTCTTCAAACAAGCACCTCTTAATAGTCGATTGGGTCCAATGCCGGAAGATCAGTCCTCTCAATGTGAATCATCGGTTGGTATTCTTATAGTTCCAAGATTTTCATTCTTTAGTTCCAGAAATCTGAGGAGAAGTAGCTTAGAGCTCTTTGTATTTCAGGCTGAGGAATCTTCTGGATCCAGCGAAGTTCTCGCTCGCTCTTTCCGCCGTAATAAAGATCTCGTTCGATTGGTAGGTAACGTGTCCACAGAGAGTCAAAGTGATCTGAGCAGTGAGCAAGCCAGTACAGTGAGCATTTATACTTCTGCTTTGATCTGTTTGACATGTGCAATCAGCAAAATTAATTGACTGTTTTTAGCGGTGTGTGATGTTTTACATATATATACGATAACGTTGAGTTATACGGAAAACTTTGAACCGAGTACGGAATTGAACCCGCGTGTCATCCTTTCCGAGAGCGTTTCTTAATGTACTGCACTAGCAAGGCTCCTGTTGTGATTGCTGACAGATCGAACATTTTTGCAGAGATAGTAGAGAACATTTTTGATAGTAGAGCAGGAGTTCCGATGGTGCAATAGATTAGCACGCGCCCCCCGAAAAGGGTGATGAGGTTAGATTCTCGTCTATGGCTCAAAATTTGCAAATTACCCAACATTATCGGTTATATATCTGTTTGAATATTTCTAACTTGAAATCTGCCTTAATCATATGCGTAGCGTATCAAATGATTAAGAAATTCCTGATTTGGCCCTATCTATAGCGGGAGCTTGTATGCTTTTAGTTCGGTTCTGAGGCATTATCATCCGAGAATATCTCTGATTTGGGAAGTGTAGCATCACTTTGCACACCATCAAGAGATTTTGGTAGGGAAAAAACTCGTGGAAGTTCTAGGAGTATGCCTCCTGAATCGAATCTTATTCGTGGACTATGTAATAGGTCAGTCCCTTTCCTTAATTCGTTGCTAGGTACGACTGTAGTCAATTACATTTTGAAGTCTATTCCTATTTAATGTCACCATACCGTACCATATGTACTAACTGTTCTAGTGCCGTACGAAGGACTATGTCTTCCGTGTCTGATAGTCTTGCCGATCCCCAACGTTTCACTCCTGCGCGATCCATACAACTCAGGGAAAAGTTGGCGTTAAGCGCTAGCATGGCGGATTTACCAGAAGAAGAGGTTATCAGACAGATTTTTTTTTTTCGATAAGTTGGATCAAATTGTTTGCGGAATCTGTTTTAGGTCACACCAGTTATTCCTTCTGCTAAAAACACAGACGAATTAAAAACGCCGAGAAATAATCACGAAGGATCGAGCAGGAGAACTGTTGGTTTTTTGATCGTACAATGTAGTTCTTGCTTTATTCGTTTTTAGTTTTTTAGTGTCAAAAATTCTAGAGCATTGTATGGTCGACTCTCCGCTCCAAGTCGCGTATTTTTGGTTCAAAGAAAGGAGCTGATGGAACTCCTACTGGTGAAACTAAAGGTGCATACTCTATTGAAAAATGGTCGAGCATCGCGAACAGGGAGTTCGCGTGGCACAATGCTTAGAGGTGCCTTGCGACACAGCCGGTGGTTCGACCTCGCGCCAAGACTCACAAACCTTTTATCTGTCCGAAGTCGACGAATAGGTAGGTACCGGCTCTGTTGGGGAGGATAGCGTCAATGACTTGATACATTGGTAGACACTGCGAATGTTTGTAAAATCTTATGCATTCAGTCACTTCTGACAATGCTGCGAATGGAGTCGAATAGATGGGGAATCCCTCAGGGACTGATCAACACTGAGAGCTTCATTGCCGTTCGACTGAATTATTTTTTTGGGAATGAGAATTATTGAGAATAGTCTCTCAGGGGGCGCTGAGCCGAGTGTTTGTGAAGCTCGTCGCATGTGGAACCGAGCTCTACCCTAACTCTCATCCGGCAGTCAATAACAACGCCCTGTGGAACGCCACAGCCAGGCTATCTTCGAGATTGCAAGGAGACTCTCTCAACCAGTATTCTACGCTGTTCAAGAAAAAGAAGACGAAAACGAGTTGAAAGCTAGAACTACTGGGATTTGCATAGTGAAAGAGAAACGTTATGATGACGGATCAAGTAAAGTGCTAAAAACATTGGTTTTTTCAACGATATATGAATTCTTTCGTATTCTCTCATTGATTAACTAACACGAGGTCCCTACAAAGAGCTCTTTCCACAACCGTTTTGGCGTCTTCGTCTCCCTTAAAGCCATCTTTATCTGAGTCGATCGTCCACATTTCTTCTTTCTGTTGTGATCTTCATGTCACATCAAGTAGAGTTCAGTGAAACATTGCTAGGACGAATTGACCTCATTCGACAGTGCGCTTCAGTATTGAATATTAATAGGAAAAGTGATAAAGAACGAAGCTCTTGGCGTTGATAAATCCCTGAGTGCGCCATCCGCCCGACTTCATCGAGCATCGTTTGTGGTGACTGAGTGAGAACATATCTGACCTTTGCAGTAACTAACGGTGGCCTACCTAGTGCTGGTGATCTCCGAGAAAAGTCTAGTACCAGTTCGCCGACTTCGGAGAAATGGAAGGCTTGTTGAACCTTGGTTGAGCAATCGAACCAGTAACCACGTTTGCACTGCCAGGGCGCCTCTCACCATGGCGTCAACTGTAATTTGAAAGGGCGGTTGTTTATGCTGATTACCTGATCGCCATTTGTTTTTCTCCACACAGTTCATCCTCTAGCAGTCAGTATCCTGACCAAGTAGCAGAGAATGTAACAATATTTCATGCCAACTGGTGTTCGCTAATCATTGAAAGAATACATCTTGTTTGGTCATGCTGAGGCTAAAGGAAGTCGTCTTTCAAAGGTATAGATTATTTGCTTGCTTTACTCAATGTTTTACTCCTTTAGATGTCACAGAAAATTCTGCTGGTGAAGGAAATGTGACACCATCGGGCAGAAGTCTCCGCAGAATGTCTGCAAGTTCGGCGAGCATTCAGAAGAAGGTATCGTCGGCTCTGAAAAGGGATTTGGCTGTATGTTTTTCCATTGTAAATATGCTTTGCAAGGCAGTTTTCTATGACGGTGTTTTCACTCTGATAGATTATCTCAAGCCTTTTAGAGGTTTGTACGCCAGTGGTATAGATGCGTTTCGGCGTTCTCGCACGCTTCATTAGTGCGTACCACGTGCCTGAACGGTTTACAGATCTACTGGTAGCAGCGGAGCCACATATGTATCAATCTAGACAAGGTGAAACATCACCTCATATTGCGGTTTAGACTGGTTTTCAGTCGATGGCTTACGGTTGCTACAAGGCATATAGGATAGTAGATTGGAAGGTAGTGTTTATGCCTCGTAGTAGCCGTAATCCATCCACTGAAAATCACCCTCAACCGCAACATCTAGTGATGTCTCACTTTGTCTGAACTGATACATCTGTGGCACCACTGCTATCAGAGTAGTAGGGGAAGCCGTAAGGCATGTGATAATGGTGAACATGCGAGAGCGCCAAAGCTTACTATACTACAGGAAATACTGTAACAGACCTGTGAAAGGCTCAAACATATCATCAGCCTACACTGAATTTTGAGCGAGGTCTCACACTTAGTCGATCGGAAAGTATTGGTATTGTTACAATGCCCTTAGTCGTTTTTGAACCGTTTTTTAATTTTTGAAATTTTTACCAATTTTCATACCCTGCTTTTTTTAACGACGTCCTGTGTACCTAACAAGAGTTTGTCGTCTCACTGTGGTTGAAGAATGTAATAGCTATCGAAATGTGATCGACAGAGGCCTAAATTAGCAGGAAGTTTGACATATATTTATCTCGATTTTTAGCTGAAAATAAGTTTTTGGAAGGTATTGCCAAGCGACAAAGCTTCCTCTGTCTCACAAAGCTTTGAGCTTGTGTAATCATCTCTGAACGCTGGTGAGCTGATTCTCGGACCACCTAAAAACAGTCCATGTCGATCCAGTAAATACCAGTGAGATGGGAACTGTCTCTTTCGGATAGTTTGAGTGTCGGGTATAAAAATCCTGCGTAGAGCAATAATAGACTGTATTCCTTCCAGTCCGCAGTCCAAATTCTAATGCTCCTGATCAACTGCGAGGCACCCCTGCTGGTATTCTTAAGCGCTCATCGACAAACTCGAAGGACAGATGCCGCTTGTCGGCTAGTATTGCACGGCGGTGTAGTGACGGTTGGTCTTTAGAGTTTATTCATTTCAAATGCTTTATTTTGAGTAGTGTGAATTGAAAAGGCGCATCTAAGAAACGTTGATCCGATATGCAAAGCAATCGACACCAGGCGGGAATTAAACTCTCGTTTACTCTCACCGGCAGACAGAAAGTGCTACCATTGCACCACCGAGGCTACCGTTCTGCTACCAATATTACTTCGATACAAACCACGAAGATATAAGTGGAGCGAGGGTTCAATTTATTCTTGGGCTTGAGTTTTTGCGATCCACTTAATATTTTTAAATGTCCAACCAGAACTCATATCATTAATGCTAAAGACAGTAAGCAAGGGTTTCGCATAGATGTAAGAGTCGCACTTTCTTCAAAGTTGTAATTACTCAAAATCGACCGTACTTTTTCCTCATTTGTCGATCTCACAGCAATTCTCCAGAATACCTCATTTTATATTCAGATAATTTCAGTTTCCAGCGCAGTGGCTAGTGAACTGGAGCGTCAAGCACAGATTGAACAGAAGAAAAAGGATGCAGGTGTGATCCTGTTCATCAGATAACCTATTTAAGTTATTTTGGTTCCTATTGAAATTATCTCTTTAGAAGAGGCTCAGGCGTATATGGAGAAAGTTCTTATATCTGGAGAACCTATTATGCAAGTGCTCTATAGAGATGGTTATGACGCTGTAGTTGTGGATGTGTCGGCAACTGGGCTTCCGATATCCACCATTGCGAAGGAGATACTTGACGGTGACTATGGTAACCAACTTCATAAGATGGGAATGTTTGATCCATACAAAATGGAATTTTGAAGACAAATCCAGGAAAGCCAGGTGAGATTTTTTCTCTTGATTTTACTCGGTTTTTGAACTTACACTGTTCTGTATTTGCAAGTATATCAGAGGATGCGAAGTGATATGCAAAGCTTTCGACTTAGGCGGAAGCTGAACTTGGGGGCGTCTCCGGTATGGGGGAAACAGAGGTTCAACTCCCTCTTAGGCTCGAAAGCTTTGCATTCTATTTCGCATCCTTGTTTATATTCAAATTTCACAAAACTGCTATGATAGCGGTAAAATATAGATTCTTGTAGATTGTATTTGCAGATATCATTTATATTGTGAGTGAAAAAGATGAAGCAGCAGACAAGCGTGTGAGGGTAGGAGTGGCGATTGGAATGCGCGAAGCATTTGAATGCGAGCAACTGAAAAAGATAGTAGGTTTACAGGCCCTTAATAACTTTTTTTATACTTTATACTTATACTATAACTTATATACGACTGTTTTTTAAGATCTCACTCAATATCTAGTACATCCTGACAGCATATTTTGTGCCTCTTATGATGTCTTCTATGGCACTTTTAGTGTTGGCGTCGATTCCTTCAAATGTAGGGGCTTTTTGGTTCAGCCAATCTGCTGTGGAGGGAGTACACCCCCTACATATAAGGGGCCAGAAGGCTACTCCACAAGCAGTGTAAATAGTGCGGCGTCGATTAATTTATATGTAGGGGTATATCACCTTACAGGGGATTGGCTGAACCGAAAGGCACCGTGCTACGATGAGGCCAGAAGACCAAAACGTCCGTGTAGCACTAGAACTGCCGTAAAGGACTTCTTTTCTTCTCGATATATTTTCCTTATTGTTCGGGAGGCGCCAAGTGGCTAATGATTCTCGGCGTGGCTTGACGAGGGGTTGTTTCCTCTATATCTCCATCCCCAACACTCTCCGGTGTTCATCGAGACATTGCAAGTAGATGTGCTCAGCCAGTACTCTACGACGTTCATGAAGAAGACAAATCCTCAATAAGCGATGAATGCTAGGAGGGGAATTAAACTCTAGAAGTACTAGGATTCGCACAGTAAAAAAAAAGCTATGCTTGGAGTCAAATAAAGTGAAAAAGTGAAGAAGTTTCTCGTTCTTTCAGATCGCGTATCCTTTCTGTTTATCACACGAGGACCAATTCACCGATTATGTTATTCAACAATTTCTTCTCGCTTCATTTAAAGCATTTACATGGAATCAAAAAGGAAAAGTAATCTGTTTACTAGTAGTTCTCCGGTAGTTTTGTGGCTTTTTTTGGTTCAGCAACAGAGAAAATTTTTTAGTTTGATGGAACGATTACGTTAGCTGGTGTTACTCAAGAGAATTGTGCCCAAATTCAGCGACTCTATGAAGTACTTCTCGATTCCGAAATAAGAACGAGGATAGCAGCCTATGAGAATATAACTTTGTTGGTCACTGAGGAAAAAGAAACTGAAGAAGTGGATGAGCAGAACTCATCATGAGACTTGTTTTTTTTTCGATGTTTCTATGTTTGTTTGTTTACCGTTTACCGCTTCGTTGTTAATGTTTGTGCTCCATCAATTATTCCTAGTTTCCGCTTCAACTCTATGAACTTCATGCCTTGTTCTGTAATGATGCCTTTTCATCAATCCGTACTGAGGTGTAGCTCCCAGGAGGATGTGAAAATCTGGATAGTGGCTTCTAGGAGGATATAAGGAAAGTGTAGTTCAACTGTTACTACTCACAGATCCGAATGCTATTTCACTTCTACCTATGTTGTCTTTTTGTAGTGATATATTAGCCACATGCGCACTTTGAAAAACGATCTCTCCATTATCAAATTTATTACATTAATTCTATCCAACCCACCACCACCACATCTATTGTGTGGATCCCCGCACCTGTCGCATCCGATTCTTGCCTTTTCATTTGTCTTCTGAAAGGTCTTCGAGGATTTTCCGTTACATTGTAACATTTCATTTTTCATTGTAATTGCTCAATAAAAATCAGAATTATGTGTGCGATAACCATTTCAAATACTTGTCACTAATTGAGTTCCAAAGAGTGTTACATACGAAAGAAGATAAAGCATAGCAGCACATGTTCACGAAGCAACTCATAGAAATCCAAGTTTCCCTCGTGTCCATTTAGCGCTTTCGGGACCGTGGACTCACCTCTGCATCTCTAATCTTCAGCATGGCGACGCTGGACGCCTCCACATCTTTAACCCTCAGCCTGGGAACGCTAGACGGTCTGTCCCACCTCCCCTACATCTTTAACCCCCAGCGTGGGAACGCATTTAACGTGTTGTTGTACTAGTTCAATTGTATTATTGTTCTTATGTTTCTACTTATTACACATACCTAAATATTATAACATAGGAAAATAACAACAATTACATAATTGAAATAACACAACAATATATTCAGTGCGTTCCCACGCTGGGGAATAGAGACGAAGAGGAGGTGGAGCACGCCGTCGAGTGCTGCCACGCTAAGAGTTAGAGATGCAGGAGAGGTGGGTCCACGGTCCGGAAAAGGTTAGTAATATAGGATTATTTGCGAAGACTTCTCGTTCAATCGGCAGCGGAATGAATTTGGTAAGGAAAAACTGAGAAACGGTGGTTCTTAATGTATCTTAAGAAGATACTTCAGGAAGAATGCTTTTGTCATTTTAAGAAAATTTTTTTACCTATTTTCTGATTTTCGTGGGAGACGGCTTACTTAAGTGTGTCATCGTCCGTAGAGTGTGACCAGTGAAGAAGCGAAGAAATGTCTTTGACCCGATGAAAGGCGCCACGTGCTGGTCTCGCCATCTTCAAAAATCAGTTTGCTGTTCCCGATATTTCTCCGGGCATGGTATGAGATCGGATGGATATTAAGATAAAAAAATTAACATAGTGAATCTTCGCGTTCTAGATAAAAAATTACCTCATATGCCGACATTGTACAACTGCTGAGAACGAGTTCTTCTTCTTCACATGCAGTAGTCATGAATGCGCCAAGAAACTTTCACAGAGCACATAGAGAATCGAGGAAGCGCCGAGATACTCCAAAGTTGCGGAGGGGAATTTTGTACATAAAAGGATTTTCTCAATAAAAGGGACAGATCCACAGTCAATCTGCCGGAGTGGAGGATGTAAATTATATCCTTTTGAGGACTAGTGTTTAGGCAGGCGGCGTCGCGCCGTCGCTTTCCCTCGAAACGCAACGCCGCCATTATCTGTGCAAGCATGTCTGGCTCTCAGCCTGCTTTTCCACGAGACGCGACGCCGCCATTACGGTATCTGGTCGCGCGGTGAGAAACAAAATAACTCGCATGGTCCTTGAAGGGATATCGAGATTGCAGCCACGGCATGAAAAATTGGGTGCTGTCACGAGAGTGTCAATGTAATATATGCATTATAAATAACGAGATCAGCCAATTTCATAACCATGAGGCTTTTGTTATCTGGTTCTTCACCGGTCGCACTACTAGGGGACCATCATGTTCATAATGAAAATAAGAAATAACGAAAAATTTGTTTTTATAAACGAAATTTTTTACAAGTAAAGTAGGGAATAAGTTATAAGTGTATCATTTCTAAAATATACCAGATTTAAGGGCACACTTAATGTTCTTCTTCTCGGAATCGGCGCCGTGTATTTGGATGAACTGTCACAATTATGCCTTCAAATAATTGTTTAGTTTAAGGGAAAAGAAAACTCAGAAGCCAAATTAGTCTCTTCCTATCCGCATTTCGTTTAGCAGCGAAACAAGAAACAACTCTAAAACGTGAGTGCTTAACCCCGGAGAACAATATGCCTAAAATGGAGTTGAGCGCCAGCGGAACGATAATTGGTGTCCAGGATTTACAATATCATCCTAAAAATCAGCTAGCACAATTATTCGAGGTCTGAGCAGATCACTAAAAACTGTTACGTACAGCACGAATAGCAAAGCAGTGTGCGATTTTAGTTGTTTAGTTGGAGCTATTTACTCCGTTTTAAATAAAAATTTCTGGGGGTTTTTTGGCTCACTGTGATATATCACGTTACATTCTACACGTTCATATGCTTCTGAAGCGTGTATGTCGCTTATAATCGAAAAAAAATGCTAGGGATGAATGCAAGATCACAACTGCAGTCGCAGTAATCAGCTTGCCGATTGAACATCCAGCGAGTGATTCGGCAATGTCAAGAAAAAGTTTTTTGTTATAAAAGAAAAGAACAAAGCTTCATACAAATTCAATGCAAAAATCTGGTAATTTTTTAAAAAGAGTAAAAATCTGTGGATAACCTAGAATAATTCCGCGCCCCTTTAATGACTTGGGCCCAGCGATTTTATCGAACGCCTGAAACTGTGCATCATTCGCGAGGCGCGCAAACTTCGTTTTTTACCCAGAGAATTATCCGCCGTTTTGGAAAAAGCTTCCAGTTTTTTTTTGTACGGAAATTATGAAAGAGTCTTTGTTTCATTGTTATATAGGTAGGGACTTTTTTTCATTGCTAGGTAGCCCGCCATGACGTTTAGGAGAAGTGTTAACTATTCCAAATGCAAAATGTGGTCCTTTTTTGCTTTTACAACACTCCATGAAATCCTTTTCAAAATCCAATTTAGCATCGAAATCTTTGGTATCTAATTTATAGAATGTCTATCATATTTAGCGCAAAACCACCCACATACTCCAGTGGAGCGAATAAACCAAAGTGAGTGTGAAACATAATATCGTTTTCGCTGCTAAAACGCATTGGAAAAGCTTTGCATAAATCAAACACATTCTTGAAATGGCTAAGATTTGATTTTTTCGAATGATTATTGGAAAGTTGGGGAATGAATTTGAACAACGAGAGCAGTCTCCAGAAAATCGTAAATCTAAATGGATACGTACTAAAAGGAGTAATACACAAGCATAGGGTCTTCTCGTAAGTTTACATTCGGCTGTCTTATAGACCTTCTCCTAAAACAATGCATAATCCGACAACATATCTCGAGGATTTCATAATGTCTGCCGTGTTATCTATAAAGTGCTAGTCACGTGTTTTGCCTTCACATCCTCCTCACTGCCTGGTGCCTTTTGGTTCATCCAATTCCTTGCAGGACCATATAGTCCTTATATATAGAGGAACTGATGCCGAATTATTCCAAGTCAACGCATGTCAGGAGACGAAGCCTTCCAACATTGCAGTGTTCAACAGTCGACCGCTCATGGCTAGAAAAATAAATCATACCTTTATCTTCGACTGTTTGAGTACTTCATAAGTGCCATATCAAACCTCATGAAGCGCTCGAAATTGCTTATCAGATTATATCTTCTCTTAGATTTTGGCAGTGGAGCAATAAACACCAAGTTTATTAGCTAGAAGTTATCAAAATTACTTAATATCACTATTAAAAGTGCGCACCATCAGCCTTAACACATTTCTGTCGTCTCTCAGGCACCAAATCAACACCGCTTTGTGCAGAATTTTTTGAGCTTTCTTTTGATATCAAATTTGCTCATAGTTGCCGCATCTTGACCGCTCAACAAAGTCTTTGTCGTATTTTGCAAATTTGCAAGTGTGAACTGGAACGCGATTCACAGACCGCTTTCAAGAACATCAACCGTGCAAAGGCTCAAGGATTTGTATTCAGGCAGATAGTGTTTCGGTTCTTTGCTGAGTTCCATACCGGTAACACGAACATGAGGGACCAGCTGCGCTCCGGACGTTCACGCGAAGGTGATCGAAAGGTCGTCATTGAAGAAACTGACGAGGGTTCGACTTTACCTATCTAGGAGTCGGCCGCCGATTTTGACCGCGGTCATGGTGTTGGTAAGCAATTTTAATTACTTTTGGTGAGTAAATTAGATGTTTATCGTTTTGAGCCCAAAGCTTATAGGAACTCCTAGTAACTTAGTGGCGTTATTGTTCTTTAACAAAAACCATATTTAAGCTTTTGTGAGCACAGTATTTTTCCCATTTCTCGCTCAAGAGAGGCCTCACATCGGCTTTCAAAGAATTTCAAACTAGATCGACAAGCAAAGTATAAATCAACTTTGGATGAAGCGTGTAGGAACGACCATACAGATCGTTTTCGGAATCTTTAAGATTGATGATATTTTGCAGTAGACCTAAATACTTATGCGCAGTCAGCGAACTGCGACTGAATTGACCCACTTCGGTCGGTCCACGTTCTAGAGGCTATTTCGGTTCACTTCTCGTTTTCGGTGGTGATTTGTAACATAAGCACTTCCAACTCTTTCTAGTCTTTCAGTGAGCGTATGAATGAACTTTTTTTCATACTTCGCTATGGCTGCTGTTTCTTATTAAGAGGTCATGTGTTGCATTCCCGATCGCATGTAGACGGAGCGTTTTTCAGTTTTACGAAGGAATAAAAGGAAGAACAAAGCGTTGTAAAAAAGGACGTAAACTAATTCACGGAACCATCTCATCCATTAGATAGATGGAAGAAAACATATCTCGTTTTACGCTTTCTATCCAAGAAGAAAATTCTTAGTCAGCAAAGATTAGAGGTCGATGAAGTCAAAATTATCTGTTTCTTGATGTAGTAGGTTGATTCTTTTCGAAAAAGAATCCTTTTTTTTCTTAAGCTCATACAGCATGGGATTATCAGAAATTCTTCCATTAATTCTATGTAGAAATATCCTATATTCAGAGTTCTTCGACTTGCATTGATTTCCACTCACACGGTTCAAATGTGAGTGGATTTGCAAATATATATGAATGGGTGAAAGTTCCCTTATCCTACCACAGTAAACTGGTCCTAGTGAGTCTAGAATTCATATTTGTAGGTCTTCTATATTGTCTGAGCCTGTAGCTCGAATGAGAAGCGCGATTTCGCCCATCAAAGCGCAATGACGTCATGTAATTTGTAAGCTGAAATATCATCTTAATGTGTCTATTTTCTAGAAGTAAAAAGAAGCATTTTCTATGAGTCTCTTGCGTCTTCAAATTTTTGAAATTAGAAATGGAAGCTACCTCAAAAGTATCTCTTCTTATCTGAATTATTTGCAAAGTTGTAAAATGCCGTTGGAAACGATGGCTAACGTTTCGACGAGCTCACCCTCCTTAAGGCGTTGACGTAATATGACATGTTATATAGTTAATTGTTCAGTTTTTTTTTTGTATTTTTGATAGTGAAAATGAGGACTCCGTGCCGACTGGTCATGAAACTCGTCGCGGCGCGCGTGGAGCCGAACTCTATCCCTCAATCCCATCCGGCAGTCAGCAATAGCGTCCTATAAAACGCCACAGCCACGCGATCCTTGAGATCGCAATGAGACTCTCTCATTCAGTATTCTACGCCGTTCAAGTAAAAGACGAAAAACGTATTAAATGCTAGAAGTACTGAGATCCGCACGTAAAAAACTGTGATAACGAATCAATTAAATTGCTAAACGATAGAGAACATGTGATGCAAAAGTAATTACAATGTTTAACTATTATATGGAATTAACAGTTTGATATGGGAAAGATTAACGTTGTTTGCCACATGAATTATTTTGAGATAAGGAGCTATGTTCAGACACTTTTACTCATATATCCACTATAACGAATGACAAACAATCTTAGCATAAATAACTCGGCCCTAAGGAATTTTCGTTTATTTATTCTTGGGCTTTTATTTGCATCCAAGAAGCTTTAGAGGTATTTCGCGGCGATGCTTTCAATTGTGTACCCAAGATACTTACTACCACTTTGGAGTTGTTATCCTTATGACTTTCTCTCCTATGTGCACCTAGAGTACTTGTCCCATTTTCCGACTTTCCATCCAGGGATCTCTTCTATGCGGACACAAAGTGGCCAACCGGATCGCCTATTTATTCAACACTACATGTCTCAAAAGAGATCAGGTATACTGTTCTTGAACTCATGCACTTTCCCTCTCTACCATTACGGCATGTCACAGTTCTCTGTTTTTCATAAATGACCATAAAGAGACCATTTTTGAGCCCATTGCGACGTAATGCTTAGGTGGATTTCCTAAAAGTTTCCAGGGTAACGTTTTGAACTTTTTTCTTTAGCGGAAATTCTTTCCTACAAAGGGTAGCCTTATATGTATATTCCATCTAGGGTTTGAAACAACACTTCGTTATAGAGCCCATTTCATCTATTTGACCTGACGTCAATGGCCGTTCTTTCGCAGTCATTTGAGACAGCTTTTTTCCGATCATGTATGATGACTCCTTTCTCTTTTCTCTCTTATAGTATAAGCCGTCTAGGTTCTGAAGAGGCAATCTCGCCAAAGCGGCAGCCATGTTTTGGCGAAGGTATGCCAATTCCACACAAGTTTTTTGAAAAAAAAAAGAAGGGAGTCCGTAAGATAGTTTTCATCAGTCACGCGATATTTGTTGAAAATTGATTTTCTGGATATATATATACATATATATATATATATATATGTATACATGTATATATATATATATATATATATATATATATATATACATATAAGTCACCTGTATCACCTGTCGTCGCGTTGATCGTCGAGTGACTCGAGCGGGTGCCAGCAACTCTTCCATTTTTCCATATCGCGTTCAAGAGCAGCCCAGTGGGTCCTCCTCGCTCTAAGGATTCGCTGAGCATGATATCTTCTTCTAGGCTATATAGCTACTGAACGTTTACTAGCAGTTACCGAAAAGCCAGCTTTCCGCTTAATGTGTTAATGAAGTGAGCTAATAGTCACAAGCTCTCGACTTCTCTCTTTCACAACACGCTCTTTTGGCGGTTGGAAATCGATCAAGTTTCGTCGTCAATGCTAAAGAACTGAATTCTTCGTTATATGGTTAGTCAACTAAGGTTGTTGTAAAAAGTGCTAATGAATACCGGTTGTTCATAATCACTTTCTTCCATAAACTCCGGCAGAACAACTTAAGACTAAAAGAGCTTATTTCACAGTTCTTGAGTGCATAGAACTTGACCTTCTATGCTCGTCCACTCAAAATGTGAATTTAGAAAAAAAAAGTTGAAGCCAGCGAAGCGGCAGCTCTCTCTCTTTCTCTCTCTGCATAGTGCAATCTCATCAAGGAATCCTTATATCAAAGTCTTTTTCATCATTTCCGTTAGCGTTTTCTTAGGTGACAGATTTAGAACATGGCCAAGGCCGGCCAGCAGGGTGGTGGGTCGTGTCGCACTTAAGAGAATGTATTCTTCCGTAGCGAGTAATAGTTACGTTTGTTGTGGAATATGGCGATTCCCACTAGTTTACTCTCTGTCTAAACATTATTCTCTTTTCTCCACCATCATTTTATTGGGAGCATCTTATTTATTTTCTTCTGGCAACATCTGATACCATGTTTTCAATTTTGTTCCGCATTACAACGTCACATTATTAACAACGATATAGGCGAAAGTCGATAGAATTCAAATTAGAAAAATCCTGCAGAAGCGGTTGTTCTCAGAAAATTCTGCAACTCAGCGAGTAGAACTCCTCAACATTTGGCTTCCTAGGACCAAAGTTTTGTATTGAAATTATATTTGTCGAAGCGATATGAACAGATCACTACTGCAAATTGTCGCGATCGATGCTTGCTTTGTTCCTATTCCAAACCATCATTCAGGCCAATTTTGGGCATCATCTGAAGGCTCGAAAGCTTACGAGAGATGACTCTGCTTCTTCTTGCATCTATCGCCTCTGTGGTTGCTGTGCCACTTCCTCGTAAGCATAGTTTTCACTTATTTTACCTCTTGTCTGGGTTCAAACAAAATAGGAGAAGGATACGAAAAACAAGAACTTTATTTCAGTTGCACAAATGGGAGATCGATGGTCACAAGTTTGTTGTAAGGTAATGTTGTTAGAGATTCCTATAAATTCGTAAAATTAATAAAAACGAAAGAACAATGCTTTTCTATTGTTGCCGTTTTTCTAACGTTTAATCTTTAATGAAGTACAATGTGCGAAAATTATTTCTTTCATGTGGAGGATGCAAAAATTTGCAAACTTTAAATTCCAAGAAATAATTTGAGTTATTGTAATTTTGTGACGGCTTCTCTTAAAATTAGCAAACGATATTATTAAATTTATGGAATTGAATAGAGACATCGATTTTGCTTGAATAGTAAGGCCTAAACTATGGAATTCTTTGGTTAAATTCAAATAATCACTCGATTAGAAATTACAGCACTTATGAAAGCTTTATTACAACTTTTGTTTGTGCGAAGCTTTCTTTCTATGAATTGAAATAAATAGATGGTTCGTTGCAAACAGAAGTTTCTTCCAAGAAATTTGCCATTTTTTCCATTATCTTTCACGAAATCATACGAGTGGCTCGTTCACGAACGGTTCCGAGAAAATAAAGAAGATTCAATCCAGGTAAACAATCTTTGGACACTTCTATAGTCGTTTTTTGGAAGGATCAGTTTTATCGAGAATACTGATGAACAAAGCGGCTTATTCATACTATCATTATTTTCCACTTTGAACGACCCGTCTTTTACACCCAGTGTGCGTGTCCCAGCACTTCCTCCGTTTGATTTGCTTCTTGCCTACATCATCGATGACGCTTTTTCCTTTTGCGCGCGTATTCGATGGCTTTTTGAGGATGCTACCTCTGTTACGAATGTCGTTGAACGCGGTCGAGTGAATCTTCCGAAGTCTTCGAATAATCGGATTAGAGCATTTTCAATAGATCAGTGATCGTTTTTATGACCCGAAACTTCTAAGCAATGCAGTCAACTGTCCAATCATGCGTGAACTTACAAGGCTCTGCGGAGAAGCGATAAAAATGTTGAGCATAGAACAGCGGCATTATTACTAAAAAAATTTATAATTTGAAAAATCAGGCAAAGCGTCGAGATTTCGCCTCTAATATCGTCGCTACTAGCATTTTACGACATTCATAAAAAGGTTGGAATCCTTTAGCAGTAGCAGAGACGGTATGTGAAATATCCAAGCACCTTTGTGGAAGACGATTGTGAGGGCGAATTATGCAGAAAATTCTTCATAGGTGACAATAACGAATCTAAATAGCAAAGTGTGGAAAGAATGGGGCGCCGTGACCAAGCAGTTGTGATGCTTGTCGCTGCTCGCGTGGAGCCGAGCTCCACCACCAACTCCCATGGAGCACCACAGCAAGGATAACCTCAAGCTTGCAGGGAGACTCGCTCAACCAGTATTCTACGCGTTCAAGAAGAAGACGAAGAACGACTTGAATGCTGGAAGTACTAAGATGCCCACAGTGAAAAAAACTGTGATGACGGACCAAATAAAGTGGATTGAAATAAAACTAAGATAGTGATGAGAATAATGGAAAAAATGACAATTTTCCAAGACCAGCTATCTATTAGTCTTATGAATATCCAATAATTCACAGTTTTTCTCTTTTTGAACTAAACACGAGGTCACCTTCTTTGATTCACTGCCACGCGAGGACGCTGACTTCTTTAGAATTGTACCCTTTGTGTACATATGTTCTGTAATCCGATGAGAGGCTTTTAGGATATTTGATATAGCTTCATGTTTGTCGGTCAGGTGTTTTTCCAAACGGACACAAAGTGGACTATCGTTTTGTCGATATATTTATTGCCGCACATTTTACAAGAGATTGAGCAAACCGTGCTCGTACTCAAACAGTTACCGTCTTTGTCGTTAGGGCATTATACGCAAGGGCTCATGGCAGCAGAAGCCTCAACCTCTCATGATTCGTATAAAGACACTACGGGGACGATTTTGAAGTAGAAGTCATGATTTTCGCGCAGCAATATGAGACCTTAGCACGCAAAATCCCGAGGCATTCTGGATGAATTCAGTGAATCCAAGTATGAACCGCAGGAAGAACTTCGTCGTTATCACCTGATCACATGTGATTTCACATGAAGCGTAAGACTGTTGTTTCAATGTGTGAGGCTCATTAGGAGCTTAGAACGATTAGTCTCCACCTGGGCAACGTTGTGGGGACTCATAAAAGCGATGAGTATGTAGAAATTTGCTTTGCTCTGTGTAAGATTCAAATCAAGGCTCGGTGTTTCCTTTTTTTTGTTGGAGTAGAGGAGGTGCTCGGACGATTGGTTTAAAGGAAATCTAATACTTTCATGCTCTGGAAAAGGTGGAACCGCCAAAACGTCAGCTATGAGCGTCAGCTGTTTTAATGAATTGTATATAGCAACCTCATATTTGGCTTAGAAAGAGTGAAAAATTGATACTTGTTAAGCATTGCTACCAAACAATAATGAGAAAGGTGAGGACTTTTTGTTGTGAATTGAAGACATTCTGATAAAGTTACAATGAGTGTGTAAGGGGTTCGATTACCTCTCATAAAGTAGTAGTTAAAGAGCATAGTCGCTCATAGGCCATCATCCTGCAAATTTTTGTGGATGAACCAACCAAGAAGCAAGCTATGACTTCATTTTCACTAAAATTACATTGCTATCGAAAGTATTATTGCGCGATTCAGGACAACGACATCAACAGCAATGGTGGAATTTCATTTCGCGAGTTCACAGAGTTTGCGTTGAGTCTAATGGATCTCAATCGGCCAGGTTTGTTAGTGACCAGCGCATTCGTGTAGTTGAATCAAAATTGATCGTCTTCACTCAATTTCAGTGATTTATTCTTGCTTTCGGTTCTTCTACGGTATCCTGTGATTTCCTTTTCTGATAAAATGTTGTTTCTTGTAGAACAAGGAAATATCTCTGTAGTATAGATCATCCATTCAAAAACTTTTGACTACAAAAACAATCTAATAATTTCAGAGTTGGAGAGGCTGTTTCTAGCTGGTGATGTGGATCGGAACAGCGAATTGGACGGTGAGGAATGTATTTCGATGCGGAAACTCTTGAAGTCAACACTAAACGAGAAGGCAGAGTTCCTGCTTGAGGTAGGGACACTGAATTATCAGGTAGAAGAAAAAGTTCCTCAACACCTCTTGGAAATCTAGAGCATATGCACAACTTAAATCAAGAACAACAATAATTGTTCTTCAAAATAAAGACCATCTTTATCCACGGCGACCTTCTGCCAACGCTGTAAACTTCCATCTGCTCGAAATACCATTCCTTAGGCTCTGAATAGAAGAACTCCTGATATGCTTTTTCAACCTGATCAAATGTCTCGAATCGGCGTCCATGCAGGAAATGTTCGATTGAGAGGAAAAGAAAAAGAAATTGGACAACGCAGTATCTGGACTATAGTGCGGCAAAACTTCGATACCTTCCAGTTCATAAAATTTTTCGTCATTCTTCTTTGCTGTATGAGGTTTGGCATTGTCATGCTGAAATAGTGCGCGATTTCAGCGAGTCAATGTCGGATACGTGATCACTAAGAGTAACCTCGGGTATCACCTTCAGCACCACAGATTTCCTTCGCAGCATCTCTTGCCGAAAGTTGCCGCTTCCAGCAATATCGTATCAAAACTTGAAGTTCAATTTTGTCCATCGTCAACATTTGATATCCAAAGAGTAGCGTTGCAGTGGAAATTTCTTATGAAAATATTTTTGAGATATTTAATGGATTCACAATAACCGATACTATGTAAAAGAAGCATAGAGACGAAAAATTTAATTTTTCTCGAGGGTGTTGAGAAACTTTTTCTTCGACTTAATAAATCGATGATGATACGTTTGTTAATTTTTAAAAATTCCTTTGCATACGTTGAAGATTAATAGAAAGCAATAATAAAATTTGTCTCTCACACGCTGAAAAACAAGAGTCCATTTTGTGAACTTTCTCTGTTCATCAGCGCAAAAGAATCAACTCCTCAAGTATGTGCACATGTTTAGCTCTTCTTTAGAAATACGGCTATAATATTAGCCGTAATCTAACGCTCGATAATCTCTATCTGCTAGCAAGAAATGAGCTCGGTATCATTCCAGACGACGCACAACGAAGTTTTACACTCTCCGATCAGGTTTTTTTCTAAGACATAGTTTTACCAGTTTTATCAATAAACTAGTTTGCAAATTTCTTGTTTTGATATCTGTTCGCTCAAGAATAACGATCACGTTATTGGCGCCGGTGAAGAGATGTCGGATGTGATGCTGAAGCTGAGAACACAAGCCATTGGCAACGCCCGCCGGAAGTTATCGGTAAGAAACTAAGTAATAAAACAGGAATCGTGCTAGTAATATTAACAAACAGTTTAGTAAAATATTCAAAGTAACCACTTACAACTAACGGGTACTGTTTAACAGGTGGTGATTTGACCAATAGGTATGTTGTAGGCATGTTGAACACGAAGTGATTATAGCCAACTTCATTTTTGTTGACAGTTCCTTGGCAACAATCATTCTGACCTGCTGCCCAACCTGTGTTTCCTACAGAGATTTATGTAATCTTGAAACACATGGAGTTAAGAGCGCACGTGGCGCAGTGGTTAGAGGTGCTCTGCTTCGCACACGAGGTCAATGGTTCGATCTCGTGCTCATGCTCATCAGGTCATCTATCCTTCCGGTGTTGGTAAATTAATACCAAACTGATCTCAGACTTGTCTGGGAGGATAAGCAGCCGCGAGTCATTGTAAAAGCCAGATATGCATTCAATCACCTCAAACGAAATCAAAAATTGAAGACGAAGGCATGATCAACATCCATTGTCCCTCAGGGACTGATCCACACCAGAAGCTTTGTCTTCTTATCCTATAGAGACAAACTTTAAGAACACTCATTACCACTAAGGAATATAGCATCAACTCGGGCACATCTCGTTTATATTCATCAAAATACAATCTCTAGGTTGTCAAGGATGCCACGTTTCTCAATTCTGCAATTTTGAGAAATCTTCTATTCGCTAGGAAGTCTGATTCATCGTTTCAGAGGTGTTTCTTTTTAAAATCGATAATTTATGCCCAGAGGATACTGTCACGTATACTATGAAATTGTTCACCAAAAATGCATCTTTGTATCTAAGATCACACCAGCTTCATTACTATTGTATTTATCATCCACGAATAGCTATTAAAGAAAGATTTGGCACCAATGTTTCTGTCAAAGAACTAGCACTCTAAATAGCACCAGCAGTACGTAGGATATCCATTTTGTTGCCAAGATGTTCATTGAGCAAACTTCTAGTGGTTGCACTACTGCAGTGACGCGCGTGGAGCAGTGGTTAGAGGTGTCTGCAACACACACTTTGCTCTTTTGATCGACTCTGAGTTCCAAGTATTTCCTATACAATGGAAAGCATGGTGTTGCTAACATCGCTCAGCTGTTCTAGTCATTAAACTACATTTCAGAAGGGAGTGTTGTATGATTTTTGAGATGCTTCAAAACGCCTATAATGACGTCGATATGTGACGGCGAAATCGGCATAAAATTGCAGTAAAATCTATAGTATTTTCGCTGTGGATTTCTTTAGATTATCTACGTTGTTAATTTAGGGTTTCGACCGAAATCACGACAGTAGAGTGAGTTACGAGGAGATTAAGCCTGAACTGCTGCATTTGGTCGACGGCTTCACGTTGAAACAAATTTTCAAATCCATCGACTTCGACAAGGTCTTTTGTTTCGTTCTATTGTCGTTTTCAAATCAAACATGGTTAGCGAATCATGAGATGCGGCAACCTAGGTTGATCTTTAGCAACGATCTACTTGAGAGCACCAACCTTATAAGGCATTATATATAAATAAAGATAATTACATTATCTCATTGCTACTTCATTATCGTTGTTGCGCCTTGCGGCATGTGGCGCTTTGGTTAGAACTGCTCTGCGTCGCACACGAGGTCAGTGGTTCGATCGAGCGCTCGTATCTCGCCATCCATTAGAGCAAATTGATACCAGACAGTCTTCTCAGACTTGTCTGGGAGTAATCAGCGCTGACCCGGCACAGCGGGAGGCCACAGTGAGTCATTGTAGAGGCCACATGTGCATTCAATCACCTCAAACGAAGTTGAAAATTGAAGACGAATGCATGGCGCATCCGTGAGGGACTGTTCAACATCGAGAGCGTTATCCTTTGATCCTTGCTATTCAATGAGGAATGTTTTGCAGGACTACTACTTAACAACACTTGAATATCTGGTGCTGCTGAACGAGTTAAAAAGACACAAGGTAATTATTTTTCTTCTAAAAAGCTCCATTTAAATATCACTGTTCAATACTCCAACACCAGTGTGATGGTACCTGGTAATTGCAACTATAGAGGTTTTTGAAATTTTTGAATAGTTGAATAGATAGGCGTTTAGATACTTGAAGTTTCATTAATTTAACACCCTAACTACCAAAGTACATATGCATTAGTTGCATTATCCCGTTTAAGAAATACTGTTAATATGCTTAGGATGTCTGGAAAGGACAAATGTGTACATTTAAACTATGAATAGAACTTGGTATCTGAAGGCGTGGAAAAATGGAGATCTGCGCCACTGGATTTACTTTACTTTATCACTCTACTTGATCCGTTTCACAACTTTTCATAAGGCAAATCCCAGTACGTCTAACATTCAATTCTTTTTTCGTCGTTTTTTTTGAACGTTGTGCAAATCTCGAGCACAGCCTGACTGTGGCGTTCCATGAGGCGCTCGCTGGCAACTGCCGAAGAGTGTTAAGGAGTGGGGATCAGCCCCGTACCTTCCCGCGGCGAGCAGCACAATCACTCGGTCATGGACCCATGGCTTACAAACTAGCCCATCTAAAATACGACTGATCCTCCACACGCAAGATTCTTAAGCAGTTTATAAGTTTCCGACTCCTACTTACAGATGTCACCTTTGAAATTGGGATTGATGAATTACTTAGATAAACGTAGTTATGAAGGGAGTTTGTGCAGTATGGCTTTCGACAAACTATTTATATTTTTTGGGGTAAACGAAGAGTGCGGAGTTGATAAAATTGAATGATTTGTCAAATTAGAAAGTTTATGCTATGATATTCTTTGTGCAACTTATTACGGCTGGCTAAGTGGCGACATATGTCAATGTAGTGTTTTCATGATACATGAGAGATATGAAGGCGCCAAAGGCGCATGAATGTTCAGTGAAAATCGTATAGTGTCAAGTTAGTAAAAGAAATTTGGATTTTTCTCTACAAAGCAGAAGGAATAATTTTTCCTGAACAAAGAAACTCGCTTGCCCCTTTGCGATCCTCACAGCGTGCAGTTATATCAACTACCGTTCCGAACGCGTTATAATTTTACACCACCCAAGAAGTGAAGACGGTGGTTTCTTCTGTTATCCGGAAGCAAATGAAGAGGCGATCTTTTACGCTGAGCAGCAACTTTTTATAATAGTGTTATCAATCGTTCGAAAGCTTAAATCTCAAGGGACTACTATGCGTGCTCGTTATTCATGGGGTCACTTTATAGCGCTGCAGCAATCAGAATACAATTGCTTCACACCTACCGCGCGCTTTCATTATCACGAATTATTATCACGCTTGTATTTCACTGCAAGCACGAAAAGCATGTGAGTATGCGGAGGAAATCTTTGAATATCAGAGTCATACTTTTGTCTGGAATTTTTCGAAAGCGGGGAAAAGTCCTATGTCCAATAACAAAAATTGCGCTCTATATGTAAATCGCGCGTTATCAACCTGCAGCTAGCATGCACCGATCCAACAAGCAAAATTTCAAACTCAATCTTATCTTCCTTGCTAATTTGCAATGATCAGGTCTTTTCAGAAAATGCAGCGTTGGAATCGTCGAAACTTTCGCTATCAAATAACTATTTGCAGTTGGAAGCAAAAGTTTTATTCTGCTGGAAATACGCATGTACGAAACACAACAACTTTTTTCCACGGCGGCGCTGTAGAAATACCTTTCTGGAAGGCAAACACATTTTTGAGCTGCTCGAGATTTAAGCTTTGAACGGGTACTAGTAGTCTACGGAAATGGTTCTGTCTAGCAAAATGTAAGCCTGATAATAATAAAAGGGCGCGTGTGAGACAATTTCATTTTGAGCGCTGTAAAAAGGCTTATCTGAAAGCGGGCAAATACAGCAGTCTTCCAAGATTTAGGTTTCGAATGTTTACTGACACTCCTACAAAACTTTCTTGTCCAGCAAAAACTTTTCAATTTTCATTTGTTTCCGGATAACAGAAAAGAACCTAACACTTTTCACAACTCATCGCGAGATAGAAATCATTAGATTTAGTCAGAAAACACATAGAAAATTTTTTTTAAAAACAGTCTTCTGTATTCGAGGCCTAAACGATTTCTCCATTCTACGGAAACGCTTGTGTTTTTTCAAATTAAAGATTAATTTACGCTGCACATCTTTCTATCTACTGTACGAATCTTAGCATTTCTTTCATTCGATTTTTTTTTCTGCGTCCTACCATACAAAATGATCCTCAAACCTTTCGCTTGTGGATTCGACTGCTGCTTGAAGATTGTCGTCCTGTTTGAAGTATTATTGAAAGCCAAGATAGTAGAATTTTTTTGGAGACCTGCCAATGGAGCTTTCAGTGTAGGGAGTACGCTGTTCCCAAACAAGTGTGGTACCAATTTATCGACCCTGTAAACATGGAAGATTTGCTGAACACCATGAGAGCTTGAAAAGTACGTGCTTATGATGAGTGTCATTACTATGACTATGCCTTTCATTTCCTAACGCTTCTGTCTACTGTGAATAAAATCGGTCTCGGGAAAGCTTTTCCACTAGTCCAAAATTTGTTAGAGATCAAGTGAAACATTAGTAAACATGAGAAGAGGTTGCAGAATCTGTAACACAACTCAGAATAGAGTTTAGTGGTTGTACCTGCTTCTCATTTTGAATCGTAGTTCCGTTTACCCATAGGGAACAATTTAGTGAGAGCTTTCAGCGGTGGATCATAAATTTTGAAGAGGCTGATCAAAGGTCTTCTTGACAGATTACGGTCTAGACAGCCTGAACGACGGACCTCTGATCACTCGCGACTATGAGATGCTGGTTTCATGAAAAATTCAAGTGTTTATGACCTTATGTGTAGACGATATAAAGATAGATATATTACAATAGTAGAAAAGGATAAGGCACTGGATGCTAGTTTATAAGATCTTAGAATGAATTCTTTTAGTTTTAATATAAGCGAAGAGGATTAGGATCACATTTAGGTACTCAGGAGTAATTTATTTTTCTTTCCTCTCTCTTAGTAATGAGATTACTTCGCACCAAGATTTTCAAAGTAACTCCACAGTAGCACTTGATTATCCTACGAATTTTAGTTAAAGTTGATCCAGTCAGTAAAAAAAAAACTTTGCCTCGATCAATATTTCGCGCTTTTTGAACTTGTCTCCGACATTTTTCCACTTTTTCAAACCCTTCTCCGTTATCTGACCTTCGTTTCAACACTTTAGACAAAGCTTAATTTGCGCTTGCTTTGCGCGATTGAATAATAGTTCGATAACTTAAATCAAATGAATTTGAGCAGTGTATTCCATCTCCTAAAAGGCCTTGTAGTTGCGCTGAAGGAGCAAAAATGATGATTTGTTTCTCGTTCAAAGTTTTCTTGCTGAAGAAAGTTTTTCCTCCAGGGTTTCAATATTTGACTGATAAATCAAATCTTAGGAATTCCAGTAAAACATTCAGCTTCTCAAGTGGACCACGCAATAAGCTGTAAGGGCTTCGCAAAACTGGAAAATAAAGCATCGAGTGCGAAATTCACTTTTCTTTTGGCTCTTATGAAGCACTAAGAAGTGCATTCAAGAAGCCAAAAACATTATTGGAATTCTTGAGATCATCTATCGTCTGGTTTCTAAAACTACGAGAAAAAGGCCCTGCTCAGCAAGAAATCTTCGAATGAGAAACAAATTTTTTTTTCTGCTCTTTCAGTGCACTAACAGGACCTTTTCGAAAGTGAAATACACCATTCAATTTTTTGATTTACGCTATCGGGTAGTTATCTAAATATTAGTAACAATCAAAAAACACGTTTTTCCTCAGTGGATCGAAGTGAAGAGAGGATAGTTAAGGTGGTCCATTCTTTGCGAAACCAAATCTTCTTTTGGTTGTTGCAACATAATACCGAGTCTTTCATAAAAACCAGATAATCATTGGAAATCTTAAGATTTGATTCATCGATTGATTACTGTAACTCCGAAGGAAAGATTTTGCTCAGCGAGATCTTTCAATGAGAAATGAAACTTTGTTCTGGGTCTTTCAGCGCAATGATAAAACTTTTTTGAAAATGAGATATACCATTCAATATTCTTGGATTTGTGCTATAAAGCGACTATTTGAACATTGAAAAGGACCAAGAAATAAGTTTCCTACAAAGGGTCGAATCGGCGACCAGATAACGAAAAAGTACCGTTGGATTTTCTGATGGATTACCATCATCGGCGTCAATGCAAAATTTCTAATGATATTTATTTCACAGGTATTCGTCGTTGACTGAGTTGTGAGTATTCATAGAGAGATTTTGTAAATCGTCATTCTCTCAATAACGCAATATTCAATGACTGTGGTCGATTCTTATTCTTGTATTTTCTAATTCAGGGTGGATCTATTATTTCCACACCGCGAACCATCGATATGACAATGTCGAAGATCACTCCCATGCCAATCGTCCGTGTTGGAAGGAAATCAGCTGCAACTGAAGTCACCCAAGCACTCAATGAAAGTGCTGCTACACCCGATCCGGGCAGGGTATCCACAGCTACTACTTGGGCAACAGCCATGGCTGGAGCCTCCCTCAGAATAAGAGACCGAAGAGATATAGGTCGAAGTATGTGATTGCCTCCGACAACTTCACCTACAAATTTATTACGATGTGATAAAATCAGATGCAACGAATTTTTTTTCCCAGTAAATCATTAGACTACTGTGTGATTTTTTAGAGATGAATAAGGTGGCTCCAAGTGCAACGATCCACGAACTTGCTAATGAGGGTAAGGTATCGGTCGAGGAAGAGAAGAAGAATATCAAGACAGCCCGAACGAAAAAGGTTAGAGTTTCATCACTATGTGGGCTAATCAACTGAATGACCAACTATGATGTAAATCACAATATTAGTTTCATAGAATATAAGCTAATAGAATCTATTCAGGTCCAAATATTATGGTAAAATGTCGAAAACGGCCGAACATGGTTTCATGAAAAGAATTAAGAGGGAAGAGAACAATAATAACGACAGGCTTTAGAGGACGACGATGACGAAAAACTTTTTGACGGCGACGATGAGGACAAAGCTTCAGTACTGCCTGAAGCTTCATCGGTGCGTTCATTACGTATTCACTATCCTCACTATTCACTATTTTGCAAAGATAAGTCCTTCCTCATGTAAGTTGTAACAGTCATGGACTTAGATGACCATTACAATAAAAGGAATTGTCTACTCTCTTGCGAGTAATAGCGAAGCGCTGTTTTGAGGAACTTTTTGCGTCGAGTAGTAAAGGGAAGTGACAAATTCCCAGCAGTCGCACTTTTGATGAACTTTGGATCATGCCTGTAGGTTCTTCGAGGTCTCAATAGGTTCTGCTAAACGCTTTACAGCAATCTGAATGATATAGAAGTGAGAACAATCGTCACATAAAGGGAAAGTTGCAGAACTGCCAGAAGTTCGAGCATTTTTGCTACCTTTGCCAAACATGAAAAACCAACCAGTTTACGACGATGGTCTATTCAGAGGTCTCAGATTCTCATATAATTGAGCAGATTGGATCAGACGAGCTCAAATCTGTTTCGGTCTTACTCTTATTATTGAACCTGTAAGGCTTTATTTATACTTTTTTGTTCACAAACCCATTCCAAAAACATACAATTTGGCTTAGTTGTTGAAAAAATATTCAGATGTGCAGTGAACCGAAATGTAGTGTCCGATTTGCACTTTGATCTTCTTTATATGTTTCGACAAGAATTTCATCTCAGAATGATGTGCAATGTATTACATGGCAAGCGAAGCCTGTTTTATGCAGTTTTTTGCATAAAACTGGATTGCAATGTGTGTCTGACGGAGTTTATGAATTAGAATTTTAGTCAGCAAAGCAGCAATTTCCAATTTCAAACACGATGTGCTGCTCGAAATATCAATGGCGAGGGATGAGGAGCTTAGTCAAACGCGCAGTAAAACGTTGCTTTGGGAAAATATTTCGTTAAGAACTCAATGTTGAGATGATGAAGCGAACAGAAGCCTTTTTGCCTTCTACGAAGATGACTTGGAAGTATCGCTAATGCAAATGCGCACACAACTTTTCTAATTTCTTTCAATGGAATCTAATAGATTTATTTCAATCGTTTTGGGGTATTGGAGAGGATTTGAAAGCCGAAAGAACTCGTCAAGTGAATGTTACACGAATTGGTTGACAGTCAACGAGATGATTCTTTTGCGCAGCTGGAACGACCTGTTTCTCGACCATAACGTGAACTACAATAAGAGTTGGATCTGCAGCGATATCCCTCGACGATCGGCTTAGTGGATTGACCGCGATTTTTTTTGCAGCATGGTTAGCGGATGGTTCCATCTATCACAACTTCCTGAATGTTGGTGAAACTATCATCGCGGAGATGTGCGTCCAGCAAACGATTAATTTCACCAAAAACGGCTGTGTTTTTCATTCGCCACCAGAAATGGATTATTTTTTACAAAAACGAATCGCCACATGTCGCTATTGGCGTTGCAGAAGTTAAACCAAGTGAACTACGATGCTCTGCTCCGTCCACCATACTCGTCAAACATCTCGCCTGCTGGCTCCTGCTTTTTCAAAAATCTTGATAACTGTCTGTCCTAAAAATACTCTAAGAGCAATGCCATGAACGATATCGCTTTCAATCCAGATTGGTTCTTTTTAAATAGGAGGGAACAAATGAAAAGCCGATCTCATTCGCTGGAGAGGAGCTTTTCATAAGGATATTAGTAATCATTGGAAAGGTGAGACTTGAGGCTACAGCCCCACGTCGCCGGTTTTTCTTTTTAGTATCTTAGTCAATCGTTTTATCCGGAGATTCTTTCAAGGCGAAGGAAAAATCCTCAATTGAATAACAATAAATTGATCGTCCCGCCTCTCCTCGCCCCTGTCGCGCCCCTACCACGCCCGTCGCTTTGTCAGATAGCTAGCAAAAATCCTGCCGAAAATGTAAAACTCGATCTTATTTTCCCTGTAAAGTCGTATTTCAAGAAAATAAGCACGTCGCTAAAATCAGAAGACATTACGTTATCAGATGATTATTGATAGTCTGGAGAACGAGCTTCAAACGGCGAGATTTAAAGCACAAATTAAGAGACCAGGCAGATCAAAACACCAAAAACTCTTTTCGAGAAGGAAAGCTTTCTGAGTTCTTTGGAGCTTGGGCTACAGTTTGAGCACTAGCACTCTGAGGAAGGAGTTTTGTCCAGCGAATTATAAGCGAGAAAAGAGAAAAACACGTGGTTTTATGAAACATGATTTTACTTTGAATTTTTCAGCGTTATAAAGGTGTGTTTTGAAACCCGCGGGTGGGGCTGTAGCCAGAAATTTTTTCAGAGCTTTCCACTGATGCCTAAATTTTCCACAGAAATTTTCTGTTCAGCGAAAGAGATTAGTCTCTAATTTGTTCTCTTATAATCAGAATGAACCTCAGGATTTCAAACATTTACAATAATATAAATTTTCTCTAGTTGGTAAAAATTTCTGGACTTTACTGGCTTTCACTCTCCATAAGAAAGTTTATTCTGATGAGAGATACACTACTTTGAGAATGTGAATGCAAATTGAGCATCAATCATAGGAACTTTATATTTAATCTGAGAAATCTCCATGAAAGAGTGGTATGGTTAGTATTCTTAATATTCCTATTTTTACCAAAGTTGATGTTGTTTGTGAGGTGAGTTTTAAACTGTCTAAGAAGGGTAAGCCACATTCATATTGTTACAAATAGCTGGTGTTCTTCTTCAGCTGCCGAAGAAATCTCAAATCGCGTTGCTCTCTGAACAACTCCAACACAATCTGAGTGGTGGAGGACGCACGCCGTCTATAGACTTGTCAGTGACGGTACCGTACGACAGTGATGACTTCGAGTGAATATAATATAGTTTCGTCATCTACTTTTGTTTATTTCTGTGATTTCCATTGTTGAATTGATTTATTGTCTATTCAACTGCTTACAGCTTTGCGTATAAATTCAGCCGGAAGCGGTTTTGTGACAGCCTCCTCATTTCGATATGTTCTCCTTTAATATTGTAATTCAGTCAAGGTTCCAATACTAATCGTTTGTCTTTGTGATCATGTAAATTTTTGATGGCTCAGAATAAATTTTTCAAATTGCTCATAAGCTATCTGAGCATTACGAGATTTTCAGAGCCTTCGACAACATAGCTGTTGAAATTTATCCCGCAAATTGTTTCCCGAGCTTTTAAGGCTAAAATTGATTGTATCATATTTAAGCAGTCACTCGACTGATCCATGGACTGATAGTAATTGCGAAAGTGCTGTCATCCTGTAACAATAGTAGTTGCATGACTGCAGATTTTTGTTCAGATTCAGATTGGAAAGGTAAAGTATGTCGTAAACGGTATAGCATGAATATCTTGGAATTCCAATATGCCTGATAATCATTATTTGAGCCACTCATGTCAGAGGTCTGTTCAATAAGGGCTGACTTAGAGGTGTATTGAATTTGAGCCGTGGTCTTAAGAAAACTATAAGTCAGCCCTCATTGACAGACCACTGACATGCGTGGCTCAAATAATGATTATCAGGCATATTGAAATTTGATCTGTGGTCTTCAGAAAACACTCGAAACAAATGATATAGATTTCTTGGAATTATAAGGGAGATAATGCTATTGCCATAAACTTTTTTAATCAAACATTTCTAACTGGTTGGACACATGAACATGTAATCCGGTTTGGTAGTCATTTGTGATACTTTTCTGCCATCGGAAAGCATTTTTTGCGAAGGCTTTCTTAGACAGAAGATTTGTACTAAATTATGCGAAAACTTGAATCCAACGCTTTCAATAATGCTTTTGTTTTGCAAAGTCTTTTTACTGCGTTTTAAGGGTGAAAATAAAATCGAGATTCACGTTGAGCGCGTTCCGGCTTCCTTTCGCTGAAGAGAGTTTTTCCCTAAACTTAATAGTCATTCGACAGCGGAAATCTTGAGAATTCTCAAATCACTCTTATTTTCCGACAAGACCTTTTTGTTGTGCCGTAGCAGCGAAAATAAAATTTAGTTTCACATACGGCGCGCACTTCTTGTTGGCTAGTACGAGTGGCTGTGTATCAATCGCGCAGCGCAATTGACATGTGGCACGCGAATTTCGTTACCAAATTTCACATTATATACCTTGGAAAAACTCCAGACAAAAGATATGACTCTAACAGTCCAAGATTCCCTCTGCACGTTCACATGCTTTTGACGAATAGGCTTGACTGTTTGAGCTTAGGGTTTAGCAAAGGTTGATCTGGCAGAATAATATGAAAGTGAAAAGGGTAAGCCCGAAGATCGACAGAACATAATTTATTCTACAGCTACGATGCGAAAACCCAGAAATCATTAAGAGGGGAAAGATTCTCAAATTATAACGAAAATACACGCAACTCTTATAAAGTACAGTCATATTTTTACTGCTATAGCGCAATAAGAAACCTTTTTTGAGAACAACCACGCTCTTAAAATTTCCGAAGTTTAAATTTTTGAACGGTTACTAAAAGTCTGGTGGAAATCTTTGTTAAAAAAAGGTCCCTCTAAAGAAAGCTTTCATTTATACAAGGGCACCTTAGAGTTATCATGACGTACAACGCTACATCGGAGTAAGATATGAAACGGCGGCAAGAGTTCCGTGAGTAGCATCAAAAGTACTTAATGAAGATACGGACATGCGTTTTGTTCCAAAAAAGGACGTTCTGTAGTCTTTAAATTAGGAATCTAAAATTGTTAAAATAGATTACGATGAGTAATGAATGTCTTTTTCAAATCAAACCACCTATGTGCACCACTCAGTAGACCGTCACCTTATTTCGGTTTATCTGAAGATAGCGTGCGGTTGAATCATGATTATCAAATCACCGAAGTCAGTGCTTATTTTCTATGGGCCCACTGTTTTTTGCAGCTCTGCCGTTCAGATAAGAAAAACGGCGAATTGCTATATCGTATTTTGACACTATGGAGTCCATATCAAACGATATAATCATCATTAAGTAGGCTTTAATTCGTTGTTTTAGGCGTAACTATAGGGCTAAGTGAGACGAATTTCATTAGGACATCAAAAACATCTCAATTTATTCCGCGAATCATAAGATTGCGCAGACGCCTATCTCTCCATTTGTTATTACAAACAGCTTCAAAAGTTAATGAATTCCAGAGAGATCAGCGAATAATAGAGTATTGAAGAAAAGAACATTTGAGAATTGTTGATGATGACTTAACGGTGTTATCATTCTTCAAATTAGTTACTATCATAGAAGATGATATAGAAGCCTATATAAACTCAATTAACATTCCTCAGAGTCATTTTTTACTTTTTGGAAAATCGAGGTAAGTAGCCTGTTATGTACTTCATTTCTTTGGTCTAACTACCCGTGCGGTGACATTTTAATTCGAGTATCTCAGGTTTTTCTTCACTATTTCAATGGGTTCCAACTGTACAAACGATCCAGATATGCCAAAGGTAATGATTCTAGCTTCTTCTAATGAAAGCCGTAACATCACCTGTATCACATGTCGTACCGTTGATCGTCGACTGACTCGAGCGAGCACCAGCAACACTTCCATTTTTCCCTATCGTGTACAAGAGTAGCACAGAGGGTCCTGCTCACCCTGAGAATTCCATCGGGTCGGTGATCCTCCTGTAAAGCGCTTAATATCCCGAGGAATCCAGTTGGTTAACGGCTCTCGTCCATCAATTGTCGTTGAAGGGGTTCACGCATCCAGCCCACCTTATTTTCAATATTCTGGCGTGTAGAACGGCATGAAAGCCGCAATAAGAGATAAACAGTGATTATAATAATGACAATGAAACAGGTTGGCATGATTGTGACTCATAAGGCGGGTCGTTGGAGGGTCCTGAGGAATATCGCGTCAGGACCATTTTCTGATGTCTTCATTGTCGAAGATGAGAACTCATCACATAAATATGCGATGAAATGCGAGAAACAGGAGGGTAACGTGAGGTGCGTGTAGCAAAAATTATACATTACATTCATAAAAAATTATCATTATGTAAGCTTTTTGTAGACCGGTATTAAAACTCGACGTCTTGGTGTTGATGGCGGTCCGAGGGCACGTAGGATTTCCACTATTCATAGCAGCTGGAAGAACAAGCACAGTTAGGTGAGCTACTTTAACGCACCGTTCTAGAAAAACAAAAATTAAGAATATGTGAAAAGCAATGAAAACAAAAGTAAACAAGCGATATCCTTAATTTTTAAGCAGAGCATAGTTGACAATTCTTCAAAACCTTATGTTAATGTTAGCGGTGATATAGTCGTCACAGGCAGTCCACTGAGCAGTATCATAGCAGCGGCTTATAATGAAAATAAAATGGTAAAATCCTGTGCTTGAGAGTTTTTTCCAAGCCTTCCGATTACTATATGCATTAACGGTTTTGAGAGATCGACGGTACAGCAGCATTCTTGTGGGCTCCGACAATTTTTTAACCTCTTCACTGTCAGCCGTTCTCCGTGGTGTACCATGCATCTTTGATTATGTCGCTTCATTGATGGTATTCTTGGAAACGAAGCAGAAAGAAGAATTTCACAGTAGACTTGTGCAAGGTGAAGAGCCCGAAAAGAAATAGATTGTCTCAATAGGGTCGAGAAAAAGTCAGTTTACATAAAAATGGTCTAATTTGATCCTCTAAGTGATTATACAATACGTTTGCATGAATTATGTCATTACGAAACATGACTATCCTGATAAATAGTGCATTTTCAACTTAACTTTTTCCACCTTCTAATTCTCTTTGGCTGTGAAATATCTCGTTAGTGGCCGTAAAGTGCGCACTTGTGTAGTTCACTTTTGCTGAGGGAGTAGCTACTGCTTATCAAAGCTATAAATAAACTTCATTTGGTATTTCAGATGAATTTTCCAAAGTGTTTTTGTATTAACTAAAATTATCTATATTCATTTGCATTCCTACCTTCCGAGAAGCTCCGATTAAAAATTTGATGCTTGGTATCCAAACAGTTAAACTAAATCCCATGTTGATTCTTATCGATTTCAATGAAAAGTCTTTGATTCGACGGGTCTACAGCAGTGATATACAACCTCAATTACTCAACCACAGAGAAAGTCTGGACTTTGGTAGCCCATGACTACCATTCTTTTCTTTTTCCTCACACACGTCAAGCACAGGACCAATTTATTAAGCTGATTTGCGTTCAGAAAGCAATAATTTAAATAAATGTTCTTCGATAATCATTAATCCATCGTTCATCTGAAAATCCACATTTCTATGTTTCAGTTCACTATATACAAAAATTATTTTGAAACAAGTTTATAAAAAAGTAATACGCTTCAAAACCGCAATGACCTCTAGTGAATAAATAAAAGCTAATGTTTTGAGTTTGTCAAGGTCTCGCTTTCTCAAATTTCAGAGTTATCGAGAAGTAACTAGCAGCTGTCAAAACATCCTTTCTGCCGATCTTATAATTAGGGACATGTTTAGATATTGTGTTATGCAGTTAGTCGGTCCAGATCTAGGGAAGTTAAGAAGAAGTTTCATCGATAAGAGGTTACTACACTTCCAACTCCCAAACTTATTCCTGCATACTTTTCTCTAGCAGAATTTTCTGGAAAAGCTGTGATACTAACTGATTTAGGTTTTCTGTTCCAACAGCTCTCAGAGTACTACAACAAACATTAAGTAGACTGGAAGTGCTGCACGACGCTGGTTGGCTTTGTCGGTAAGAATTGATGCCTAGGCCAATCTAAAACCTTTGACATATTTTTTTTTCTGGAATGTGGGGATTTTATTAGATGCGATCGTTTCTTGTGACAAAAGACACCACCTGTCTTAGAAATTTCTGTTTTTCTAGGGATGTTAAAGCACCAAACTTTGCTGTTGGTTTAGGACGAGAAAGTAGCGTCATATATATGCTGGATTTTGGCTTTTCAAGAAAGTATAAGTAAGTCATAGACGAACTTTTCACTGTGAAAGGAATGGCAGAGAAAACATTCATAGAACTACCGTTTCTTAAGAGGCAAAGAGATTTATCCGGAAGGACGACGTCTTCCATATTGAGGCCCTAATCACGTATAAATTTCTTCCAAATAATACTAGTTATATTTTCAGCTAATACGATTACACCTACTTCAGTCATTCCCATAATTAGCAAAATTCTGCCTCTAGTGGAGACTTGAGTCCCATCAATTGTTAAAGTATGGAAGAAGCGTAGAAACATAATCTTGCTATGAGTGCTACAGGATTGTAGGGAAGCCTTTCTGAAGAACAAGTAAATTTTGAACTCAACAAAATTTCCGCTATTTAAAGGTCAATAAGAGTCTAGAACAAATTCTTTGTTTGGCGAAATATGAGCGTGATAATTATAAAAACGCGCAGCCCGTGTACAACATGATCTTATTTTGTATTCTTCAGCGCTGTCAGAAGGCTCTTACAAAAATCGAGCGCGAATTGTAGTCACCGGAAAATTAAGCTTTTCACTGTTGATTGTGGAACCACAACTCTCCAATGGCGTCGAAATCTTGAATTGACAAGTATAATCGTTGAATTTCAAATCATTTTGATAACTACAGCAGAGAAAAATTTAATCGCTAATTGTATGTGACACATCTACAGACGATCATCTACAGCATCTTGCTCTTGACTGCACTCCATCAACTTTATCTCATTTGATTCCATTTATTTGAGACGTCACCTAATGTTTGATGCATTTCAACAAAATTTCGAAAAATTTTTCGAAATATCAAAAACAAGCAGCAAAGAGGTTATTCTGTCACAGGATAAACTACAGTGGTTGTGCTTGTGGTTTTAAAATCGAATGATCTCGATCTGCATATATACCTGCTTGCTTTTACTGGAGTAAGGATGGGCCCTTCATAAAACGTATGGAATGAGTGGCATAAAGAAAAAAGATGAGAAAAGATCAAGCACGAAAGTACGGAGACAAATCAATGTAGTGCGTTGCTGATGCATCGAAAAAAAAAAACGATTAGTGCAACAGTTCAGATGAACACTAAATGATAACTTGACTCAATTTTATATTCTACTTCTTTTCTCCCGACACAAATCATGAGTTCGTTCTGAAAGGGGATTTAGGTCGATTATTCTACATCAAGCGAAATTTCTTCGATAAACTGTTGCATTCCAACGGTTGTCGCATTTTCTCGTATGCTTTTTTTTTATTAATAAACTGCTAAGAACCTAACCGGCCTACGTAATTGCTTTCGAACACAGCCTTCAAAACAATTGAAAAATCCACCTGATTTAGAGATGAGCATGGAGAAATTATTCCACCGCGAAGTGCAGCAGCACTTCTTGGAACATTTCAGGTTAGTGTCGCATTCGAGAAACTGAATACTTTAAAGCCACAACTTCGCTGAGATATATGAGCAAAACTTCTGGTCTTGGGTGGGCTTTGGACCTATTGATTACCCTCTCTGTGAGCCTACGTGCCATACACCATACGAATCGATACCCTAGTGCATTTCTTCAGCTTTATAATAGCCTTTCCAGTGTACTCACCCCTCAGTCAGTAATCACCTCTAAGTATGAAAGATCTGCAAACGTAAATCGACACTGGAAACGATTTACGCTGAAGTTACTGTCTACAACAATCCGTTAATTCTTTTTTTACTGCCTAATGTTTTTTCGTGGCAAGATGCGGCGTCATCTCTGCATGATTATGGATGAATTTCACATCATATCCTACCACGAATAAAGGATACGCAGCTATTAAAAACTCTAAACAATTTTATCTTTCGTAAATTTCTACGAAATTGTTATTTTTTTGCAAAAATTTCACGCAATTTTGGTAGAACAGCCAATATTTACTATAACTTCTTATCAACGCACCACATTTCCGTCAATTCTCTGCAAATATTGATCTATGTAGTAAATTGGAAAGAAAAGATTGAATCATTAATCAACTTTTATATATTCAAAAAAAATATAAGCTAGCTTTTTTTTTCGAAAATCTTAAGAAGAAGCGAAGTACCCCTGATTTTTGAGGGGTGGAAAACTTGCGCATGAGCCGTATATTCTTCGAAACGATGGCTGACGCTTCGCCAATTTTGCCTTCGTTGTTACTTAGACATACTACAGCATACCATACCTACTATATCTATTATAAATCAAAAATCTGTGCTCCAGTACACCTCACTCGCTAGCCATGCTCACCAAGATCAAGCGCGCAAAGACGACTTGGAAAGTTGGTTCTACATGGCAGCTGAGTTATTGAAAGGTTTGACAATGTTATTGTTTGTTATAAATTTTTCATCCTTCAAGGAAACTTTTCTCCATTGTGCTATAAATTTTGTTATCTAGGTCCCTTACCATGGTCAAAAATCGACGGTCATAAAGATCATAAATTAATAGGGGAGAAAAAGCGACGTATTCGGGCCGAAGGTCGCGCCGAGTTCATGGAAGGAATGCCGGCCGAATTCGACACCATTCTAACGATGATCGACAATATGGAGTGAGTTTAACTGAAAATTCAACAAAGATAGAAGGAGCCTGAAATGATGACGCAGGCTCTTTCCAAATAATCTGAAGTAATGCGGCCTCGGAAAGGACTTAGGTAGCAGCAGGGTTAACACTACCCCAGTTAACCTCGTTAATTTGATTAACCTAAATAACAAGCACCTAATGATTAACGACATTTCAGAGCTCCGTTTTCGTTGTTGAAGTGCAATGTTTAACAAAGGTTTCGTTAGCTCAGAACAATCATCAAAGTCTCATTAACGGCAGATAACATTTTCTTTCGAAAACTTAAAAAAAAATAGCGTTGAACTTATTAATGCATTTGTGGATACCTAATCACGAAGGACATGCCTTCTTTTAATCCAGATACGTGCTGAAATTACTTTTATGAGGTCTTAGAGCTTATGGACCAAAGTTTACATTCAAATAGATACTGATTCATCTAAGTTGTGAGCAGGACCACAGCAATTTCACCACGTCGGCATGATCTAAAGAAAGATTATGCCAATGCCATGGCAATTAATCGGTCTTCACGATGACACTTATTCAGTCATACTGACTCGTCTGCATATTAGAAGGTAATCGTTTTCCCTCGAAAAATGTTCTTAAGTCGTCTTGTGTTCTAAGTGACCGTTTCATCTAAAAGGGCAAGGCATAACAGTGATGGAGGACATTTTTTTTTACGAAGTTGATAAACACCGTCTCTTTTTGACTTCATATATGAGGTTAATCGGAAATTAGAACAGAATTTTAACACGTTTCTTTTCGGAGTGGTATATACCAACACAATTGTTTTTATCAGCGGCGAATAAGTCTACTTATCAGCTCTTGCAAATGATTGGAGTTCTGGAAGCGGTAGCTGCTGAAGGCAGTCTAGGCCTTGGCATGGCTTCTGAAGAGTTTCTAACACAGGGGAAGTGGAACTAGCATTAGTGAAAACAGGTAACCGAGAGGCCTGGAAAATGGACTCAGGAAGTAGTTTTGTCAGTTAGATCGTTCAATGTTTGCAGCATCGAAAGGGCGGAGTGTGTTTCGCCTAATATGATGGTTTAATTTATGTCACACCCATTTGCCGAATTTCTACGACTTTCCACTTCTTGAGTATTTCAAACCAGTTCGAATGCCTGAGATATGTTATCATGGAAGTTAGTGGATATTCAGTCGTGAGTGCATGTGCTTTCACCAAATCCTGAAATCCATCGCCGTCAACAGCGAACAGATGGCGACGATCTCAATCGTTTTCAACGTCGAATCGCAAGTTCAAAAGATTTACAATCCAAGTTCGCACCGCTTGTCGCTGTTAGTATCCTGATCCAAAATATCCTTGCTTTTTTCAGTCGTTTACTTCACATACGTTCGAGTTTGAGATTGTGAACGCAAATTGTCGAGATTACTGAATTTCTGACCGCTGAAAATTGTCAAAAACACAACCAATCGAAATCTGATTACATTTGCCAAAAATGTGTTAAAGCGTTGTATTGATGCACAATACTGTGAATTTTGCAATAAAGTTATTATCGAGGCATGTTCGAGAAAAATTATCTTACAAACTGGACGTCAACACGTTCGCAACGACGTCCATTTCTAGCCTCAGACCTGACGCGGTCGTCCTTCACGAAGGGCTCGTTATCGTCAGAAGCTGTAGCTTTGTAATGTAATTGAGATTTTTATCGTCACTAAAAAGGACTTTATTGCCACAAAATGGTAGACTGAGGCAGAAAAGATTTGAATAAGGCTATCGCTAATGGAATAGCGCCAATACTTCCTTTGATCTAGCGCTTTTTTCATCGAATTGCTCTTGAATGTTTCTATGGTACTTATTTTTGATTGTACATATTGATTTTCGATTTATCATATCAAGAAGCTCACCTTCATACACTGCTGTAAGTGACTAAATAGTCAGTTAATCAATTAATATTATTTTGTGCTTCCGAAACCAAATAATGCGTCATAAATTTTTCAGGTTTTATATGCTCTCTCTCCATATACTATGCAAAAGTCCTTATGGTTTTTGAATATCAGAAAAACATCAAATTATTTTTCAAAAATGGTGCTGCTCAATGCACGCGATTCATCTCATTAATAAATCATCATCCAATCACAACAATGCCTCCATAAAACCCAAATTTTACTAAACAAACACTACATTTCCATTGCGACACGCAGCAAGAATTACCCGGCACGCGACGCAGCAATTGGTAACCCAGAATGGGACACTGCGCACCGAATGGCTTGATTCCACAGCAGCCTTAGATATTAAATTGTTATGTCGAAGAAAAGTCAATTGATCTAAGCATGAAACTCTCTCAAAAGCTTCAATTTTCGGAGTGTTCTTGAATCACCTGATTTTAGACAATGTCTATGTCAATCTAATGTCAGAACCTCGCCAAGCTTATTGTAATCGAACTAGTAAATGGATTAGAGGCGTATTACAAATGTGTACGAAGTTATTGATTCGATCGTACGCAATGAGACATTATGTGGCCTTTCGTTAATTTAGTTTTAAAATCGGTCTCAGGCTTCTGTAGAGATTAAAACAGTAATCTGACTGATTGGTAGGTAACACAAATCATTGTAAAGGATAAATCTGCACTCACTCAGCTCTACGACGTCGAATGAAGTCAAATTTACGGAGCCTATTTTGTTGTAGACCTACAGGAGAGCGCTTTATTCCGTATCCTCAAAGCATGACATCTTGGATGCTTGCTTTCATCATATGCTATAGATTTGCTCTGTTACAGTTTTGATATTTTAGGTTTTATGATCGACCTCCATATGACGCCATTCAAGCGTTGATCGATCAAGCAGCCGAAAAACTTGGTTTAACCCTGCATGAGCCGTTCGACTGGCAGGTAAGCTCTGCATTTCAACAAAAGTGCAGAAGAAATGCGTGATTTCTTACGAACTATCCTATTCTTCAATTAGGACTTACACGAGCTTGGCACTTCGCTTTTCTTGAAATTTGATGGCTAACGTTTCCACGACCCCGCCTTCGTCAGAGCCTGGACGTACGTATTATTGCCATGTATATGGCTAGAGTAATGCCCATGTTGTTTATGTATTTCCAAAAAGTTAATGCTACCATATAGAGAGTGTTCAATAGTAACTGATGTAAAGTACCAATACCAGCTATTATGCTTAACGCGACAGATTCTGGAGGTAGTATTCTGAAAAAAAGATGGCCTTACTATCAAAATAAAACTTATTCGTTCACATCAAACACTCCTTATGTTCGAGCATTTAGTACGGTTTTTTTATTTTTTTCACTAAACAAGTGACTAGTTATTGTGTCAATGACACTTTATCTCTGCTCATCAATTTGTAATTGTGGAAGTAATATACACAAAGGAGTATGTCAGCTAGTAGGTAACCGGCAATGCATATAAGGTTGTTGCCGCGTTCCCATATCTCGAGCTAACCATCTCTTATCACTCTGAGGACGATATATCGAGAACAAACCTCTCTGGAAGATTAGCAGCAAACCGGTATACGGGGGGAGGAGGGTCATGACTCTCTCATAAGTTAATGCCTAGGTTGAATGCGCATTTCATCACCTCTATAACGCTATGTAATGAGTCGAATTCTTGGAACATTTTTTAACGACTGGTCATTATCCATCGGTTTACTTTGTTCTGAATAATTCAAAATCGGAATCGCTGTAGTGCATTCTCAAATTTTTAGCAAAACGTTCGCGTACTTCGGAAAGCGGAGTTTGTTGGTGAACTTGGCGAGTCAAATCTGGCGTCAATGAAAATGGACGAGGATGGAGAAGAAAGCACAGATCACTCCGTGGATACAACTCCAATTGATATCGAATCTTAGACATTTAATTATTGAATTATTACTTGCATGCTATCGAAGTGTCCATAAAATGTCACGAATTGCTTGAATATATACCACTTACTAACTTACAGATAGTAACTAAAAGGTTCACGATGAACAGTTTAATGTGGACAATGAAAGTTGATGAATAAAGTTATTTGCTGGCAAGTAGCTTGTTCAAAGTAATGGAGAAAATCATTGCCTTCCAATAACCCCGCACAAGCCAATGAAACCCAATTTTCTTCCGTCATGGATTTGACACAGTCTTTTCAAACTCTAAGCATCACTTACCAAAGCACACTGTCAACATTGATGAAAAATAAGGAACAGAGGGAAGAATTGCTAGGAATGACGTGACTAGTAAAAGCCAATTAATGATTTCACACATTCATGTAACAGTTCTGAACGAAAAAGTAGAGAGCGAACATTGAGTAAATAGGCCAATCTGCTTGTACTACGAGCAGTCATAATAACGTCTGACAACTATTTTGCAGACAAGCGAAGCCAAGCGCTAGCATGAACAACTTTATGGAATGGATGCAAGACAGCAAGACGAGTAGAAGAACTAATGAGATACACACAACAACTCAAACCGGCCATTCAGACATCTAACCAATAAACTCGAAAGATTCGCGGGAAGTATTGCAATACTTTGTCTGAAGCTTCTAAGACTGCTGACGTTACAATGGTTTAGATCCAACTATTGTTCCCCAAAAGTGCACATCTCATTTGATGCAGTTTACCACTTCTTCCTGGATTGTTACATCTTTCAAGCGATATGTTTCTTCCTCTACGCTATTCTTACATCATCAAGACTGCAATAATCCCACTTTGAACAATTCATCAGGTATATCCAGAGCGATTCGTCTTCGAGTTTTGACTGCTCACATTTGGATAAGGGCCCTCCCCTTCCACCCGTTAAGATTAGCGTAAAGTATGTGCATTGACAGCGCCCGCAATATCTCAGCAAAGTTTGCGGTTCCCATAAATTCACGCTCGATCAGCGTCAACGTGCTAACTCGTGAGCAGCTCAAATTTCTGACGAGACCATTACAGTAAGCCTCTGTACCAGCGCCGAGTTATATTTTTTTGTAATGCTTCTTTTCGAATAACGAAGGAAACTATAGTTGAAGTTAATAATCGGATTTCTTACAATTGTCAGCTATTGAAACTAGCCAGAGGTCGGTCACAATTTCTACACTGCTTCATGTTCTTTTTCTCTCTTCCAGTCGGAGAGTGAGATTTTCAGGCTTTGAATTCGGGACGAATAATGGCCGGAACGTTTTTTTTATTAAGCTGACAGTTATACAGTTCTGACCATACAAAGTTTCTTCATATCCTCTTTTGCATAAGTCAAATACATATACATATTTATTTATACATATATATTTTCACATATAGAGTCATGATCACGCTTCAGTCGATGAACTCAAATATTAATTCGATGAAAAGTAGTTTTTCCCAACGAGAAGGCAAGTCTGTAGGTAACTCATCAGAGCAAAGCTTTACAGAGGGAGCAAAGCCACCAACACATTTTTCAAGACGCGAGCTTTTCACTCAGATGTTATGGTTAAAAAATCAATGTTCTCAGAACTAGCTATCGACTATTCTCGGCGTTGATCGAATATTTTTGTAAATTTCGCATACAGCGAAAGCGAGTTTGTTAGCAGACAAATTATTCAGTGCAATATAGACACAATAATGTAGAGTGGTGTGCAGAAGCATTTGCGTTAGCCGGGTTTGGACCAAGATCTCACTCTTTCCGGGAGCGCGCGCCGAACCGTTGCACTGCTGAGCAAATAAGTCTTGCTACCTTCCTTGGAGGAATGTGAAGCACTTTACTTGTTGAACTCAATTAAGAACCTGAATTTGGTGAAGGAAAGTGCTTGGAAGGCGGTTGAGAGCTCTCAATGACACGAAGGCCTTTGGTCTAGTGTGACGGAGTTATGGCTTACACATTAGTATACTCATTCTCAGTCTAGACCTTGAAAATCATACAGTGGATAGTACTTGAAAGTCCGTTAAGAACAATAGGTCTCATAAAACTGACCTCGAAGAGCTGTCATTACGTCTGTGTTCTCTATAACGATTACGAAGAGTCTGATCGAATCTCAAGGCCATTCTGTGAGCCTTAATTCTTGAAGGGTTGAATGGAGACCCGAACTATATGGAGAAATCGCAAGCAGGTCTACTGATGCATGTCAAAAAGATTTAAGACTATTGTCGTGGACGAAAAGATTGCTCCCATTAAATGTCGTTTATAATGCCGGGGAAGAATTTTTCTCGGAATAGACAATGAGACAGTAAAAGTGGCGGCGATCTGTCTTCGTAAAACGACATAGCGCATGAATATCGATTTCATTTAACAACTGACGAACGAAACTGGCCACTCATGTGGTAAAGTTGTGGACAAATGGATGGGAGATTCTCTATAAGTTACCATACGATACCAAGCTACCACGGAAAGTAGATGAATGCTTTTGCTTCAAGAAGTCTTGTTGGAATAGTCATATTTTTTATTTGGTCACTGATGACTTTTTCAGCCGCAAGAGTGACTCAGAAGCACACCTAGAATACTTTAAATTTGAATTCACGAATAGGAAAATAATTTTTCTATAAGTAGTTATTTGAGGTCAACATGGTAACATAAACATTCATGGTAACTAACATGAAGCACTCCTCGCAACGTTGGACTTGGGAGCCCGTACAACTATCACAGTAAAAGGTGCCTATTGAGTTTAGTAACACTATACATTCAGGAGTTTGCCAAGCCTTTGTCGTTGTGGTCTTGAGGTTGTACAAGATCTAGACTCGCTCACCTTGTGCGTCTTCTGCTCTACCTAGAGTATGGGGAAACTGCCTCAATTCGGAAGAAGATCCTAGGACTACCTTGGATTTCATTCATTCACATTTTCAACCGACTTTTAGAGGAGTTACCGATATCGTATTGCCGTTCATCCTATCTCGCTAATGTGCATCAAAAGCGGAGGGTTTGAAAGCAATCACAGGTAGCTTGTTTTGAGAAACACTTTGAAAACACTGAAAATGCTGGAACTACCTGAAATACAAAAAGGCAGTTCTCGATGAATGTGCAAAATCCGGAGAAAGTATCTGCAGAGATCACCGAATCCTTACTATATACAAGAAAAAATCGCCGCAATCTGGCGCCTATTTCCTCATGGATTAAGCAATAATTCTGGACGAAAAGTTGTAGCAACTCAGACTTTTTCCATGATTTTTTTGAGAGCCACTGAAAATTATGTAAGACAGATATGTCACCGTAACGGTTCTCTCGTCTACAGTGTGTCATCTCTCAGTGAAGAATCGTAATGCATTACGTGCGGTTCGAACCAAGCCCAAAATTTTGAAAAACTTACCAGCCGTTCTCATTGACACATCGGCTCAGCTTTTCACATTATCTTATGTAAGGCTCAATAACGCCATTAGCAACGGAAATCCAACTTTACCACTTTATTTCACGAACAGGGATCTTTCGACTGTTTTGGTGCATCACCTAATGTATCTGCTACCAGACGTTCATAATTTTACAGCCGAATCCACTCCGAACATTGCGAAAATATTAATGGAGGGTAGCTAAGAAAACAGAAATCAAAGTCATGTAACAACAGAGCTTGCTTATGTTATGGTTACAAGTCAAACGTTTGTCTTACTTTCATAGGTCGAAAAGGTCTTCAATTTAGCTCAAATAGTAGCTGTTATGGATTATCTGGATAGCTGCAGTGTTCTCATACACGGTACAGGCAATCATCGGTAATATGCCTGATAAATGTTACTGCGCCATGCATATGATCTCCATGAGCACTTATACAGATACAGTGCAATACACGTATTTCAGCCAGTAGTCTCGTCAGTTGTCGACTGGACCACATGCATGACTCAAAAATAATTATCACGACTATTGAAATTTGATAATAGTCTCAAGAAAACACTGGAAACCAATGGTATCATTAGTAACATACTTGCTCAAAAATGTAGCCTCACCTTTCTAAAACATTGTTATCTCTGTGGCATGCTCAAATGTTCGAGAAGCTGTACAATTTTCTCGAACTTATCACACGCGCTTTCATTTTCCATGTATCGTGGCAGGAGTTTTATGATGCAGACTATTAATGGCAATTATTATGCCTTTCTAGTGCGATAGTAGTTATAGCGAATTTCTTATAACATCGATTAGTCACCCGCAGCGAATACTACCCAATTTCAAGAGCACTTAGGTGATGAATAGTTTTCACCTAAACTCTAGAGAAGTAGCCCACCAAAAAGACGAGTTTTGAAACCTCGTTTATATTCAACATCACAATTATCTCTGCATGAGGTAACGATCTGTGTATGGATAAAAAAATCATTTTTAACATGGTAAACGACTTGATCGGTAAATGAGCAAAAGGAAACAAAAGGCCAGGAAGCGTAGAAGAAAATTTGCTAGATAGTGAAGAAACGGCTGATAACCGCCTTTATGAGTATCCCTGCTCAACTTCTCGATTTTCAATATCTCCTGGCTGAATGCATGGGAAGCTTGAACACTCAGAAGTATATATTGAGCTACCCAAGTGTTGGAGGTGATATAGAAAGGATGATATCAGGAGTATTCCACCCAGAAAAGGCAAAGAAAAGTATCAAGTTCTTGTCTATACGATCAACCGACACTTGAAAGTTAGAGATGCCATCTTAATGCTCGTGAAAACTGCGTTGAGACATCGTGTCATTGCAATAACCGGTATACAAGTGCAGTTAGCGAATGAGATGCTAAGTGGTGCACAGAAAGAAGATCTTAACCTGATGGGGAAGCCTGTTCAGAATGACCATAGAACGAAAATATGACTCTCTTGGAATTTTGGAAAACTAACCAATCGTGCTATTTAAAGATTTATCTTACCTGATATAAGAGAGGTTGGGAAAAGTAGCAGTAAAGGTAGCGGCACTAATGTTTCAAATTGTATAATTCAACGTACGTCCAGGCTCTGAAGGAGAAATCGCTGGAACATCGGCCACCAAGCAGCTGTTACTACTACTGCTACTATTACCAACCTCGCGTCTGAGCAAAGTAAGTTTTTCAAGATTAATATATTGATTGTTATTTCCGGGTAAAGTGAAATCGGAGCTTGCCTAGTATTGCTCTTCATGCACAGACACGGTTCAAGATGACTCAAATTTACTTGTCATGATTAGTATGACTATCTTCATTGTCCATTCGGTGTTATTTCATTTAGTAAATGATATAAAATGTTTGTCGTTCTCTACTCAAAGTATAGGAGACTGAGAGTCCCGACAGGATTAACAAAAGACGAAGAGTACCGCCCGACTGATCAGACCGTCGAGGTCGAAAGATGTGTATCGGGCTCTGTAAGTCGGTTCATTTGAAAGACCACATGACATGCTGGCTCAAATAATAATTACGAGAGATCTTCAAAGGAATGGTTGATAAAGATGAATTCGAAAGACTTTTACAAAGCTGTATACCAATAACAAGAGATTAGATAATGATGGAGAAGAAGGAAAGGGAAAAGGCTGCCCATCCCTTTCGAGAAGATGAATTATCACCTACCTTTGCATGATCACTGTGTTCCTAATTCATTAATTCATCCTATAATCTTCCCTGCTTGTCTAGCTTGCATTTTAGGTTGGCGCTTTTTTCCTTCACTTGTTCTTGATTATAGCGATTTCATTTCTTCCCCTGGAACTGCTCACTCTAATAGTTCGCTGCTCCACTTTGTAGAAACACTGGGTTGTCGAGAGAGTCCAGAAAGTTTTGAATCTTTCGACTTCCTACCTATGATTCACTCAGATGTCAGTGTCAAGTGGATTCCAACAAATCTTACATCAATAGCTTTTTCTTCGGGAGTTCCAACTGTTCGATGTTTTCCGTCACAATGACCAAGTCAGCAAGCATGCTGTCGCTGAATTCTGTTACGTCAGTCAACGAATAAAATTTCATCTACTTTACAGACGTTTACGCATTAGTGTACGAATATGGAGCCAATTGAAACGATTTTACCTATTAATGCTTTATGCATACCTGTTACCTGTTCCAAAACGGAGCTGCCTATTTCTCCTAATTTGAAGTTGCATTTAAGGCGAGGCATGTATTTAGTTCATTAAGCAAACAGAATTTCCACCATTACTTTTCTAAAGTTATTGAGTTGACGCGAGAATGCTGCAAAAATTCCTATTCCGCTAACGTTTCTTCCTATGTCTTCATCATGCCGCATCAATCCATATCCATGCTCCGCAGGGTCATTGTCACGATGTGGGTGTTCGTCGTCCCGTCTGGAAGATTCTACTGAAGGAAACATCGCCCGTACGGAGTACTTTGTTAAGTGGTGGAATTCTGCATAGAATAGACGTTTTCAATTGTCATCATCCAATATGATGTGTTTTTGGCGGCAACGCATTCTGTAGTAGTTAGTTGATTGCTTGCTGACGCACAGTGCTTTGAAGATAATGCAAAGCTAATGCCAGGAAGTGGTCAACCGACACCATGACTTTCTGCGGAAAAGCAGGCATATTGGATAACGGTAATCAACAAGCATTCGTTCAGTATAAAGTAGCACCAATGTTACCTTCACTGGATTATCAACAGGACTTTGATAAAGGAAAACGGAGCAAAACGTTAGGCGAACAAAAAAAAAATTATGTTATCTTTATGTCGGTTTGTCAACGTAGAAAGATAGTGATTATCCTTGCCAAGATATGACAAAAGTCAAGTTTACAGATTTCTCATTGCTGCTCCATCTCTAGATTTATGTAGAGGACGCATGATGTCATTGAGCCCAGAAGTGAAGGCATTGCTGATGTCCAAACTACATTGTAAGAGTGAAATTAAATTCCCAAAAAGCCTCAGACAATTGAAGGACGACGTGATTACATCGGCGAATCATGTTTGGAGTTTTTGTCATATTGCTATGCATGGTCCTATTTTCTTTTGAAGCAAATCTTCGAAAGCTATAAAACCGACTAGACAGTTAAACTGCCTTTTAGAAGTCACATATACGTAGAAAGAATTTGGAGAAACAAAGACTGAAAATGGAAGAATTTGGAGCAAGGAGTGAACTGGCTTTCGAATATTTATTTTCTATTTTATTCTATTGTTATATTGATCCTTCCTATTTCTTCTATCGTAATTATGATAGCCGACTTCTACAACTTTATCATGAGCTTAAGGTTGAAAGCTATCGAGCTTTTATGGACGGCATGCCATCATCGTAGTATGTCCAGTTCGAGCCTCTAATATTTGTCGATGGCTACTTAAACAATGTCCACACCAAACACTTGATGACATTTCGATGGTACGCCAAAATTATACTTGATTAGTGCACTTCACATCGGATTATCCTCCTAGAAATTTACTATAGTCTTCCACTAGCACTAGTCACAACTTTTTATTATTTAACAATTTTGAACACTTTATTATTGTTCTTATAAAGTATCTATAGCTCGCCCTTATTCACATCGCCCATCACTACCACAATAAATCTGTCTGATCGCAACAGGTTCACGTCTCTCCCCCAATGAGAAAGTGATGGCGCAGTCATTAGATAGCTGGCTTTTCCCTCATTTATCCACTGGATATGGTCTAGCTACACTAATGAGCATTTAGAGTAATGAACTGGAAATAGTAAACTGGTTTGTGAATTAAATAGCAGGATCCCAAATGTGTTGTGTTTACCAAGAACAGTATACGGTACTAGACCACTTTGGCGGCGGTTGTTGATAAGATGATAGATGCAACTACAGACTATGGTCTGAAACTTGTCCATAATAAGATCTTTTCAGTACGACTCTTTTTTAATATCAAGTGCTAATTTGAGAGTAAATTCTTATACAACGGCAAAAGTAGCTATGTTTCGATCTACTTCAGGTGGCAATAAGGGAATCATTAAAAGTGTTGTGCTGAATTATTTGGAATTTTTTTTTAAGTATGAGGAATATTTTGAAATGGAATATATGCACTTGCTCAAAAAATCCACTTTTCAGCCCCACATCACCGGAATACACATTGTTTTTGCTTCAAGTCAGGTTGATTTTCGTACCCAGATTCAACATCTCCCAACACCGTAGCTTGTTTCAACTAAATGCGCTAAGTACATACTCCGGAAGAAGTTGCCACGGTTGCTCATCTCGGCCCATTCCATCTCTTCAACAATAACCAAGACACACCTGATAGTTTGCGTGAGTGAGAGATGACCAGCGTTTACGGACCACCTTCTTCAAACCGTTGACGAGCCACTTGACGCGATGTGACCCTCAACGATGTTTTTGTTGTGGTCCCGGCTAATGTGTTCCGACAGCGAAAGTCACTAGCTTTCTCCGCCTACAAGTGTTTTTGCCAGGTTATCTGCTGCCAGACGTAGTGGGCCAATTGTACACTGTACGGACACCAGACACACTCCATCCATGGTGTATCAGCGGTTTATTCACTTTTATCCATCTCTATCACTCGCTAACAATACCACTAGCCGAACATTCCTAGTGGTCGACTTTCCAACTCCATATTTCGCCTCTATTGATTGTTTTTCGCTAGAATATGTTCCAGTTACCAAAAACTGCTTTGCCTTTCAAAGTTTTTGAGATATTCCTCGAAAAAACGATATTTCTCACCCAGGTGCAACGGTTTATAAAGAGCAGCTAATAGAGAATAATTTTTTGACCGTTCTATCATCATTGTTTGAAGCATAACCAATTCTTGAGACAGGTTTTCGGAATTGTTCACAAAACTTACTACCTAAGATTTATGTTCCTTTTGAACTTTTCCATTCCTTTTTCCGTAATCGTGAAGCTGCAAATTGGATTTTTACTCACTAAATTGGATGTTTTCGTTTGTTCAAGTGTTTCACTACGCCACCACTAGCCACTCTCTTTTCTCAAATACACTACTCGTATTTCTTGTCAGCTCCACTTTTTATATATCGTTCTACTTTTACTATTCATCTGACAGTTCCCTACAATATTAGCAAAATGTGTACGCACTCGTAATGGTGGCCAAGCATAATGTGAAAACGTGAATCAAAAGCTTTGTGCGGAGAAATACATCTGCATATCAGCGTTGGGACTGGGTGAGGTGATAGACTAAAGAGATTGTTGATACAGAATCTCCTAGCTTCTCTTGAATTAATCCTCAAGAGTGCAGTCATGATCACACAAAATGCTAGTGGGAGATTTTGAATCCTGCGAGGCCTTCGTGGACAATAAATGCAGGAAGTCGAATTGATGGAAAAAGTGCTGAGATCTCTCCAGTGCGTGCGAGGGATCGTAAGAAAAAGAAAGCTCCAAAGTCACGTGAACAAAATACCATTAGGAAAACTCGCTTGAAATCAAGGAATCTTACAACCTTCATGAAATGCTCGCTAGACAAGGCACTGTCGTAGCTCATTTTGTTGTTCAGTTTTTAGACATAGAGTGAATTCACTCATTTGAAAGACCCAGAAGTTACTACTTCATAGTAACTTTTCTAGCGTTAGTGTTTATTAGGTTGGACGACATCAGTCGCTAAACATCAAATAAGATTCGGATGAAAGCATAGTTGATGAGCAACGCCCTAATAAGCACAGCTAAGCACACAATACTCCCTCTTCCCTGATTTGCATATCCTCGAGGGGTGCAATTTGCACAGCAACCCAGGCAAACCTCAACCGATCCTGCTATCTTTACTACCTGCTCCATCGAGACCAATAAGAGCGCCAAAAGACCTTTTGGGAAGTTTAATGCCAAAAAAACTTCTTTTGGTCCTCCAAAAGATTGCTCATATTCAATGCATATACGATCAATGTATTCTCTTGATCATTCTTCTAAATTCTTAGTTCTTTTTTCATGTAGTAAGTGGTCTGCAAACTTTGTAAAATAGCGATGACATTTCATTGAAACAAAAACAACGAGAGTTTGACTGAAAGAACTACCATGTGGGCGCAAAACATTTTGACTATCGTACCTTCTCAATGAAGGCATTATCCAGACCGGACTAGCCTTTGGCTTTCGTCTTGATCGCGATTCCTGGATCCGGCACCCTTTAGCGAGGTCAAGAGGGCTTAGTGTTAGACGATGACATGTTGCTTACTTGATTATGTCTCTAACTAAGATTCTCAAGTTTCTTACCTACACTGGATGAAATTTCGACAAAAGCAATATATTGAAGGCACATGAAATCGTTTTGGCAATTTATGAACTGATTTACATCACCACCACTGGCTTTTAACGATCAATTCACTAGTATAAAGTAGAGTAAATCTGAAATATAACAAGAAGGTAGCGGAGGAAGATAGATTTTCATCAATGGAATTTTTGAAAGGGAAGTGGCCAAATAAAAATGATAAGTTTGACAATTCATGTTGCCTTTCTGTCAAAAGAGGCTCTGATAAAACTTTACAGTGTTTTAGATTAGAGTATGATAGCGAGCTTTGGATTGTTTCTGATTATCTCTACCATGGTAGGCTGAATCAATTCGTATAGTCAAAGAGAACTCGCAATATTCAAGTGTTACCTTCTAGGTAAAATAAGGATTAGCTCATTTTGAGCTCACTGCTTTGTTACTAGATGGCCTTAACCGACTGATCTGTTCTTCGTGAATAATTTGACTATGCCTGAAAATCTCATACATAGTGAATTTGGAAGTCTATTATAGTCAACTACGATGTATAGGCTCCACCTTCCTCGTGCCTGCACCCTGGATCAGGCCATCGCAGTGGGCGTGGTCATAGTTCTCTGCAGAAGATCGGATCGGAGCGCCATTAGGAGAGCTCTTAACAATTCGTCGTTATCGAAACCCTTCAAACCAGTGCATTAGTGGTTCATCAGAAAGATTCTTAATTGCTGACCTTGTCAGCCTACTTATGATTTTCATTTGATGATCTCATGTAGTGCTACTGAAAACTGCGTAAATCTATTTGCATAATTTCGTTTATTCTGTTTTTTCTACTCACGTCAAAGGTAGTGAGTGAAGTGAAGCCTCAGTCATATATATCTTGCGATTTTTCTTCTTTTAGATGCCGTAGTTTTACTTGGTGCTATTGCCATCAGCTTACTAGTTAGAAACGCTTTGAAATGAATGTTCACCGTCGTTGCTTTGAACTAACAACGAATGTAACCAACCGACCATTGAGTATCGGAAAATTTATTGCCAAACTTGTCAAGAAGGAAAAAACGCTTAGTTGGTGATACTCACTCACTGACTCACTGATAGGCTGCCGTAAAACAATGTATAAGCTCAGTAAACAATGATACCTTTAGTTCCGAGTGTTTCTTGAGGCCACAAATTTCAATATGCCTGATAGTTATTTTTTGAGCCATGCACGTGGTGTCCTATGGGCACGTATACAATGCAGTATACGTATTTCGGCCTTTCAGCCTCGTCAGTGGCACGATACCTTTCCGTTCAGTCAGATCCTCAGGTTTCTGTCCCTAACTTAGAGGAGTCGACGGCGATCGCCGAGGAATTGACTGAAGTAAAAGGCACAGTGCAACTGACGTGGCTGGAAGGCCTAAACACCCATATTACATTGCATAGGTGCCTATAGCAGACCACGTGCATGGCGCAAAAATAATTGTTAGGCATATTATTATCAGCATTGGAATATCCAATCATCTCTGAAGCTGAAATAACTCATACTGAAGGTACTTTTGCTCAACTTTACGCTTTCTGCTCTTTTACTCTTGCTGTTTATCTACTTCAAATTTTCTATAGGCATTTTCTTTCCATCTGACTCTATAGATTTTTCTGATACCGACACTGCCTTTCTCATTTTTTACTACTCGATTTTCTCCGTTATTGGCGACTTAAAAAGTGTCACCGCAACCTCATCAGCAAATCACTGCAAGCAGCGAATCTTTTTATGGAATGGAAAAAGAACAGGAGTTTGACTGTGTAAAAAGAATTTTAGTACTATAACCATACTATTGCTTTTACTTTATTTAATCGCTTTTTGCTACGTTTAGCCTCACCAGAAAACTTTATTGCAGAGTCGAACGGATCATCGTGAAATAAATTATTATGTTGGCGGAGTCTGAAGGCCGCCATGAAGTGTTTTAATCGATTCCATGATTTCGATTGTGTCTAAGGTTTCGCTAAGAATCTGGGTTGCAGACAGCTCATGAGAAAATCATTGCCCTAGACACATGCAACCAACTTGACTTACGCCTAATCGTTTCTTTAATCGCCTTTTTTCTGGCGCCTCTCCGACAACTAAGTGGCGTGAGTGATACCACATAGATCGCTAGTGTTTTCCGCCGTTTGTCGTCGAGCCAATTATTCGCCTATTATTCCTTCCTTTTACGAAAATCAAATAGTTCTAGGAGCTCACAAAAAAACATGAAACATCATAACGGTTCAAATAAAGACTTGGTTGTTCAAGCAAAAGCTTCCATGAGATAAAAAGCTTGAAATAGATGAAGATTTCAAGATAGACTCGTTCACACACCAAAAGCTGTTGGCTACCTGTTCTGAAGATATGAGAACTTGCTAGAGCGGATCTATCGATTTCTTGGAAAAATTATTGGATCCGATAAGCAGGAATTATGCTCTGTCACGGGATTCTTTTTAAGATGGGGCTTTCAATTATCAAGGTAGGTAATCATGACATTTTTTTTTGATAGCACAGAGATACCTGGTTTGAGCATCGGCGAATGTTTTCATTCATAGAGAAAAGAGCGAATAGTTAGTGCGATATTCGATACATCGAACCGCACACTGCTATATACGTCACTATCTAATATGAGAAAGCTCTCTCTATATTATATTGTCATCCTTCTTCAGATCTTTTATACCTATTATTGTTCTAGTGGATAAAAAATATTATGTTCATTTTATTCAGTTCACATTCATTCATCTTCTTCCCTACCCGAGTCCTTTTTCCTTGTTGGTCATCTCTTTTACATAACCCACCACCGCGCGGCTCCCAACACTTCATCCATTCAATTCGTTCCCTCGTATTCATCCTTCACAGTGATCTTTGAACACTCGATTGTTGTTTTGACTTCCGAGTGAGGATTTCTTTACGAATATCGCAGGATGCTCTCCTTTAGAAATATCGCAGAATGCTCGACGAGACGGCTCACCTTTCGATCTTGCAAATAGCCGAGTAAGGCTTATTCATTTTGGTTATTTTTGCCGATCTTTTCTACGTATTCCTCGTTTTCATTCCCCTTTCATTTATTCAATTATTCTGTAGACATTTTTTTTCCTTTTTTTTCGTCTGACTCTATCGCTTTCAAGTCTTTTCGTAACATTCATTTCGATGGACATAATTACGAACTAGCGGCCGACCTTCTGCTGTCCATCTCAGGCCGGCCGGCCGACTGGCCTTGACAGATCCTTGCGGAGGTTGGAGTAGTTGTTCACGACGTTCCTGTAAACACCTTAAACTGCTCCGGTTCACTCTTTGTTGAGAGTTTCCTCAGACGCTTTTCCTCAGAGCTTTTTATGGGTCTACCAATTAAAGGGTTACCCCGTTTGCGAACTCTATCGCTGATTATGTAACAAAATTACTCCACGACTAAAATTTTTCAGTTTTCAAACCATTGGTTGAAGAATACTGTTTTATTTTGAGGATCTAACAGTTTACTCAAATTTAAATCCGCCGATTGTTAACGACAAAGTACAAGCCACTTCTTAGGTTTCTTATATTTAATGGTAGCCCTATAGTTCCTGAATCCATTACCAATCTTGTTTAGATTTTTTGCAGTACTAGTGTTTATAACTTCACCAACTCTCCTTATGCTACTAAGTTTGAATTCTGTCCACATGTTCATCCAAATTTTTCGTTTCATTGATCTTTGGTGAAATTGACAGATTTGGAAGTAGAACAGATTATGCTCAGTAGTTATTAAACGGTATTTAGCATTTTAAAATGAATATACACGAATAGCAACCATAATTATTGTTGCTATCATGCCTGCTCAGTAAGTAATTTGCAGGAAAATTTGCTAAAAATTGTTAAAATACTAGAAATATTCGTCGAGATATGTCCATAGATAGCAAATCTGCCTTGACTCAGACAAATATATTGAGAATTCCGAAGAATTAAACCTTCTCAGCAGGTCCCAAGAGGTCACAAATTGATTGAGTGTTTATTATTATTTATAGAATTTACATAATTAATGCAATGTACCGCATTGACATATGGCTTTCGAGCACGTAATTGTCTCAATTCCTCGATTCAATCCATCACTTTCACAGTCTCATGAATTTTGATAGAAGCTATCGCTCGATCTCCACTCCGTTCTGCCTCTTTTCCCACTCGGTCACCATTTTCTGTCGAAGAATTCAGAATGCGTAGTCTTTTCGACCTTCCCTATAATTGTCACCGTTCTGATTGTTTTTTTTAGAAGGGTCGCAGCTTAACTCATATGTGTCTTGGTTCCTACTTACTAGTATGGTGACTTTCTAAGCTTATTATACATCTTCTTATTTGCCTCAGGCTTTTTTTCGCAAATTTATGCGACATCTCATATGTTATCTCTCAATATTCCTGAAAATTCAACCTATGAGCTTATGGCAGTAAGTCTCTAGTGTTTCCTGTTATTATTTGTTTTTTCGTCGCATAGTTGTGATGGACATCTTGCTATGGTGGGTGAGAATTCTCAATATGTTCGTAGTACGAATTTACCATGGGATATATATACTTCCTTATATCTATTGGCATGTGTACATACTCATCCTGAATCGGGAAGTAGTATCAAATAGGAATTCCAGAGCAGCTCAATGTGCGCTAAACAGTATGAAAAATTATTGGTTATTCATATAAAGGTTGAATGAAAGCGGGTTTACAAAGCTAAGATGCCCCGTTTATGGATGATCTACATCCCTCCATGTCGTAATATCTTCTAATGTCCAGTGCCCCTTATGTAGACTCTTCTGCTTCGAAGAAGAGGTCACTAGTTGACTTGACAAACAATATGATACAATCATTGTTGTTGTTCTCCTTTCTGAACGCGCGTTTTTTTTTCGCTATAAAGCTGAACAGAAAGTTTCAAAAACTGATACGAACCTATCTTTTTTCTACTTGCATTCATCTCTATCTTCCTGTCCTTGAGAGTCATCATTGAAACGTCTGGAATTCACCTTGAAAATCAAATGACAACCGATTACGAGTTTGGCGACCGCAATAATCTCAGTAATATTATTTGGTTCAATTTTTTCAACCATCGACAAAATCGAACAAAATTGATTTTATCTTTTTTGTGCTTCGCGTTTCATCATCGTGTCATCTGTATACGCTCGTTGTTCTATTATGATTTTGCAACATAGTGCTACTCGTCATAGAATTCATATCACATTTCACATATACTTTTTTCACATAAACGATTTCAGGTAGATCACGATGGGATGTGACAAGTTGATGTGACTACTGCTCTTTTAGTTAGCTATGTTGATATATTATATTTTACCTAGTACTAGTATACAGTAATTCGGTGAACGGTATCAGCTTCACAGTACCTGAATCGGTACCAATTGGCCACGTGATCGGCTATGTGGAAGGTCGACCATCGCTCTCCACTCGTACGAAGTACTTCTTCGTCTATCCGGACGCCATCTCTGAGAAGGTTAGCCTTTTCTAAACTTTCAAATTCTGCTCGATTCTTCATAGCACTGCACAATGATGTCCCAGAGAAATTTCCGTAGAATCCACTGTTTGTCTGAAAGAGCATTTTAAAAAGCTGACCCTTATTGTGATTCCCGAGACCGATTACCGATTGACCTCGGCATTAATCAAATAATTCCATAACGTCCTTATTAAGAAAACACAGACATACATTACTTCCTTTTCTTACCAATATCACTTCATTTTATATACATGTCCTGTCATCACATAGTGGTGCGAATTTCAGCACTTCTTGATTTCAAATCGTTTTTTTCGCACCTATTTGCCATAAATGTTTTCAAGCACTTCGCGTGGTGTATCTGCTGCTACTAGAGTACTTGTCTTCCTTTTATAGAGTTGTAGAATGTTGGACAATACAAATCTCCTTGCGATCCTGAGGATGACGAAACTTACGAATTCCCTTGTGGCTTGGGGAGAGTACTGAGGAAGGTGGCGAACTTTAATTTCGAGCATCCAGTGTGCTCCCACCTCCACTCAGATACCAGTAAAATATCTAGTATATCCTAGTTAGCATAAAACCGCAGCAAAACTGATCGTATTTTACTGAGAAACACTTCTGATTATACGACATTTTAACGAGCTTCAAAATGAGACCCAACTGGAAACAATGACGTGAAAAAAATTATGCAGTGATTTTAGCTTCAAAACATATAATATCTTATCGATGAGATAATTGCATCGTATTAGTGGTATTTTCGATCTTTATCTCAGTATATGGTGCACAAAATTGTATCATGTGACGTTTGACATCAAAATCTCATCTTTTTTTCACTTGTTCGCGCTAATACTGTAGTCTGTAAGACATAGCCGACAATGATGACAGAGAAAAGTATTTCATTCTGGTTCACAAGGCTATTTACGCCTGATTTGCTTAGCGGGATGCTCGTCACCTAACGGCCCTACAAGAAGAACGTAGTCGACCTTGCACGTCGGCTGTCTCGTAATACCGGCAATTATAGACGGTCGAGGAACGCCAGCTATGTGGGTCATTCATTCTTCATGGGCAGATCATAGAAATGAAGTGAGGTAGACAAAAAATTCCCAGCAACATGAAGACGCCTTGGCGTAATGTCTTCTCAGCGCTATTGCTCTCTTCAAGCAGTTCTACGTATCGCAGATCGTTCCACTGTTCATGCGTTGAGAGTTTTCTTCGAAATTGGAGGCGGCCTGATTGACAAGTCCCTTTTTACTACAGCAGAGGTTTTTTAAACTCAAAAATGGTGCCCTATCCACGGGCCAATTTTTGCTGTAGTATGACCTCAAGAAATTCGCCTCGCTAAAGCGAAACCGTTACTGATTTATTTGACAGTCACTGTAACCCCTTTTCCTGGGTAGAGTGAAAATCGGACTGTAGAAAAGGCTTAACAGACTGGTCTGGTTTCCCCTCAGATACTATGATGCAAAATGTGGATGAAACGTGAAATCAAGGCAAGGTCATACAAATAGCCTTGTATCTTTATTCCTTAAATCAAATGAGACGTTATTCTAGAAATCACTTGAAGTTCTTTCCATTAAAAAATCTGTCTGAGACGCACACTTCTTTTTTATCTCTTGTAAAGAATCAAATTTGAGAATAGTTTAGCCACACACGGTGAACTTGGAGCTCATGAATATCTAGAGATTCATTCTATGATGAGGGTTCTTGAGTAGAGCACTTTTAGTTGGAGTCATTTATTTCAAAGCCTCAACCTTACAGACATCCGGAAAGAGCCATGAACCAGATCCAGATTGAAGCTGTGAATGGTTCATGTTTATGATACTGTAATGAAAGGTTTTAGCAAAATCAAGCGTATCAAACCTTTCGTCTTTTGATTTCTGCTTTTCAAGACGAAGGAAAATCGTTTGATAGTCTTTTTTCTACAAAATATTGCCGGCCAAGTTCTCCAGACTAAGTGACGTAGTGAGTAATTTCCATAAATTTCCGTTCCATTATCGTCCACGGTCATGCAGCTGTTCGCTGAAGATGGAAGTGGTTGTCGCTATTTGCTCGGGTGTTTTCGCTTTGTCATCACTGCTCTATCACCGCCATACATTTGCGGTGTGAGATGACTCGGAGGAAGACGTTTGATTTAGAGGCCAAACGGTCGGTCGCAAATAACAGATGTCATCGAATACATGACACGCAACGTAGCGCAGTATCGCTAATGACTCCAATCGGTCTGACTCCTCAGCTTATAGTAGGGCAAGGGCTGCTCGAGGTGGTGTTCTAGGCTTTCCGCATGAAGCTACGTTCCTATCAGTGTGTGACCGAACAGCACCGCATTGAATAAGACTCTGCCTGTGTCTCAAAGCTATCGGATTCCTGGACCTTACGGCTAGAGCGTTATCTTTCCTCTATGTGCTTTGTAGGCTTAATCCTCAATGGAATTCTGGATTGATGTATTGCGCGCAACACGGGAACAGTAGACGATGCATAAAGCTATAGTGTGCGAGATTCCTAGAATGCTAACAAATTCTGATGTTTGTTTGGCTCTACCCGGTTTTAGTATGAGAACCGAGCGTTCTGTCTTGGCATGGAACACTTTCCAAGAGATGTACCTACGAATGTAAATCTCATTTCCACGCCTAAGAAAGACTCTCTACTCTCCCTTACACAAAAACTCGGACAAAGCTTCGGTTGAATAGATATATTATTTTTTCCAACTGTGGTAAGTGGCATTTGGAGACTGAATAAATCTAAGCCACTTAACCATTCATACAAACGACCTCACACTGGAAGGCTATCTGAATTATCGCTGCATCAGATTGGGGGCGGGCGGTTATTGGATTTGCGCGAGCTGCGACTGAGTTAAAACATAACGAGTCGATCCCTGCGGACCAACAAGAAGGTCACTTTGAAAAGCTTGTAGGACTCCTTCTATCCTTCTCTATCTTCATAAAAAAATGACTATTTCCTAGAGGTTCAGCTGGTAGTTTAAGTTTTACTAAATTCTAGTAGCCTTAAGAACACCGAAAAACTTTTGTGAGCTTCAAGGTAGGCAAACTATGATGCAAAACGGTAGAAATGTGAAAAATGGGTAAAGTTCTTCAGAAGCTCTTTACTTTGATATATAAAGTGAGGAGAAAAAGACGAGTTTAATTACGTCTCATTATCGCGTCATGTTCTTGCCTGTATACTTGACCAATTTTGTAGTGACCATTTTGTATCTACCCCAGTATGTTTTCATCTCAACTGATATGACTTGATTTGTTAGGAACTCTCTTTGGTCTTTAGAGGCTATTGTAATAGGGATTTCCAGGTCATATTCCTGGGGAACTAGCAATTTTCAAGAGTTGAGAAAGCATACATGCGGCGCCTGGTACTGATTTACCCGTAGATATATTCCAAAATGAAAATTTTAAACATCTCCCAGGTGGTTGCTATTGGTGTAAGAAGATCCTCTCCGTAGATTGTACTTTGAGAGCAAGAGGCAGCCGTATCGCCATAGGAGAACGGCTAATGGGTTAATATATGCTTACATAGAAGAATGTCGTGAAGTTTTTTTTTCTCTGCGATCATACAAGCCTGATTGCTTTTCATCTGAGAAAATGAGAGCAGCAGCAGGCTGTAATCTCAGGAATAAAACAAAACATGAACAAGAACTCCTACTCTTTTGTACATCTCTAATCTCCTATTTACAGTTTAATGAGGTTTCTTATAGCTAATTAGCATCGATGACAAATCTGGTGAGATCACGCTCATCTCACGGCTAGATTATGAGAAGCATAAAAAGTTCGAAGTTCTTGCTGTTCCAATAGAAGCCGGAGAGGAAATTCAGGTCAGTTGAATGAGAGCTCTGCCACCGTTGTATAAAGCTTAGCCATTCATTAACTATTATATCCAACAGTGAAAAAAGCATGGAATATCCTTGAAGGTTTCTCCACGAAAGACTTTCTCGCCCGATAGAGAATTCTCTATGCGATGTATTCACAAAGGCTGCAACCGTTTTTGAGATTTTGTTACGCCAGTGGCCTGCGCTCTTTTCGGTGAATTCGCTCACCTCGTCAGTTCAACACGCCTTTCTGAATAATCGAATTTCGTAAAAAGAAACAAGGTTCTAGAAGCTTCCGATAAGAGAACAGTGTGTATATGTTATTTGAATACTCTTTGGCGAATGAGCTTGAAGCTCAATGTGTTGGTAGTTCGACCGATAAATTGCTCACAATCTAACAATTCGCCTGATTTTTTGGCATTTTGCGACCACTCCTTACTAAAATAAAGTTACTTATCTGATTTTTATGAGTATGTACAAGCCATAGTATAGCATTATGTTGTTTACTCGATGTTCAAAACCTTTTCTCTGCACAAAAATTGATGAACATTTTTTTTTACAAACGTGTATTATATAGGTTAGTTTAGGTGACAATCGAAGTGGAAGACGTCAATAATCACACGCCGACGTTTCCAAGGGAGAACATCAAGGTACTCCTTGTTAATTTTTACTAACTGAGAGTGGCAATGTTACCGTAGTTCAGCTCGAGATTTCCGAGTTCGCTCGAATCGGTGCCGCCTATCCGCTTCCACGAGCTGTTGATCGTGACGGAGTGAATTTCACCATCAAACGCTATCGTATCGTTCAGGGCAACGTTAACAATGTTTTCAAAGTTTGTTATCTTTGAAATAAAGCCCTAGCATTTCTAGTATCTACTTTTTGTGAACTTCTACAATGAGAACGTAAATCACCCTGAAATAGTGAATTATTGATCAATGGCTGGATCTATTTGAGAATAGTACCAAAATTCTTTTTCTATCTGACCATAGTTTTCCAAAACTATCTGTCACCAGAAGTATCTTGGAGACCTATCGGCACAATGTTCTTGGAACCACTAGGGATTTATCACAAATTTGTTTCATCGACCGGATTTTTCATCTTTGAATAGTGAATTTGACCGAAGAAACAAGGCTAAATAGAAGCTTATCTTTTCTTGTCGGTATCGTCTCCCACTTCGGAATAGTTAGGGGAGAGATGTGTCTTTCGAAAATGCCTTGCTAGCATATAGTGGACAGACCAGAGTAGTATAGCGTACCATTTATGAATGCATGGAGGGTTTATTTGCAATGGAGATGAGGCATTGATTTTGAATTGTTCGTTTGCAGTTTGCACTTCACTAAGTGTGTCTCATCCTTATTTATATGAAATATATCTTTTGGTAGAGCTCAATCGTATTGGAATAATACATCACTATTATCACAAAGAAAGCATTTTTGTTAAGATCTCGACACGTATGGTGCATGGTGATTTGTATGCGGATCTGGTAGTGAATGGACAACTCGACCGTGAATATCGCGATAAGTATGAGTTGATCGTCGAGGCTGTCGACGGAGGAAAACCGCCCAAGTATGCCTCGATAAAACATAGCAAATGCCGCACAAAAAACATCCGAAGCAAAAGTATGGAATACCTAAAAATCCGAGCCAAAGATTTATGTGATTTTTCTATTTACTATAAAACAGTGGAATTTCGCACTTTTGTGAAAAGTTCCACTAAAAATTCAAAGTTCTTTTTTCTGTTTTCATCTGTTCAAATCTTAAGCTTTCACCTCAGAAAAGAAATCGATCATAATTCCAAGAAATTCAAGTTTCCATGAAGCACCTAGAAATTCATACTAATCTTTTTTTGTGGAAAAGCTAGCAGAGTGGTTAGCGACACAGCCCATCAGGAAGCTCTGTGTTGATCCGGCCCTTTCCCGCAACGCTCTCCTTCAATTCACGTGGGTACGCGTTTGTCCAACTATCTCCAAAATTGCAAAGGGAGTCGGCTCGACCATCATTATACGACATTCATAATGAAGACAAAATCTCAAGTAGCAGTTTAAATAGCATGACAAGTGTTCAAAAACCTTTGTGAGCGAGAAATGCAAAGGAACCAACTGAAAACAAAAAAATGCGGGGATTCTCACAACAAATGCGTTTAAAAAAGCATTCAATTATTTCTGTTGGCCCGGTTCACAAATGCCAATCAAACGCTTTGCTTTTTAACCCAACTTACAATTTTTAGAGATTGTTTAATCAGCGGGCGCGGGGTTATTATTGCACTATTCAATCACAAAAGCTGACGTCTCGGTGGGTTAACCTTCTTCACATTCCCAAAAAGTCAAATCAACACACAGTTTGCGGTAAAACACTTTTGTAATCTCTGCAGACATATGAATCATTCGTGTAAAAAGCATCTTTTGTTAAAACCTTTTGTTAAAAAAAACTGGCAAGAAAAGAAAGTTGAAACCGATCATTTTGTTCTCAATAAGTTCTCAATTTTTGTTGAAGATCACTCATCAAGCGCTTTATATGGAGAGGAATGCGCTTGAGTCAAATCAGAAAATTACCATGAGGTATGGCACGAGGTCGCGCGTGATCGCAACACTCTTCTCACGGATGCTTCTTGGATTTTTGAAATTTGTACGAAGTGCATCAAGAGTCTTTCGTACAGTTCTTCTGAATAGCTATGCTAGAATAGTGATTTTCATTTCAAAATATTTCCCGTTATGTCTTTGCGTTATATGTTTGCGTAGTGAAGTGTCAAGGTCATCTTTGAACTTCCCATCTACATGGTCTTTTATACGGACCCCGGGCGGTCTACCATTTTGCCAGTAAAAGCTTCCACATATGCTTCAAAATAAATTAGGTCCGTATTCAAAGTCATAAAATCTTCTTCTCTTTTACCAGGACAATTTATGCAATTTTTCGTTTCGTGCAGACGATTGAACAATCAGTTACAATTAATCAGGCGACTTTGAGTCCACTTCGGTCAAATTCTCTTGACCGGCTCCTTCTAGACATCGTTCTATAACCTTGCTTGTTCTGCTGGAAGTGAATAGCACATCAAATGGGCATGAATTATAAAGGCTTTGAGCAAGGCGAAACCACCAAAACATAAGTTATTGTAAATAAAGACTATATTAACGACTTCGCATCCACTCAAGAAGAAAACAGTGAATTATTGGCGAATCCGAGATTAATAAAGAGTCGGTTCTGAGTATTTATACAACTTCTCTTTTATAGATTAGCAAGAAGCGGTTATAGTTATTCTCTTTTATCGTTATAACAAATCTTATAATGTATATTTTTGCTTTTTGATAAGGTGTAGTTACTTTATGGATTCCATAATATTTGTTTTCATAAAAATCTTTTCTTTGGATACCCTCCCAATACTCAACTATACTGCCCGTTTTTCTACTTTATAGCTGGTCAAGAAAAGGCCATTTTTTCTGACATTTTTGGTTATTTTCTCGAGTGTTTGAAACCGGACTAAATGTCCTTCTCCTGAAAAGCTTTGAAACTTCGCAGTTTCATATTGAAGCGTTTAAACACATTTAACTCAATAGCAACTTGAATGAAATCGTTGATCAGAGTTGGACGACTTTACGTGCATGTGCAAATTCTCGACGCAAACGACAACGCTCCCATCTTCACACATCCTCGATACAGCATCTCAGTACCTGCTAATCTGTCCGTCGGTTCGCAGATTCTTCACCTGAAAGCCACAGACGGTGACGTTGAAGAAAATGGTCGAATCAGATATCGCTTACAAAAGGTAAGCATTTTATATGAAACAAATTCTCGTAGTATTATTTCCAAAGACTGTTTCCAGCCTTTTCGAAGCTTTCGAAGACAAGCTGAATTCATTTTATTTAACCGTATATTGCAGTGGTATAATGTTACAATGAACCCAATAATGTAGAGTGGTGTGCAAAAATATCTACGTCAGCCGCGATTCGAACCCAGATCTCACTCTTTTCGGGGGCGCGCATTGAAGCGTCAGCAGTGCAATAGTTCACTACGCGCTCCCGGAAAAAGTAAGATCTGGATTCGAATCCCAGCTGGCGCCGATATTTTTGCATAACAGTCTACATTATTGGGCTTATTTATTGAAGACAGCCACAACAAATTCTCGTTGCTTTATGCAAGCCAAAGTTTTAACAGATGGCAATAATATCTATAATCTGATAAATCCAATTCGAAGAAATTCTTTACTGAAAAATTACATCAGAATGCTCATAGCAGATTCATGACCTATTCATCATTGTCGAATGCTTTGGTATTGGATAATTCATCATACTCTACGACCAACTTATCTCCATGCGCCATCTATATCGAAGCTTGAGTTATAAGCACATTGGAGACCATTTGTACTGCAGAACTGGGTGTATTAGTACGTGACACGGTAATAGAAAATCTAAGAAAAATAAGTAAGACTTTCGTCTACAAAGTTTTCATGTTGAGAATATTTGAACAAGTATATTATCCAACTGTTTGCTCACTAGTTGATTCATTCACTCATTCAAATAATTAGAGAGATGCTTACACACAAAGTTTTGAAGCGTTGAGTTTGTTCACACTATGAATAGAATCAGCTATTCAGCACAAGGCGGTTGAAGAACACATGGCCTTAGCCTCTGGAACGTTGTTTCCTGATTAATCATAGTTATTTCCACGTACTAATTCGCTCCCGAGAAGAAACTTCCTCTGAATGTGTAACAAAGACAATTTTGGAATATGGATTGGAACATGGAACTGGTACAGAAGTATTGTTTAGAGACTTTTTTCAATAGGAAGGCGCCGTCGGCGAGCGGTTGTATGCTCGTCGTGGCGCACATGAAACTGAGCTCCATCCCCAACTCTCTCCGGTGGTCAACAACAATGCCTTATGGACCGCCCACAACCAAGCTGTCCTCAAGATTGCAGAAGACCCGCTCAACAAGTAATCTATGTCGTTCAGGAAAAAGACGATTGAACGAATTCAGTGCTAGAAAAACTAGGACCTGCACAGAGAAAAGAAAAAACACTGTAATGACGGACCAGTAGAGTGCCTAAAAGTACAAAAAAATGTTCTAAGAAAGCCTGTAGGGTACTACTAGAGGAATTTCATTTAATGCTAGCAAAAACTATTTGTGATTTTTTTCAAGCCTTTAGAAAAAGCACTTCGCATGAGAGCCTCATAAAAATTTCGATTATAAGCTAATGAGACTGTATTATTTCAGATTACAGAACAAAAAATAAAGGTCTAAGAGAATTCGAAAGAGTGGTTCACGTATATCAAAGTAATACTAAACCTAATCCAATAGTTCTGCTAACATCAGTAATGATATGTCGCTTCCATCATTCTGTTGATAGCGTTTTCAAAAATCTAACTACACTAAATAATCATATGCTTCAATCGAATTGAAGCCACCTAGTGGCAAGTTCGTCGTTTAAGAATTCTCATGCTTACAGACGAAATTTGAACACCTACGGCTGGTTTTCACTGTCACCAAACGGAGTTCTGTCTTCGGCAGCACAGCTTCTTCCAGGCACAGTACATGACCTGATCGTTGTCGCTTACGATGGCGGTGTGCCGTCTTTGGAAGCAACCGCAATCGTGACCGTCACCGTACTTGGTAGGAACTGTGGTTGCTCAGCAACTATCTCCTTGTCTACCAACAAACATTAAGTAAAGAAGACATTAAACAAAGTTTTTAAAGGAAACTCTTTCACGGCTCCGGCTGTCGATATTATCTGGTTGACCGACAGCGGCACAGCTCATTTCCTTGAAAATATTACCCTTGGCACAATTGTGGCACGGCTGAGCTTGAATGAGGAGCAGAAGGACTGGTAAGATTTGCTTCATTCAGCGATCTATGTTGTCCTTAAACTTTTTATGAAACATTTCGAGATTATTTCATTAGTATCAAACTAGTCAGTTTCAACTTATTTTGCCAATTTCCTTTCTCAACTTTCTGTTTACCCTGTTGCGGCTAAGATAAGCAGTGTTCATACTTCTAGTGGCAAGTGGCATTGAGGAAGTCGTTGTGTAAATTTCTTCTTTCTTTATGAGTTTTGTTTAGGCGATTATTATTGTGGTATCTCATTGAAAATCAATTACACTATTTCTGAAGTTTTTCAAATATAAGTTTTTTACTCTCGACTGTTCATATATAAAAAAGGATACACTGAATGAAAAAGAATCGATGCCTGATAAGCAATCACAGCAAGTCAGATGACAAAACTCCGACACTACAGTGAATGCAGTAGTAGACAGCCGCTGTTTCACCGTTTCAGGCTTTTGTGGTCGCTGCAACGTCGAGGCATTTTGTCGCCTAAATATCAAAAATACCTTACTAAGTAAAACGTGAGTAGAAATAAGTAAAAATAAATAATATGCAAAGATATTTCATCTTTACTTTCTAGTTATGTCCTTAATTTAGTTCCCATTCAACAATTTTTTTAACACTACTTCTCGGAAGTATTAAGTTTGACAGTAATTCGGTTAAAATTCTGAAGAATTTGAATCATAATAAAGCTCTTCACTGAATAATTCGAATAATATTCACACTTGATAAACGAGTAGTGTTATATGATTGGTTACAGCGTAGTCACTCTGTCTGGTTGCCCATCGTTGTGTCTTCGTGAGAGTCAATCATCAACAGTGTACCTTCTTCTGGTTTGTGGTGCCTTTGACCGTGAATCCTCACCAGAATATCATCTCAAATTCAGTCTGAAGAGGGGTACTGAACTAGTACTGGATCATCCAGTAATTCTCAGCATTGGTTAGCTTTTCTATCTCATTCTGTCATCTAAACATATTACAAAGATCGCACTTGATGCGTTTGACCTCATTTGTCCACCGTTTGCCGCGGTATTGAGTCCTCTAAAAAGTTTTTGCACTACAACAGTAAACATAGAAGCTACTGACCAGAAGCAATCAAAATTGCTCAACAGCAAACAGCAATGCTTATCAAAAGTATACTACATTAATCTGAACACATTTCTGCCATCTTCCAGGGAACAAATCAAGACCACTTTATGCAAAATTTCTTTTTTTTGGTATCAGATTTGTCCATACATGTTGCACCATAGCCGTTTAGCGTAGCCTTTATCGCAATTCGCTGCTTTACGAATATGAATTGGGACGCGATGTACAGACCGCCCATGAGAACATCGACCGTGCAAAGGTTTAAGGATTTGTGTCCAGGCGAGCAGCGTTTCGCTTCCTTACTGACTTTCACGCCTGCAAAACCAAATTGAAGGACCAATGGTGCACATTTCAAATGGTGTGGTTGAGCAATTTTTTTTTGCTAACTGGTTGAAAAGTTTGATGTTTATCGCTCTGGTGCTGAAACTTATAAGAAGACCTAATAAAATTGCCTAATATTTTGTTAAGACCGTGAGCACTACTTTTTCACCACTAGATCATATGCCTGCTTTATAAAACTCACTTCATGGAACCTCCAATTCTGTTTGATGCCGGAAAAGTGAATGCAAAATTCGTTGAGAAACTTCGATGGGCTTCTTTATGGAGCTAAAAGACACCTTGCCCCTATAACTGTGTTGCTTAGGTGACGTCAACGACAACTCTCCCGTTTGGCCACAGGGCCACGCTCATATCATCCTGAATCGTTCAATATCGGCGGATGAACAGAATACCGTACTTGTGGCAAACGACGCTGATCAAGGCCTGAACGGTCGTATACGATACAGTGTACTCGATTCAGACATTGTTAGCATCGATCCTGATACCGGACGACTTAGTCCACTCAAAGAGGTGCGCTTTCCTTTCACTAATTCAGTTCACCAAATTAGCTATTCTTTTGTTTTTTTAGCTCGACTGCTCTTTGGGTGTGGAACTTCGCTTTAGAGTTCGTGCTACTGATGGCGGCACGCCAAGTTTGTTCTCTGGTCAGTGTTTTCGATCATTGCAAAAAATTACTTCTGGCTAACAAACGTTAGATTTTCATTATGTGTCTACATAAATTGTGAAGGTGTGCTGGAAATTGAGTGCCTGAGTTCTTTTTAGATCCTAAGCAGTAACTCATTGAAAAAAGGGATAGAAAAATAAAAGAAGAAAAAGGTGAATCATATTGAGGCAGTTGCAGAGAATATAGGCTTGAAAGCTTAGTGCTGATCAATCCCGTGAGCAGTGTGTCATGCACTGAGCGTCAAAGAATTGACTGAATGGCTGGTTTTCCGCTTTATCAGATCAGTGTTTCATCCTTCCAGACCAGTTTCCTCACGGCGACAATAGGGGAGGTTTAGTGATCCTGGAGAGCGTGATGGCACCTGCGTAGGATACAGTGTACATTGTAAGGCACATTGCACTGAATACGCCCTTTAAGGGGTATCATAATTATTATAATAGTGGATTATCTAAAGCATCCAAACAACACAGAACTCTATACAATAGGCAATCATTCATTATGAGAGTTCATCAATTCTAGTGGGGTGTGTACCGGATCCCTAAAGTACAAGCAGCGTGCACGCGCTAAGGGACTTGGTCAACTGATTGACTATCCCTGTCAAACGATATGAATTTTCGACGTAATAAAAGTTCTAGAGAAGTTTACTGGCAAGCCTAAAGGTAAGAGTTTTTTTCTGGCTAGAGTCAGTAGTGGAACCAGTTGTAGTGACGAAACGATTTATCTTCCCTCTTCGCAGTTCGCCCCAATTGCTTAAAAGGGTTTGTGCAGATGAAACTGATGATAGTGAAAATCAGAGAACATAGCCGCTGTGGTATAGACATCCATCATCTCCAGAGTAATTCTAGATCGATCCTTACTCGGGCTCGTCCAGCCTTTCATCTATAATGAGTCGGAAAACTGGTAGTAGACTTATATGAGAGTAGCTCACTCCAGTAGATCAGAAAATGGCTCTACGAAACAAAAAGAATAAAGAACACTTCTTCTGATGTAGGACATGACGATACTGTTCTGTTATGGAGGCGCCACTTCGACCTCTCGTAATAAACGTATTTCTTGGTGTCCTTGAGTGATCAAATAGTTATTGGATAACACAAATCAAAAGAGTTCGAAAGATGTATTTCGTCTTCAAAAAGGCCTTGGTCGTTGCGCTGAAAGAGCAAAAGTGGTATTTTGTTTTTCATTGAAAGATTTCTTGCTGATCAAAGCTTTTCCTTCAGATTTTCATTAACCAATCAGATCAAATCTTAAGAATTCCAACTAATTACTTGATTTTTATGATGGACATGGTAATACGCTGTAACACCCAAAAGAAGATCGGGTTTCTCAAAAAATAGATCATTTCAACTTCAACTTCACTTTGATCCATTGGGAAAAACGCATTTTTTGATCGTTTCTAATGTTCGAATAATCAATCGATAGCTTAAATTGAAGAATTTGAATGTTTGTTGTACTTTCAAAAAACTTTGTTATTGCGCTGAAAGAGCATGAATACTATTTTGCTTCTCATCAAAAGATCTCTCGCTGACCAGAGCCTCTCTCTTATAGCTTTAAAGAAAACGATAGATCAAATCTCAGATTTCTAATAACGCTTTTGGTTTTTTGAACGGACTTCTTAATGCTTCATAAAAACCATAACGAAATTGGGTTTCGCATTCATGCTTTTCTCCAGTGTTGCAAAGCTAAACTTTCTTTTTGCTGTTACAGCGTGATGCAAGGTCGATTTTTAAAACCAAGTAAATTGTTGAAATTCTCAAGGTCTGATCTATCGACTGGTTACTAAAGCTCTAAAGGAAAGCTTTTCTCAGCGAGAAATCTTTGAATGAGAAACAAAAATTGATTTTTGCTCTTTCAGCGCAATAAAGAGGCCTTTTTGAATGCAAAAAGCACCACTTAAATTTGTGTGATATGAGCTATCGAACGGGTATAAAATCTTCAAGAACGACCAAAAAATGCGATTTTCTCAAGGCATCAAACGAGGAGCGGATAATGAAAGTGATCCACTTTCGCGAAACCCAATCTTCTTTGACTGTTACAGAGTGATGCGCGGTTCATCTATAAAAAAATGAAGCATTGGAATTTTTGAGATCTGATCTATCGACTGACTGCTGAAACTCCGAAGGCGAAGCTTTGGTCAGCCAGAAAGCTTTTAACGTGAAACAAAATTTCATTTCTGCTCCCTCAGCGAAATAAGAATTCTATTCTAGAGAAAAAATATATCGTTCGAATTGATTTGATTTGTGCTATTGAAAGATTATTTCAACATTGAAAAAGGCCAAGAAATACGCTCTTACAAGGGATTGAACTGACGCCCCCATGATAGAACAGTGCCGACAAGACTACTTTTAGTGATACGATCCATTGGAACGGGTTCAGTAATTCAAAAATCAAATCGTTTTTTTGTAAATAATTCCATACTTTTCCATGAATATTAAATTCGCTATTTAGGAATATAAATGTAAAACTCAGTTTCGAGTGTTTTCTTAAGATCACGCTTAGATTTCAACGTATCTGGTCATTAATTTTGAGCCAATACGTCATGTGGCCTGTTCAATGGGCTAACTTATAGAGCCCGAAACACGTGTTTCGACCTTGACGGTCTCGTCAATCGGACAAAACCATTCGTCTTTAGCCAATCCTCTCAAAGCGCTCAGTCTCCTGTACTAAGAGTAGGCGACGACGAACATTTTACACTGCATATCAAGCGAAATTATCACTGGACACTCGATTACTTTTGGGTAGTATCAATAGTATATCTTACTTTAGACATATAGTACATATAAAACTTTAGTACATCTAAAACACTGTGTGTTCAGATAATTTCGCCTGACATACAGTACAAGATGTTCTTCGTCGTCTACTTTTAGTATAGGGGACCGAGCTCCCCGAGAGGATTGGCTAGACGAATGGTTTTGCCCGATTGATGAAACCGTCAAGGTCGAGACACGTGTATCGGGCCTTATAAGTCAACCCATTTAACAGACCACATGCTATATTGACTCAAATAGTAATGAAGAAATAGAACTCAGTTCTAATTTGTATGACCACACAGAAATCTTTTGATCTCACCGCTGCTAGCGGTGTTATAATGTTACAAAGATACCCAATGATGTTGAGTGATGTGAAAAATCTTGACGTCAGGCAAAACTTGAATCCGATTTTTAACCTTTCCGGGGCATATGCTTAACCAGTTGCACTATCTTCGCCACCACTCTTTCTCAATTCTTATTATCATACGGATCAATTTTTAATACGGCATAATGGTTGGAGAAAATCGATTTCGTTGCATGATTAAGTTTTTCGTTTATTAGTGGTTTTAATTTATATCATGGGAATGGGAAAATAAAATAAATCAACTCGTAGGAAATAGCTATTGTTTACTAGTAGTAAATCAAGGAGATACACTGGCAATATAAAAGCATAGCTGTGACCACTAGATATCTTTAATAGACAACTAATGTTTAGATCTCCAAGTAATAGCCGATCTTGTTGACATTTATGGAAGACCGCCACAGTTCGAGAAATCGCCTCTACGTGTTGAAAATCTCTGAAGATAGCGATGTTGGCACATGTTTGCTTAAGGTTCGTCTCAAACGCTTATCGTTTATTGCTGATTGCTGATAACGATTTGTTTCTTGGAACTAAGTTCTCATTGAAGTGTATACATAGAGACAGAAAACGTTAGGGAAAATTAGTACAAAATTGTCGGATTGCTAAATGAGATTAATCAAAACCAAGTAAGAATTTTCTAGGCATGTGATTGTGATGCATGAGAACCACACTTTTTCATTTCGATTTTCCCAGACCTTTTTTATTTTCCGGTTTGTTTTTTCATGTACTTAGGGGAAATTCAATGAATTCATTGTCATATGAGATTTCGAGATTTTTGATACAATACAAAAACAATGATACTTTGAGAATTATATAACATGTTTTAAGCCGTTTGTCAGATCTAAGTGTTAGACAAGCGCCTGTTTTTTCTTCCAGGACTCTTCAGTAGCACAATCCCTCGCTTCAGCCGTTAGAAACATTCGAGCGCTTTTTAAAGACCTCGCTCTCAAACATTTGACCACAATAATAACAAAGTAACAATAACAATATTAATAACAATACTAGAAACCTTCATTCTTACGTGCTGGGCTGTATGAAGAGTCAGATATACCTATAGAAGATGTGCAAGGTGAACAATAGAAAAGGTACTGTAGCGTAGTTTAACATTCTTGCTTTGAAAATTAATATTCATAATGGATAATGCCATAATCTACACAACATTTACCAAATCGTAGTAATTGAGGACTGTTTGAGTATCTCGAAGGAGACAGACATTTTTTGTCTGTTATTTGCGGCAATCTGGTCAATGCAAATCCTCGAATGATCAGCTTCTGTTTACACGTCAGCGTACAGTATGATGGGCAGCTGCCAGTTCTCAGACATCGGACCTGAGCGCTATCGCGCCATGAGATATTTGCTGTCGCTTGGCCACGCTTGAGGTCGACTAAACCAAAGCACGAAAGGGCCACACCGTATAATCATTGAAGTCTTATTGATTTACAAAAATTATGAACAATTTTTACTGGAGCACAATACCGTTGGAGAAATGAACGAAAATAGTTCAACATTAGCAAAGATTGAGAAACCCATCAAATAAATTGGCGCATGAAAAAAGTGTGCCTCAATACAGAATTGAATAAGTAGTGAAAACTGTAATAATCTCACTTGCCCAATCTTTGTTGCCCTTATAAATCGATCTAATAAATATCACGCGCCTTGGAGTGATAAAAAATCTCATAGTCTCTTCAACATTTTTTCTTATTTAACTAATACTGACCCTTTCCTTTCAGTTTTTAGGCAACCATGATGTTGTGACTTTCCTTAACTATAAAAAAAGCAATACAGTTTTGTAAGGTAAATATTAATTTCGACAAAATTCCTTCCACTTGTAAATTTCACTTCTACTTTGTCCTTTTCTTAACAGATGATGGCCTCTTAGTTGCTGAAGTTAGCGATTTCTGGTCAATGTTGCCTCGACTCTGTGTTCGGGATCGTGTTGTTCCCGTTCCTGGTCTTGCAGCCGCTTCATCAAGTAGTTCAAGCATATCTGCTCCTTTTCCTTTCTTTTCCGTTTTCGTCGACGGTGGCTTGAGTTTCATCTGAAATTATAGTTCATTGAATCGCTATTTCTGGCTGACATCAGTCCTCAAGATCTCCTGTCTCTTGTCACTGAGTTACGTTTTCTATTACTGCTGTGCTTCTATGACTTCAAAACGGTTTCTTTTGCAATTAGCAATACTCCAATTTATTGCCGACATTTTATGATTAAGCTCTAAGTTGATTTTCCCTTTGCGTGATATACTATATCCTTTTTCAAATGTCCACTTATTATTTTTTTACTAGACCTGCGTTCACATAGGTTTTCGTTGGAATTCATTAATTGCATTCTTTTTTGTTGAGAGTCCTAATTTTCGTAGAAGAAGCACAGAGGACAGTTGTTGCGGAAAATCTTACGAAGTTGATTTTCTATCTTAACCATATCTATGTTAACTTTTTTGGTGACTTGTAAGCACATGATAAAGAATCGAACAGAAATGCATCAATAAACAGGAAATATATCTAAAAGTATTGTGTGGTATGAGAAACAAAAAGCGCGCTCCTACCCTACCGGTATGCGTGAAACACCGTGTGACACTCCTGCCTAGAGTTGAGTGTTTTGCAGACCACTCAGTACTATTGAATGGCTTTTTGTAACATTCTGAAGCTGCTAAAGAACCGCCGAAATTGAAGAGTTCAAACAGGATTAGCCAACAATTGTTTGATAGAACTAAATCGACCCTGAATGACAATGTTCTTTACGTTAAGTACGGCTGTACGGCTCGACAGATGTTTTCTTCTTCTATGTTAACGGTTATAGTTCACTCACTTTCAGTCAAAATCTCTCTATTCTCATCTGACTCTAGTGAAGCAGTTTGCATAAAAAGTGTTACACATGCGACTGGCCGCCTTCCGCTAAAAGCTTGATAAAGATCATTTTTCACGAGGGCTCCCAGTGGAACCATTGCCCGAATAAATTCGACAATGCCACCACTGTTCGACGAAGGGGCCTTTGACGGGAAACCCTCAATTTTATATCAGAGGATTTCTGCATGAAGTAGTTATCACTTTGCTGTTTACTTGATGGTGAGCAGGGCAATAGGTATGTAAAAAAGAAAAAAAAGGGAAATTGTTTGAATAGTTCAAAAGTTTAGAAAGTGAGAATCAATTCACCTCGGACATTTTCGCTGTCACCGACATTTTGTCCTTGGAAGCGTCGATCCTTAGAACGTTTTTGAGGAGCGCTTCGGTTTCCTTCACATACGTCTTTTCTTCAACTGTCGAGTCAAACATATTCAAGTCAAGTTCGCCTTCTGCAACTGTTTCTAATTAACTATAAAAAATGCTTTCGCTCATTATTACTACTCAATATTCGTTTTTCCACTTATTGAATGGAATTAAACTAAAATTTATCACTTTAGGTCTTTTCGTTTCATTGTATTGCAATCGTTATTACCGTTAATGATTGCCGGGTACAAGTAGGTTTCGTCTCACTTAAGACTGTGCTATCTTCTCGCCTCATCAATATCTTCTATACAAGTCGAAAACGATTTTATCCTCAAAACTCAAAATAGCCGTTGTGAAACTTTCCCATGTTTGCCTAGAAATTCATATAACCGTAGTAGGTCGTGGACCGTTAAAAAGGATCGGTGTCTGTTACTCCAAGTCTCCCAAAATAACTTCATTCCTTCGACGGTAAGGAATTTCATGATCTAGCGTTGTGACAGGTCAAGTCCTGATATCTTTGCGTAAAAAGAAGTTTCCTTCTTTTCAAAAGAACTCCCTTGCACCTTGTAGCTAGACACTTCATTAATCCTTTTGAGAGCACATGTAACCTAAGTGGTAAGTGCGCCTTTTCGTAGTCCTCTTATCGAGCACAAATTTTTCAGTAGACTTCTAGTAGTCATTCGATAGCTCAGAAGATTACGGTTCTAGCAGCATGCATAATTTTTGAAAACGCTTTTCTAGTGAATTGCAGCAGCGAAAAGAAAATTGGCCTCTTTTCATTGGAGTGTATGGAGTATTTTACACTCGTATTTGCTTGGCTTTTTCATCAGACAAAGTTTTCTGACTAAAGATTAGTACTCATTTAGCAGCTTGAAACGCTAATTCTAACCGTAGAGTTGATTTTCAAACAAATCCATTACTGTGCTATGATGACGACAACAGAAATTACGTTTTGCCTACGGAGAACTCTGAGTGGTCCGCTATCGTTCATGCTTGGCCATCTGTGGAGTTTTAATAGTCATTTGAAAGCTTGAAAAGCACCATTCTAACAAGCTATTTTTTTAGAGTGATTCTTTAGTGCTTGTTGCGACGAAAAAAGGATTACGTTTCACACACCGAGTAGCTACCCGTCTCTGGAACTTGGCGGCGGATTTCTTGAATAGTAAAGTTCACACGTTAGGGCAATTCATGATCGTGAAAGCGACATATTACTGAAAATCCTTCTATGAAGAGATTTTTTAATGGAAAAATCTCTACGTGTTTTTCAAGATTCCCACTTTCATACAAAGGCCACATCAATGAGGAAAGAACGCATTTTCGTTCCCTTGCTCCTTTTTCGCGATAATGTGATGGTGTAATTGAAAATTACATTTTCTTCAATGTATAGCTCTCAGAAGACGTTTATACGGTGTTACTTCAATTGAGCAGCCGCAATTTGCTTTATAGAGCGCACTTTCATCAATTTATATCAGTGCAAAGAAATATAAGCGCGATTATGCGCTACTCGTGTGTAACACATCCCATTTTCAGTGCTAAAGGGCTGTGAAAAAGGTCTCCTGAAAAATATGAGAGTTTTTTGAATTTTCCGAGATTCGAGCTTTTATATGATTACGGATACTCTAGTGGAAAGACCTTATCCAGCAAAAGCTGTTTTTTTCAAAAGTCACTGCGCCATAATGGAGTGAACCAACCTTAGTTATAAGGAGAGTTATCGATGAATCGCCATCGCATGCACTGTGGAACATCATTTTTGAGCAACTATTCAATCTGATAAGGATTTAACATGTTTTGAGCTGTTAGGTCTAGTGCTATACAGATACCTGTTTCGTTCTATTCTGACTTATCATTAGCACCCTCCCTTGGTTCAATCCGATCCCGTGAGCTTGATAAATCCTCTCTAAAGGATTCGACGCCGAGTAATAAATCGCCCCAAGTCAGATGATGGAGTTACTGATGAGTCGCAAAGGACGAAACAGGTACTTGCGTAGCATTGCCCCTAACAACTCAGAGCAAGTTATATCCTTATCAGAATGTATCATTTTGAGCGGGTCTATAAAAAGTGGTAGATAAAAGAACTATACAATGTTTTCAATGTTTTCTACTTTTTCAGTCGCCATGATAATTAACCATGATGTATACATCAAAAAATGAAATATAAAAACTAATGAATTTATATTATGATATCCTCTGTACAACTTTCCCACAAGTGACAGAATGTCAACAGCACTTCAATTTCGCAATGAAGAAGGGCATCTTATTTACAAATAAGCGTTATGATTGCTCCAAAAGCATACGCATGTGTGAAAAAAATCGTGAAGTTTCGAAGTATTACAAAAGCATAGAATTGTTTTTGAAACGGGGAAAAAATCCGTATTCGAACAGCAAAAATTGTGCGCTATGGATCTTAACTATGGTCCCGAAAAGGGTAACATTAGAGAGGCGCTTAATAATTGGAGAGGTGGTACGCCATGGTATGGTAATGGTGAAGCGTGACTCAATAGTAGAATTGCTTTTTTCTTATTATTGCTATTATTGTATTCACTATTCAAGTGGAGGGACAGACGTAGCCGAGTGGTTGTGATGCTCGTCATGGGGCTGATCCCCACTTACCAAAACTCTCCGGCAGTCAACAGCGAACGCCCTATGGAACGCCACAATCGCGATGTCCTTGAGATTGCAAGAAGACGTGCTCAACCACTATTTTAAGACATTCAGAAAAAAGACAAAGAGACAAGCTGAATGCTAGAAGCACTGGGATCCGCACATTAAAAAGAGGATTTGAGACGCATCAAGTGAAGTCCTAAGAGATATCTTCTAGTCATTAACCTGAGGGCAGTGGTAGATTCTAGCTTTGAGAATTTTTCATATTTGAGATGACCTTGAAATACTGTGGCCGATGTAGCCGCAGCTCCTTTGCATGTTGTAAAAAGGGAGGATAGTTGGAGCTTTTTTCTCAATAGCAGTCAAGTGTTATCCAACGATTTGTATTAATGATATTGAGGGGTTTGTGCAGTTATGCATCATAAGAAGGCATGATGTGACATAGCTACAACTTTTGCTGTCTTTCTCAGGGCTGCACCTTTTGCTATAATACTGTGCTCAATCATTCTAGATACTACTGCAGAATTGGTGCTTATAGACTGCAAAAGCTATCTGATGACTTACACCACCCCACGAAATTGCTTCCAAATTGATTATTTATCAAGCGGGATTCCAGCGTGCTGTTGCTAGGCGACTATGATAAATCAGTGGTGCAAGTCTTGACCTTATCACTAGGCTCTTTCAAAAACACCTACCGGTTTTAAGGCTTTCACCGAGCAATGACTGAAGCAGCTTCATCTCATCTCCATATTGTACCGGCTCAGCTTTTGCAGCACCACCACCTCCCTTGATCTGGAAGCATCACAGTGATAACAAATGCTCTCGATAACTAGTCATTCCAGTTGTTAGTTCCAGTCGGCGTCCATAATCAAGGTTTCCTTAGGGTGAAGCCTTTAACGTCTTGCTATTAGTTAACCCTTTGTTTATTAACCAATTCGATCGCTGGGTAATCGTTTGGATATGAGTATTGATTCAATATCATAATGAGCGATTAAGTTCAGTGCGGTGGACTAATATCTTGGAATCTTTGCTCTCCCCTCGATACACATAATGAGAAAGGGTTCAAAAGAGCTCAAAGGACTTTGAACGAATAGTTTTAATAGGCCAATTTAGAGACGGTGCGCACACAAACGTGCTCATATCGCCGTCAAATGGCTAACGTGCATGCTGCAATAAAGAATTTGTCTCAACACTTAGATTTTCTTTACACCGTTGCACGGAGAAAAATTTTTCAATTGATCCCCTTCGATATAATTTGTGCATCCAGTTATTTTAGTATACTAAGGCTATTTATTTGTCATAGAGAAGATTTATGGGAAGAACTCCAACTCGAAGTCATATTTATTCGATATCCCGAATTCGTTTCAAATTATTTCAAAAAGGCCTCATTCTTCATGAAGTGTATAATTAATTAAGCTATTTATGCTTTGTTATGATTTTTATACACATATGTGTTCATTTTTGAGCACCTACATCATCGAGTTACGAGCGCATGTCGCGCAATTGTTAGAGGTGCTCTGCATCACACACAAAGTCCACAGTTCGACCTCACGATTGTGGCTCAGCAAGCCATCTTTTCCTCTGGGGTCGTTAAACTACTACCAGATTGGTCTCAGGCTTCTCTGAGAGAATAAACAGTACTTAGTTGATACAGCGGTAGGTTACCAGGAGTTAATGTAGAGGATGGATATGCATCCAATCACCTCAAGCAAAGTTAGAAATTGAAGACGAATGCATGGCGCGTCTTTCACGGATTGATCAAGGCCAAGAGCTTTATCCTTTATCTTTTCACCATCAATTCACTCTTTTGACCCTTGTCAGAACTCGGGTGGAATAGTAAAAAAAGTAAGGGCCTACAGTCACCGGATAGGTTATAACACGTCTATGGCGAATGTAGAGAGGGGATTTGGATGGTTTGGTGGAAAACATAATGAGCTTTGAAAGTGTAAACGCGCGCTCGAAGCCTTCTCAGGTTTCAAGTTCTTCTACCTCAACACTTTTGCGATTATATTTCATACTGTATCGTACAACAAGGATAAAAATTGAACAGTAGATGTATATGAGAAAGGAATGTTGATTTCCAAATAGAGAAGAAAGGGAACGTAAGTCAAATTAGTTAAATCGTATATTTCACGTATAAGAGAATTTTTTGCTAAACGAAGACTGGAAGCAGTCATTTGCACTTGTTTGTCAACATTGGTTCCTTAGTATTGTCTGTCATGACCTGTTTTTGATACCTTATCAAAAGGCACCTCTAACTTTTCAACTGGGTTCAATGCGGAGCTGTCGGAACCTTCTATTGAGAGCTATTGAACCAAACACAACCCTTGGCAGCTTAAGTTGTCCAGTTTATTTGTTTTGACATTTCTAAGCACACCATAAGCTTTAGAAGATGACTTTCTGCAACAAATAAAGGACTAACCTCATAATAAAGCCACCCTCGACGATTGTCAGCAGGTGCTTGTTCATAATTGCTTTTTGAAAAATAAACTAGAGCTTTCTTTTGTAATCGGCTCTTGAATGGAAAAAAATTTTTTCGTGTTCCAAAAATAAGGGTCTGCATTGGTCTTGCCTTCATAAACCAGCGTTGCAAAACTTGCTCTTTTTTCTCGTCACTAATAAATTTTCCCATCAATTTGATGCTATCCGGAATAGCGACTTTGACAGCAATCTCTACGTGGTACACAAGCCAAGCATTTATGTACATATGTACATATGGACTCGCTAAGTAGGATGAAGTGTTATTTTCTTTGCCAATATCGTTGTCATAGCGACAAGAACTTTCACTTTGCCACTGTACGAGTTGGTTGCTCTTGCGTCAATCACCGAAGTTGTAGTTGAATGAGATAGAGTTATGACTGAATAACTCTTATTCTTTGAAAACCCATTGGCTTTCAATACCTTTCTATCCGCATTACTAACGTTGAGCAAAAAGAAATGGTCAATAAAAGGTTAATCAGGTTACGAGAATTGCAGATGTTGAAGACACCGTCTAATGCACTCGAATTCACAGATTACTAATATGAAAAAGGCCGGGCAAATGAGGCTAACTGAATTTCCTTCGAATCCATTCGGGGTCAGAAAATCAATATAAAGTTATTTGTGAAAATCCTCTGATCCACAGGTGCCCGCGACTGGCTAAGATGGAGATATGGGAGCGCACTATACATTTAAATCAAAATTTTATTCATCACGTTTTCCTACATTTGCCCACATTCATGAAGGAGATAAAATGCTGGAGTAGCAGCTGATGTAGCTAGGAAATTTTGCCATTCGCACAATAGTTGTTTCCAGGCACATGAAATTAATAAATGAATAGAAATATGTGTAATGCTGAATTTGCCGATTTAAGCGGCCTGGAAACTAGTCAAAATCATCAGTATAACTAAAGAGCAAAGTGAACATTTTTACAGCATCTCAAAGTTTTCTCAGAAAGCTTTTCTTTCGCTGAACCGGCTTTACTGAGTGCGAGCACTCGGCCATTCCAAAGAGATCTTTTGATATGACTGTCTATATTTTTTGTTTCATTGTCGTATTCTGTTTCGAAAGCTGATGTGAGCCCCATCAATCACTCTATAAAAAACTGAGGTGTTAATGCTGTAATTTTTTCTTCCTTTTTAATTTCTAAGAAGCAAGCAATACAATAGAGGGTGCTTTTGTTGAGTTCCTAGGTGGAGTCGTCGTTCACCCACATCAATACTAGGGCCGATTCAAAGGTATAACAATTTTCTTCCACCAGCCCTCTTTAGATACCTTAGGAAGTTGTATAAGAAAAGTATCGAACGGAAGCTTGCCTTCACAGTCTCCTCTGTGACAAAAATGCTTGTACCAAGCGTCGTTGAACGAACTTTCGCATCCAGATTGCGATCTTCCTGAAAAAAATGAACGCTCAGAATGTGTGCAGCTTAGGATCCAGGCAGTAAGCAGATGTTAACATAGTGATTTCAACCACCGCTTCATTCGAACTCAGTAAATCTCGATTTATGCTTCTCAGTTCAATCCCGTTGACAAGTCACTGTCGGTAGCATAGGCGATGTTAAGACATGGCTTAGAGGGCCGTTTCCAAAACAGCACGCTCTACCAATCATAGATAACTGAGAGTATAAACTTACGAGCACGGGACTTAGGCTTTGCTTTACTTGATGAGTATTTGCCGCGGGGCAGCCGGTAGGCATAGCGTGTGTTGTTTGCGTAGTATATCCAGGACTCGTCTCCAGTTATGATCGACTTGAGAAAGTCACAGCCACAGCAGGAGACTTTCGGAGATGTCACTCGTGCAGTGTGGTCGTAGTTGGTCACTGCATGAGTGTCCATCGAGACATCACTTGGGTGTGGCTCATTTCATTTAGTTGGCGACCGGTGCTACGGCCATGTCTAAGTGTCTGGCTAAAGCTACTGGCACCATTTTTTTTTTGGCATAATCCGAGCTGAGATAGAAAAAAACTGAATAGTAGGTACTGTGGAAGAAATTATGGTACAGCCCAATAGAATCAGAGAAAATCGTGATTGTATCATTCACGCATATGAAATATGTTGATTTAATAAATTTTTAGATATTACTCAGCTATATCCAATCTATCTGCAAATGTAATTTATAAAGGCACCCTGACTTTCGCGCTTTAACAATAAGCGATACTTTTTTTTCTCGTAAGCTAACAGTCAACAGTAGTTTGATATATATATATATATATATATATATATATATGAAGTGAGAAAGGGAGAGGAAGAGAGAGAGAGAGAGAGAGAGAGAGAGAGAGAGAGAGCTGTCAACATTCTTATGAGCTGTTAGATCTGTTAAAGAATTAATTATATAATATGATTGATTAATTAATGATAATAAACTCATTTGTGTAGGTGATGTGCAAAACTTTTGCGTCACTTGCGACTCGAACCAACATTTTACTCTATCCGTGGTCCGTCTTCAAACCGTTGCACTACCGACGCCTGTTTTAACACTACTCTTCAGTGATATTGCAATAAGAGGATAGAGTGCTGTTATGATTGTCAAGGAGTAATCAAAGCAACATACCGGATTCTCAAGCGAAATATAGTCTCTAGTAATTGGCCATTCAGTGGATTTTACGAGCTCTCCATTTTCGTAGTACCTCGTCAAACCTGGCGTTTGCACATCTGGCGGAAGTACAATCGGATCTCTGAACATCCACATTACGAGTAAATGCGCAAATTTGCGTGGCATCACATAATGTTGATAGTAAAAAAGCCAGTTTATTTATTTAATGGAAAATCTGTCCTGGTAATGAAACGACACAAAAGAAGAATTTGTGTCAAAACGGTTGAGGGAACAGGAAATTTCGCCCCAGATCTCATCAAAACGTGCATTTTATTTTGCTCTCGATTTTCATCGGAACGATTTTTTCCTCTTCACGACTGTCTTAGAAAAAAAACTGTGTTCTCTCCGCCACCCCTTGACACAAAAAGAGTCAGTTGCTTTTCAACAGGGTAGGAAAGAAGGATGACTTTACATTAGCTTCGTTGAGTGTTCTTACTTTCTGCAGGATGAATTCTTAAAGGGAAAAGCGCTTGCGTTGTTTAATTTTGAGGAGTATGTTCAGCAAGAATCCTTCTACTTAACTGCTTTTTAGTAGTGACTTAAGACTGATGGAACAACAAGTGTTCCGATAAGGCAATACAATAGCACGCGCCTTCGTGAAAGGTGAGATGCGGGCTTGATTCCCGCCCATGTTCAGAGTTTTGCGCACCACTCAATATCATTGAATTGAGAGATGTATAATGCAATTGACTTATCAACTATCGTAGAGGGAAATGAATGCATATCTGGCCTATAGAATGAGCTGGGTAGGCCACATGATTCATCAACTCAGCGTTTTTGTCGTACTGGACGAGTCTGGTACCAAGTCACTTTATCCCGGTTGGATGGAAAAGCTGGTTTATTTGGAGCGAGATCGAAAGGACGGCCACGTTTGTACTGCACGGCAGCTTTGAGTAATGTGCTACCCGTGCCTCTTGGTGCCATAACAAAAGAATTAAACTAAGTAGTATGCAAAAATAAGCAGACAATATGTTTGATTAGTTATGTTCAACCGCTGTAATCTCATGAATATTATGAGTTCTAAAGTATCTAAGTTAAAACTTTTTATGTGGAAATCTCTGAATTCAAGGTTTCCTGAGCTGCTATGCTAGAATTCCTCGAAAGTGCGTCCAAAGTGACTAGATACTAAATATTGAGAAATTATATAACATACTTTGTCGGCAGATAAACAAAGTGGCCGTCTCCAAACTGCTTCTCGTCTCTAAGAAGAATCGAAACTCTCAGACGACAGTCCTAAATGAGAACCATCCTACGCACTAATCTCATGGGGATTACGAAATTGCTTGTTTACAGACATCAAACGATAAATCTTCATAACTATGGAACTTGAAAGATTGGAAACATGAAATAATTTTATAAGTGACTTTGGCTCATTGCAATGGCGATATGAATGACGTGGTGCTCCTTTCCTATGTTAGTAAAATCCATAATACAGGCTCACTGTTATCTGTATATTTAACTTATACTCTGTCTATTGTGATATTTCCTCTGCATTCACATTCATTGTAATCCATCCAATCACGATTGAATCCTTATAGCGATTAGAATGAATTAAAAGTCAGTTACCAGTCGAACTTTCGGCTTTTTATATCATCTAAGAAAAGCTTTCATCGGAAGCCTTTTTGACTCAGTAGTTGTGCCAAACAAGTTATCTAATGACAACGAATGTAACTCTGTAGGTCAAAATGAACGACTGAAAAGTAAATGAATGCGCTGTAATGCAGTTCGTATAGTTCGCGCATGCATAGGGTACAGTACACTCAGGTTAATTTCAAAAGAGCTGGCGGCTTTTTCAGTTATGCAGAATACTTTTGCTCTTGAACACGGTTCTTGCAAATATAGGCTTATTCTTTTCTAATAGGAAGCAAACACTAACCTGAAAGAAGTTGAGCAATTGATACCGTATCAGACACCATTCAGTTATCGGTACCGGACCGTAGAGCATCAGAAACTGAACGATGAGAAGAGTTTGTGAGAAGAACATCAGCTGATGTTGTCTTTTGAGTAAATCTATACAATATATGATTGCTAGAGATAAAGGTAAGGGAAGTAAGTACATAAATCTCGAAAGTGATGCGATTTTGTAAATCTACCTTGGAGTAATTATTAGGACCTGCTACAAAATTACTTCAATTGTAGTCACTAAGTCTATTCTATCAAAATTGAATATCAGAATAATATTTCCAATGACTTTTCTGTTACCAGAATCGTAGCGTGCTCTTTTCATTTACTAGGGAAAATAGACATAAGAAAGAGACAGTGACATTTTTCGAATGATCACACTAGAGAAATGGAAGTCATTATTAACAAAGGGACGATAGGAAACAACGCAATGTTGGCTGGAGGAAATCAGGAAGTGGAGCGATGAACGAAGACAGAAAATTACATCAGTGAGGGCATTTTGATGGAGAAGAGCAGAGTATGTCGAGACGCCGGCTGGCAATAGACCAGCTAATGTTGGCCGATGTAACAATTAGCTAGCTCATTGCCAACCAGGATCAGGACCCGAACCAAATATGTGAGGATGAGGATTTCAAAGCTTCCAACTATTCGCTTAGACTTATCAAAGTGATTTGGTGAAGTGGCGGCAGGAAGAAGAATGAAAAGAGATGATCGAAAAGAGAATAATTCTTAACACTCTGGTAAGATCAAGACTTAAATGAGAACTTTCAACCGACCATTGCATGAGCGTTTCGGATAAGCTCATGGATGTTGTCTTCTTGCTTTACAATTCGTTTCATTCCACTTAGATGATTTATGGCGACAGTCAATATCTAAAACATTCACTTGTGAAATTCTAGTAGTCTCTAGCTTTAATACTACTAAATGATCAAACCAGTCAAGCTAACCTGTTCAGGTGTAACCACATTGAGTATTTGATATTTTGTTATCATGAGCGTTAGATCAAAAAGCTTCTCCATGCTGAAATTGGTGATGTTGGTACGGAATAAACTGAGAATTCAGATCGCATCTGGACCATTTAACCTTATTGAGTGATTCGGCTGCAGTGTCATGATATTACATTAGTTTCTCATCATCTCTCGAACTCTCGAAGGAGTGAGCCGATCAATGTGAGCTTCAATAGTTCATGTTTTTTGAGAGTTCCACATAGTTTATGGGGCTTAGAATGTCATTACTATATATATTAGTTGTTATTGCATAGTGCATGGCAGTGGTTAGAGGTGCTCTGCGTCGCACGCGTGGTCGATGGTTCGATCTCGCGCTCATGGCTCATCCAGCTTTCCATTCCTCCGGGCTTGGTAAATTAATACAAAACTTGTTTGGTAGGATAACAGTAGTGACTTAATACATTGCTACACCACCGCGAGCCATCTTAAAAGTCAGATATGCATTCAGTTACCTCAAACGATGCTAGATGAAGAGGAAAACATGGCACATAGTTCAGGGGTTCATCAACGCCGAGAGCTTTGGGTTTTATCACAAAGTGGGTCACCGCGATCGGTGCGCTGATTAATAAATAGAGAGAATAGGAAAACAGCTGAAATAAATCGTCCTAGTCAGTCGCATTCAGCGGCATCGTATAATCTTATGAGTTTTCATTTTCCAACGTTTAGGTGTATTGTTGAGAATGAACCGTCTAACCTGCTTTCACTCAGCCTCATAATGCTAGAATGGGCAAGTCGCTCGAATAATACCCGCATATGTCGTCGTGAGAGTATTTGTTGAGGTCTGAAATGATATAGAATTGTTTGGGGTTGTTTGTTAAAGAAAACTGTACTCACTTGAATATCTCACGAAGATACTTTTGTTTGAGGACATGACTGATAATACCGTAAAGTACAATGCTGCTTTTTTCCTCCGTTATATCCTTCTGGGTCTAGAATTGGCAAAAAATTGAAGGAATAAGATACTTTAATGAAAGTAAGATAAATAGGAAATCCAAAATATTGGACTTTCATGTAAAATCATCTATCTATTAGTCTATAGATCGAAAAACCAACTTTCATTAAACCTCGACTTAATTATAATCATCTTACTTTCCTTATAAAAACTTCTGCGATTAGTAAATCTTCTTTCAAGGTGATAACTGATGTTTCGGAGATTTAGCCTTTCTCAGAGCCTAGACGCACTAAACCATATCACATCTAATTATTAATCGCCATCGAGACCTCATTCGGACTTTTTGTCAACCGTAATTATATTTATCAGCCTCAGTAAGAGGTGATCGCGGATTCGGAATTATCTTAGGTTCCCAGTCATGCTCGTATCTCAAAATTTATGTAGTTATTATTATAAAATACCCTGGCGTTAGATATGAAATATGAAATTGATAAAAAGTCAAAAAAGCTTGCAGATTATGGCTTTTGGTTCGTGTACAGTATCCCACCTAATCATCCTAGTAAAATACGCCATCTGCATCTCTTGATCCAAATACCTTCGTGTAAAAAGATTCGTAGACCGATTAGTGACATCTATAAGTTAACCGTGGCTGAGTGGTTATTCTATTATTCTTGCCACGGCGCGCATGAGGCCGAACTCCACCCGAACACTCTCCGCCAGTCAACAAAGAACGCCCTATAAAACGCCACAGCCAGGATATCCTCGCGATTGCAAAGAGATGCGCTCAACCTCAATTAGTATTCTACGTTATTCAGGAAGAAGACGGAAAAACGAATTGAATGCTAGGAGTACTGGTACCCGTAAAGTGAAAAAAACACTGTGAAAGGGAATAAAGAAGTAAATTGTCATCACTATTTGAAAGATGTAAGGTGATCGAGTACACAAAATGTTTTGAGAGTTCTAAGCGAAAGTTATGGCACGATACTTCAAATGTCCACTTGATTTCAAACACAATTTTGTCAAGTTTGTGTTTTTTTTTTGTCACATTTTAAGAATTCTCATTTGAAAACACTAGCTATTCAACTTTAGCAATATCTGAACAAGTTAATTACGTTATAAAATCTCTAACTTTACGCAGTTCCGAACTCATTCAGAGTTTAACGGCCTCACCTTGAGTCTCTGCTCCAGAATATAGATCATCTCGCCGGTCATATTTATGTAGAGTAATGGAAAGCATTTCAAGCTCATTTGTATTGAACTGAATTGAAAATCAAATACCAGTAATACATCCTACACTATGCAAGTTGTTTGCACTTGGAAATAGCAATTTATGTAAGAAAATAACGTCAAACGCTTATGAATGCGAACTTCTTTGGCTGTCAATCACGTAGATCTACGTAGAGCCTAGCAAATGGACTTGTTGGAAGCGAGCAACGGGTTTAAGCTGTACATGGCTCAAGGGAATGCCGGTTATGCGCTTGCCGACTCTCAATTCAAATTTATAAGAGCCCACGAATGTAGAGGATTTATACTGATAGACATACTGAATAACGAAACTAAACAGCCGAATGAGCGAGAGCTATTTGTCGCCGTATAGCGCCGCTGTCTCACTATAGGAGCTCCTTCAATGTTTCCATGACAACCATTTCTTCTCACTAATCAGAGCCGGTGATTGTGATGGCGACAAAAACGCTTGTGAACGGAAAAGAGTAATTAGTTGGAAATGGCATTCCAATGTACGACAAACTCACACTTACAAAGTCTGCAAAGGAATTCAAAAGTTTGTAAAATCAATGTAAAATACTATCTCTTTGCAGGTGAAAGCGGCGAATAGTTTGTGCGGTGGTTCAAGTCGACTCCGTTATGCTATTGAAGACGGATCCGATTCTGGACGAGTTAGTGAGCGTTTAGTCTAAATGATCACCACATAGCGTATCTTGGAAATGAAGTCGTTCATTGCTAAATACCTTCTTCATTCTGGATTTGATGTAAATCACAAGTCTACATCTTTTCTGAGGGATTAGGCTTACTGAGATCATCGTCATCAGACAAAAGAAGAGATTAATAACTGCAAACAGCTATAAGAGTACAACTCACTTTCTGCAAAAATCTGTAGATAAGCAAGAGGATAAGCGTCTGAATAGATTAAGGCATAGCAGATGTATGGATGTATATGAAATAAACCCAACAGTTTTAATTGGTTTTCATCACAGTTAGGGTGATAAAAGTTTTTTTTTTACTTCAGCTTTTCAACATCGAATCAACAACTGGTACAATCTGTTTGGAGAAGAAACTCGATTTCGAGAAAGATAACAGTCATCAGCTTACCATAGCCGCCATCGATCAAAGTGAGATCATGCCAAATACCACCCATTTTAGAGGCATTTAGATGGATCATATTAGCACTTGGAGTTTAATGTAAATTAATTTTCACTCACACACTGCGAAAACAATAGCCGCTTTCAAGTTTAAGCCTGCATATCTCACTCTAAACTAAAGCTCATTATTTTTTCTCCTTGAATTATTTTACGAACGTGCATCAAATAATGCTTGAATATCTCCCTGAGGGCCACCATTGATAGGCAAGCGGCGTCGCGCCATCACTTGAGCGGCAGTGGCAGGCAGGCAACGTCTGCATCTCTGTTCGTGCGTGTTTGGTTTTGTGCGCCTGCTTTCCCAAGATGTGACTCCGCCATTACAGCAGCTGAGTGAAATTTGGCGTCGCTCGGCTCAGTACGAAACGTGCCGTATGGTCCTTAAACAAACATTAGCACTCCTTTCAGTGGATTACTGTGCTTGCATCTATGGTCCACGCTGTCTCTGAGAACTGCTTGTGGGTTGAGCCCTCAATTATCCCTATTTTCCAAGAACTCCTTATCCTACAGCCTAAGCAGTAACATGATATAGACTAGATATCCAGGAATGATAAGTAATATGCGAAATTTTGAACCTCAGGGAGGAGCTGGACCCGCGTCTAACACTTAGCATGGGCACGGACTACTGCATTATCATGGCTCTTGTTCTGATACCACTCTTTCTACAAGACAGAATCATTGCCTCATACACTTTTGCGTCTGCCGAATATATCCCTTTCATTACTCACATTATTGGGCTTATTATAACATCATGCCACCGCAATACGCGATCAAATCTGATGAATTCCGATTGATTATACACTTTATTGATCCGACTTCATGGCCCTTTTTCAGTGTAAGGATCTCAGTACTTCTAGCATTCAAATAATTTTTCTTCTTCTTAAACGCCGTAGAATACTGGCTGAGCAAGTCTTCTTGCAATTTCGAGGATGGCCTTGTTGTGATGTACCATAGGGTGGTGTTGTTGACTGCCAATGAAGATTGGGCTGGAGCTCGGCTTCAAACCCGCCGCGACGGGCATCACTACCACTGTGGTACCTACCGTTCTTGTCATCATCAATCGAAATAGAGACCACTCCACAGATCTGTGTCTTCTAGGTAGACTTTATTTAACCAGAAGGGGCATCTGATTTATTGCAGTCGCAACGTGTATGTCTACTGACGCCATTTTGCTGCGGCTGGTTCAATTAATAGCTTATGTCATTCAGATTTAAAATCGCAGCTGATCATAGAAATGCTGCCCTTTAGACAATTTCACAGCTGGTTTTCAAAAATACCTCATTTCGGACGAGTTTATTTCGTAGTTGAAAGACCTTTGCTGTTGAAGAGAGTGTAGAGCGTAGAAAGTTTGGTTAGCGGGGAGAAGCAGAAACGTTCCACTCGAACATACCTGACATTTGAGGAAGGCTTTTCACTTGTGACGAATAGAATAGATCATCGTGAATCTTTCTTCAGAGTGATTGGATGCTCACAAAGCTTGAATTTTAATTATTCAACAAAGTTTGTCTTCATAAACAGCTTTGAATTGTTCTTCTATGTCATGACTGATGTGATGAACGCTGTTCACAAGAAAATTTGGGGTACAATAGTTTATTATATATATATATATATATATATATATATTCACGTATATGCATTTATATACTTATAAATGTAAATGTATATATGCATGTATATATGTACATATGTATACATATATATGTGTGCATATACAAATATATGCATGCACTATTGTTTTTGAGGGTAGACTAGGCTTAGCGTGCGTAGGCAGCAATGAAGAATAGACATTCTCTGCGTATTCACATCATGTTAAATTCTGCATCGTTTTCATAATGCGAACAATTTGCGAACTAATGATTTTAACCGAACTGGACTTTTGTATACAGTGTAGAAAGAGAGGATGGCAAAACTGGAATTCAAACAGAGTAATTATGCTCGTTCAGAGTAAACAGCTCCATTCACTGCTTACGGCAAATGATTGCACAGATATGAATTTCTTTAATGACATATGAAAATTGTACATGAATCGAAGATGTGAGAAACTGTGTAGGAGGTCATTGAACATATATAGCGCAAGTTGAGCACAAGAATCTCTTTGAAACGCGGAGGAAGACCTAATTATGTAACAAAAATCAGGTGCAGCTTCCAAGCTGCCGTACCGTAGGTTTCATCACATCCACAGGAGTCATCGTGGGAAAGGCGAAAAATCAGGGGTGGTCGTAAATGTGTTATGGAAGCGAGAAATCATAATTATGTCGCTTTTTCTCGTCAGTTTTTTCCAAATATGAATGCAAATAAACAAGCGTGATCTCATCCTTCCCTAATGGTTTTTGTAGTTGGCGAGATCACACGGGAAACTTCATAGCTTCAAACCTCCATTTATTGTAGAACTAGAAATGGGCTTTAAAGATAATTATAACGAATCTGAACAACTTTGAGCTGAGATATAAAAGGGCTAAACAAATATATCTTGATCGACCTAGTCAAAGCCAATCAGAAAGATTTAGCTAGTTAGTGAAAGCTAGAGAATATTCTCGTGCAGTTTACTAGCAACACGGATGCTGAGATATGAGCACAATTCGGAGACTCAGATGGCTTTCAAAGACGCGATTACTCACCTCGACTTTTCAAAATACTATCTATTTCATGAACTACGATCGCTTTCTTTGCTTTGTTCTTTCTCGTTGATGGGTGAGTGCTGATAGCATCATGAAATTAAAACATGGCCAGATAGGTGAAGCAAGAGCTCCAAATGGCCTAGCAGATAGCAGGTGAGTACTTGCAAAGGATAGTCAAGAGTTCAAGAGCCATTTCTGGGCTCACGTTTCTCTCATATTCAGCGTCTTTGTGGGGTTGTGTTTCACATTAAACCTTGTCCTATAAAGAAGAATAAGCAGTAAGCAAAACTTACCTCTCATGAACATTTGTTTAACTAATCCTTCGATTAGTCTTTTCGAAAGAAACCCAGGAGTATGAATGTGATATTTGACTATTCCAACAAATACCAATAACAATAAGAAATCTCCTTCTAATGATAAATACTCCGATAATGAAGATTGAAATCGTAAAAACGTCTTCATCTCGATGATCCAAACTTTATAATATCCTTTCTATCGAATTAATTTCTACGTTACTGATAATATATTGAGAGCGTTATTCCAGAATCCTCTTCTAACGCTCTGGGATTTCCTTGAGGAAAACGACTCTGATTTTCGAGTTGTGACCAGATACGTAAGAAGGGATAGTCTGTGGATCAGACAACAGAGGAAAAATCTTTCAATTAGAATCCACGAATCGCAGCAATTTCTCTCAACTCGCATGACAACATACTTCAATGGGGATGGATCTTGAATGGTCAATGATCTGCAGAATCCTGTCAAAGAACGATAACCGAATGACTTTTTGTAATCTGCCCACTCTACCACCTTTATTTCCTGCCTAATTTTTTTTGCGACAAGGTTCTACGTGAAGTGTTGCCAAATGAGAGCTCGAAATCTAAGGTCCAATGCGCAATTACCCCTTTTCGATCATCGCTAAATTAAGACAGAGATATTGAGAAACAAACGAACGACGGCCATCCATGGTGTAGTGAAAGACTTGTAAGCCTCCGAAAAGGGTGATCACTGGTTCACTCACCTCAGCTTTCAAGTTGCGCGTAAACAGTCTTGTGGGTCACCATCCATTTCAATGTTAGCATTTTTACCGCCTCATCATATAAATAGCCTATTGCTTATCAAGGATTGGATGAAACACAAACAGTTGCGCAATGGATTCTGCACCGAAGTCCGGCTGTTCGTACTACAGCTGTTCGTTAGTACGTACATACTGTGGGTGGTATCTTGCATTTACCCGATTAGGGCGAAAGGAAATGTATAAGACCATCATATATTGCATTTGAATCATCTGAAAGACTGTTTTGAGCCTTTTTCTAAGATTGGTATGTCAGTGGCATAAATGAGTTCCAGCGATCTCGCCCGCATCATCAAAGCCACACGCCCCACCAGATAACCCTGCTGCTAGTAGAGATCGGGAGACACAGCATCTCTGGATCAGTCCTAAAGACTCATAACAGTCTCTCATTATATCAAAGTTCTTAACGATGTTTCTATAAAGAAGTCGACTGAAAGGAATTCGAGTCGATGTCAATGTGAGACGTGAAGTGGAGTCTTTTTATTTCTTCAACTCATTCAATTCATGCAGCAAACCCAAGGTAAAGTTGAAAAGGTCGCGACCAACAATAAGGTCGATGATCCTTCACGCGATTACACAATCTCTGCAAAAGCTTTTGCGAATCATTCGAAGAAGTTAATAGATTTACAGCTTTCAAACAGTAACAATGCTGTGCATTTTTGCGTCCGTCAGATCACCAATCGTGCTGACGCCATGTAAAGTTTTCTCTGAATTACCTGGAAAGTATAGTTTAGTTCATATTTCTATCGTGGGTTAGAGCACTTTATTTCTATAGCATTGAAACAATAAATCCAGAAACTAGTCCGTTTTTTTCGGTAGCCCGTGAACTTTATTCGGTCACAATTTTTCATATCTGTGCTTGTCATTTATGGAATCGCTCCGCTTATTGAAGCTCTTGTCAAGAAGAACTCTTCAGATGGCGCTACTGGAACGTGTTTGGTCAGTATTCAAGTGCAGGACGCCAACGATAACGTGCCATTCTTCAATCCGATCAGCTACAATGTCACCGTTCGAGAAGGTTACCGACCTGCTGGACCGCTTCTAGTTGTGTCGGCTACTGACGAAGATGAAGGAATTTTTGGGGAGGTATGGTATCGATTTTTATGGTTCAAAAAATCAAAAGATCCGGATACATTGTTTTTTTTTGCAATTCGAATCGATTATAGCAATATGAGATTTTTTTTCTTTTGACTCATTGATTACAGCTTTTTCAAAGGGTTTTTCGCTTTTGAATGTTCAACTTAATGGAAAAATCGAATTATCCAGTTAATCCCCTCTTGGCTTGATCAGTATTATACCAATGTTTTCATGGTAAATGAGAAGTCATTTCTCATAGTTTCGTTAAGAAACAACAAAGTTGAAACATACGAAACGCCATGTGCGTTAATCTCAATGCATACCTCCTGTTATGTTCCCAAAAATAATTTGCGTTCCTCTTCTATATTTTTCGATCTGAAATTTTCGTTTTATGAGTCTTATTCCGACGATTTCTATGTTCCTTTTCTTCAAATGGTCTGTGCTTTCCCTTGAACCTTTCAACGCTATTCGGATAATCTTAAGTCTTCTTAATGATGAAAGTTATTCGTCCACCGTCCCGTCGCATTACCATTGTTCCTCAGGAGATTTTTTGTCTCATATCAAACATACTTTGGCACTTCTATATAGTTTCTGTTTCTCTCTCTCTCTTTCAGGACGACGGGGGCACTGTGTGGAAGCTAATTTAGTGAATAGTGTGAGAGTATCTAAGTATCCTTCTCGCTAGTAACAGTTTTCCCATCGGAATGCTCTGAGTTTCTCCTGGATTGTTAAGTATTGAAGACATCTATACTGTTCGGTTGAAAACATCCTTTGATAGAATTCAATACAAAACAAATAGCAAAGAAGCTTTGCTTTATGAAATAAACTATTAAAAATGAATGGTCTTATAGCCAATGCCTGCGTAAACGAATGAGTTGAAGAGAAAGACACCGTAGATTTCCTTCTATAAGATTATCCACCCAAGTTTTCCTAATTAAGAAAAGTGATCTATTTACCTCTCAATATCGTGCATTATATTTTTACCCACATTGAAAAAGAGATATTTTTAGATCCATTTCCGCCTTAAAACCGGCAGCACCCGCTTGTTCGCTGTTGACGAGAATTCCGGAGAGATATTCCTGAAGGAACCGTTGTCAAGAGGGCAGCACGAGATTACGATACAAGCCAAAGACGGAGGCGGATCAGTCAGTGAAGACTCGGTAGTTTTTTGGGAATGTTCATTTACAGTGATTTAGTTGATCTGCAATACGATAAGGGCCGAACCGAACTTTCTTGTGCATAAAAGCCTTTGCGCTGGTTAATATGTCCTTTTCTTGAAGTTGGACACAGAAAGTATCGAAACTGAGCAAACAATAACACTTGTTTTTTCTTCTGTGATTTATTTGCTTGAATAAGATCAAAGTAGTAAAGAAAAAGGCCTGACGTTTTCTACATTTCCGCACATTTTTTCTCGAACTCCTTCTTATTCCAGGCGCATATTCATATTAGTGTAATCGATTCTAATGCGAATGCTCCAGCATTTACGCAGTCCAGTTACCTCATCAAAACCACGGAGGACATTCTACCTGGAATATCAATTGGATCTGTTTCGGCAACTGGAGTGGGGATTATACGTTATAGGTATAACGATATGTTTTCCTAACCTCCTTTCCATAGCTATCAACAGCTGGCATAGAACCATCTTTTCTATACCCTAAAACGCTCCGAAACATTTGCATTGAAGCTTAGATCATCTTTGATGCCAAATAAACAAGATCACTTTTCAGCGAACCGAACATTAAATAACTCTTAATAGCAATCGAACAACTTGGACACATCAAACTCTTGAATCATGAAATCTGACAGCATGAAACTTCAACTAAGTTTCCATAGATAGCTGAACAAGTCGAAAATATTTCTAGCATTTATTCTGGTGATGTCGGCAACCAATTCATGATTCATCCGCACAATGGTCGGATTACGGTAGCAAGGTATCTGGACGCTGACAAGAACGACCGTATCGTCCTCAATGTTCAGGTCGGTTCAGCATGTCCAGAGTCTACCACACTCCGAACCGCTTCATTGAAAGTCTCTTTCAATTGAGAAATCACACTTTAGGAGACGTTGCTTGTATGCTCGTTGACTAACCAGTCAGCTTGCAAAGCTGCCTATTTTGAATGATTCGAATTTTTTCGCATTGCTTAGTGATATGTTTGCTTAGTCTTTAACTTCAACGTTTCGTCACGTACATTTCTCTATGGTATCACTCTTGTCGTACCTTCATAGTCTTTCTTCAAGGCAGAGCTGTTGAATGGTGCTACAAATCAAACACAAGTGGTGATTCTAATCCAGGATCACAACGACAACTCTCCGAAGTTTCCAATCGATGTACTGGAAATCACTGTGAGCGAGAATCAATCGCTCCATGAACCTTTCTATGTGGTTCATGCAACAGACAAGGACAAGAAAAAGGTGGCGTAGTTTTGAACAACTTAGAGGCGTTTACAATTTATCTTTGATTAACATGACAAACCAGTTGTAGTGTCGTTTACCGACTTCTAATTGACCTCGACATGCGTAGTGAATATAGTCAGTTATGGCTACAAACTATTCCTTTGTGAATTCTGAAATTCTATATCAGAGTAGGGAAAAAATTCGTTTATTCCGATTTGAATTTTTTCAATTTCTTTCACCAATTGCATAAGTACATTTCCGAATTCAATTCGATGCTGCTATAAAAGAAGAATCGAAAGTTGCCAAAATTCGTTCAGTTTTTCCAGTTTGAGAGTATGTGTTTCTTTGATATTCATGTCCACTGATTTAATCAGTTGATAAATATTTTACCAATCCATGAAATCTAGATAAAATGCAAGAGAGATCATTAAATAAATAGAAATAAATCGCAGAGATGCTTTTTCTCATCTCAATCCATTATGCAACTCGTTGAGGACGGGGTTTTCCTCGTTTTTTTTCCAAACTTTTAGTAGCCATTTGACAGTCTAAATCTCGATGGTTTTAATTTGTTTTTGAAAAGGCTTTTCTATTACATTGTAGCGCCAAAAATAAAGTTGAATTTCGAACCGGCGCGCATTTTTGCTCGGCTCGCTTGTGTGGACGGCTGTTTGGGCAAGACATTTACAGGATCAACAACAAACGCTGAGGAGCGAACGAAAGATCACGTTTTGCGTGCCTAGGCTTCAGATAATGCCATTCGATGATATATAGTGAATATAATAAGCCATGCCTATAGAACGATAGTACACAGTTTCTTCTACAATTTCAATACAAAGACCTTCAAGATTATTACAGAATTAAGAAAAATATCAAAAGCGAAAATCGCTCCCTCTCGAAAGCGGCTTTGAGATCACCGTGCCTCGCTCGATTCGAGTGACGCGCCATAGTGCGCGCCGAAGGTGCAAAGAAATCTCTTTTGGCGACTACACACTGGCGACACACTAGCAAAACCTTTCCCGGAACCATGAACTTTTTCAAAATTCCCAAAATTTGAGCTATTGATTGGATACTAAACGTCCACGAGAAAATGCCTGTCCAGCGAAAAAGCGCCGAAACGCGCGCAATAAAAGGCCTTCCCAGGAAATGAAAGTATCGAAATTGCCGAGATTTAAGCCATCGAATGTCTACTAAAAGTTTGTAAAAAACGAAGAAGGCTGTGTTCCCAACGAGTTGAGATATAGATCGAGATGACGGAAAATCATCAACGCAGGCTTCAAAAGCTGAAAAGAAGTGAAAGTTCCAGAATGGCGCCATCCTATATTCGCTAATTTCTTCACATCCTCCTTGTCCAGTGATGGTACAGCCGCTGACCGGGCAGCTGCAGCTAACGGAACCGATGGACTACGAAAAAACCAAAACGTACCGAGTTCGACTCAAGGTTAGTTATTAGCCGTCAAAGTTAAACAGCTCGAAAGAATTTTTTCTATGACAAAATTGCTAACTGTTAAACTTCAAAAGTGACAACTGTCGACATACCTGGATTCGACACTAATCTTCACAGTGAGGGAGGATTTTCTGATTTAATCGCATTTACAAGTGGCATAATTTTGCACATATCGGTGCAATAAGTAGCGTGACTATTTCTGGAGTTTTATTTTCCTTTTTTCCCAATTTTTTGAGCAATCCGTGATTCAAAAAACACGAGTTGAATATGAAACAGCCTTTACCCACAACTAGTTCTCGACTGAGTTTAGAATCATAGGCTTGAGTGTCCCTAATCATTAGTGTTTTCCCAAATTATAAACATAGTTTAAGTGATGCGGCAAAAAAAATCTGGGAATAAAAGCGTGCGATAGTTCTAATATTTTTGTGGATTCGCCATGTTATTATATTCGCCTTCTGACTTGTATTTTTTGCCAAGGACACTTGAATCGACCAGAGTATAACACGTGCCTCCTAATAGGCACTAAATCTCTATTAGTATTAGTGTCTACATGATATATCCACCACTATTTCTAATGGAATGGTTAGACGCCATGAGTGAATGAATTCTGCTCTAGGCTCAGGATCAAGGAATCCCACCACGTTCGGCCAACATGACGCTCATCATTCATGTCGCCGACTTCAACGACAACCCTCCTATCTTCGAAAATACCACTTATGAGGCTGAGGTTAAGAATTTTTTATCTGTTATTCGTTCTATAGCGCAGCTCTGTTTACTACGCTAAGATTTTGATCAAGATCAATCAGCGTATTCACTTGCATTGAAGGCTATATAGAGTTTTCTAATATTATTTTACACACGACCCGTCATCGGAGCTATTGTGCGGATCCCGGCACTTATTACATCCGATTCTATCCTTCTCATTCATCTTGCCCAATGGTTCTCAAATATTTCACTCACTGTTTACGAAGTATGCGAGATAATAGGTTGACAATAGTAACACCTATTACTGCTAATTATGTCGTTCCACGTAGCCCATTTTGCTGCATTACAATTGATTTTTGGCCCGTATTTCCTAAAATTACCATTTGAATTGTGTGTTGAAAAGGAAGTAGAGACTTTTCCAGATCCACTTCTTCAATTGTAGGAGGCCATTTTTATTTTTTCAAGGTGGTTGAAAATTCTGTTCTAATGACGGCCGTGCTGCAGCTGAGGGCACATGATGCAGACTCCGGAGAAAACGGCAAGGTGATCTACAGAATCACCAACGGATCTAGTGTGCGGTTTTTCTCCTCTACCTTTTTTGAAAGATTTAATATTTTTCTCCACAGTAATTCCAACTTTTAAGTGTATATCTGTAGAGAGACTCTTCTAAGAAACTAAAAAACTCTTGATTGCAAAAAATAGTAATAAAATGAATGCGATGTGAATCTCTAATGTTATACGGTTGTTTTCGATTATCTGAGAACAAATGAATATTTGACCTCATTTGCTGGGCATGTAATGTGATTTGTCATAGGAGTGTTAGTGATTATTGAGAAGCTTAAATCTCTGGCTAGCATGGGAAAATGTCCGTTTTTCCATACCCTTTTATGAAGCTGTAAAATTCAGGATGAAATTACGTTTCTTGGATTATGCTTTTTTTCCTATCCTGCTTATATTTCTCTGGACAAGACTCCTTCTGCCGAGTGTTAGTACTCTTTCGATATCACAAGTCTCTATGAACTCAAGAATGTGTTTGCTTTTTGAAAAGCTCTTTTGACAACGCCGCAGGAGGAAGAAAATATCTGGGTTTCACACCTCGCCGGACAGAGCCCTTTCTTTAGATTACTAATAATCATTCGCCAGCGTAAGTTGGATTTCATCGCTGTGCTTATTTTCTGGTAAGACCATCTCATTGCAGTGTAGCAGAGGAAATAGCATAGAATTTCACATATTCGGCGGCTTCTTTGCCAGCTCATATGCAAATTTAGGAGCGGGGCTATCGATCGATGCCTTGGCGCGTGTGAAACGTGAGGTGCAACTTGAATTTGGAATGGAACTTTTTTCACCATTTTGAAAAAACTTCATATAAAACTGATTCAACCTGAGTCAGATACCATGAAATTTCTTTACACGTTCTTGAGCTTTTCGTGCTTCCAGCGAATTATACGCGGATTGCAAATGAAGGCGTACGGCGAATGTGAGACAGATTTTTATTTTGTATGATATAATGTTGCAAAATGGTTTTTTGAAAGGCCGATCACGTCCCGCGCTAACCAGAGATCCAAGCTTTCCAATGATTAGTAATGCTCGTATGACAAGTTGCTGTCCGACGATTGAAGTCGATTATCAATTTGTTACCGCATAACTGAAATGAACCTATAAACTACTTGAGAAGGTAATAAAACTGATGTCTTTTTTACGATTTGCTGTTAACTTATATTTTTACAATCAAAATTACCCTAAATTTATATTCTAAGTGGTCTTTACTTCGTTCACCACTAACTTAAGTTCATTATTAATTTTGTTTCGAGCAAGACGATAATTGCAAGACTGGTGAACGTACGTAGGCCACTAATGTACCAGTCACAAAATGACTTAAGACATTCTCTCTGACTGTTAACATTGTTGTAATCATTATGAGTTCTATGCGGTCTGCTCCAGGCTAAATGATCACGTTAAAGTGATCAGAGGAGTACATTGAACAATAAATACTAAATGAAACTCTTCATGAGTGGTGTCATTGAATTCTAGGTGTTCGGCATTGACGAAAAAAGCGGTGTAATTTACACGAATGGAAATCTTGATCGAGAAGTGCAAAGCGTTTATAGCTTAACCATTACCGCCCAGGATAAAGGCGAGGTAGCTGTTTGCCATTAGGAACTGAATCTAAATTCATTTATGCTAATAAAGTGAAACCACTTCTAGCCACCGCTGTCATCGTCAGTTTCTGTGCGGGTGGTCATCACCGATGTGAATGATAACGCCCCGTCATGTAAGTCGACAACAGTGATGGTGGTGCCAATAGATGCGCCCGTTTTCACCGCTGTCGGTACAGTGGTGATTGCCGATCCCGACAACGGAGTCAACGGCACGGTGGTCTACCGGAGCCAGCAGTCTCACCCGCTTATTCATGGTCAAAAGCAATGGTAAGCTGAGCCGTTTTCCTTGGTTTTACTCAAACTCATTTATTACTGATCGATCATTACTTTCTTTTCTCCGATTTCTCTTTACTGGCTTTTTTTCTTGCTTTTGTCAATTTCCTCATGCGCCTGCCATCATGTATAGGCTTTTCCTCTGTGTTCAATAAGTTTCACGCATATAATCCTAAATGAGTGATCCTGATTCCTATCTTCCAAAACAACAGCACAGTGCTGTTCGTTCCTTTAAGGATCAGTAAATTGGCGCCACCTTTGTCTGGGAAAAATGCACTTCCTGCAGACTGTAGGAGAAGTATCTAGCCCGGCTATCACAGCACTTCATAGATTATCTCGACTAGCATTTAACGACATGAAGTATGAAGGAAAACCTCGTGGAACAACCGAGCCCACTCGTAAAACATTGGGATTGCTTTCGTGAGTGGTGACTCAAGAAAAACGAGCCGAGTGTAGGAATTTCTGAGTTTCGCACAATGGATGTAACGATGAGTGATGTGAAAAAAAGGCTTTGTGAACACCCTGTCAAAACCTAAATGATTAGCAGTAAGAAGTGAAGATAGAGTTCTTGACTTTTGCAGTGGTGCATTGAGGCATCTTAATGGGCTAGATAAGCGCTTTCCTTTTCGTCAGTTAGACTCACTCCAATCAGACGGCTGCACATGAAAGAAACCGTGCTCCAGTGAGAATTTCGGCCAGCCAGCAGTTGCGGTAGAAGGTCGCAAAGGCTTGTACTCGTTTCACCTCAGAAAATTGGAACTTCTGTTGTAAAAGATTATTTTTAAACTTTTAGATTTTCCATTCTCTGTGGCATCTAGTTACTCGCCTTTGACAACAGTTCTTTTTTCAATACATGCATTTATATGTGTATGTATACATGCAAAAAAAATTGTACAAATGTATATATATATATATATTTTGTGCTAAATATTATATATATATATATATATATATATATAATTATGTATGAACATTCAAAAATAGTATAGAAATGTTTTCTTGAATATTTAAAATTGAACCGCATAAATGTGTATATATAAAATTAAAGGATAAAGCTCTCGGCGTTGATCAATCCCTGATGGATGCGCCATGCATTCGACTTCAATTTTTAAATTCGTCTGAGGTGACTGAATGCATATCTGGCCTTTACAAGGACTTGCGGGGCCTCCCGTTGAACCGAGTCAGTGCTGCTTATCTTCCCAGACAAGTCTGAGACCTGTCTGGTAGCAATTTACCGACCCCGGAGGGACAGATGGCTTGGTGAGCCATGAGCGCGAGGTTGAACCATTGACCTCGTGTGCGACGCAGAGCACTTCGAACCACTGCGCCACATGCGCTCTAAATATCCATATATACTGTATATAGACTAATTACATGACCGCTCATCATATCTGCAAAAAAAAGAGCTAAATAGCTAACAATTAACTGTATCCGAAGCTGTTCGTAGGTCTCTGCTTGTCTTACAATAGTCTCGAAAATAATCACTTCAAAGGAGTTCAAAATGTGCAGATAATTTTGAATTTCTCTGGTTTTTCAAAGCTATCTTACTGATTTCTTGGAGTTTATTTTTTTTTCGAAAGGTTAACGATAGTGGGCTCTTGAGAACCTCAGTTGTGAATATTTCCAGGTGATGTGCAACTACGACGTCCTCTAAGGGAATCCGATCCGAGCGATATCCGGCTATCTGTTGTTGCCACCGATCAGGGATTGCCTCCAAAATCGACCGTATGCCACTTACAAATAAAAATCGCTCGTGGGACATCTGCTGTGAAGCTTATCGAGCCATTTGAGAGGTATTTCATGGGATGTCTGCTTTCTTGTCAAAAAATATTCTCAACACTCCCTCCAGTGCCTTTGAAATTAACTTTTGAGAGTTTCTGATTTTAAATCAAAGTAGAATTCTTGATAGGTCACGGCTTCCTGAGTGCAAAAAGAAAAGAATGAACTCTTGCGAAAATAATCAGTATGCTCTTTGGAGTTGATTTTACTTTGTTAAGAAGAAAAAATTATAGAGACATTTACGTGCCGAAAGATTGTCAGACGGGCTGTCAACTACAACAACTGAACGCCACCGGTGTTGCAAAGTGGCAAATTCAAAGCAGCGGTAAGTGTGGGACTGCCTTTGCAGGTCGATTTTTCTTTGAGACTGCAGAGGAAGAGAACGAGACTGATAATTCTTTTTTCATTGCTGACTCGTAAAATATGTGGACAGTGTTGAATACTCGAAAGTGTCTCTAAAAGAAACATGAGATGACAAAGCAAATGATAACTAAGTCTGAAGGAAGAAGCGGTTGTATTTTTGATCCATATCTTTGATCCTCTTCGCTTTTGCGCTTACAACGTTTTATTTCTGAGTCTTTCTGAGTTTTGTGATTTATTCTTTTTTCCTATTTGTGGTTTCGTCCTATCAGTTTGATCATAGTAACGATGTAATCACGAGAATGCAATAAGTGTACTTGCTCAATGAAACCATCCCTAACAAGTTATCGGGCTAACCTTTCCGTTCACAAAAGTTCTTTTTAGCATAGAGAAGGCCTGAGTGCAATAGCATTGAGTTTTGGACCAGCGGTATTGTGTGGACACCCAGGCGAAGACGCAGATACCCAGTTTAGCTTAATTTATGTAAAAACGAGTCATTTTGCTAATTATTAAGGTCGAATTAGTGAAGCTCATAAGCTTGCCCACACATCATTTTACTGGATGTGTTTACAATATGAGCAAATTTTTGGTAATTTGTACTTTTCGTGGACATATTTCAATGCATTCTTATAATTATTCTGATCGGCTAACCAGTTCATTAGTGCCGAAGATAAGCCTCATTACCTTCAGACTCAGATGTCTCAATATGCTCTTTTGCAAACATCAAGTATATTTAGACGTCTCTAATTACTTTGGTATCGCCAAAGGAATGCTTCACATGTCATCTCGTCCGCGCTCGCAGCCGCCATGGACGTTGTCCTTGATTCTTTCTGACCGTGAGGGACGCCAGAAACACGTTTCATTGCGGATTTTGGAACAGAATTCAGTTGTGAGTTATCAGATTGTGGTTGATTCCAAGACACATCGCAATTTCTCCTAAATAGAAAAAGAATAATTGTGGGTGAGAAAACGATGGCTACTAACAGATTTGATTGGGTGTAAAAGTCTCACGGGGTGCCGTGGGCCGAGTGGTTGCGATGTTCGCCGCAGCGCGTAGAGCCGAGCTCCCCCTCAATCTTCTCCGAAAGTCAACATCAACGTCTTATGGAACGAGTCAGCTGGGCTGTCTTCAAGCTTACAAAGAGATTCGCTCAACCACTCTTCCACGACTTTAAAGATGAAAACAAAATACGCTATGATTGCTAGGACAGGGAATCGCACAGTAGAAAAAAAAAGTGTGAAGATGGATTAATAAAGTTTCTAAAAGTAGGAATTACACGTGACACGATTTTCTCAGAACTCCATCTAGAAAATTCTACAAAAAAAAGTAGAATACAGGTTGCTTCTGTGGCTATGGAATCGTTTAACATGAACGAAAAAGAAATGAAAACTGGCGAAGTGCTATATCTGCTTCACTCTCTCCAGTTTGATCAGTCTTACAGTTTTCACTTTGCGGATACCAGTACTTCTAGCATTCAATTCGTTTTTCGTTCACTCCTGACCGTCGTAGAATACTCGTTGGGCAAGTCCCCTAGTGATCTCGAGCATAGCCTGGCTGTGGCGTTCCATAGGGCGTTATTGTTGATTACCAGAGGTTGAGGGTGGGGCTCGGCTCCACGCACACCGCGACGAGCATCACGGCCACTAGGCCACAGGACCCCCAGAAGTACTACTTAGCGTTCGCATGATTTGTCTCGAGGATAGATGTTTGCAGAAAAGTCTGTCACCGATTTTCGACACGAAAATGATGGGAAGAGTCAAACCAATGACTAAGAATGTGCACGGCATCTCTGACCACTGCGCTTCAGAGGCTTTCATTTCTTAGATGCACAAATGTGACACCGCCGTTTTTACAGTATAAATATTCAATAAATACAAAAGTTTTTGTACTGAAGTTTATTCAGATATAATCCCCATCCTTATCAGTAGCATCCCAATTTTTGACAGTTTTCAAATGCCATTGAAGAAAAAGTAAAATTGATAGAATCCGGAAAATTTTGATGGAATTTTCATAAAATTTGCCATTTTGTAATTTGGATCTGGTAATTTCAGGTGCTATTTTGACTCTGTAATTTCGGGAGAGTAAGGCTGATAAGGTAAAACCTCCTAAAACCTCCCACCTCAGTTCTTTTATGATGTTTCTCGATCGGTTTTTTGCAATAAAAAGTCGAGCGTTGAGAATGCAGCATAATCACTTTAACGTGCCTTACAGCCCATTCTAGCCGTTTTATTCCAATTCGTGTTAGATTTTGTTAATTGCTGATGATAAAGTGCTGCATTGATCGTTTCACCAAATTCGAAGAGTTCGTAGTAGGGGACGCCTTTTTGATCCAAGCAGATGCACACCTTACCCTCTTTCCGTGAATATTCCGTTTTGCAGTTGATTTTGCTAGTTGTCCGAGGTCGGCCCATGTACGTTTGAAATTTGGATTATCAAAATCAGTCCACTTTTCGTCTCTGGTCACTATGCGATGCAAAAGAGTCTTCCTTTTCGTGGGCGGCAATTTTCTTCAAATTAAGCACAAAAGTGTTTTTTTGGGTGTGAAAGTTATCATCTTCAAAGTCCAATATGAATCACAATATAGAATATTTGCATATCTTTATATTTACAATAATTAAAGCAAAAAATAATCAAACGGCGGAGTCTCATTTGTACACCTAGTATTCATAACTTTTGAAATTGATTCTGAATACAAAATTTTCTTCAGTGCATAAGGTGCAGTTTTGCCAAAAGGCGATCTCATACAGTTGGTGCTCAACACCTTGGTGCAACATTTGTGTTCTGGAGTGAAGTGTTTTCAAATTGTAAAAATTTACATTTGTGAACTACCACGAAAACATGCATTATTTATTAAGGTTTTATCGATTACAGATGCAATTTTGTCACTATTCAAAAGATTAGAATAATTGCAAACATAGAGTGATCGATTTCTAATCAAAGGTGCCAACGAAGTCGATCAGCATCTCGCCACTGCTTGCGATTGGAGCAAAAGTAGCTAGCGTAGCTTCGAAGTCCACGTCAAATGCTGAGGCTTTCTACTACGTTCTAAAGAACGAAGTGAGTTTTATTGACAGTTTCAAGGTAGATTTTTTGGAGAGTTTCCCAAAGTTTTGCTTTTTCAATCCAAGTGATCGACTTTATGCAAACTTCAACATTGATAATCACTGTATGCTAATCTTAAGAATCTTTCTTGGAGAATTAACGCAAACTTGGTATTGGTTGTTATTGTTGCCGTTGTTGTCGTTCCATAACTGGCGTTTCGGCGACCACTTTTTCAGAGCTATTTTATATGTGTAAGAACTTTGAGGAGTCCTACACTTACAAAATTGGCTCAGAAAAAGGCGAAGTCGCCGAAACGTGGACTATAAAACGACAACAATAACAACAACAACAAGCAGTAGTATCCTTGCGTCAGCTCAGCAAGGAAATACTTAGGACTTACATTTTCTAGTTCTATATCTTCTGTAGATCAGTTTAGGGATTCACTTATACATTAATGGACTCGATTTTTTCCATCAGTGAAATTTTTGTAAGGTCATTGTTATTGAACAGAAATTTCTTCTTTAATAGATTAAAGTTTTCACTTTCATTTCGACAAATGAAATGTAAGACACATAGACAGAACTGGTTGGAAAAAAATGTTCTCAGTCACCAACTTTTAACAGGCTTGGTCTGATGAACAATTCGCTCTATAATTGCAATTAATCTGGCAACCACTGTGAATTTTTCTCGACTTTTTGCTTTCCACTCAATTCCCTTAGGTATAGTTGAAACATCATAACACCGCGAAAAAATAGTGGAACTAATGAGTTCTTGGCTGTAAGATCGTCGAAATTTTACTTATGTGTGATGGGAACTTTAGACAACGAAAGTACAGCTGGGGGAGAGCTGGGCGGGGGAGGAGGGGAAGACTACGAACATTCCTCCAAAAAGCCTTCTTTGAGCAAGGATGTCTGAAGAGCGATGACGAGAACCGAGAAGAAATCCTGTGTAATGACAAGATAGTATCTGTGTTAGGTGAATGACATAGGCACCTGACATAGAGTGTAAAGCGTAGGTCGTCGATAACTATATATGAGGAGTGTGACGCTCCCAAGAGAACTGACTATGAAAAGATCGACAGACGACGGGTTCTGCCCGGCTGATGAGTCTGTAAGCACGAAACACGTGTCTCGGGCTGTACAAGAGCCTTTACCAGACCACATGACATGTTGGCTCAAATAATAATGAAAGGATCTATTGAAATTTGAGCGTGGTCTTAATAAAGCACTCGAAGGAAAGGTATAATATGATAAAATACCAGCCAGCTAGCAATCGAGTGCGAAAACACTCTGTGTTAGGTGAATGACATAGGCACCTGACATAGAGTGTAAAGCGTAGGTCGTCGATAACTATATATGAGGAGTGTGGACGCTCCCAAGAGAACTGACTATGAAAAGATCGACAGACGGACGGGTTCTGCCCGGCTGATGAGTCTGTAAGGACGAAACACGTGTCTCGGCTAGTACAAGAGCCTTTACCAGACCACATGACATGTTGGCTCAAATAATAATGAAAGGATCTATTGAAATTGAGCGTGGTCTTAATAAAGCACTCGAAGGAAAGGTATAATATGATAAAATACCAGCCAGCTAGCAATCGAGTGCGAAAACACTCTGTGTTAGGTGAATGACATAGGCACTGACATAGAGTGTAAAGCGTAGGTCGTCGATAACTATATATGAGGAGTGTGACGCTCCCAAGAGAACTGACTATGAAAAGATCGACAGACGACGGGTTCTGCCCGGCTGATGAGTCTGTAAGGACGAAACACGTGTCTCGGGCTGTACAAGAGCCTTTACCAGACCACATGACATGTTGGCTCAAATAATAATGAAAGGATCTATTGAAATTTGAGCGTGGTCTTAATAAAGCACTCGAAGGAAAGGTATAATATGATAAAATACCAGCCAGCTAGCAATCGAGTGCGAAAACACTCTGTGTTAGGTGAATGACATAGGCACCTGACATAGAGTGTAAAGCGTAGGTCGTCGATAACTATATATGAGGAGTGTGACGCTCCCAAGAGAACTGACTATGAAAAGATCGACAGACGACGGGTTCTGCCCGGCTGATGAGTCTGTAAGGACGAAACACGTGTCTCGGCTGTACAAGAGCCTTTACCAGACCACATGACATGTTGGCTCAAATAATAATGAAAGGATCTATTGAAATTTGAGCGTGGTCTTAATAAAGCACTCGAAGGAAAGGTATAATATGATAAAAATACCAGCCAGCTAAGCAATCGAGTGCGAAAACACTCTGTGTTAGGTGAATGACTAGGCACCTGACATAGAGTGTAAAGCGTAGGTCGTCGATAACTATATATGAGGAGTGTGACGCTCCCAAGAGAACTGACTATGAAAAGATCGACAGACGACGGGTTCTGCCCGGCTGATGAGTCTGTAAGGACGAAACACGTGTCTCGGGCTGTACAAGAGCCTTTACCAGACCACATGACATGTTGGCTCAAATAATAATGAAAGGATCTATTGAAATTTGAGCGTGGTCTTAATTAAAGCACTCGAAGGAAGGGTATAATATGATAAAATACCAGCCAGCTAGCAAACTGAGTGCGAAAACACTCTGTGTTAGGTGAATGACATAGGCACCTGACATAGAGTGTAAAGCGTAGGTCGTCGATAACTATATATGAGGAGTGTGACGCTCCCAAGAGAACTGACTATGAAAAGATCGACAGACGACGGGTTCTGCCCGGCTGATGAGTCTGTAAGGACGAAACACGTGTCTCGGGCTGTACAAGAGCCTTTACCAGACCACATGACATGTTGGCTCAAATAATAATGAAAGGATCTATTGACATTTGAGCGTGGTCTTAATAAAGCACTCGAAGGAAAGGTATAATATGATAAAATACCAGCCAGCTAGCAATCGAGTGCGAAAACACTCTGTGGTTAGGTGAATGACATAGGCACCTGACATAGAGTGTAAAGCGTAGGTCGTCGATAACTATATATGAGGAGTGTGACGCCTCCCAAGAGAACTGACTATGGAAAAGATCGACAGACGACGGGTTCTGCCCGGCTGATTGAGTCTGTAAGGACGAAACACGTGTCTCGGGCTGTACAAGAGCCTTTACCAGACCACATGACATGTTGGCTCAAATAATAATGAAAGGATCTATTGAAATTTGAGCGTGGTCTTAATAAAGCACTCGAAGGAAAGGTATAATATGATAAAATACCAGCCAGCTAGCAATCGAGTGCCGAAAACACTCTGTGTTAGGTGAATGACATAGGCACCTGACATAGAGTGTAAAGCGTAGGTCGTCGATAAACTATATATGAGGAGTGTGACGCTCCCAAGAGAACTGACTATGAAAAGATCGACAGACGACGGGTTCTAGCCCGGCTCGATGAGTCCTGTAAGGACGAAAACACGTGTCTCGGGCTGTACAAGAGCCTTTACCAGACCACATGACATGTTGGCTCAAATAATAATGAAAGGATCTATTGAAATTTGAGCGTAGGTCTTAATAAAGCACTCGAAGGATAGGGTATAATATGATAAAATACCAGCAGCTAGCAACTCGAGTGCGAAAACACTCTGTGTTAGGTGAATGACATAGGCACCTGACATAGAGTGTAAAGCGTAGGTCGTCGATAACTTATATCATGAGGAGTGTGACGCCTCCCAAGAGAACTGACTATGAAAAGATCGACAGACGACGGGTTCTGCCCGGCTGATGAGTCTGTAAGGACGAAACACGTGTCTCGGGCTGTACAAGAGCCTTTACCAGACCACATGACATGTTGGCTCAAATAATAATGAAAGGATCTATTGAAATTTGAGCGTGGTCTTAATAAAGCACTCGAAAGGAAGGGTATAATATGATAAAATACCAGCCAGCTAGCAACTGAGTGCGAAAACACTCTGTGTTAGGTGAATGACATAGGCACCTGACATAGAGTGTAAAGCGTAGGTCGTCGATAACTATATATGAGGAGTGTGACGCTCCCAAGAGAACTGACTATGAAAAGATCGACAGACGACGGGTTCTGCCCGGCTGATGAGTCTGTAAGGACGAAACACGTGTCTCGGGCTGTACAAGAGCCTTTTACCAGACCCACATGACATGTTGGCTCAAATAATAATGAAAGGATCTATTGAAATTTGAGCGTGGTCTTAATAAGCACTCGAAGGAAAGGTAAAAAAATGTTCGCTATGATGTCTTGAATGAAAGGAGAAGATTTGCGGTAGTTGTTTACTGATCTGTCATAGTTATTTCATCACGACCCTTATTTCCTATAACCATCACAGAAATGGTGATTTCATTACTTCACAAGATTTAACAATATCTGGAAGAGCGAATAATCGAATCGTCTCTATAAAGACTAGAATAGTGATATTAAGACCTAATTAACAAAGTAATCCAGGCGAATACACTGGTAAAGTAAAAACTTACTTATAAATATGCATTCTTATGCGTTAAAGGATTTACTAGAAAAACTTAATAATAAAATAGAGTAAACAGGTAAATAATTATTGGATTCAGTCGTCGTTATTTGAAATGGACGAAGCTAATGGCGATCTATATCTAATCCGAAACATTCGCCATCTGATCGGACAGCGGATATCCGTGCCATACTGGGAGATCAATGGCCAACTTTTGGAAAGGAGGAGAAGCAGATCGATTTCGACATTGGGGATAGTGCGGTAGTTGCGCCATCGTTCAGCGAAGAAGTGATCTATGTCAATGTATCTGAGACAGCTATGATTGGTCAGTGAGCCTCTTTTTTGCATTTTTTTTCTTCTCCTTTTTCTTCAATAAGGAGGTTTGGTTAGTAAACGCTCATGAGGTGCCGATCTCCCATCCACCAAACACTCCCCGGTATTCAATCACTGAACGCCCAAGCTCGGCTACCTTCGAGATTGTAGAGGTCTCGCCAAGTACTGTTTCATGCCGCTCTTGAAAAGACGTAATTCTCAAAGAAGCGATGATTGCGAGGAGGCTAATCGAATGCTAGAAGTAGTGGGATCAGTACAATAGAATGTGGATACGGGTCGTTTAAAGAGCCTACCCAAACTATTCGGTGAATTTCGATATTTGTTGATTAGAGAGCTCGCGCTTTGGTTTCCACGTAGACTTCATGCCACTCCATTGCTTTCTGATGAAGTGAATTAGTAGTAAACTTGTTCTCGAGATCAAATCGGTGAGTCAGATTCCTAAAAGTGGTAAATGACTACAGATATTTTGGTTGGCCTGGCCGTCGACTTTTCACATCGAATTTGGTCATTCCTCTATCTTTCCATTCATTATATTTTTGAGCCTGATGTTTAGGAACTGTCATCGTCACTGTTAATGCAACGAGTTTGAATCCATCCACACCACCGATGTACAGCTTGCTGGACCTGAGCAATCGGTTTGTGATCGACCAGTACTTGGGTGATGTGACCGTTATAGGAAATCTGCATTGGAACGAGGTAAATCTTCCTGAATGAGACAAACTTTAGCAGAAGCACATAGACAAGATAGAATAGAGATGAAAGAACTTTAACCAAGCTGAAATAGTGAAATAATCAGAAATATTAATGAACCGAAGGAATTTTCCCCAAAGTTAGTGGTAAAAAACATCCTTTTCCAAACTTTCGAGGAGCTTTCTAGATTCAACTGCATTTAATTCTTATCTTCACCGATTAATCATCAAATCAAATTCATGAACTACGACCATTGCCCTTCGAAGAGTTCTTGAATTCAAATCTTACTTTTCTTTTACTGTCACAACGCAGTACTGCTAATTTGACCTTGTTCAAAAAACTTTTGTTCAATAATCTTTGATCCCAAACTTTGCAGGATTTTTAGGATGTTCACAATAGCGAGTTTCAGAGTCCTTACCACCTTGTCGTTGTAGCCTCAGCCGGCTCCGCACAGGCGAATGTTCTGCTTGTTGTGCACGTCGAAGACGTAAATAACAACCATCCAGTCATCATCAGGTTTGTCCGCTTATGTCATCCTCGAAAAGTCTAGTGGGTAGCTCAGACTTTCACTTCCTTCCTGTCTCTGCCTCTGTTTCTCACTAGATTTGTTTCCCCTTCCTCCCGTATCCCCTGTTTCTCCTTCCATTTTTTCCTATTTTTTCTACTCTCAATCTTAGTTGAGCTCATTTCCCTGAACATCAGTCTTATCGCCTATAAAAGTCGCGTAGTCTTTAATGGCATTTATACTATCTATTTGATTCGTAGTTCTTCGTAAGCAATGTTCATTACTTCAAATAATATCTTGCGTTTTGTCATACACTTCTACGTTTGAAATTCGACATTCCTAACCGCGCTACTTGGTCCCTTAGCGAACACGTACAGATTTCGGTACATTCGTGATTGTATTTTAGGACCGACTGTATCCACCGTGGCATTCACCACCCAATATTGTCCTTCAGACGTATTTCTTAAGGCCTCTTGGGTTTTTCTTAAATTTCTTTTTTCTTCTGTGAACCGAACAATAGAACGGCGACATTAAGATATTAGTGCGCCAAGTCTCTTTCATGGACTACTAAAAAAATGATGATTTTAATGCGCATTTTGATTCCAAAAGCACTGGAAAGTCATGTTGTGATAAAATGATAATGAACGTATTGAGTGGTTAGGGCACATGATTTTATCAGTGATTCCTGAATACAACTATTACGAGAGAATATAGCGCATCAACTGCGAACATTCTGGAGCTCTGTCCGCGATTCAGACCGAGCTTTTATCCAGAAGTATATCCAATTTATCTATGGAATAATGCTGTTTCTTTTCTGCCACTCTAATTCGCAAGCAGTTAGCACGTACACGTAGCAGTTTTCAGACAAAATGTTTAGAGATAAGAATGTTATTAGCTGCATGTAATAGACAGCACACCTAATATCATGCTTGTTGTGGCTTGCACTACTTTCTGCGCGGTTTTGGTAAAGATTTACGTTCAGAGTACAACCTGACAACATTTTTGAGCTCTCTTTGAGGTCTGCTATGCACTTATATGGTGCTAGACGTACGTTTCGACCTTTTAGCCTCATCAGTAGCACGGTGCCTTTCGTTTCAGCCACTCCCTTGTAAGGAGATATAAACGGATAAAGGACAAATTTCTCTACGTTGATCAGTCCCTGAGGGATGCGCCATGCATTGCTCTTCAATTTTCTAGCTTCGTTTGAGGTGATCGAATGCTTATCTGGCCTTTACAATGGCTCGTGGTGACCTCCGGCCGTACCGAGTCAGCTGCTCATCCTCCCAGAAAAGTCTGAGACCAGCCTGGTAGCAATTTACCGACCCCGGAGTGATGGATGGCTTGATGAGCCATGAATGTGCGATCGAGCCATCGACCTCGTGCGACGCAAGCACCCCTAGCCAATGCGACACATGCGTCCTTGCACATGCTTAAGGAGATATATTCACTACATATATAGGAATGGACAGATGTTACACTGCGCATGCATAGTGGAATAGCACTTCACACTGCACAAATAAAATATCACTACATGTCAAGTGGTAAGATTACCCGACATTGTGGTGATTAGCAGTCGAATGCTCATGGCTGGTGAATAGAATAAAATCTTTCTTGAACGCTTAATTTTCTCCTGGTCAATCCCACTTGCTTGGCTTCCTTTTTTGACCTTCAGGAGACTCGGTGTGCCTTTCGTCTGCTCACATGTTATCGTAGGCTTGCAATTCGAAAGCTCGGTACCTTACATACGACAGGAAATCTGGTATTTTCATTGCATGGACTAACAAAGGAGCAGACTTTGTTTTTGGTAGTTGGTAATGTTTGGGCCGAAAAAGTTGACAATCAATAGATCCTTTCATTATTATTTGAGCCAACATGTCATGTGGTCTGGTAAGGGCTCTTGTACAGCCCGAGACACGTGCCCTTACCAGACCACATGACATGTTGGCTCAAATAATAATGAAAGGATCTATTAAAATTTGAGCGTGGTCTTAATAAAGCACTCGAAGGAAAGGTATAAGTTGACAATCAGTCGTAGCCGTATCTATTTGTGCCCTGACATCTAAATCCATCAAATAATTTGATCATTTTTATGTCAATGAATTAGAGTACGAGATATTTTTAATAGAGGGAATACCCCAATACGAAATCGAACTCGTAACAAATAACGATTTTTCATGGAAATTTTAATGTTAGGATATATAAACTGTAAACTGAAACTCATTTTTTCAACAAAAGGTAACAGCGTGGCGGTTGATGATTTCATTGCAGCAACGACGAAGTTGTGGTGTTCAGTAGCGAAAGTAATCGAGTTATCCACCATGTTGTAGCCGTTGATGAGGATTACGGTAGCCACGCAACCATCACCTTCAAAATAATATCCGATCCGTCGAACTGCTTCGACATCGACAGCAAGACTGGTATGTGCTGTTGAACAGCGAGAACTCCATTCTAGTGGAAGAAATTTCGTCACTTACTTCTTAATTCATTCTTGTTTTATCAACTTATTTATATAGATTCTTCAAAATACCCAACCTTACAGTGTTTCTTGTGGTCTTTTTGATCGAATTTACAAAAGGCAGTACTATTATGCAGCAATGTGACTCGGCATATACTTATCTTCACAGAGATTACATTGAAGTGAGAGTAGTACAATGGCTAAAGGTGTCATGTAGTATGCACATGATTTTTGGTGTGAGGTGTGCCTGATTATACCAACCCTTTTGTCTTTCGAAGTGGGCTAATTTATGCCAGGCTTTTGGAGAGGATTGCCACACTGGCTCGATATATCAATAGGTCACCGTGAGTCTACCTTGAATGGGGTAGTTAAGCATTATTTCTAGAGATGATCAAAGAATCTGAAGCACATCCTTGAAAGACTAGTAAATGCCGAGTGTTTTGTCCTTTGCTTTTCATCCTTTTCATCCTTTACATCCTTGTATATTTTGTTGGAAATCAGATCCTTGCTTATCATTACTTTCATTTTATTATTTCAAAGAGAAAGTTTTTATCTATTGAACTTTTGAAACGGTTCAATAAAGCACGAACTCGTAGGTGCGTTGTCAATGCTTCGACGCCCATCATCATCTATTTCAACAGTCGTCGTCAGAGCATCAGATGGTGGTTCGCCAACACTTTTCGTGGAACAGACCCTAACAATACGGTAGAATAGTAGATTAATAAGAGCGGTATCCCTTTATTCTAGAACAATTCGTTAAGGATGCATGATGATGCTAAGAATGGAAGGTATTTTACTGAAGATGAGGTGGAAGTGGAAATCACAGATGCTACACCGATTGGCACCGTGATCAAGGCGCTGAATTTGAACGGTATGTAGATATGTTCCAGTAATTTTTCGTGAGATGTAAAAATAAGTGGAAAAAAGTACTTTGAAATATAAATCTTTTTGAAAACAAATGGGAAAGTGTAGCTGTAATCAAGAAATACAATAATTTCAAGTTATAAACAAGAGTTATAATAATTTTAAGTAAACAAAATCCGAAAAAATTTAGTGACGAGCAAAATTTTGACCTCAGATGGGAGTCGAACCCACGTTCCAGTTCAACTTCCGTTTGAGATCAATTTTGCTCACCACTACATTCTCTCAGATGTATTTGAAATATCATGACACTGCGAAATAAGCAGTAAAAACACGGGAAATTCGGAATATGAAAGAGCTTATGGCGAGACTATCGTGAAATTTAAAGAAATAAAAGAAGAATGGGATCATTTTAACTCATCACTTTATTTGACTCATATCATATTTTTTTTCTCTTTTTACTGCGCGGGTCCCACTACTTTGAGCCTCCCCTTCGTCTCCTCACTTGCTTGAGGATTTGATTTTCTTCACAAGCGTCGTAGTATACTCGTCAAGAACTTCTTACAGGAGTGAGGATAGCTAAACTAGACGATTGTTATGATTGCTGAGGAGTTCTAAAAGGTTGTGAGATCGCTTTCACGTCGAGCCGTGCCGTGATCACTATCCACTCGACCACAGACATTCCACCCTTTGGGAATGTATTTGAAATTGAGTAGAATGCAGGAAATGTGAATACTTCAGGAAATGCTGACATCCGACTTTTTCCTGTCACCTCCAATTTCGAAATTGATAAGTTTGGAAAAATCACTTTGCTTAGCTCGATGAATCCAGGCATCCACGTCTTGTACGGCAAGTTTATTATTATTATTATCGTTGTCAATACTCTTCCAGATAAAAGCAATTTAGATAGATCAAATACTGGCAATATTGAAGTATTCAGGTCCATCCTCCATTTTTTTTTTGATTTTGCAGTTCTCGCGAAAACCGCTGACGGTGATGTCGACGCGTTGTCCTTAGTGATTCGTGTTTCGGTTTCCACAACAGCTGCACCGCGAATAAGCTCCGCTTCCTGTGGATCGATAACCGTACCCGAGAATTGCGTGTTGGAGAATTTCAAACAAATTGTAGCATTGAATACATCTGAGAATTCCAGATTCAAGATCAAAGGTAGCGTAGCAGTCGCTCTGAAGTGTTCATGAGCGATATTTGAATTACTAAGTTTATTTTTATTTTGACTATTATTCGGTTACAAATATATCATTTTTGCCTTTCAACGAATTTTTTCAAACCTTACTGTAAATTGTTAATATATTTTGAGAGAATGTTTTAAACCTTTTGAGGTTGACATGTCAGTGGATTACGTACGTTTCGGTAGTCTCGCCCGCCTCAGCAGAGCCACATACCTATTAGTAACCCCTATTGATAGTAGGCACGAGGAAACATGTTAGGTCAAAACGAAGTTAAGTGTGGTCCTAACCACTGTTCAGTCGATAGTACGCTTGATATTAAGCGTATAGACACTGTGGGGCGTGTAGCTCTGATGAGGCTGGCAAGACTGCCGAAACATGCGTAAGCTACTGTAATTCAATCTTGGAAAGCTCGAAACATTTTCTGAAACTATCATTTTTTCCGTCTCCTGACAAATATACCAGCGGCGCTGCTTGATAAGCAAGGAAACAGCATATTTAGCAGGCTAATCCATGCTTTTCAGGATCCAACAAATTTTTTCGACATTGATCCCATGACAGGAAAACTGTCCTCTGTTGCTTTGGATCGAGAGGAGCAATCTGAGCATTTGTTGGCCATCGAAGTACATGATGGAGAGATAATGGTGGAATTTGTTAATTTAAATTTGATTCTGAATTATTTGAGTTGAGAGTTTAATTTAGTTTTTTTACAATCACCCTAAGGAACGGTTTAAAAAATAATGAGATTAAGTAGACACTTAGATACATTCAGGGGCCGATTTAGCCGTCTTAGAGGTTTTGTTACGCCAGTGGCATACGTGCGTTTCGATGATTTCGCTCATCTCGTCAGTGCCACTCGGCCCAATGGACGCCCTATATCGTAGAAAGGGGGAAGCGCAGTATATTAAGGATCTGACGACATGAAATGTGACGATATAGGGCGGTTAGTAAGGCGTGTCGCACTGACAAGGTGAGCGAAATCACCCAAACGTACGCATTCCAGTGTAGCAACAAAAATCGAGAACTACTAAATCGTCTTTTCTGAGTATATCGAAGTTCCGAAAAGGAACGTTCCTGGAAACGGTCGAATAGAGATTAAGTAAACGCTAAAATATTAGGGTGACAAATTTATTATAGATTGTTTGTTGAAAATCCGTTAAAGTGGTTTTTCAGGATTCCTGCTCGGTGCAGATCACCGTATCAGATGTTAACGATAATAGCCCACAATTTTCACCGTCAACTCCACAGGTGATCAACATCAATGATACCGTGGGAATTCGCGATCTTATACATAGGTGTGTAACTTTTATTAGCCTATAACGTATCGCTTTTTCTAAACCTTTTTCTCACTTTTTGAGCCAAGGAACACTAGCAAAAATTTATGATTAGTTTAACGAGTGCTTACTGAGTACTGATTACTGCATAAATTCTGATTAAAAGACGGTGATTGGTCGGTGTGTTAAAAGTAAATTCTTCTCCGTTCTTCGACGATGTGGGAAAACTTTTATAACTCTCCTTTTGACCGCTTTTTTGAATTTCAGTTTTGAAAATTTCTATGTTAATACAAGCCTAATAGTTACTTAACTAAAACAAAACGACATCTAGCCGTCATAATACTCTTACTGATCTGCCAGCGGCAGTTGTCATGTAATCTTATGTAAATTTATGATCCTTATCTATCACTCTTCAACAACGCCAGATGAAGAGACGAATCTAAATTCGGCATCGTTTGCATCCTCAAGACAATCATTACTTAATCACAACTATTAAAGTATACATTCATCATAGCTTGGCCAATTACAATGTTCAGATTCACCGCCTTCGACGATGATATCGGCGCTGGTGGGTCCGTGCTGTTCGAGCTCGTCGAGGATTCCAGTAATGCCTTCGATCTCAATCCGGATTCTGGCGAACTGCAATTTATAAGGTATCACTAGCGCAATGAAAAAATCACTTATCTTTCTGCTGAATGGCTTATCAGATTAATTCTATATTTTCGAGCAATTCCCAAGACCGACTGTCTATCAACCTCGGTATGCTTCAATATAATTCCTGATTTTCTTTTTCAAGCCAAACACGAGGTGTTACATTAATCTTCATTTGACAGCTGACATTCGGCAGTTCGCCTTCTTCAGAGCCTGGAAAGGTCAAATTGTGCGCAATCCAATAAGTCAAACACCTCCATTACTCCTTTAGAAAAAAATCACCAGACCTAGATTTCTGTCGCATCAAGCACATAATCAACTCAACGTACTCACCGCTTTTTATATGTGTTGCACTGAATGATTCAAGTGGAGACCACCGGAGGGTGATCACATAGGCTCGTAATGCACCCAACCCATCAAAACAACAGTCTTATGTACTGACTCAAATCACGAGTGATAACGAGGCATTCCTCTCTGCGGTTTACAGTCGGATTGGTGGTGTTAATCCGAAGTGCTTCCAGAATTGTATTTATTATATTAAATTTTCGCTTTAGTCTGGTTCCAAATTCATTAGCATCAATCTCGAATCATTCATGCGAGCCATCAAATGAATCTGGAAATCGTAAACGTATTTGAGACTGGAGAAACAACATAGTTTCTCGAGAAAGTGTACTGTACATGTTTTTAATGGCGAATGTATGCAAAATCTGAGTAGTACGTCTGAAATACATTGTCATACTGAAATAAATCGAACATATCCAAGCTATTCAATTTTCCCACACTTTTCGTTACAACAATTACTTCAACTTTCCTCGAATTACAGTTAAAGAAAGGGCATCATCATATTTTTTGTAAACGTTCTGATATTATTAAGAGAGCCTCTTGACGTTGGAGAGGAATGGATGATTCGTGTAAAGGCATATGATAAAGGACGTCCGTCTCTCAGCACAGATCGACTGCTCAGAATCCAAAATTCTCGTTCTGCTGGCGAAAAGCTGGAGATGGCACCAAGTTTCCTACGACAAAACTACATGGCGATGGTTGATGAAGGCTTAACACCTGGACAAATAGTGTCGAAAGTTAGTAACAATAGTTTGAAAGTTTTGACTTTGCGAGTCAACGATGTGTCCGTTGATCAGACAATATTGACTGATAGAAAAGAAATTTTTTCGTACTTCAAGCTTCAAATCAACTGTACAATTTCTACAGTTTGAACTTTTTGACTAGCATTTTGTAAATCTTATCAGAGCCCTTTGTCTAATCTACACCGCTGTACCAAAATCAAATAAAGGCATAACGACTATTATCTAACTTTTGTAAAGCCCTTGTTCTCAAAAGCCTTTTTTTGCAACCTACGTGACTTCATAAACAAGCAACAATAGGTGGCCCGGGCGGTATACAATGGTTGTGTTAGATTGATAATTAAATAAATATCCAAATTAGATCTGGAGAAAAGAGCCGCCAAAATATTTGTAGTCATTTGTCAAAACAAGCCTGAATTAGCTAAATAATAGGTAGCGACTTCGTCAAGAGACTCTCGAATCACGTACAGTATTGTCGAGGGAAACACAGACAACGCTTTCGAGGTGAGATCATGTGTTGATAGCTAGACGATTAGAAACTGTCTTGTACAAATTTCTGAACTTCAATAATTAAAGATATGAGTACAAACTCATAAATTTAAATAGATAAAAAATAGAAATACGCAAAAAATGGAATAAATTTTACAACGTTTTCGACCGTGGCTCGTGTCAGATTGACGACGACGGCGTGGTACGAACTGCTCAAGAATTGGACTACGAGATTAAGGAGAACTACGATCTGAAGATCATCGCCACTGGATCGTTTTCTCATCAGATTCGGACAAGGTTATTTGTTGATGGTTAGTGAACTCTTTTCAGCAGTGTTCATTTCCAATACTTAAACCGTGTGCTATAAAAAAGCCACATATCTGCTTAGAAACGCTTGTTTTCTCGTTACTGTGTCATTTTTGCTAATTTATTACCAAATTGTTGTCGTTCTTACTCTCGCTTGAGTTACATTTCTAACTGAGTACATTTTTCTATCAATATCTTATAGAAGGAATACGAATCTCAAATAATAGTTCTATGACTCTCAAAAGTTTTGTTGCAGTTCAAAATGTTAACGATAATCCACCGGTTTTCCGACCCCATAACAAGAAGAAGGTCTTAGAAAGTGAGTTTCTATTTATATGATGTAATACTTATATTATATATATATATATATATATATATATATGTATAAACATATAAAATAACTGTTGCTTAACTGGGTTTGATGCCGCTACGTGATTGCCAAACCTGACCGTCGATGGTTCGCTGCTAACAACTTTGATACCTTAAAAGGATAAAGGATAAAGCTCTCGGCGTTGATCAAACCCTGAGGGATGCGCCATGCATTCCACTTCAATTTTTAACTTCGTTTGAGGTGATTGAATGCATATCTGGCCTTTACAATGACTCGCGAAGGCCACCCGCTGAACCGAGTCAGTGCTGCTTATCCTCCCAGACAAGTCTGAGATCTGTCTGGTACCAATTTACCGACCCCGGAGGGATGGATGGCTTGGTGAGCCATGAGCGCGTGATCGAACCATTGACCTCGTGTGCGACGCAGGGCACCTCTAACCACTGCGCTGCATGCGCTCTTTCGATACCTTATACGGCAAATTGAGTGGTAAAAGAGCAGAGGAATAGGTAACGCTGTGATTTGCAAAGCCTGTGAAGTAAAACACGGGTTCGGTTCCCAGTTAGGGCTTAGAGTTTGCATAACACTCACCATTTTTGGATACATACTCATAATATCATAATACAGCTGTAAAGAAGTTAAATAAGAAGTTATTGTAAATTATATCTTTTATTTTACTAGTTTTTTTACTTTGATACTGTACACAATTGTTCTCACATCTAAGCTCTTCCACTTGGTTCGTACATCACTACCCTAGTCGCCAATGATGCTGACAACCTCGCCGCTCTGGAATATAGCCTCGATCCGAACGAAGAGCGATTCGTTATTGATCGGTAAGGAATATCTATAATTTTGACAACATCCCACTTTGAGGAGCACTGCTCTACTGCCTAGGTGTGCAGCTGCCATTGCTTTACTGTCTACTATTTTTGTGAGAGGTTTTTTTTACGCAAAATTATATATGAAAGCCGAAAGCATGTTGGGAAGAACGAGTTTACTACCAAAAGTCCCATCGTTCAGATTTACCGGGGCAGTACATCTGCTGACTAATTTGGATTACGAGAAGATGAAAGAGGTCACTCTGAGTGTGATGGTGAGTACAAGTGAAAATTTTCCACCTGCGCTTAAATCTTTACATTTACTTCATTGAAATTTTGCCTGTGAACGTTGAAGTACTAAGCAAATGTTCGATTTTGTGATATAAAAGTAACACGCATAAACCGTTGATGTATCTCTTTATCAAGGAGTATTCCGTGCATCACTTAAAGCACTGATTTTATCGTAGATTTATAAATGGGTACTTTAGTGGGTTCTTTTCCGTCATACTGGAAAAATGATTACTCGACCTTCGCTGCACAAGACTTCTAACCAGGACTGTTAGTAACCATTCGAAATCTTGAATCTTTGACTACCATGGTACACAACCAATTTTTTTGATTACCCTTTTATGACTCTATAAAATTTCAAATGAAATCATGCTTCACCTGACCACGCGTTTTTTTTTCTTTCACTTACATTTCTCCAGGCAAAGCAGCTTCGACTGCTGGTACTCTTTCGAAAGCACAAGTCTCGATGAACTTGAAAAGTGCTTGCTTTTTGGAAAAGCTCTTTTGATACTGCTGTAAGAGAAAGAAAACTTCTTCTTTGCCGGCTAATCCAAGTGCTGCGACGATTGATCGATGGCCTGACGCGTTAAATATATTTGTGTAACTCGTTATTAAATTGGATATTTTTCCGCTTTGAAAACTCCAGAGTAAAACGATCTACACGTTCATATGCCTTTCGTGCTATCCGCAAAATATGCCTGATAAAAATGAAGGCGAGCGGAGGGTGTAAAACACATTTCCATTTTGTACGCTACACCGTTGCAAAGAGATCTTTTCAAAAAATGGCCACGCAGCTCAGTAGCCAGTGATCTAAGTCTTCGAACGATTACAAACACTCCTCTAAAAACTTTTTGTACACTGAGATGGGTGTTCTTCATTTGTTCAGGGGTAACGAAAAAGAATCCCATAGTATCTATTTTTATGTCACGTAAGCTTTACTCAATTCACAAAGAAAAGCAAAAATTCGGAAGGGTTTTTGACAAAAATTCAAACGTGACCACGGATCTCGCCAGCAAGAGCTTGTAACGTCAGCTCAATAAACCGTTCACAACCGTATAAGGCGACTCCAATTTTAACGGTTATAAGAGTAACGGATACATTTTTTAAGAACCATCTACTAGAAGAGTTGACGGTTGATCTAATAATGGGACTAGTAAAGTCAAAATTGAAGCTCAACAAGTACCACCACCTGTACCACCTGTTATCCCGTTGATCGTCGAGTGACTCGAGCGGGTAACAGCAACACTTCCATTTTTCCCTATCGCGTGCAAGAGTAGCACAGTGGGTCCTCCTCGCTCTAGAGAGTCGCTGAGCATCACATCTGTCTTCCATAGTTTTCGTGAAGTAATCGGACTAACGGGTTGGTGGTCTTCCCGTAGTACTCCGGATGTCGCGAGGAATCTAGTCGGTAACGGCTCTCGTCCATCGGTTGTCGTTGAAGCGCCTCACGTGTCCGGCCCACCTTATTTTCAATATCCTGGCGTGTAGAACAATATACTCAACAAGTACTCCGCATATATTCAACGACAAGCAAATAGCTATATTTAATAAACTCTGTTCGATTGTTTGCTTCTACAGCAAGACTGATTCATTTCTCTAAAGCATCGCTCTACTGCGCTTATAAATTGCTACAATATATACAATCACAAAACACTCCTAGATATAGAAAAAGAACTGAGGAAAAAATATAAGACATAATTAAGGCAACTTAGCTTGTAAACAATTATTCCTATTTTAACGGTCTCCAGATTATTTGACTAAGTTGTTCAGGTAAGCGACGGCAATTTCACTGCTGGAACATCATTAGTAGTGGCGGTGATGGATGTCAACGATAATGCGCCCGAATTTCAGCAGCGATTTGTCAGTATCAAGGTACTCATTCTTTGAATATATATAAGCAAACATGACAAACTTTCATTAAAAGGTTGACAGAAATTGTGCCAATCATTTTTGTTTCAGTGCGACTTTTTAGCAGTAATGATTAGTTAATAAGTACTATTGATTAGATGTCACAATGTCGTACAAATAGTTTTTTTTTTATCATAGTATTTGTGGTGTGACACTATACCCAGGAGTATCTTGCGGTTTGCTGAACTAGCTGAACTATCTCATGTACATTCAACTATAATAAGAAAAATTCGACCTCAGGCAGGAGTTGAACCTGAGTTTCACCCATCGGGGAGCGTGTTTCCTCTACACCACCAAGCCACCGCACACCTACCACTCATTTTTGAGTGCCACTCAAATTCCTTAGGTATACTTGGAACATCATAGCACTTCTTACAAGCAGTAAAAACATGAGAATTTTTGGACTATATGATGAAAAAAGATGAAGTGAAGAAATTTATGACATCAATGATAAGCAATCTTCTGACTTGCACTATTGCTCCTGTCTTTTCAGATTCCTCAGTCTACTAAGCCTGGTGATATGGTCTTGAAGTTGTTAGCTTTCGATCGTGATTCTGGCGAAAACGGTCGAGTATCGTATTCGTTGACAGATACTTACGGGACATTCCATCTCGACAGCAATGACGGTACACCGGAGACATCTTGTTTTCGTTTTGCTGTTGTTTTCTTTTCAATCTCCTCAGCGTTTTCATCCTTGTTTTCGAACTATGTCGTTGTGATTAATTGCCGCTGAGCAAATTACTCAGTGAGGAACGAAAGTGCTTCAGAGCATTAACTCCTTCAGTAGAAAAACGTAGTGAGTAAAAAAGTAAGAGAGCAATCATTTGGGAAAATACAGATATCACGAAGTTTTCGTTTAGTTTAATACTTTACTTTGAACGAAATAATGGTCGGGAGATCTGTTCAGGCTCAAATTTAGAAATTGGTTAGTAAAGTATAATCTCAAGATCCTCAGAGTGAGAATTCGATGGATCGATGTAATATTGAAGTTTCTGAAGGGATTCTACGCCTAGCATTGAGAATTTTGTCTTACAGGAACATTGACTGTGATCTCTCCCATTGTGAGCGGAACTGAGTTTCTATTGACTGTGATTGCAAGCGACCACGGCTTTCCTCCAATGTCATCTACAATTCCTGTACGCATTCTGGTCACCGAGAGTGATGAATCGCAGCGTCGTCCTGAATTTCCACACGCTTCGTATGAGTAAGTTTTTCATGCAGAAGTATCCTACACCCTATGTTACCTCCTTCGCAAGATACGATCACAAGGTGCTTCTTACTGATAGTGGCGTAAAGATCTTGAGAGAAATTAAGGTAAGTAATTTGAGATGGGGCGCCGTGGCCGAGTGATTGTGATGCTCGTTGCGGCGCGCGTGGAGCTGAGCTTCACTCCCCAGCACTCTCCGGCAGTTAAAAAAACGCTCTATGGGACGCTACAGCCAGACTATCCTCGAGATTGCAAGAAGACTGGCTTGACCGAAATTCTATGTCATTCCAGAAGAAGGCCAATAACCTATCAAATGCTAGAAGTATTGGGATCTGCACAATACAAATTGTGATGACGGATCGTGTAAATAAATGAAATAAAGATGAAAAACTCTGATATGTCCTCGTCAGTACTCGCTCTAATTCCTCCACACTTTTTGTCTCTGAATTATTTCACCATTTTACAAATTTTTTTGAGCCCTTTCGATAGTATGGAGCCATCAAAACGCCCGCATTTATTCCTCTTTGTAAACCACTTTCCAGGCGCAATAACTTCCATCAAAACTGATTTCTTACAAGTTTGTTGATTCATGTATAGCCAACGTTATTATTGGCCACCTAGGTTCGTGGTATCGGAATCCACACTGCTGCACATCATGTTCGGTAACGTGTCCGTCAATGATGTACCTTATGTCTACCGTATCATGGACCCAACGGCGTCCGAAGTCTTCCATATTGATCACACTGGGACGTCTTGCTGTAAAAGGCGCACTTGACAGGGAAACACACGAGTTCTATAGTTTTACTGTGAGTTGTACGTCTTTTAATAAGACACCGATAATCAGTCTAAGCGACGTTTTCGTCGACTTTCACAGCTTAGAGGCTGCCCTTATTAAGTTGTCGAAGACACGTTCTCAAAGATTGCGAATCTACACCTCTCATCTGATGGTTGATACTGTAGAAAAATTCAGTGTGATTTGATCAACAGGTTCTATTCCGTTATCGGAATCATTTTTTGCCCCCTGTAAACAAGATGTCGTAGGATTTTCAATTAATTTAAAAGCTTAAGTTTCAGAGATTTTATATAGTTTTTTTTTGAAAAACCTTAGAGTGCTGAGACAACAAAATGAAATTAGTTTTGACATCAGAAGTGCTCAGTGTACTTTATTTCCACGGATTTTTAAATGGCTTTCATGACATTTTGAGTACTCAATTCGTAGAACAAATTTCGATGATTTCGAAAACCAACTATGGTGTTGAAAAACTCTCTGTCGAGCGCTGTAAGAGCGATAAGAAGATTACGTTGCGCGTTCGAAGTCAGTGCCTTCCGTTACGGGTTCACATTGCGCAACGTGGTTCACAGTGGCACACGATTTTTGTGCAATTTGGAGTCTATTTTTTGAAAAAGATACCTCGAATGAAACCTATGATTCCGATGCTCTTCTTCTACACGTTCGTTTGCTTTTCGTGCATAGGCTTAGGCTGCATAGATCTGGGTTCATTGGCGGATTTATTTGGCAGTATAAAATGAAAATAAAAGGCCTAGGTTCACCGAATCGTAGAAAAAGGTTCTCTCTGCAATGTCATTACAAAATGCATAGGAATTTTAAGGAGAGGGAGAAAATTTTCTAAATAAATAACGAAAATACGCGCGATTACACTTAGTCGGAAGGCCTTTTTAAAAACCAAGTACATTTTGGAATCATCGAAATTTAAGCTTTCAACTGATCGCTAAAATTCTGCTGGAAAATTTTTGTTCGCCAAGAAAGACCTTTACAAAATGGATCCCAATTATGAAAAGAGCCAACTATAAGGAATATGAGTTTCCGTTTTTTTTTTCTTCACCTTCTCTTCACTGTATATGAGCATGATTTATTTAGGTCTTGATCCTCACATAGTACTTTCTCTATATAGAACTCCTGGGTTTTTTATCGCAAAGCTTGGTAACTGAATATTCTTTGCAGAAAAATCTTCAGTAGTACTTCGAGAGGTTCAAAATTCTTGCCAGAAAGTCTATTAGTTTTGATTACTGAGTTTCGTCATTAAGATTGATGTCGGCTCTCAATCTTTGGCATATCACGAGAATTCCACAGCTACCGTAACCATTCGCGTCTCGGATGTCAATGACAATAATCCAATCTTCAGTGACGATGAGAAACCGGTGGTGATCAGCGATGGAATGCGAAGTGGTGAAGTATTAAGGAGGTCAGCAAGCGTTTTCAATTGTTCTCTTCCTCAATATTCCCATAAAAAATGGTACAAGAAGCGTTAAGAAATCGGCAGTTTTTTTACAGTGTTTGAGAATCCATTACTTAAACTTCGAAGCTACCGCTTTTAGTTGAATCTTTATTAATCTCCTGTTATGTAGATAGTTGAATTCCATGAATTACGAATTAATCATATACGAACTTGGTTTTCTACCTGTGAGAACGACAGCTGTTTTCCATACATTAGATGAATCAGATCCAACCGAAAGTTTGTAATCAAATGTGTAATAAAAGAACGATGCTACGGTAGCATCGACGAAGCACTATTTGTCTCTTTGGACAGATGAATATTCTCCATGAGATATTATGGTTTCGTTGTTTGATATCGGTTTTTTACCGCTGGATTTTTGGACTGAGGGCCACCGTAGCATGAGCATCACCATAGTACTATCGTTCTGCGGATAATGTTCAATTGTTAAGCGACTCTTTGCCCTGAATAGCCTCCTTCAGTCTTCTCAATTTCTAATCACAATAGTTGCCCGTCCTTATTGATCGGAATGAGTTTTGTCACGTTGGAAAAGGGTTCCTGCAGCAACAAAAGGATTCGTCGATGACACTTGAGACTTGTTTTATCACAAATATCTTGGACTATTTAAAGATGTCAAACGAACGCTCAATAATCGTAACTGTAAGCTTACGAGTTTTCGAGATTGCTCTGTTTCTCTGCGGGTCAAGGTAAAATGTCCTGTATTGCACTACAGTTCAGCTCCTTCATACAACAATTTGTTCATATCTGAAATCGGTTGAGGTAACTTTAGGAAAAACTAGAACCGTCCTCGGCTAATAAGGTCTCTCAGAAATTCTATAGATTCCTGGATACCACATGGAGTTTTTCTATTGCGGGAACCTTAGAGTATTCTAATTGAACCCTTGTATATAGAATAACAACAATACAGAACGATCGAAAAACTCTCAAAAGTCACATAGAGATAAACAATACGTGTTCTAAGACATCAATGATGGCAGAAGGTGTGAATCATAGCACTAAAATGGTGAGCAAGAGAAAGGAAAAAATAACAATTCATTTATAAGGCACCGATCGGCTTGGATAGCCAACCTGGTGCTGTCTGTTGGAGGCATGGCCACTTTGGCTTTGTAACAGAGATCAGAGAGGTGATAACAAAGTTTTAAGAAATGAACACTTTTATACAACAATCATGTCTTGTATTTTGCACAACAGATCACACTTACTGTGCAATTTTTAGTAACTCTCCTATTCGATTGGTTTTCTTCCATCCATCATTTCCTAGGATCTTCGAAGTCGTGTTTCTATTCGGTTACTGCTTATCGATGTTTTAGTTATTTTTATAAATCATACGCTTCTTTTCGAATAATTGCTTAAATGAGAGACCATTTGCTTAAGACTACGCTCAAATTTAATACACCTGATCTTACCTTTTGAGCCATGTATGTGGTCTGTTATGGCTCAAATAATTATCAGACATATTGAATTTGGGCGTGGTCTTGAGCAAACACTGGAAAAGAAAGGTATGATATATTTGACGATACCAGCCTAGAGCAATAGAGTGTACAACGCTTTCCATTCAGTAATACTTCCACTTAATTGCAAGTGTAAATAGACACACGTGTGTCGTGCTCTGAAAGTGCCTATGAAAGACCGCTCGCATGTCTCAAAAAATAATTATCACGTATCTTTATGAAGTTAGTTGGGTATTTTTTCCGTTAGACGCCAGGGGATTAAGCCGATCGCCTTTTGATGGACAAATTTTTTCATAAGAGTGTAGTAACCACTCGAATGCTTGAATTTCTGACTAACGCCCTACGTAGCCGGTTTTTTTTTTCTTCTGAAAAAGTCTTTTCGTACGCTTCAACGGAAGATAAATATTTTTGTTTCACACACGCGTTTTTCACGCAAAACAGAGCTCTTTCATTGGACTATTAGTAATCATTCATTAGCGTAAAAACTGAAGATTCAACCACTGTGCTTATATCCTGGAAAGACCGTTTTCTGCGAAGTGTAGCAAAGAAAAAACATTGATTTACATACCCGAGAAAATGTTTTTTCCATTTCACGGCCTCGGGATGGGAAGGCAGGAGGTCGGCGCGATCAGCGATTGATGGCGCCCAAGTGAAAGGCAATTTTTGTTTTTTGATTGGAGTCTGTTTCTTCGCTTTGGAAATAACTCCAGATCAAACGTCTAACTCTGATAGTAAAAAAAATTTCTGTATACGTTCATGTGCTTTTCGCGCATCCAGCGAAGTAATAGTTGAATTGATTAACCGACGTGGTACATAATTTTATTTTGAATTTTACAGCGTTATAAAAGGGTCTTTTCGAAAAAACAGCTATGTGTTGCGCTAGCTAGAGATTAAAGCTATTGGATGATTGCGAACACTCTTATGAAAGCTCTTGTCCCAGCGGAAAGTATTGGTTTTTGATTCCGTGCCGTCTAACGAAAAAGAACTGATAGTTTAAAGTTATAAATTCTCCGCGAGATCCTTAGATAGCCATGTTAGGGCGACTGCCAGCCTTTCCAGATTATAGGGAGCCAGCTAATCACAGGCAAGCTCGGTACGATTTCGCAAATCCGGACGGAAGGAGTGGTTGCTGGAAGCCGTACAAGATTGAACCAGTGTGTGGTTCCCCTCACTAGGCGAATCGCTACCGTTCATCTACCCTCCCCAATAATAGAAATAGTTTGGTTATATATCTTAAAGCATATCTTATGTTTTTTCCTCCATTGTCACTAACGAAATCTTCATGGAAATTTATTGGGTGTGCTTTAGCTGACACACTATGCAAGTTGATTTATATTTCAGGCTCTTACTAATCAAAGAGAATGAAAGAAAAGGTAACACATTCAGGCTCAAAGCACTGGATGCCGATGCGGGTGAAAACGGTCGTGTAAGCTATCGTATTGTTTCGGGTGACGACTACAATATCTTCACTATTGAATCCGATGGTGGAGCGCTTATTTTTAACCAGTGGGATGAAGAGCAGCTTTTGAAACATTTAGACGGCAGGTGGATCCTCTACGTGGAGGCGCGCGATCATGGGAGAATTCCAAGGTGAGCCGATACGCTGCACCGTCTCTCTCAACTATAAGTTGTTTGCGTTCATCACCAAAGTAAATTCAGTGAGATGTAGGAATTTAAGAAATTCGAAGAATAGTGCTTTTGGCAGACAAATGTATTACGAAAGGCTAGCATAATTGACTATACACCACCTTTCACTTGATATGACCCAATTATTCGCGCCTCCTCCGTCGCTGTGTTTTCGATATATAGCTTTTTCCTGAAAAAAAGAAAGACAGGAGAGAAAATCAGGAATAAAAACGCTTTTATCTACACTAAACATGAAAAATAGCATTGCTCTGAAGTAGCTTAACTGTTGTAATCCGAGCTGTTGATGACAGCCCACTCATTGATAAGTTATGTAGATAGATCAATGAGTTTTGATGAGATTTCAAATGCGCTTTTAAGCGTTTGAAAAGTATGTTCTACGTGAGGTTCGTTCCACACCTGCAAGATTCACTCCTTGCCTAGAAAATGGAGAAATTCTTTGTTATATGTTTAGGTCATCTCTTCTCGCATTGCCCATTGTTATTGAACTAAGAAGCTGGTCGGGCACGGCGCCGTTTTTCGTCGTTCCGTCCTATCTTGTGGTGGTCCCAGAGAATTTTCCTCTCGACAGACCGTTGTTCACAGCCAGAGCCACTAATCGTTACGGGATACTCATGAAAAGTATTCGCTACCAACTGAAAGACAATGACCAGGTATGTTATGCATTAAGCCAATCATAATTTTATAGTACATTATTGATTTAGGAAGGTAAATTATGATATGAAAACAAAACTGGAGGCCAAATTTTTGTCCATGCGTTTTGCAAGTTTTTCTGAACGATTATTATAAAGAAATGCCAGATGTGCATTCGATCGCCTTAAATGATGTTACATGAAGACGATTGCGCGACTTGCACTTCAGGGATTTTTCAACACAGATCGCTTTATCTTTTTATCTTAGCATTCATACTGAAATTTCGGTTGCAGCTTCACCATTTGAGAAAGCTAGATTAATGCGTTCTGCTATGCGGACCATTTTATTCATAAAAAAAGGATAAAAGGCTAAAGCTCTCGGCCTTGATCAATTTTGAGGCATGCGCCATGCATTCGTCTTCAATTTCTAACTTTAATTGAGGTGACTGAATGCATATCTGGCTTTTGCAATGACTCACAATGGCCTCCGTTGAACCGAGTCAGTGCTGCTTATCCTCCCGAGACATTCTGGTACCAGTTTACCGACCCCGGAGGGATGGATGACTTGCTGAGCTATGAGCGCGACATCGAACCACTGACCTTGTGTCCGACGCAGTGCACCTCTAACCACTGCCCCGCATACGCTCATTTTTATTTTGTTCAGAGGGCCATAGAATTCTCTCACTGACCTGCAATATTTTTTTCCTTCTATTCGTTATCAACTGCGTGTATTGATTGAGTCCACTTATAAGATGCCGTTTGTAAAAGCTTTTGTCAACTATCAAAAATCAGCTCTGTTGCCTAACCTTGGTATTGTCCTAGAAAGCTGGTCTATTGAAGGTGACCTAGCGTATTGATTAGCGATATGGTATGCTAGGAAGCAAGTTGAGGAGCTAGTTCAATAATATTTCTCGACTCTCTCTTGCACTCAATGAACGTACGCCTTGGCGAACGCTTAACCGGGCTACCTTCGAGGTTGCGGAGGATGAATGCGAAGAATCGACTAGCTCAAGTGGTGCTGGGATTCGCATAATGATTGCGATGACGTGTCGTATGAATCTCAATGAAAGCTATGCACTTCTGGAACTTCTTTCAAATTGATAGGATTGCTATGTGAGACAAGGGAAATTCAGGAAACAGGAGTCAATCTTTCTCTTGCGATACTGCAGCGTTATATTGTTTCTAACGCTCGCTAAAGTTGCCCCTCTGTTAGGCCAATTTGCTAGCCTGGCACCAGACTGGTCTCAGACATGTCTGGGAGGATAAGCAGCAGTGATTATATTCAAGATATTCAACCTGCGTCTGTTTCATTTCTGTCAACTGCAGTAGAAATGCTAGTACCTCTTTCATTTGACTTACCTTCAGGTTAAAAAGTAAATACTACATCAAAGATATTCTTCATATAAAATAAACATATAATATATATATATATATATCGTGAACACTGCATATGCGGAGTTGTAAAATTACTTTCTCTTAAAAAGCTACGTGTGAAATGATCGGATTTGATTGTACTTCAAAAAACCATACGCATCTGTAACTGGAACCGATACGTCAGCGCGGATACAAATGACTTTTCTAAACGCCAGTTAGTTGATTTGATGTCCACGATATGACTCATGATGACAGCACCAACTCGGTGGTGAATGAATGGTGTTATTTTATATGATATATATATATATATATATATATACATATATACTGAATATATTGACTCCAAAATAGAAGTCACGAAATGGTGCCGAAAAATCTTCGATGTAGTAATCACTTGTTAATCTGAGTGTAAGTTAAATAAAAGAGGTTTTAGCATTTCTGCTGCAGTTACAGAAATGAAACAGGCGCAAGTTGAATATCTTGAACAAGCTGAATTAAAATTTGAACACCATTTTTTTTGTTACCGTTGTAATTTTTAGACGTTAACTATTCATCCAATCGATGGATCGATTCGGTTAAGGCATGGTCTGGATTTTGAGACAAGAACTTCCTACCAAATGTCTCTGATAGCTTCGGATGGAAAGTTAGCTTACACATTCAGTTCAGACTTTCTAACAATATGTAACTCATTGTTTTGTTCATTTATCTTTTGGCATAAAACCTTATTTCCGTGTTTTATCGAGGAATGATTTTTTCCAGGCAAGATCTGCTGTGGTTTCCCTCAAATTCATCGTGCTACAGTGGACGAATTCCGCCAGTGTTCACTCAAGCCAGTTACACCTTCCAGGTGACATATTTTTTTACAGTTTCGGCTTATAAAAATTTGCAACAAGTTTCTAATCTAGTTGATAGATAAGAAGCAACCCGCTCTTTCAATTGTGGGTCAAGTACTTCTAAACTCGCTTGTAGCCTACACACCCCTACTCCAAAAAACTGGTCTTTGACAAAATGGTAAATCTTTGAACAGGATCACATATCACATTGAATGAAATTGTTTTCAACATCTCCACCGATCGATTACAATCTGAGTGAGTGAAAAATCTAGATTCTTGTAAACCATTAGAAAAAATTGAGCATCGTCAAGAATGGCGTTATGTAATGAGATACCGTTTCTCAACATATAAGCCTCAATGAAATTTAGCAGTAGAGTTTGATAGAAAAATACAATTTTGGCCTGTTCCGCCTTCGTCGTTCACAAAATTTATCTCTAAAGTTAGGCTTTTCTAATCAGCACCCAAGTGGAGTTAATCCCGCTTATTTAGGTACCTCTTGATGCCGATTCTTGTGCTATAATCGGTCAGGTGCATGCTGTAGATGCCGACGGCGGTGTGCATGGTATCCCTGAATATCGAATCGAGCCACCTAGCAATTTGGTTACTGTGGGAAGAAGTTCAGGGGTGGTAAGGCATTTCATCACTCTGAGATCACTCCAGACATATGTTACTGCTAATGTCAAATCTTATGATTTTGTAAGAAGCTTCTAGATTTCGCTCAAATCAAAACCTGATGGAAGAAGAAATAATACCGTAGAACAAATTACGGTGATTGCAGCGACCAGTCATATCCAACAGACCAGAGCTACCATCTATCTTGAGGTTAGAATAATCTTAATCATTCTGAACTCGTCTTATATCAAAGTGACGAAAGCACATAATTATAGTTTTTATTGTGTGTTACTATCTTTATCTCTGTTAAGTTTCTAAGTCAACATTTTCTTTGCCCTTCTTTTATCCTTCAAGACTGAGTTGAAATTTTAGATAGGTGATTTTCTGCTGAGTACGCCTAAAACATCGCTCTCGTCAAATATCTTCATAATCGGCTCCATAGCTGTTGCTGTTCTAGCAGTATTATTGATTTGCTTGCTTGTTTGTTGTTTGTCCGGCTATCAATCATCCAAGCTAAAAGAGGTCAACACTCCTCAAAAACAGGTTTGCTCTTCATTCCTCTGAAATCTCTAAGGAGGTGAAATATGTTAATTTTCATTCAGATATACTCTGTGAGTCGCGGTCGAAATGTAGAAATAAGCAGAGAAGGTGTGTGTCGTCTAGCATATTCGTCAAAGCAGGACGTACAAAATACTATTGCTCAGAAGGTCCGATATCGCTTAGCAGAAATTTTAGAGCAACTCAAGTTTTTATCCAATGCTGAATTTAACTTCTCTTGGTTTGTTATATGGTTACAACTCTTTGTGGACGGCGGTATGATCAAAATCACCAGTGACGCTCGATTCTCGTTCTTCGACAAGGATTTATTTTGCTTCGGGAAATATCTTAGATTCTTTGTACCACTCTGATAGAACATAATTTTCTCTACAAGTTTGTATACTTCTTTTGCACATGGAACTCCTGGTGCAAAAAATCTCCCTATTGTGAAACGTAATTTTATTTTCACTCTCACAGTGCGCTATGAAAACCTTTTCAAAAACCAGTTTCACGTTCAAATTCGCCGAAATTTGGAATATCGAATGAGCTTAGTGGAATCCAATAAAAAGTGATCCAAAGACTTCAGCTGAGCAAATAAGGCAAACCGAGTGTGAAACATAATTTTATTTTTGCTGCTACAGCGTACTACAAAAGCTTTTCTGAAGATCGAGCAAAGCGTCACATTTCCCGAGATTTGAGCTTTCTAATGATTACTCAAAATTTCTATGAAAGGCTTCGTTCGCCGGAAAAAGATCCTCGAAAATTTGAGAAGCTAAATGACTCCCATTGTTTGCAAAGCTCTAACTGTGTGGAAACTTTCATCCAAAGCTGATGCAGTGACAGTAGAACTCATGTGTGCAATTCTGATCTTGAAAGTTGAAACTATACTTCACGTTCTAAAAGTTTGTGTTACAGTCTTCTTCCATCTCGTCGTCAGCGTTGTCGAATTCGGTGCTCCGCAACTCAGTGATCTCCCATCGTGAAGGTGCATCTACACGTTCTCAACACGACTCTGGAATAGACCAAGACACAGCATCGATGAATAGTTCGATTACCGACTATCTGATCTCAATAGGTGTCAACCCCAGTTTGAGCGCTTCACGGTAAGTTGCAAATCGTTTTCCATGAGAATCCCTTATGTTCTTATTTGTGTGCTCTTGAAGATCTTGCATTATTCAGATATTCTATTCGTTCACTACCGTAGGTGTTTTGTTTTGTGCTTATAGAAATGTGTAGTTTTGCAGACTCCATAAACCTGATACCATCGATTCGGCTATAAATGAATACACTTATGAGCGGCTAGACGATGTACGATCGCAAGCTGTACGATCTCAGGCTCAAATAATAGAAAGTTCGGACAAGCGCGAGGGATTATATCAGGTACGCTGCTGCTAATTTTTCATTTGTTGTTCACGACTCATTTAACGCATTCGAACTTCGATCCACTTATCTATCAGGCTCTTCATCTTACACTAATTGTGTTCTTACGCCATCCAGAGGGCAAATAGCTCAATGATCAAAGATGTTGTGCAATATGATTGTATTTGATTCAATCCTACGTTTCTAGCTATATATACTATTGGATAGCAAGTTCTGGGGCACTCTAATAAACATGAGATACACTTTGTTAAGAATACACGGCTTTGGTCAACCAAAAGCGCGTTTGATGCAGCTAGACAATGCCAGGCCGAACGCTGCCAAAAAAAAAACCCGAGGACAAGTTTGATAAATTGTACGAAGTCGAGGTTCTGCCGAATCCCCCCTAAAGTCGAGAGTGGACGCCATCCGATTTTGGCCTTTTTCGATTAATTTAACACTTTTTGAAAAGTCGCCGATTTGAGTCGTTCAACGAAGCTAAAGAAGCATGTCAAGGGTTCTTTGATTCGAGGCCGATGGAATGACCGCATTCTACCAGATCCAAATGTTGGAGGATCGATGGCAAAAAGTCGTAGAATACGATGGCCTTCATTTTATAGAATAGTTATTATTGTTTTTGCTGAAATTCAAGCATAAATTTTCAATATAATTCCAAAAAATAATGATTTAAGCTTGAACGGGGTTGATACGTCAGGGTCATACAGTTTTGATCTAACAGCAAAAAAAAAATCTATCGACTGAGAGGTGGTGATGGAACAGTGTCAATGTACACTGGTCCATCACCACATACGCCTCCCTCCTTGCTTCAATGCAGGGCTGAATGTGGGGCGGGGGTCACTGACGAGGAGGACGAACCTCCGAAACACCGGTGTATGACCCTGGCGTATCAACCCCGTTTGAGCTTAAATCATTATTTTTTGGAATTATATTGAACTTTTTTTTTGGGGTTTCAAAAACAGTCGATCTTTTGAATTAGTTTTGATCTAACAGCATAAATTTTCAGTTCTTCAAAAGTGTTCCACACCTTTTCCCCAACCTAATATGTCTTGATTTATTCGGGTCGGTAAAATGACACCAGACTTGCCTGAAGGCTAAGCAGAGCTGACTTCATATGTCCGTATGCCAGAGCGAATAGAGGGCAAGTACACATCTAATCACCGTTAACAAAGATTGATAAATTCGAGTGCAGAGCTAATCTTTCAGGGGAACATCAATGGTTAAAGCTATATGCTTTTTTTAGCTTACAGCACATGCTTTGCAGTGTTCTCAGTCACGTTTTGCGGTACCGTCATCTAAACCGCGAACGGAAACTTCTAACGATCTTCAAGAGGTTCAACGTGATCAGAAAAGAAGACGGGAATATGTTCAAGTAGAAATCTAGTCATCCATTCCCCTTATGACACACTCCTTTTAATACTGCCAAATGATCTGTAATGGATCAATAAGCTCGTAGGTTGTTTACTTTTCGCTTTCATGTACAGAGATTTCATACATATTTTTCACTATATTCCCGTGAACTTTCATTGTATATCCTTTTTTTTGTTTCCTTGTAATTGCTTTCACTTCTCACGTCTGTACATATCTGAGAATTCTTATGCAGTTCCCGATTGCGCTACTTTGGAATGTTCCTTTTATAAGATCTCTTCAGCTTAACCTTAAATATTTTTTACCCTTTCTTTCATGATGAAACAATGTGTTATTCGCAGTTTTCACTTTCCAACCTATTGAGTGTCTCAGGAGATTTAGCGTTATTTCAATATTCGTAACTTTTTTGCTACCTTCAGGAATAGCTTTTCTATGAGTTTATTTTGCTCAACTTCTCTCTCTCTCTCTCTCTTTCTCTCTTCACTTTTCTCTCCACTCTCTCTTTCTCTAACTTCATTCCGCCAAGCTAATGCTAGTCTTGGTCATCCATGAGTACTACATGCAAAACTTTCATCGAAAAACCCAAACTTCACAAACTAACGACGAACGGTTGGTTCGTTGGGAAAACTGCTTCAAGATTTTGCTAGGCAGGCGTTTCAACTCTACGAAAAGAAAAGGTCACGAATATTACTCAATCCACTTTGAGAAGGTGATAATGAGACTTTGTAAGTTGGAGAAGTCTGTAAACGGTGAGAATAAATAAGTCTCGAATTTCAAATCACTAACGAATCCAAGATTATCTTAATCAAAAAAGGCCCGAGGCTTTCAGCTTGCAAAGTCGGTGCTGTGATATTGAAAAAGATGTTGTTATGAGACTGCTCTCCATTTTGAACTGGTGCTCAAATCCAATTAATAATGTAACTGCCGAAATTAAGGATAAAAATTATCAGATTCTGTGTAAACATATGGATGAAACAGCTAAGCCCATACAGGATATAAGGTTGATTTGATCCATACGACATGGCGATAACCTCAGAAAGCATTTCATTCTCTCGCAAGTATACTGGACATTTTACTGAAGTGGAGACAGTATTCCTTTTTCTCAAATACTTTGTTATGCGCTTTCCTCTCGTGGAACTGGCAAAATGAAAGTGGACAGTAATGGGAAAGACGAAAGGCAGTATCTGCGTGCTTAGTAATAGCCGTAAATCATCAAATGAAAAAAAGGTGAAACCACAATTTCACGTGGTTTGGACTGAACATGTTTTTCCGCCCTTACTATTAGTAGAAGTGACTTTGGGGCATTTGGCTCTGATGACTGTCGCAACATTCTTAAATCACTTACGTATCAACTTCGAAAAGGCTTAAAACAACATCGCAAACTACATTGAAAAAGACGATCAAATTGCACACAATATCTCACTCGACTTGTTTTGATTTGATGCGCTGCCGACTGAGATTGCAGCTACTCTTTCTGATAATTAAGATGTTGTTCCTTCTTAAGAGAGCCTGTGGCCTAGTGGTTGCGATGCTCGTTGCAGCGCTCGTGGTGCCGAATCCCACCCTCAACACTCTCCGGTATTCACCAACACACGCTTTATGAAACGTCACAGCCGGCTATCCTTGAAATTGCAAGGAGACGCGCTCAGTCAGTTTTACGATATCCAAGAAGAAGACGAAACAACGAATTGAATGCTGGAAGTGCTGGGATTGGCACAGTATAAAAAAACACTGTGAATACGGATTATGAAGGTATCTAAAAAGGTCTCCTAACTTAACCCGTATAATTAGTATGACATTAAGGTTGTAAAGTAGAGTTTAACGTAGATTTCGATCAATTCAATTACTTCAGTGATCACAAAAACTTATTGTAAATTAAGTATTTCATGGTGATTCATTTACATAGAAAACGATCGAAATTATTTGTTCGGAACATAGCCGAGATGCAAAATTTTGCGAATGGTCGCTGGTCCGTTCCAACGCCCTTTGACGAGAAATCGCCAATAAAGAAATGGCATGAGGTAGCGTTTCATTAACCATTGATGAGCTCTGCAAACAGTGTGCTGTAGATCGCAATGAGAACCAGAAACGGTAAATGTTGAATGCAGTTTACCTCGGTACACTCTGGTCCAAAGGTGTGGTCTCCATTCTACCTTTCGAGTTGAATTCGGCAAGAATCGCTCTTTTCTTGTCGATAATAATAGGACATGAAGCATAACCGTCATACTAAAATTAGTCGAATTATAATTACCAACGCTGCTCGAGATTTTAGAGCTGATGAAATAACTACGCTTGAGGTTTTCACGTTGACTAACACGGATGAGTTATAATATAGCAGACTTTGTACTATTTACTAAAGTTTAGGAAATTCTAACTTTTTGAAGACTATATGACACGTTTCGTATCAAGCCGCGCTAATTTCACTCATCTACTGTAATGACGGCACCGCGCCTCGTAGATAAGCATGCACAGATAGGCAGACATGAATACACAGATAATGGCGGCGTCGCATCCCGTGGGAAAATCGCGCCTCTCGGAAAAGCGACGGCGCGACGCCGCCTGCCTATCAACGTTGCTCCTTAAAGGGTCAAGCATGCACATCATCTATGTCACCGAAACTTTTTCAAAGTATAGTAATGGTATACTCGACAAGCTTCCAATCGATTGTTTAAAACCTTACTATATACATTCAGTCTAGTCTGTGAGAACATTTGAACCTTTTCGAGGTTAATACGTCAGTGGCATACGTTCGCTTCGGCGGTATCACTCGCTTCATTGATGCCACACGCTCCCATACGTATGCCACTGACGTACCAACCTCGAAAAGGCTCTAAACGTTCATACAAACTATACTCGACAAAGGCGAGCAATTGCATCCTGTTTTTTCATAGTTGATTTTTACGAGTCGATGCCTGATTTGTTTCCGTTTTGTCCACTACTGGTTAACTATCGTTGTTTTATCCGTGTGTAAGCCTATGTATATATAGTACATATAGTAGTTTCTGCATGCTAGTGATGCCCGGAGATGGCAGAGAATCTAAACTTTAGACTGTCTTTAAGGATCAAGTACTGGAAGCCTCCGTGTCTGTCAAAATCCTAAAACAGGATGACGGGAAACACGGCGTTCAAAATAAGTGGTATTTGATTTTTTTTCTTTTCTGCGTCCATTATCCACGTATTTTTTCTGACGGTTTCGGCGTGGATTCAGCTGCTGCTTGGCAAAATTTCTTCTCGTCATGAATGCCATTGGATGCTGGTCAAGTTTATTCCAAATGGTCCTTGAAGGAGCCATCCTAGAGCGTCGCAAGTGTTTCTTCAAAAGCTCTCTAGACAGCGGAGAGCCCCTCAAACAAATCATCAACCCATTTTACATGTCAGATGGATAGGAGGCTTGTTGAGCTCTCGGGAAGGTCGAGCAATCTCTGCGCTTGTAATGATCGCAGTCATCACCACCGAGCTAGTCTCCTTCAGAACCACGAACCAGGCAGCCGGAATTCCTTCGTAGAACGTAGGTTTATAACAGGATATTTGGCAAACCCTCACAGTGAATAGAGTCCATTTGACTACGACTGCACGACAGAGCGATAAACAGAAATTCAAGTAGCGTCAGCTCGAGTCCTTCCACAATTTATTTAACGATAGGATATAGGCTTTAAGGCTTGGTAAGGTGATCGAAATCATTCTACACGATCCACTTTCTTCGGCGGACCCAAAGCTCACAATGGCAGCACCACATACAATGGATACATGTAGATCCACAATCGTGTTGTATCTATGAATTTCCTAAAGACAACATTTCTAAAGCAGCTTGTCTATTATTCTTCAATCAATAGATCGGTGTTATATTTCAGACATGACTGTCTACTGATATTTAACGCACGGATACATATAGTAGCATCTCGAGACCTAAATACTACGTACTCACAGTGCTTAAAAAGTGGTATTTTGTAGATCCTTCTACTTCGTGAAATTATGAAGTTATTCGACAACTTCCAAATTATCAAAGCTTTTACACTGCATAACTATTTATCAAGTGATAGATCACCACTGTCGTAACAACTATATCCTAAAAATTTGATACTAAGTTAGTAACGTACCGCCGCAGGCGGTTCCCGTCCCTCTAGCACAGCTGCCAAGTTTTTCCCCACCGTTTTCAAATGGCTCGACACTGCGGCCGCAGTCTTGGCGTTCGGTGTATTCATGCAGTCACCAGCGGCAAAAACATTCGCAAAATTTTTCGACTGAAATAAGCTTTATTAATTATTATGGGTATAAAAAAACAAAGTCATTCGTTTCATTTTGTGCTGTATCAATACTCCTCTGAATTACGAACTTATTTCAGAATTTTTACGTATGTGCCTCTGTTGTTATTTCGACGACTTCTCAAGACTAGGGGTTTGGTTAGTTTAACTAAGAAGATCACATGAGAGGAAAAACGGACAAGGTTCTACCCTCTTGGTTCACTGCAATATTATTCACAACGATCAACAATTGGATAGCAACGTATTGCTCACAAGACACAATTTCGCTTTATATTCTCTCGCTTGCAGTGACAAACCGAATTTAGCCCAAACATAGAAGATCTTGATACTGTAAGGAACTGGTTGAACCGAGAGACACTGTGCTATTGATGAGACAGTAAAATGCCGAGGCATGTGCCTAACATTGTTTAAGTGCCAGATCAGACCTTACGAAAGGCTCATAACAAGTCATCAGACTATGTATGCTTTTGAGCGAGCTCTATAAAAACATTGAATGTAAAGGTATAAATGATACTAATCATTTATTCTACCAGCCCCAGGCACTCAACTGTGGCCACTGAAAGTCGGGAATTTTGTCATCTGACTTGCGGTGATCTTCTGTTCGGTGTCGATTCCTCTATATTTAGGTATATCCCTAGGAGATCGACTGAAATAAGGAGACTGTGTGACAGAGGAGCCCGGAAGGACGAAACAGGCGTCAGTCTAGCACTGTATAAGTGCCCTTACCAGACCTCATAACATGCTCAAACACGTTAGCATGCTATCATATGATACTGTACTGTTTCTCTGAAGGATATACTTATATGAAAGATACCCTTAGCGTTGCGTGATCAACATCGACCCATCCATTTTCGTCGGTCAGTTCACGACATGCTCGAACGGCTGGTGGAGTTGAACACGGTGGTCCAACGTGGAGCAAAGAGTACTGAAAGAATAAGAAAATTAAGTAGAAACAAATAAAACTGCCAGTGATGTGATCAAAAACTAAACTCGGAGCTACAATAAGATATGAAGCGGATTTTGGTGGCTTGAATAAGCTACATGGCACTCTGGAGATATCAGAATAATGAAAATCACTCCAGATTCCGTCAAAATCGATTAAATATCGTGTATACACCTATAGGCTAACCAAAGATGCAAAAACTTAATAGCAAATAATGATAATGGGAAAAAAGTTTACGTAGATAAGCAAAAACGAGTGATATCTCAGCTCTGACATTACCGAACATTATATCTAGCGCAATCTAAGAGTTGTCTTACTGCAGCAACTATTCTAGCACTTCATTCAATCCATCTTATGAGCAATGATCAGATCTTGATCTAATTTTTTTCCACTTTACCTACGCGACCTCGTCCTTTGGCTATTCTGTTAGTTTTATCACAATAAGAGCATGCAAACACTGATCTAAAAGTAAACTTATTTTATCGCAAAGTAAAACTCACTGGAATCTCGTCAAATTTCCCATTTGGTTTGCAACTCTCATCGAGGAGCTCGAATTTGGCTATTTTTGTGTCTGGGTTCACCTCTATCAAATTGTGGTGAGTGCGCACTTCGATGTCCTTCTCATGTGCCACTTTGTTCAGCGCAGTCAAATATCCCTCGACTCCGAATAGCTGAACATATTTCAGCTGTCTTATTGAAATGGTTGACACGTACTCACCCATCAAAATAAGTATGTGCCGACAAATCCTCAACAAAGCACAGGATTATCATCAAGGTAGATCAGGTATGTGACACATTAATGTATGGGATAAAAGTATAAAAGAGTAAAGTTTTCAACGCCGATTAACCCTTAGCTCTCTAAGAGTCAACCTTTGCATGATACTTCGTGAAACATTGCATTAAAGATAATGAATATCTAAATTATATGGTGATTCGCAGTGGCTTACTAGCCTATCAAGTCGGTGCTTCAACTCTCACAGATAAGTATGATTCTATACTGCAAATTTCGCAGAAATGGGAGTATTACGATGCCGGAAATTTGGATCGAAGCAGTACCCGGTACGGTCTGCCGCCGAGCAACTGTGGCCGCCACACACACGTAGATATATGGGAAGCATCAGATAGAAATAGCATGTGGAACTGGTAAGTCGGATAGTATTTGCATTAGCATGTGATAATGTGAGATAACGTGCATCAGTGAACTGATGTGAAATCACCTCTCCAATTACTTAGCTAATCAAATTCTCGTCCTCGACAACTACTCTGACAGGCGCGATTTTCCATAACAATTTACTTACTTCTTCGTTCATTTGATAATTAAGTGATCACGCACAAATTACGTTATTCATGAGATGCGGCTTAAGAGCATGAGGGAGCCGTGGCCAAGTGGTTGTGATGTTCGTCGCGGCGCGCGCTGGCTAAACTCCGCCCCCCAACAATCTCCAGCAGTCAACAATGAACGCCACAGCCAGCGTTCTACGACATTCAGGAAGAAGGCGGAAAGATCAAATTGAAGGTTAAAAAGAAGCGATATAAAGATGGATCAATAAAGTAAAAAAAAGGCTCAAGAGTCCTACCCTTCTATTGACTAGAAATATTGTTGAACCTTTTCTCAACTAATCTGTAATTGTCATCACTTCCTCATTAAGCCTATTTCGGCAAACCACAATATTTTACTGCCTCATAGTGGTTAGACAAAGTTGTTATTGTTAAATGTTAAATTGATGATTGATGTTGAAATGAGTTGGGTAGTAGGGGATATATCGCATCAGCAGAGAGGTATTCAGACTGAAGATGTAATCGATGTTTTGAAATAGAAGCTTAGCTGGGAGTATATCTTGTGTAACAGAGCTCTACAAATCTCATGGTAGCCATTTGTCATCAAAATAATGAGTACGGGGATTACACCAAAAAAGTGATACCATCCGTAGACGCCGAGCGAGCTGATTTCACCGAAAAGTCTGGGGCGAAACAGTAGCAACTGGAGCTTATTGGTGCTTCTCAGAGCTTTTCAATGATTAACAGGGCTCTATGTGATATAGACAAGATTTTATATGATTTATCGTAGCAAATTTGTGGATGGAAGACGTATCAGTGATTCTCAGCGAGATTGCTCAACCGTGAAAATTTCAACTCGCAGATTTACTTGACATGTATTCAAAATCAAACTAATTTATGTTGTGCATTCAAAACTCGGCTGAAAACGAATCTGACCACCTCCAATTTCACATCATAAGTACTCTTTGAATAGAGGTCTGGGGAAAACTGAAGTCAACTTACTCGGGTCAATGATGTAGCGTAAATAAATTTAGTATGTTTGCGATAACCGCGATCGCGGACGATACTCTCGCCATAGTAGCAGACTTTCTGTGGTGCACCAGCACACTTAATCGGTGTGTTCGGGAAAGTAAACACACAATTACCAGACTGAAACAAAAGTATGATCGAACTCACATAATGTTCGAAACAATATAAAAACTCCTAAAGTGTCTCTTATACTTCAATATGAAATGCTGTCAAATAGTCGCGATTTTTGTGAACTTTTATTTAGTGCCTATACCTTTTCATGGCAAGGTATGATGTAAATTACAATCACGCGGTCACCTATAGGTAAACCTCAATCAATCGCGGATGCGAGCTTCTAGCTAAGGCTCCGAGTTCTGCTCATATCTCAGCGTCCTTGTGGCTCTCAGGCAGTACTAAGGTAGCCAAAACAGCCTTTACCTAGTCCAAAATTCGTGAGAAAACTTTTCCGCACTCACACACCACGACAAAAGATTGGAAAAGGAGAAAAATCCATTAGCCCGTTTAGGGCGGCGTGTATCCTATTAGGCATACGATTATCTAGAGCCTTTTTTGCTGGAACTATTTCTCGAGACGCTTAGTGATTATTTGAAAGCTTATCTCGGCGGTTTCACCACTATGCCTGTTTTCTAAAGGAACCTTCCCATTGCGCTGTGACTGCGAAAATGAGATTACGTTTTACATTCAAATCGTACTTATTTCTCAGCTAAGATCTGTGGATAGATAACCATTTGATAGCACAAATCCTGGAAATTGTGATGCTAGGTTGGATCTATAAGAAGGTCCTCATATAGTGCTGCAAGAGCGAAAAGAAGATCACTACTCAACCTCAAAGTTTTCTTTGCACGTAAGACTTAAGTATGACCAAAGGCGTATGAGCATGTAGAGAAAGTTATGGATTATCGGAGAAACTCTAAAAACCTGGAGTTTTTAAAGCGGAAAAAGCTTCAGTCAAGTGACGAAAATCGCGCTCTCATTGTTTCCGCTCTGCGTCATCGATCAACTGCCGTCTCCACCGAGTTGAATTAACTCAAATGCAGCTTTTCGCATCAGAACTTTATGACTAAATTGAATGACCAGAAACCTCCCTATGCACTAGCATCAGTCAATAATTAGCATATTTTTGGTGGATCAAACAAATTCTGTGAGAATCAACCCTACCGTCACACTATTCAGTTCTCGGAAAGTTTTTTCGCAATGTTTTGGTGAGTAGTTTGAGCAGACTCCTGGAGTATCTAAGGCTTCTGGGAGCCCTTTAACCTGAAAGAGATCTCTTCCCAGAACACTAAATGGCACTCGTTTACATGAAAGCTCACCATGTCCCATCGTAACTGCACACCTGTGGCCAAAATCATATAGTCGTACGTTACTTCGTCACCATTTCTGAAACACTACCTTTGTGGCACATTCCGTTAACCGCACCCATTACCAGGTCTAAGGAAAAGAGCGCGTTTCCTGCTTTTTGGGGCTTCAGTAGTTACGCGATAGCTTGATGCTCAAACATTGTAATTATGTATCTTGTTTCTAAGAAAACTTTTTTAACACGCGATAACAGTAAAAATAATTTATAACCAACAGACAATGCGTTTTCTCAAGTATTCTGTAATTTCCCCATCGTTGCGTAGAAATAATCGCGTTTTGTATTTCGATTGTAGAAGAAACTTTACTCCATCATTTTGTGGGCGTAGATTTTTCATTTTCATTCTGTAATGCCAGGTAAACCCGCTTCTAATCCCATACCTGAGCAGCCTAAACCTATGCACGAAAACTTATGAATGTAAAGAGGAAATTTTGCAGTATCAAAGATATGTTTTATCCAACCCCAAATTGAGTAAAATAATACGCCCTAAGTGCCAAGCCCCTTCTGGCTGCTACGGCACACTGGAAATCCCTCTCAATAGCACTGCACTGCCGAAATCGTCAATTAATCTACCGAAAGATCTATACAACTTTAGGAAAGAGATCTATACAGTGAGAAATCCGCCGCGTGTAAAACATGACTCTATCTTTACTGTCACACCGCATTAGAAAAGCTTTTCGAGAAAAAAACATTAAAATCGTCGAGATTTAAGTTACTAAATGACTGCTAGAACTCTAGGCCTAAGCAAAAAATTCGCTCTCCTCAAAGGGTTACAAATTGGTGTAGATATGATAAAAGTACCCAGTAGGCAGTTTTCGGCTCTCAAATAGAAGAAAATATATGCCTGGTGAGTAAGTATGTGTATATTATTCAAGAGGTAGTGGCTTATATGATCGTTGACTTGGAGTAGAATTAAATCGTACCATGCTGTTAGGATTCAAGTCAACCTCGCCCGCTTTTCTTCAAAAGCAGCTAGAATAATGCAAAAAACATCTCCAAAATAATTTCTTCAAGTCTACAAAGAAAATAACTTTTTTGTACGGACAGCTCTGAACACTTCGAATAGGTTACTACAAGATACAGAAGCGATGACATCTCAGCACTCAGCTTCCACAAAGAAGACAAATTCACCATGGACCATTAGAACCTAAGCGCGCGTACGAAGACTTCGGGAAACCTTCACGTTATCTATGCTGGTTGTATCACTTCATGCATTCAATTTTCTGTTTTGTACCAATAACACGTGGAGATTTTCTAACTTTATGTATAGGCATGGTTCTTGCTTGAGAAATTTCGTCTCTGCTATCAATGTCGTTGAATGTTGAGCATTTTCCGGCATTCATAAAGAAGATGAAATCCTTAAAAGGGGTGGTTGTGGTAGAACTCGCCGTTTCTCTAGCCGAATAATTGCTAGAGCTTCAGCAAGATACCCTATTTGGAGGAAAAGACAAACAATCACGAAGGCATAACATACTGCACACTTTGTAGCTGAAATGTAATTTTCTCTTTGTTGTTACAGTGCACCAAGAAAGCCTTTTCAAAATCCAAGCCCAGCGTTAGAAGCGCATCTGTTCCAGCTGTCGAATGACTGTTAAAAGTTTAGTCAAAAGTTTCGCCTGACAAGAAAATCACGAAAAGGTCAGTGTGTTATTTTTGCTACACTTGCCCTTGAGAAAGTTAATAAGCGGCTGAAAGAAAGAGATAGCGACGCTTCGATCTCGTAGTGGAGAATTTAGTGAGATCCCTAATAGGGAATGGTTCAAAGCCACTTCAGTCGTCTTATACTCCAATCTCATAAGCACTAGAGTAGTTATATTTGATATTATACTTCGTGGTTAAAATCAAATCAAGCAAAAATAAAATTCAGAACAAGGGTGCTGTCAAAATAGTACTTAAATTGATAAAATTATAAAGAAATAAATACAAAAAATGACATTTGAGCAGTTACATATCAAAAAGCTTAGACCATAACTCACAAAAGCGACATATGACTAAACAACTTCAGCAAAGGATCCCACTTTGTTCAAAAGTCAAGTAGTAAAGAGACTGTTATTTCACTAAATATTTCACCAAATAAAACATAATACATTATTTTAGAACCACTCACGACAATTTTACAGCGTTTCTCGTCGGCTCAAATTTCTCTACTCTGTCATGAATCCAAACAGTGTTCGGATGAATGAGATCTTTTTCTTGTCTGGTATTGGACTTCAGCGTCATAAATCCACCTCCGACCATCGTAAATCCTGGCTGGTAGTAGTGAGTCTGAAAAGTAATATTACCTTATCTCTTCCAGATACCAAATTTGCTCGGTATGTCATTACTCCAAATAGTCTTGGTGCAAATGCATCTAATTCGATGAATAGACCGTCATGTTATAGTTTCCTGCAGTTTATTTATTTTTCCTTACAAAACATTTTTTTCTCGAATTTAGGTAAACATGGAGTGAAACTTTTTCGTATCCCTCAAGATAACCACAACTTTAATTTCGAATAAGTGTTTCTACACTAGCTTGTTACATATTTTCTAAGGGGAATCTGGAGAATGTGAAAAGTTTTCAGTGTCATCTTGCTTCCTGCGCCACCAGGATGGCTCATGGCAAATTTGACCGACTATTCAAATAATTCAAGTTTCTGTTCAAATCAAAATCAGTATTTATCTGGAGATTAATGATTAATAAAGGCGCAGAGAACTGGATAGTTGAAACCATCATTCCATTTCCTGTGCTGAAATTTGTGTTGTACATTGTCTGTGCATGTCTAATAGAGCATGTGGCGCAGTGCTTAGAGGTGCTCTGCGTCGCACGCTAGGTCAGTGGTTCGATCTCGCACTCATGGCTCACAAAGTCACCCAACCCTTCCGGGTCAGTAACTTGGTACCAGACGGGTCTCAGACTTGTCTAGGAGGATAAGCAGCGCTGACTCGATACGGCAGGAGGTCACCGCGAGTTGTTGTGAAGGTCAGATATGCATTCAATAACTTCAAACAAAGTTAAAGATTGAAGAGGAATGCATGGCGCATGCCTCAGAGATTGATCAACGCCGGAGCTTTGTGCTTTTTATTGTTTGTGACGTGAATGCTTTAGTGCAAGAGTTTCATTGGCGTTTCTATTTAAGCTAAAACTATATGTAGTTTTATGTCTAAGGAGATTGTTCCATGAAATTGGAGAAAGTAAGGAGGCAACATGACCTCGCAGCGTTCTAGAGTAGAAAAACTTTCATCACATTTGTACACAGCGATGAAAAAGCTTACAAAATACCTCAGCCAGTCCGCAGCTCGTGATCGACTATGCCGCATAATGTTCACTGCTTTCATTTTAGATTTCGATCCATTCTCCCTTTCCAAACAATGTCCCATACAATCATAACTGAGTCCTTCTACTTGTAATAGGTGAGCGAGTGTTTTTCACACGCTATTGATATAAAAGCCAAAATAATAATTCTTTTTTATTATAAATTAGTTTACCATTCAAGATAGACTTTGCACTGCACATGTTAACTATTATGCGACTGACTATTACGGTGGACATCTCATGAGACGGTTCATACGTCTACCAGGAATTGAAAAAAAAAAAGGGGGGGGGGGGAAATTTGCTGCAGGTTATATCACTTGTAAAAACGTGTGATCGAAGTATCCCAGTAGGTAGTTACCACGGAGTATATGAGTGAACTGGTGCAGATGACACAAAATGCCGATTCTCCAGAGCCATCTACGTTCATGGGTTGCTAAATCATTTTTTATTACTGTGACTGTCTACCTGCCACATAGTTATATATCATATAGGAAGAGCCATGCAACTTCATGACTCAAGAGTTTTCCGATACCATGAAGCTCTCGACGTTAATATATCCCTGAGAAACGTACCATGCATTAGTCTCCCTTTAGCAACGTACGAGGTTATTGATAATGCATGTCTGGCCTTTGAAATTACTCGCGGTGGCCTACCAGTGTATCAACACTGTTGCTATCTTTACAAACAAGTCCCTTACCAATTCACCGCTCCCGAAAAGATGGAAAGCTTGGTAAGCCTTAAGCGTCGGATCGAACTATTGATCGACTGACCAACCATGTGTGTGATGCAGAGCACCCTAGCCATTGCGCTACATTTACATGTGCTCATTCTATTTTAAATAAGTAATGTGAGCGAAATTTGTAGCAGATGACATCGTCAGATGCAAAAAATGCTTTGAATTTGAAAGATAGCGTTTGAAATCTATTGAACTGATACCCTATATGCGAAGCCACTGTAGAAAATATAGTGTCAAACAATCCGTGACATATGGAAAAACCAAATTTCTGCAAAAATACTCGCTTAAAGATGAAAAATCGAACATCATATTATCGAAAAACATCTACTACTACATACTACTGACCACGTTTCAAAAATAATGTACAAGCAGAAAAAGTTAATCATATCTTAGAAAAACCTGTAACATGAAATCTATAGAGCTGAAAATATTCATTGTAAGATAGGCCGATTTATAATTACGAACCTCGTTCGGTTCGACGACGCCCACGCTATGCTTTGGGAGCACTCTGGCAAACTTATGACTAGCGCCCATACCGGCGGCACCACCACCGACAACCAACAATCGAAAGTGTTTGCCTGAAATTATGACTTTTCTTGATGACTTTTTTTAAAATATTTCTTCAATGGAGTGCTCGTACAAGCGTTAACTGTCTTTGCATTATTTCTTACGGCATTAGTATTCAAATTACGTTTTATCTATTTTCTCAACGTCTTATCGAATAGTTGTGGCCGGTATGATACTATTGAGTGTACAGAAGCGACGAAGAAGATTCTTTTCTCATTAAAATTACTCAGAAAAAGATCAACATATCCGTCTGTAGGACCCACTAATAATAAGCCAGTGTGAAGATTAACCCTTGTCGTAACAATAACGTAGTCGCAATATGATAAATCTCTCTCCTATTCGCAGGGTTTGCGAAGGCTCTGAACTAGCTATTCTGAAGCTTTGAATAAAAGAAAATCTTGTCAAACGTAATTTAAAAGTCAGGTAAATATCAGGCAGGATTCCATATGTGCTCTTGGCGTTAAAACATGCTATTCACGTAGTAATGCAAGTGCCCGTAGACGCGCGGCCGCGGAAAGCATCCTGTTCAGTACGCGTAAAGCCTTGATTCGACCCTGTCCTGGGCCAGCTATGCTCTCTGTCCTTCCGGATATCCTTCTCTATCCTAGAGAAAATCGTACCATACTTGAATGTAAACCACTCGGCTGCCATAACGCACAACAGATAGTGCCTCACATTAATGGAGATCCGAGAATGCCCTAACAAGGACACCATAATATGCTAAGCAAAGTCAACTCGATCGCCATTTTATGACATTAATAAATATCAAACATTCTCAAGTAACAGCTGATCGCATGTTCAATATCTAACCCTTTCACAATCAAGCTAGTTTTTCGCTAACTAGTAATAATTCTCGATCACTAGAAATTTCAGGAGTATAGAGCTTTATAAATTTATGAATATAATCTTTCCTTTCGCATTATTAACTTATTTTTCATTCTACGCCATATCAAACTTAGATATCTTTGAAACGGGAATTTTTGAGAAAACAAATTTTGAAAATCGAATCTTCAATAAGAACAGCTTTTGCAATAACCGATGATAAGTTTAGGAAGATCATCGCGTCATGCCTGACAAAATCCTGCTTTTTCAGCTGCGTTCACTTTTGAAATATGAAGCTTTTATGTTATAAGATGGAAAATTTATGTGATAAATTTCAGAAATCTCAATTTTACCGTAGTGAAATAAAACAGTTTTCATCCTGCAGAAATTGCCTTATAAATCCTAATAATTTCTATTAGTCATGATTGCTATACAGGTCACGTCATCGCCTAGGTGCTAAAGACTTTTGCAGATTACTGGAAGAAGAAACGGACCAAAGTGTTCGCTACTGGTTGGTCGGTTTAGCCATTTATCTTCAATGGACTGCCAATTGAGATTATTAGCTGTAATAGGCATATGGTGCATGAACGGCTGATGATACTTATGGTGTAGCGTATTCTACACGGCACGATCCAAGTGAATATATGAAATGTCAGCCTTTAATAGTCATTAACCTTGGATCAATGCTGTTCTATCAATGAGAATATCGCCGAGACTTGTACCAAAATAAGAAACCTTACACATCTCTATTATTTTTGTCAGCAGAACAAAAAAGTACTTTCGTTAACTGATAAGAAATCGAAATGAATTCGACTTTTCGAACTTCGAAGACGCTAAACATGACGAAACACAAACCAAACTCGAAAATCATCTGCTATACTCAGTCAGAGTAAATAAAAATGCAACCTTTAGATTGTTTCACTGTGGCATAATGTTAAGTCTTCTCATCATTTCTTGCGCTAGAGGAATAATCATCAAATTTATTAACCACGAATAATCAAAGTTGCTCAACAACACTCTCAAAAGTATGTGCCATCAGGTTGAACACATTTCTGCCATCTCTCAGGCAAATTATCATAAGTGCTCTGTGCAAAATTTTCTGAGCTTCCTTTTAGTAGGGAATTTGCCCATAGTTGCCGCATTACAACCGCAATAAAGTCTATCCTATTTTGCTGATTTACTAGTACGAGCTCGACGCGATGCACAAACCGCCTTCAAGAACATCAACTGTGCAAAGGCTCAAGTATTTGTATCCAGGTAAGCAGTGTTTTGTTTGTTTGCTGAGTTTCACGCCGATAACACGAACTTGAGTATCAGCTGCCCTCCGGACGTTCACGCGAAGTTGATCAAAAGGCCGTCATTGCAGCAACTGAAGAGGATACGACTTTGACTATCGAGGAGTTGGTCGACGATTTTGACTGGGGTCATGCGAAAATTAGCAGAATATTGAAGGCAGCAGGCAAGAAGCGAAAGAAGGGTCGATGGGGCTCACCCAAGCGCAAATGCACGATTGAGACCAAGGATGACGAGTTTCTATAAGCACGGTGTTGATTGTTGCCCAAGAGATGGCAAAAATGTGTTCAGGCTGATAATGTATAATTTGAATAGTGTTGTGAAGCAATTTTAGTTATATCTAGTGAATAAATTTGGCGTTTATTGCTCTAGTGGCAAAACTTATGCAAAGACCTAATATTCAGGCAAAAAAGCAACAAAATCCTAATAGTGATGTGCTCGCTCAAGCTATAGTAAACTTCTGTCACTTTACCATAAAAAATTTTTAATTCTCTACAGCTCAGAAATCACTCGTTATTCACTTAATTTTTTTCATTTTAAAGAGAGGAATTTCGTCGGACGTTACGCTGTGGTGTCTACTGCGAGCTCGTCCGTAAAATTTGCCATCATGTCACAGTTGTACAAAGATTTGAAAAAAAAAATGAAATTTCTTGCAGTTTTGCTTTGAAGGTTTTAATTCGAGACATATCTGAAAGGACGTAACATCACGAAAAAATACATATACAAGCATTTATACATAAAGCGACAGGGAAGAATTTCGTCATTGCGGTAATTGAGTTCACAACTCCTCATATCCTCTCATTTTCGAGAAAATAATCGTCACAAAATTAATGCTTCAGCAAAGGATCATGTGACTGGAATACTCACCATGTACTGCTACACTCAGCTTCATGCTATAGTAACACCACTTCTCAGAGAATTCGATTAACGTCAATCGATCGAAACTCTGAAGTTGTCCATTTAATGCAGGCTGCTTGAATCTAATGGCCATTAAATGTAAGTAATTACCGTTTTTAAAAATTATGAGAGCAATTAAATATATCGGAACAAAAACAATTTTGGATGCAAAAATCAAGACAGTCGCCACTATATGCAGTGGTTAAAAGAAGAGACAGGGATCGTCAAACATACATTTGTTAAGGTGTTTTAAATAGGAATCAATCAGAGCTGTCTTTTAACCACTCTTCAATTATAAAAGAATCAAAAAAATTACAACACAATTGGAAAATGCTGTATGTTATCATTTAAAAATTTAGTGACACAGTATGGGAACGAAAGCGTCAAAAGTTAACAAACTGTCCAAAGAGAGCATTCTGACTTTGATAACATTAAGTATAGAATGCCTTTCTAGTAGTAGAAAAAATAGTAAAATAAGAAGTAGCGTAACAAATCAGCAAGCGCTCATGCAAAAAGAGAGATGTGGGTTAGATTCCCGGCTGACGCAAATTTTTTGCACAGCGCTCTACATTATTGGGTATATTATAAGATCATACCACAGCAAGAGGCGATCAAATAAATGAATTCCGATAGAATACCTTTCAATACCGAAAAAGAAAAGTGCCTCCATAACAGGTCACATGCACGACTCAATAATCACTATGAGGCATATGAAAAAGAAATGGTTATCTACGAAATTTAGAGACAACAGTAGACTTACTAGTAGCACTCTGCGATGTCAACGAGCTCTCAGTCGTCTCTATGACTATTTTGTATACATGATTTACGTCAACATCAGAATCTAGGATTAGGTGAATTGAAAGCAATACAGTTGCCCTTTATAAGGACTTTTCCTATTTGTAAGTTAAACAGAACAAAAAATTCATAAAACTTCGTGTTAGCTAGTCGTCAAAACGACTAATCGATCATTCACACCATGGATCAGTAAGAGCAGAATTAGATGTCTTATGATATATATAGGCCAATTTCAATCCGATACATGCAGAGAGGATGATTGCCAAAAGAAGAAAAAATTCAGTTGATAATCGCCCAAGGACCGTCTTGTAGCCTGGAGAACTGCCAAATTATACTGGGTCACTGAAGTTGTACAACGCTGAGGATGCTACATTATTCGTGCGAGAATCGACCTTACTCAATTTGTCACTGTACTGGCGTTGAAGACCAAAATTCCAAGAGGAACAACTACTGTGGGCACTCGCCTAGAATCATTCATGGCTCTGATGAGCCACGGAACCGCCGAAATGTTAGCTATAGAAGAAAGCCATAAAACGCGATAAATTATCGATAAGACAAAATATAGATCCTCCATACTAAGGTTCTATAAGAGTTAGAATTAAATGGGACAGGAAATACACTTGAAAAAAATCGTATAGCTTTATTCATCAGATGAACAAAGGAAACGACAAAAAAGAGAAGCGCGCAAGATATTTGCTTTACAGTGGGCTCCTCATACGGGGTCGGAGGAAGGTTATTCTCAAACCCATAGAGCTCCTTGAGCCGTTCTCGAAAAATTAAACACGAACTCCAGTGATCAATGTCCCATGAACATTTGTGCCCTGACATTGTGTCTCCTACTAATTTTAACAACAACAGCTAATCTTATTTATCATTTCATCTGATTACTACAGAGCACTATGTGACCGAGTTCATATTAAATATGTGGTTAGAAGTTAAGGAACTCAGGCTGAATAGTTCTTTGATTGCAGGCATCACCTCATAGGTGTATGTTGACTGTTCAGTAGATATCGAGAGCGACGCAAAGAAAAAATAGAGAGAAAAAGCAGAACAACATAGCTCGCATATGAATCTGTTGAAGAAGCCATCGGACGACCGCAGGAACGTGAAATTCCGTGTTCACCTTTTACATACATCAAATCACCCAGGCTCTGCTATACAGCAAACACATAAATGGGTACATATCTAAAAAACTCCGTCCACCACCCACAGGACGCCTAAACGTTGTCTTTGGCAATTTAATCGGTTTGCACACAACGTAAAGCCACAATGCGCAGCTCCGATCTTCAAATATATTTCAATGTTATGTCGATAAGTGACTTTATACTGGTAGCGAGATATACATGAGCCGATTAATATAATGAGAGGAACAGACGACAGATGAACGAAATGAACTATAGAGTGGACTTCACGAGGATACGGGCGTCAACTAGGACAACCACCTGCACGTTAGGCGAACGTGTTTGTAAATAAGATCGATAATCTTTGTCAGCAACTGCCTGCCAACTATTATGCCATAGTACTCGCATACACTCTCCAAACTGGAAGAGAATCATCAAATGAACGACTCTGGTTAGGCAAATGAAGGATTGGAGAATGCACTTTATCTCACACTTTTTGTGAAGGGGGATATCTAGAAATCCTAATGAGTAAAGATGCGAACATTATAATGTTATATCCTGAGTCTCACAATAGAGAACACCATCACGAAGTAGAGCACATTACAGTAAATGAAAGTTCTTCCTAACCGCTTCGCTATTGACAGCATACAACGAATTCCTCCTTCGCGTGAGATTCCGTTTTTAACAGAAAAAAGAAAAACCTGCCAAATTTGAAAGAAGTTGTTTTGAAGTGTAAACTGGGATTGATTCGAATCATTACTTGGCCTCCGTAAAAATATCGCGGTACTTTTTCGTTATCGCATCCATTTTCAATGATTTAAGAAGAACGCGTTTTCAGCTTTTGTCAAAGTTTTAGCATTATTCGATAGCTTATATCTCAAAAATTCTAATGCTGTACTTTTTTATAAAAAGGCCTTTTTAGAGCGTTTGAACAACGTAGATGTAAATAAAATTTCATAACCGCAGAGATCTCGCTCATATTTCTTCAGGTGATTTAAAAATTTCTTTCCGTCCATTAGAATTTACTAGGTTTCTCGTATTGCAATTGTGAATGGAACTTTTCCCTATCATCTGTCGGCTTAAGCATTTCATTTCCATTTTATACTTTCAAAGAACTCCGCTACTAAATTTGACTTAGAACTAAGTTGCATAAGCCTATGAACGTAAAGGACATGAACGCGAATGGGAAATCTTGAAGTATTAGAGATATATATTTTGTCCAGAGCTTTTCAAATAGGAGAAAACATTTAATCTGATAAAAATAATCGCATGTAAATCGTGCCGCTTGATCAATTAACCGTACGATCGACACACGGTCAGTCACACACCCTAGCCAACAAGAAATGCGCGGCAAGTGCGAAATCCAATCTTCTTTTGGCTGCTACACTGCATTATAGAGTCTTTTTCTAAAACCAAATGTACAGTTGAAACCGCTGAGATCTAGGCTGTAGAATGATCACTGAAAGTCTAAAAAAAGCTGTCTCCAATGAAAAACGCCTTAAGTGTGAAATATAAGTTTCTTTTTCACTATTACACTGTTACAGTGCACTAAAAAGGCCTTTCAGGAACAATAAAAAATATTAAACTGTCGAGATTCAAGCTATCAATTTAAAAACGTCGATGGAGAAAGCGCTCATTTATAGAACCATATTCACGTTATAGCTGTAAAAGCTGATTATACGGAAGTAGGATAAAGCTGATATGCTTACGTGGAATCGTTCGAGTAGCAGGCAACCGTCATTTCACGTCCGTAGTTGCAAAAGGCTGCAGAGAAGCAATAAACAGATAAAGGAGTACTATGGTACTTTTGCATTATCGAAACATTTTTGTAGAGACCACCGACAGTTATCGCTCAGGCTGCTCATTATCTGTCATTTAAAAGTGCGAGTCATCCTAAAAAGAGTGACAGAGCAATGAACGAAGAACAGCCGTGCACAAGCAGGCTTTCGGAAAGACTAATATTACAGACCAAATCTACAGAATGACAAGACTCACTGATGCTTCACGAGAGTCTAAAAGATCGTTCTGTCTGACTTACATCGATTCGATGAAAGCATTTGATTAAGTTGAATCTCAAGCAGTCAGAGAAGGTGTGGGCAGCCAGGACGTTCGCATCTAGTATATAAAAGTGCTTATGAATTATACGAAGATTATACAACCAAGATACCATCAATTCATAAAGATGTAACTATCGACTTAAAGTACTTTCGCCAGAAGGATATTATTTGACCAAAATCACTCATTATCATTCTCCAGAACAGTAGAACTAAGCACATGGGAATGAAATTGGGTAGTCGACAATTATATCATGCTTTGTTTTATTGATAACTTCGTTCTTGTAACTCCAAGCGTCATTCATGCGAAATGAATTCTGATCGACCTCAACAACAGTTGTGGAACGATTCGCCTCGGAGAAAGTCTCCTAAAAACTATGTTTGTAAGGAGCAGATTAGTTTCTCATCAACATTTACACTCGCTTTATTGAATATCCTTGAATGATTAAAACAAGTCTATCTAGGTTAAAAAGCCATCATGATCATCGACTCAGTTACACATTTGAACAGAAGCAAGCTAGAGGCTGGGGGATCTTCTTAGTGCATGAAGAGTACAGTAGAGAGAGCAAAAAGCTTCAGACAATGCTTACTTTTTCGACTCAACGATTGTTTCTGTCTTGACATAAGCTTCAGAAATGTGCTTCGCTATATAAATGGAATTGAAAGACCTGGAGTTATCGAACTCGTATTTGAAAGGTAGTTCTCCGATGATCATGTTCCGCGTAAATGAGAGATCTGATCCAAAGCTCTAACCTACGTCAACGATTGTTAAGAATGTCGATTCACACGCCACGCTATCGAAGATCAGATAGGTCGGGCCTATAATGCATTCTGGTGACAAACGATGAACGAGAGGCGTCATCGACTGGGCTCCTCAGATGACAAACGCACAACAAGGTGACTGACTTCACGAAAAAACTAGAAGGAAGATGAGATAATTAGTGTAGCCTAACATCAAGGATACCCACTATACTGATTTTGCGCGGTACAAGGAAGAAACGGAATGTTCATTGGCGCTCAATCAAGTCACTTGACGATAGGTGATACAGATGACTTCTTCGATTTGGAACATTTTCTACATAATTCTCAAACGTGCAGGTCACCGCGAGCTTTGTAAAATCTACAAGGTCAAAAATCATAAAGACTCGTCTTTTGCAATGCTATGATTTACTTGAAAAAGAAAGACGGAAATAATTTGCTGGACATTGATGAGCTAAGTGCATTGACCTGAGGTGGCTTGAAAGCACGTGCAGTAACTAATTTGAATCCGTACCTGAGCAAAATCCTTTCATTTTCTTGGAGCCAATAAATTGATACGGACTTGCCTGAGAGAATACAATTTTTCTACTCTGATACATTACAGCGCCCGTCCTCTCAAGCAACTTCATAGGTTAGACATAAAATCAAATACCTCTACCATATTATGAATATAATAGAGTACATAGCTATATTATGAATAGAATTGAGTACATAGCATCAGAGATTGATTAGCCGAATAAGGTGGATGAGAACCAGCCTAGCACTTTATCAGAGTCAACTTACCAGAGGTACGAAATTCTGGGAAGTCTTTACCATTGATTGTTATTGGTGGAAAGTCAATAGCTGCACGACTACTGCGATAAGAAGGAGGCAACGAGTTTCCAGAGACTTTAAATAAACGCAAGTTATACGAACAAGTATTCACTTTTTAGCCAGAAAGAGAGAGATATTTTGTAAATAACGAAATTCAGTGATCAATCTGAATTCTGACAATCTTTTTTTCGTCGCGTCGTCGTTAACCCTTAGTGTGGGGACTGTAGCACCCACGCAGGATTGGCAAAAGAGAAAGGGTGAGTGCCCGACTGACGAGATCGCAACATCGAAACACGTGTATCGAGTTCTAAAAGTCAGCCCTCTTTAATAGACCACGAACATGCGTAGCTCAAAAAAAATTATTAGGCAAATTGGAATTTCAGCTGTGGTCTTAAGAAACCACTCAAAACGAAAGATATGATATATTATATATACTAGCCAAGAACAATCGAGTGTGCAGCGATATGTGTTCGTGGATAATTTCACTGGACATAGAGTGTACAACGTTCGTCGTCGCTAACACTTAGTGTGGGGACTGGAGCACCCACACAGGATGGCAAAAGACGAGAAAGGGTAACTTGCCCGACTGACGAGATCGCAAGATCAAAACACGAATATCGGGCTCTATAAGTCAGCCCTCTTCAATAGACCACTGAGATGCGTGGCTCAAAAAAAAAAGATTGTCAGGCATATTGGAATTTGAGCTGTGGTCTTAAGAAAACACTAGAAGCAAAAGAAACAATCTGAATTCATTTCATTTGACGGCTTATTGCGCTGGTATGACGCTACAATAGATCCAGTAATGTAGAGTGGTGTGCAGAAACATTTGCGTCATTTGGGATTCGAACTCAGAGGAACGAAATTATTCTATCTACCAACCTAATCTATTATGAATAGGACGCGTAATTTCCCTTAGATGAGTTAGAAAATCTTTTAGTACTAGAGCGAATTGTCATCTGGTACCAATCTTACGTAGAAGCAAACGTCGAAGGCATGAGGAACTTTTGATTGATGGGATGAGAGTAAAGACGTCTCCCGTACTCTGAATCAGTGCTGATATAAACTATAGCTGAAACCACGTTTCGAACGTCAATAAAAATTTGCCAACTGAAAGTTGTTGTAACGGTGAGGAAGACGCTAGTGATACATTTGCGAAATTTGGAGAATACTAAGACATGGTACAATGAGAACATACTCCTGAAGAGAGTCTTCAATGTTCATTTACTGTCTATTCTTTCTCCATTGCCGGGTATGAAATGATAATGGCAACCGATACGGCTGTGTAGATGACGGAGCGAGGACCTCGATGGCACAACGAATTTTGAGTTAAGAAGAAATTTTGCGGACTTTTTGATTTTTGTTGATTATTTTTCATGCATTTGAATTTTTGCTTTTACTATCGTTTAGAGCAGCTTCCCGCGGTTATTTTGATGTATAACTTTGTTATAAGTTGGAATAGTCCGAAGAGCAAAAACGATTGTCGACGCTACACGAGTATCGCTTGGGGCTCAGGTGTTGTTTTATAACGCAACGATACTCGTATAGTATCAACAATCGTTTCTGCACTCAAGACTAATCCATCTCAAAACAAATATACAAGTGTTATATACCAAAACAATCGCAAGAATCTGCTCTGACCGATAGCATGAATATAAACTTAAATGCATGGAAGATAATCAACAAAAACGAAAAAGTCCGGAAAATCTCTTGCTAATTCATGTGAGCCCTCAGAAAGGACCATCATGGGTTTGAAGCCGCTTTAGATTCTCCAGTTTTGCTCATATTTAATCAATCTTACGGTTTAACGCATACTATTAAGGAATGGTTTTGATTCAAACCTTGCCTATTCTTTCACCGTACCTCACACCATTGCAACTAATATGTCAGGAGTATTTGATGGAAAGAAAAACCACATGAATAATTACTCTAGAATGAATTCCAGAAGTTTAAAACCAGTACATAAGTAGGAAAAAAATGAAAGTACTGACCGAGCTCCTACCCAGGGCTGTGAAATACAAAAGGGACGAAGTGGACTCGAACGATTTTACTATTCAAAATCCTTGAATGAACGAAGCAATCAAGCGGACGCAAAAAGTGACTCATCGTTAGATCAATCTCGTTACAGAGTGAAGCTGAACAAAGAAAAGCACGAAAAGTCTACTGGTGGAACAAATCGCGAGCAGCTAACTGTGCAAACATGAATCTGTGACTGAAAGTGACGAGATTCATAGGAACAAGCAACTCACTGGGCAGCATCACTCAAGCGCTCAGTAACTTGCCAGCACGGTCGTCAAACTACACTCTTCACCCTCTCCTAGCCTTTTTTTTCTGTATTGAATTTGCCTCATTGTTTTCTCATTATTGAAAAGCTCACCATGAATCTATGTCAACATTGTCAGATCTTGTTGGTTTATGATATCACACTCTTTTTTTTCCGCGGTATTGATTTTTATGTAAAATCTCTGCGTAAACTGGTAATTCAGATTACACTGAATTTTTAGCAGTTGGCTTAAGAAAAAGACTTCATAACCTCACAATAGATATTCACAGAATTTCATCCTTATTAGCTGTTTTTCTTCAAGTCATCGAATAACTCGAATAGGTGTCATTTGACTCTCGGTTTCTATCCTTTGGGTACGGCGTAACATAGTTGGTTCTGTTGGTTCTATGAATCTACTAAACATCACATTTTTCTTTTGAGATCATTTCTTCGTTGTACAAAAAGTAAGACCGTGGCTTTGAACTAGACGAAAAGTTTCGTCTTGTGCATTCGACAAATAACAGTCACCCTCTGAGCTATTCACATAAACTCATTGCAACGTTTCAACTCTGGTAGACCTTCGGTTGCTCTCTAACCTGCTTGTTATGGCTAATCGTCTTGGTGGATCATTTACAGCTCTTCCTGCACATGTCAACCAAATGAGAATCTCATTGGATTGAAGTTCTCCGTCACTTTCACGAAAGTTGTCGATACAAAAGTGGCATTCCATGTAGTAAGTGGGGAACAGCTTGGTCAATAATGAATCGGTCGCAAAGCTTATTGTCAGAAGTGTACTCAACTAGATAAGTGGAAATTTTGTATGTGCAGTTTCTTTTTAACGTTAATATCGCGCTGTCCTGTTTCCACGTTGGGAGGTATCGGTGAGATGCATTTCTGGCTCTGAATCAACAAGGCGAGGAAACCACGCATGGATTTCCACGTCTGTTAGCCACTAATTGGATGAGATAACTTCTTAGAACGCATCTTGTCTTTCATATTTGCATCCAGAATGGAGGAAAACTAACGAGTTTCTGAATATCTTATTCTGCGTAACTTGAGATTTGATATGATTATGTTCAAAAGCTGAGTTGACCCTCTGATAGCATTCTTAGAGCTGTAAGCGAAGCACTTACTAACTATTATACTTTTACAGAGTATTTTTATAGAAAAGCAACGTCAGTTGAAAAGTTACTTCGCGTAACTTTGTGACCATATAGGCTCACATTCCATACGAAGTTCGGTCTTTTGTGCAGTTTTTGGAAAATTTTACAGTCATCAATTGTATAATGTTTACAAAAAAGCAATGTCTGAATATAGCGACACATAAGGACAACAATCTAATTCACAAAAATTTTTACGAGTTGTTGTGAACGATGTAATATGTAGTTTCGGTTAGAAATAGCGGATGAACCATTTGAAATAAATAATGGAAAATATCAACAAAAGGTTTCAGAGTGGCAATTTGAAGCGGAAAACTCGTTCGGGTTGACATTTTGTGTACAGCAACAATCTGTCCGTAGCGGCCAAATCGATTGCAAAAGGTTTCCTGGTCGAATATTTTGCAAATTAATGATTTATGCCATCAAGACCAAAAAACCAGATCGATCGTAAAGTTCTTTCTACGTGATAATCTAGTGTTATCTGGTTCTTCAAAACGTTTTCTTTCGCTATAAATAGTGATGACGCTTATGGAGACTTCTGAGGGTCTTTTCGAACGGAAAATGTTTTTATTTGTTGATATCTAACATCGTGCCTATTTATCTTCGGATTCAATTCTTTATAATATTTACAGTGTCATAACTCACCCAAATATGCTCTATGTGCATTCTGGAAAAGTCGATAGCGTGGGTGCATAGAGGAAACCGGTTTACAGCTAATTTAACCCATTTTCCTCTTTAGTATGCTTCATGGTAATCGTCAAAAGCTTTGAGAAAAACGCATATTTTTTCCAAAATTTGACTTTGACACTTTAAGCGCTATCCTGGTTCAATGATTTTTGGGTGAGGCCATGATTCAAACACGCTAAGTGATACTGCTACTGATACACATGCTGATTCGATGCACACGGTAATAGCGCGCTAATAGGGCTTGGTACTGGTTATTGGCCATGTGAATTTGCTGTGATTGCCGCGTGAAGTTTAAAACGTTCAGCATTCTTCAAAAAATCAGCTCAGGGGAAAATCGTTGTGATTGTCTGCACAGTGTTTTCTTTGCGTTTACTTGGTGTTAGCTGTGCCCTTCACCACGAGCATGCCACTGGTCCGATATCGCCTCGGACTTAACACTTCTTTCTCTGTCAAGAAACTGATGAAGACTTGTTTGAAATCAGGTCACTCCCCGTGTTCCACGTCGAAATACTCTGGCCTAACTATTACAAGACTCCCAACTCTAAGAGAATTGATTGGTGAAAGAAGTCCGACTTTGTGTGGGAGTTGAATCCGCGTTTCACCTATACCGGAAGCGTGCGCTACCACTACACAACTGAGGCACCGTTTCTGTACCACTCATTCTTCAATGTTTCTAACATAGCTCTCAGCCAACAATCTATAACATGGGTGTAGGGGTAGCACATGCCCCCTACCCCCCTCCCCATATGGGTGAAAGAGGATTCAGCTCCGTCTGAGAAATATTTTTTGCTCACCACGCAATTCTCAAAGGTATAGTTGAAACACCACAACACTGCAGAAAAGCAGTAAAAACGTAAGAAATTCTGAGTATTACTCCCAACTCTGCCAGCATAAAACGGAACCCATAAAAATAACGACAATAGCCAAGCTGCAGTAGAACCTATAAGTGAAAGTTCGCAGGTTCTAGTGAATGACTAATGCGTAGAAACTAGTCGAATGCAAGACTGACGGGAACGGCAAAGTGCAAGTGAAGGTGAATGATGGAATATTAAAATGGTTTTGATTTCTGCTCAAAATGCACATTTTCCATTAATGAAGCGTTCTTTAAGACAACATATCGCCATTCAAATCAAGTGAAGCACGCAATCAAGAAATTTGCGTTAAATAATTGCTTATCCTCGCAACACATGACTGCTTGTGATTGAAGTGAAAGGATAGAGAAAACTTCTGCAATTTTTTCATATGAACTTTATCTCTAACACCTTCTATTCCTTTTCCATCCACATAAGGAATCACTTCATAGTATTCCTGTAGTGAACTTATATAACAGAAGCGGTGGTATATTCTTCAAAGTGATAAAAAGTATCAAGCTCTCGGCGTCAAAATATCCCTGAGGATGCGCCATGCATTCGTCTTCAATTTCTGGCGTCGTTTGAAGCGATTGGATGCCTATGGCGCCTTTACCAATGACTCGCAGTGACCCACAGATGTATAAAGTCAGTGCTGGCTAATCCCCAGACAAATCTCGTATCAATTTTCCGACCCCGAAGGGAGGGAGTTTTGGTGAGCTATGAGTGTGAGATCGAACCACTGACCTAGTGGGTGCGCAGAGCATCACTAATCACGGCCCCATGCGCTCTTTTGTCTCTATAAACCCGGAAAGAACGGTTAACGCTTAAGCAGTTTTTTTGTCTCATTACTGCCTTCAATACAAGATAGTAAAAGCGCGTACCTCTAACATTGTTGGATTTCAAAAGTTTCTTAAAAGTCTCGTGCCCTTTCGAGATCTTCCTCATGCCTAAACTCTGTAAAGTACACTATTGTGCACTTGTCTAAGCGTCATGAATGGGTTTTGGTATTCAGAGGTTATTCATCGGAATTGTATGGCCGCTCTATTCAATTTCACACTGCTCAGGAGCAAGTCCGTAGTTCCGGTTTTCAATGAAGTGAAACTGCGAACGATTCAAAAAGTGAACAGGCGTAACAAATCGATCTCTCAATTCATTTCGCTGCGCTTATCTTACGTTAAGCCGTTGTAGTGGCTTAGTTTAGAAGTTCCTCACCTTCTATTTATATCTTTAATCATTTCTTCTGTACTTTCGTTCGTCTGGTGCTTCAATTCTTTCTCATCCTCTCAGCGTATGTACCCTTATTTCTTTCTGGCTGTCTCATTTTCTGATCTCTTAGCGAGCTTCATAACAGTTTCATTATGAATAAGCTAGGTCTCTTCTTCATTAAAGATCGACTTTGCTAATACTTTAGGCTGTCACTCTCCTGGTTTTCCCAGAATGGCGAAAAACCGCTAATGTCATAAATTTGTTGGTTTTTTCTCATTTTATGAGTAGAAGGAACCATTTGAGTCCTTCATATCAACATTCATTCAAAGCACATAAATGCTGATGTAAAGTTCAGTTTCCTTTCTCAAGTATGAATGGACCCCCGCTTTCTAACCTTATTTTTTGCTTAGTTCTTTTTTGACGATAAGCTACGACATAGACCATGATCATAAAAGTGTTGAGATGTTAGCAAAACCTGAAGCTTGAGGTGGCTTATAACGCGAAGTCCTTTCCGGGGGCTCACTACGTGGTTACTATACCATCGAGGTCTTCACCCCGTCTTTCTCTCAGTTGTGCCTACCTAGTCCACGACTGTCGGTAAAGACCACTTTAAGGATAATCACGGGTTGAAAGCACATCCGGATCTATCCAAGTTGTGCAAACATCCCAGCAGCTTTGTGATTGAAATTAGGCTGAAGAAATCTCGTTGCCGACAAAGCAATAGTTATCCGTAAACCCATAGGAAAAAAGTGATTCAAACAGTATAGTAAACATGCGCGAAAAGACGGTGTCAAAATTTGTTGGTAAGGAATGGAAATGCGGAACAGAAAAGAGCGACTGTCCTAGACTCTGGTAAAGAATCTTAAAAAATGTAATAAGTGCGGATGTAAATCCAGATCGAAGTCTCAGCTGTTCAAAGTTCAGCTTTCATGAAATTATCATATGTCTCATAATATGCGACATGTGCACCACAGTGTACGTAGGTTCGGTTATTGTCACCCTTCGAAAGTGTTTTTGAACTTTTCGAGACCTTTTTGAAACTCTGGCCCCACTTCATGAGCCACACAATGGAACGATGATCTCAAGAAGCAGTCCAACGCGTTGAAGCCATTTATTGATTACCTTTTAATACTGACTTCTATGCAACGCTGTGATTGAATCGGACGTTGCAAAATTTACATTCCAACTTCACAATTTTTGCCAAAGAAAAGCTGAAGGATAAAGCTTCCGGCGGTAATCATTCTCTGAGGGATGCGTCAGGCATTCGTTTTCAATTTTGAGTTGTGTTTGAGGTGGTCGAATGGAAATGTGGTCTTTACGATGACTTGCGATGGCTTCAGCTGAATCGAGTCACTGCTGCTCCCAGGGAAGGTTGGGACCAGTCTGGTACCAATTCGCCGATCCCACATATAGATTGCTTGGTGAGCCATGAGCGCGAGATCGAGCCATCGACCTTGTGTGCAACGCACAGCATTTTTATCCACTGCGCTACATGTCTACCATAACTATATATATATTACGAATTATAGTGACTGCCACTCGTGATAATGCTACTGCACAAAACTCAGTGGATAAACAGGTCATTCAACAATTTTGCAAACATCGCTTTGAATGCTACAAAAGGTATTGTGTTTTTTTGGTCGACTCTGGATCACAGTTCCTTTTGAAAGTTCCGAGATACTCTCCTGTAGATCAAAACTTTGTCTCATTTCGACCTTCCATTGGAAGAGCCGCTTCCGAACACGCTGGTGGATCTATCCGTGAATGTGCGGTGTTTACTGTTATTCTTCTCTCATGGATGTTTTTTGCATAAGTAATCACTCGTGAGTCGATCAGGTTATGAGCCTTCTGAGAGTGAAGAGATGTAGCGAGTAGGCTGTAACGCAGACGAAAAGCTATTACGTGTACAAATATGACTCCGCCCTTTGTTCATTTTTTCTGATATTATAGTAAAAATAGAAAATTGCAAAGCTTTTTTTCGAAAGCGCGTTATAAACGCTATTTATTCAGTATTTTCTGTGACTATTTTTACATGAACTTGAAGATGACGATTTTTTACACGAAAACGCCATTTGCGGAAAACTTTATTTCCGTGTTTAATCCAAAGAAAAGCGCCCCCGACAAAAAAGAAGACTTTTTTGCATCGCGTAGCGAGCAAAGGCGAAAAGTGGATTTCGTCTTGACAATCTAAGGAGCAAACGATTATGGACCGACTCCGGACAGCCATCAAAATCGACTACAAGGGATTACTCACGAAAAGAAGGTTAGACGTGTATTTGGTGGGATCAAAAAGGCGTCTTCTATCACGAGCTTTTTAAATCTGATGAAACAGTCAATGCAGCACTTCATCAACAACAATTAACCAAAATAGACCATGAATCACAAATAAAACGACTGGAATCGACGGTAAGACATGACAAAGTGATTCGTGTTATATGATTACGCTCGACCTCATGTTGCAAATGCCGATCGAAAGCGTCAAAAAAGAGCTGAGACGGGAGGTTTCAGGAGGTTTCACCTTGCTCCCCTTACTCCCCCGACATTGCACCATCAGATTATCTTTTGAAATTACCAAATTTAAACTACAAATTGACAAATCAAAAAAAAATTCTCAAAATTTTACCAAATTTCATCAGTTTTACTTACCAAATGTTTCTTCCATGATTCTTATCCTGTGGTGGAGCAGGATTTTGGTAATATCAGGTTGCACACGAAAACAGCATACATGTGGATTAATGTGCTTTGCTTACATGTAGATTGTGTCCTACGTGTTTTTGACGAAGGGGTGTGTAATCAAATTATTAGGAAGGAAAGGGTAGATGCAAAAATGGGCCACTGTTCACTCATACAAAGTCTTGCAAGCCAGCTAATTATTTTATCTATGTATTCATATGGTATCTATCATATGGTTGCCTTTCCAAGATTTTCACTCAAGTTAGGTGATAGCCATCTTGAAAGTTCAAACAATTATATTTTCAAAATGATGAAATTATTGGAAATATAATTCCTCAGGATAATCATTGACTATGTCACTACCCTACTTAAGCTTTCCCCATCGTTGAATCAAAAAGGCTTCAGATTCATGGAGAGTCGTTTAGAGATCGGTAGACTGGTGGCAGGATTTGCTGCTGTTACAATATATGCTGCCGCATTTGAAGAAATCAAGTCCCAAAAGAGCAAGCAGTTCGAGAGAGGAGCATCGGTCTTCAAGTTGCAGCTTAACTCGCAAATCTGACAACTACTATTGAGATCGATGCAAGAACTCGAAAACGGAGAAATGCTTTGATCTACACAATAAGGAGACAGGCATCTACGCGAGCTCTAAAAAGGTTATTTGACAATGATTTAAGTGACAAAGGTTCCATCTCAAATGTTGTTCGCGATCCCCTTTAGTGACTACGAAGCCATGATAAGGAATTCTTGATGGGCAGACGCGAGGCTCATTATACTTGTTGTATAATATTTATTCTATGAGTATCGATTCTTCAGTGACTTCGCTAAGCGCCTGAAATGGGTCATAGTAGCAAGTCAGTAAAAATGTTACTCTGTCACCTATTAAGACGCCTAGTTTTTAGTACGTGATGTGAAGTGAAATAACTTTATGTCGGCTAGTCTAGACGAATTGTCGTTTTAAAATGCAAACAATGGCACTTTTTCGCTCTCTGAGAAGAACTCGTTTTTTCCTTTCTCTAGTTCTAGTAATCACTCGATGGCTGACTTCTGGGAATTTCAACGGTGCGTTTTTTTTGCGAAACGGCCATTTTAGTGCGTGTAATACAAAAAATCAATTTATGTTCCACACCCAGACGTTCCTGCTGGAGAGAGCTCTTTCCTTCAGTAATCACTCAATAGCACAAAACTTGATAATTTCGAAAGTATGCTAGGTTTTCGAAAAGGACTTCTTCATGAGCTGCAGCAGGCGAAGATTGGATTTCGCACTCGGCGTGCATTCTTTGCTGCAATATTTCAATGAGATTTCGCAACATTGGCACTAAGCCACCGCACTCTTGCATCATGACAGTGATTTGACAGCAGAAATTTAGACTATTCTAAAGCTATGTAGAAACTTTGTTCTATTGTTCTGTGGGTTTAGGCTATCATTTCCATTTTATAGTGCCAAATGAACCTGCTAATAAGCCTAAGCAGCCTAAGCTTACACACGAAGAGCTTATAAGCGTGCAGAGGAAATCTCAAATTCTACTTCACATCTAGAGATTTTTCGAAGAAAAAACGCTAAATTCAATAACAAAAATCGCACGTCACACTTGGCTCGCACTGTGCGATCAATTTTTTTTACCTGTTATAGCGCATTACGAAGACTTTTTCAATAACCAAGTACACCGTTGGTATGATGATTTGTGCGATGGAGTGATTTCTAAGGGTCTACGAGAAAAACCCTGCCCAATGAAAAATGCTTGAGTTCAAAACATGATTCATTTTCACTGTTACGGCCTTCTCAAAAACGACCCTTGAAAAAGCGAGTACACTAATGAATCTTTTGAGATTTAGTCTATCGAATGGCTACTAGAACTCTAAAAAAAAAGCAAAATAACCATCCTTGCATCATTGTAAGCAGGGAAGACGTTATGCTGAATACGTTGTAGATCGCGTACAAAGAAAAGCAGCAAAAAATCTTTGCGGCAAAATAAGCAGTCAAGAAGAAGGTGGTTACTACCACTTTTTCCTGGTCTGATGTGTGATTAGAAATCAGCTGATGTTGGATTATGATTTATAGTCCTAATAGGTCAACACACTGAGCTGCTGATTAATGACTTAATAGTTCATTCAGATTTCTAAAAGAACAGACGAATATCCCACGTTTCTGAAATATGTCGTAAACAAAATCCATCGTTGCGAGTCTCTAGATTACAACGGGAGATTTGGCAACATCTGGCTCAAATCCCTTCCTCAATTTCGCAGCACAAATAATCAATCAGTCAGTACATCGTGCACACAAACTGACGTTGTTGTAGTGTCAAATTTTAAGCGATCACCTGTCACCCATAGAGACTTCTAAAGAGACCCAGTTGGGTTGTATCAATTCGCATTTGATAGAATGAATACAATATTGGGCTTCATATGATCGAAATCTCGGTTTTTCCGATGTTACGTCACTTAGCTGATCTATAGTTAGAATTGTAATGTTTGCTGACTAGAGTGTAGAGAGTCCTGGTCTGGTCCGCCTATCACAACAAAACGAAATTAGCGATAAATCATGAAGAGTGAAAGCAATTCCCATTGAAAAAGGAAATGATTAGATCAATAAAAGCAAGTAATGTCCTATTTCACCCTGTTTACCTGAAGTGACTCAATGATTACCATTCTGACTAGTATCGATTTGTTCCAGCTGATGCGCCCTGTGTTCATTATCGTTTTCCGTTCTCTTTCTCACAATCACTAGAGGTATTTCGCTTCCTAAAGGTTTATTGCTTTTGATTCTTTTGCAGATTATTCGTAATATTGATTCCTTTCTTATTTACCTAAGAGAATTGAGTGGGGGGCAAAAATACGACTTCAGGCGTGACTGGAACCCGCGTTTCATCCATACCGAGGACGCGTGCTACCATCGCAACACCGAGGTACATTGGCACCACAGCTTCAAAAAAGCGAGTGTGCGTCCCCGCTATGGATCAAACACGGGTTCGACTCCCGCCTGAGGTCGTATTTTTGCTCACCACTCATTTACGTTAGGTATATATGATATATGGTATAACTTTTGACTCAATGATTAGTACAAATGGTAACACGTGACTGCCGAAGCTTTGATGAGTTGTGTTTCACAGAACAATGCCCAATTTTTTTCATCACTAATACGATGCATCGAAATGATCGCGTGTTCCACCTGTGCCTCATAGAACCGTCGAGGTTTTTTCCACCCTATGGTATCATTTTTCTGCACATTTTTCCACATGTTGCGATGTTTTTCAATATTTATAGTCAGATTTTCAATTAACTCTTCTAGACTCTTTGAAGAATTTTCATCTCACGCGTTTTTTGAGGAAACTGGCTCACCATACAGACACTACGTCCCTTGGTAGTGGGTTTCGCAACATATGTTGAGTATATTGTAGCGAATCATCATCGCCACCGCAATGAGAAGAACGAATTGATTGACAAGTTTGCGGTTCATGGAAGTAGACGTGAATCGTTACTTGACATATCAGTGACATTTCTAGATCACCTCCCAGGCGGTGTATCAGAAACTCCTTTGAAGATCATTTCCATTCTATCTTTCTCTCATAGCTCTCCCCTTGCTTTTCATGTGTCTACCACCCACCTCAACGTAATTTCATTGAATGTGCTGCATGTGCTGTACATAAATGTATAGGCTATGTTCAATGTTTATTTGATTTTAACCATTTATAATATCTCATAATTACTATTTGAGCCAACATGTCATGTGGTCTGTCAATGGGCTCTTGTACAGCCCGATACACGTGTTTCGACCTTACAGTCTCATCAGTCGGGCAGAACACGTCGTCTTTAGTCTTTTTAGCCAATCCTCTCAGGAGTCCCACTCTCCCTATAATGAGGTAGCGACGACGAACGATTTGCATTGCAAGACAAGTGAAATTATCACCGAACACTGTTGTACACTCGATTGCTCTTTGGCTGGTATTTTTATGATATTATACCTTTATTTCGAGGGTTTTATTAAGAGCACGCTCAAATTTGCATTTATAATCACCAATCGACTACATTTGAGACCTTGAATAAAATTCAATATAATCTGATTGGATTTTTCAAGCCTTTCAGAGATCTGGTTAATCGAAATGCCATACCAGACCTCTGAAAGGCTTGAAAAATCCTATCTAATCATATTGAATTTCGAATTCAAATATAATCGATTGGAAAGTATTGCTGCATGCTTTGTTACGTCGTAAACCATTAAGTGAAAACTAAGTTTAGACCTCAATATCAAATGATCTTTTCGAATCGTCTGGATTGATACATCTTCAGCGCGGTTATTATCAGTTGTAGGGATGTGAACATGAAGACAAGTGGTATTGATGAGGCGTGCGAGTAACGGCGAAACGTATGTATAACCACTCAGAACGCCGTACCACTTCTGAAAGGCCATCGGATTATGGCATTAATAATTGCATGCGAAAATTTGTTGGAGGATGGAGATAGTGAGTTTGGTGATACGTATCAGAATGCAACGCGCTGGTCCGCGTTTCCCTCCTTAGTGCTCCCCGCGAGGTCGAGACCAGTCTACCGTTCTCTTAGCTTGGGCCTTAGCTTGGCATTGTCCAAGATTACAAGGAGATTTGACTCGTCCAACATTCTACCAAACTCATAAAGTAAGCCAAGAGGTCATCAGCAGCAGCCGAAATAACTTCGAAAATTTCCGATAGCCTTTGTGAGATTGCGAAGAAAACGACTTGAAAACAAGGTGCTGCATTTCGAGCAGCAAATGTCACGACGATTCATGTGAAATATAGATAATAAGAAGATATAAGATTTGTAAGTTCTCTGCAAAAAGTATCTATTCTGTAGCTTGCAGACTGCAGTGATGGAAATTCTTTGGCTTATCTTACCTAACTTCATATGTTGTGCGCATTTCTGCGCTTCCTTCATTCATATCAGTCATCTTTTAGGGTGTTCGGGCTTTCGACCCGAGTTCGGCTGCCCTTTTTCAAGATCTTGTCCTATTTATCGATATCCTAGAATTCTGGCCCAACAAGTCTTCCCAGGAATCTTTGGATAGCTGTGCTACACTATTCTCAAATCTCGACCACAGGCACATGCTGGTCTTTGTGCATTGAAACTATTTCATCCTTACAAACTTGGTGCTGATCTATTCACGAGGAGATGACAGGCTTGGTTGTCACGTTACATGGTCAAACTAGCGATGATGCGTGCATTATACAGCATCTTCTCATTGTGTTTATCACTGCACGTCGTCATAAGAATTGCATAATAAGCATGATGCAGTAGTACAAAAATTTCAATTTGTAAAATGATTTTATTAGAGCACGATGAAGCAGGGAACATGTAAAATTATCAAGGATATAACGCGCAACGTATTGTTAGAGGGCATATTGTACGTGGCATTGCCTCAAAAGGCTGAAAATGCGCATAGATGCAACGCATATTGTGCTTAAGCTTAAATTTTTAGCAGTCATTCGATGGAGTTTTCGGAGTTAAAATCATTCAATCGCTAACTGAAAATACGGGTACTGATCATTCCGGAAAATCGTGGCAAAATGTTGTGCATCTGCTCACCGCCAATTTCAGCAATCATTTTCACTTGTGAAATTCCCCCATCTACTATAAAGTCCCCGAGCTACTTTCCAAAATCTTTTGTATACCTTATCACCACGAATTGTGCAAATCTAGCTCACTCATTTTATTACGGCTAAAACTTGAGAATATTGTCTTCATCATAAGTGTGGCCCACTGCTGAGCATAATTCCTTTTAGGATCTTCGGATAGCCGTACTAAATGCTCCTAGAACTTAGATCAACCGCAGATTTTCGGGAGAGCTTTTCCAGGCAAATTTTGGGTCGATTTTCTGACCTAGGAGGGATAAGATGTATGATTGGTTGAGAAAAGCTAGAGAAAATCATTACGTTTGTACTGCAGGACATCTTCAACCACTCACCACATAACAGTTAGAAAAACATCCGACTGCTTTCTTGGGTATGTAGTGCTTTTGTTTGTCCGTTTATCCACAAGTTTCCGCGCAGAATGTTTTAATCCGTAAACAACAGCAGACCACCGACACTAATTGTCGCACTATCGGAGAATGCGATCATCTCTCATATCATGTTGGTCACAGCCACGCGTCTCTAGCGTCTAATCACTGATAACGATAAGATTATTACTTGGCTGCCTGGCATATCAAGAGATTATCCATTTTAGAAGTATCGGAATTAATGGGGCTATCAGAAACATATATTTTCGTTGTGAGTTGAAAAATTTGCCATTAAAAGAGGCCTTTTTCTAGGGGGTCTTCACTAAGTGTTGCCTTTCCCTTTCCCTTTCCCTTCCCTCTGATAGGTACTAAGTGTTCTCTAGAAATTTCGAAAAGAAAAGTTCATCATGCAATTTTCTTCATATAATTATTCTTTTATATGACATGTTTTCCTGAATTGAATGAAGTTCGCCGTTTCATCATTCGAAATGTCATCCTGATTTGTTATATATACACAATGATATGAGGACCTTACTCGTTGGCTCAGCAGTAGCTAGAGGATTCGTGGTCTTATGAACAGTGTTGAGTTTTACTTAAAGAGTTTTGCTTAGAATTTTGCCATGAAAGCAGTACAGCGCTACCAAGTCCATACCAGAGCCATTCGCCAGCCATCATGGAGGAAGCTCTTCTCAAGCAAATTCGGTAGTACCTATTTGCTGGTCCCAAGGAATGATTTGGCCGGGTTGTGGTAGAAGCGTCGACTATGCGAGTGTTGCATGACATTTTTAATCACTGCACCCAACACTCTTGATGGTTTGAAGTAAGGAGTGAGATCAAATTCGCACATTCAGCTAACGATAACGGGAATTAGTAATAAGGCGCATTCAAAGATGAAACACCTTGTGTCTTTAAAAAATACTTGTTTTTCGACATATTTTGCTCTTTTTGCAAATCGTGACAATGACTACAGTCAGGGGGATAATGAAGAGAGGAAAGTATTGTGAATTCCGTTCAAGCGCAATCTGATCCTCTCGGGACAAGGAATTTCACAGTGTTCGCCCGTGTACCAGTTTTGGCCTGAACAGATATAAATTCCATCCATAGCGCTCATTGATTACTCTCGCTATTGCAATTGTAGATTTCATTTCTGTTCATGCACTTTTGCTTACTGTTTTCGCCTCTTATATTCTAAAAATATATTTCATCACAGACAGTAAGAGTAACGAAATATTTGAACACCGCTATTCTGTATAACATAAATCTTTAATGTGAACGTAAAGCTTCTTCAAAAACCGTTGCCATGACCCGCTACTTTAGAGGGGCATTGAACCCGCGATCATCGTTACAAGGAGCTCAGATGTTATCCACCGCACAACTGTAGCTCTTGCTTTGTTTTTCTCTCGACAACGTTTCTAATCCATACTATACTCTGCCTATAAAGAAAAAGAGAAGAAAAGTCACCCAGAGTGGGTACTCCAATGTCCGATATCTAAAGTGGGATAGAATGATAAGATGTCAGTCGGCTCCGTCGTACATCCTCCACTGATCTCTGTCGTGAGCGCACTCTCTTTGTCCATTTGCCCACTTCGTTATGCTTGTCGTTTTACCCAAAAAAAGCACACGAATAAGAAAAAGGCCAGACAAATAAAGTTTTCAATTTCGTCAGTGGTCTATCGCGATAATGTAAACGTATTCATTACGAAATCCTACCTGAGAGAGCCTCAATTATTCTCTCAGTCCTCAGATATCCCTGTCTATTACCTATGTTGAAGGTTGTTAACTACATTTGCAAGCTCTTCCACCAAACACTGTGTATACGTCAAAACTTTCCCACAACTTCTCAATCGCTACTTTTACTTATCAATTACTCACCATTCCTTTTTTCTTGAGAAAAGCTGAATGGCCCATTGTGTAACTTGAGAGACTTCAGAAAGTATAATCGCGGTCTTGAAGTTTTTAAAGCTATCTTCGTATCCAAGTTTCGTTCCTATCTCAGCATTGTTGTCTTTGTACTCTTTATCTCTAATTCTCTACAGATCCTGCGGATGAGTAATTTCGAATAAATGAATAATTAGGTAAATAAATAAATTCCTGCTGTTTACTGATTTTTGACTTGTAGCAGAGCAGGGAAGATAGCGAGGAACTGAATAAGAAGAATAACAGCAGCACATTGGTGATCTTTTAGTTGGTTCGATCACAAACTAGTCTTCCATTCACGCCCACACTTACTCAAACAATGTTATAATTTCATAAATAAGAACCGTTTGTTGGTTAGTATCACTTTTACAGTACAAACTTTCATGTGTTAGGTTATGAGTCAAATTTTTCTGTTGCTTTTTACCTACCTATAACTACTCTTATGATTTTCTCAGCCTTTACTAGTTTCATACTTTACTTATACTTCATTCAGTATCCTCTACTCCTATTCCTTCCTTTCTTTTATCGATTTCCAGCACGACTTCGCATTTTTGATATCTTGATTACCTTCGTAGAGTGGGATTCCTCTCACTTGTGTGATATGGGATGGGATGGAGTTATCCCCATTTCAATAGTGCTTCCTGGTCTAAAAAGCGAATATGGAATGGGATAGAGTTATCGTCATTCAATGTGTTTCTGGTGATTCAAAAAGCGACCACAAAGTCTTGTTCTTTGTTTTCTGTACTACATCCTTAGTGGGGTTTTCAAGTAGCCAAAACGAATCGTTTTTCCCAGATTATCATGGAAATGTGGCGTTCATCACGTTCCCTTCACGACCCAAATATGCGAAGCCTTCAATATTCCAATGTCTTCGTTCCCTTGATTGCTGCCTGCAAAATATATTCGTTTCTCATTGTTCACCTTTTTATTGAGATATAAATCGATCAATTTTATGTGCCCTAGTGCCGTACAAAACATGCAGTGTCCTCGTCCCATCTGGTCGAAGCTTTGCATCGCAGTAATGAAAGTACAGCAGACGATTTTCATTTAGCTGTCGATCGTCTATCATCATTCCTATGCGGTTCCATTCTAGTTCTAATATTACACTCTCGAGAGTAGTGTCAAATATCTCTGTCGAGATGACATCGTCGTATCAACTGCCGTGTTTGCCATTTCCGCCCCTGGATTCTGAGCCTCCTTCGAACCGAAAACAGAAGCACAGGCATCGTGTACTTCCAGTCATATCTCAGCGAACTTCGCTACCGTATCAATCCACTGATCCAGTGAAGTGTTCTCTTTTTGAAACTTTGTTTGGCCTCTTACGTCCACTATTTCGTTCAACCTTTTGGGTTAACTCGGAAAGGATTTTGTCAATGACACAACAAATTGGGTGTCATGTAACCTATCTTAGTATACAATAAATCGTGTCAATTCTTTATTATCTAGAAAATATGCATTCCAAGAGGTCACGCATGTAATACCGACGAACTCTAGGAATGGTTGAGCGGCAAGTTCTCCGAACCTCCAGAATTGATACTATAGGGATCGCAAGTCTGCGAGTGATGCCCTATTCACTCTACCTAAAATGTCCTGGAGGCGGTAACTGTCGAAGAATAAGATGATTGCCCGAGTCACGGTGCCTAGGAGTGAATACTTTGGTCACGTGATTCCTTTATTTGACTGTTTTTAAAACCTCTATCAAAATTCAACTCACCCTGACAGCTCATTTTGCGCTCTTCATGAGTTTGTTAAAACACTCTTAGTGCTAGACGTATGTTCCGGCCTTTTGGTCTCATCAGTGACACCAAATCATTGTAATGTCAAGTGGCTATATCACTTGACATGTAGTGATTTGTTATCACTGCAGTATAGGGTGACCTTTTCACTCTACAGGCAGTGTAACCGATGCGACATCGATTACCTCAAATGTAGGGGTATTTGTTCTTACAGAGGAGTGGGTGAACCGAAAGGCACCGTGTTACTGATGACGCCAGAAGGCCGAATCGTACGTTTAGCACTAAAAGTACCATAGCAGACCTCCTGAAAGTCTTGAAATCTGCTCTCGATGTCTAGTGATTACTGGGTCTTGGACGGCATTTCAGAAGTTCTCATCTTCCAAAAAGTCACTTTGTAATTCCTTAATAGGAAAGATGAAGCGTAGAATGATAAACCTGACAATGTGAAATCCTGCATGGATCTTTTTTTACAAGCAATGGTGCATGGCTGTCGTCAGTGACATGAACATTGTCCTTTACTGAGCCGTTTTCGAGATTTTGTGACACCAGTGGCTTACGCTCTTTACGGCGATTTCGCTCGCCGTCAGAGCCACACGCTCCTCTCAATGGCTTATGGCTGTCATTTGTGACATAAGCATTGTCATTCATTTCGATTTTTTGAAAACCTCCTTTTTTGATCATGATATGTTTATTAGACTGTTAAAGCACTATATTATATTGGGAGATACTATGGTGTTTGATTTCATCCAATGCCATCTGCTTAATGGCTGATTTTTAACCCTTTGTGGACGCCTGCATAATCGATATCACCAAAAGAGCGCGATTTCCGTTCTTCAATAAAGATTTTTTTCCTTGTTCCAAAAATTACTAATAGAAAAAGTCGCCTCTACATGTCTGTGTACTTTTGATGCATATGTAATTCCTATGTGCAAAGAAAACTTTGTATGTGAAACGTAATTTTATTTTCGCTTTTAAGGTGCGCTATGAAGACTTTCTGAGGAACCAGTTTGATTAATGAATTGGCCAGATTTGGGCTATCGAATGGATTTTGTGTAGTTCACTAAAAAACCATCCACAGAGTATACCTGAGGTAGTAAGATAAACCGAGTGTGAAGCATAATTATATTTTTGCCGCTATAACGTAACTCAAAAGCCTTTCTGGAAACCAAGCGAAGTTGCGGGATTTTCAGAATCTAAGCATCTGAATGATTAATTAAATTCTACAAAAGCCTTGTTCAGCGAAAAAGGACCTTTGAAAAATTTGAACGTCAAAATGACCCTCATCGACTGCAAAAGATTAATCAATGGGTGGAATAGATAGAAAAATAAGGGAAAGTTACATTACTTTCCAAGAGTTCTAGCCAGAGAACGTTGTTTTTGACAAGACTCTGAAGTCTGGTGGTTTTTGCTTCAACTAATCAAGCTCAGTATACGAAATACTGTAGCTCATTCATTACGCTATTATATCTGTTCATCGCATTTTTGAGAGTTTCACTAACTTGCAGATCTCTCGAGAGTTGCAAAACGTTCAGTATTCAGTGTATCACTTGTTTACCACTTATCCTCCCGTTGATCGTCAAGTGACCCAGGCGAGTATCACGCAGTAAACCTTTCACGTTTTGCGGGCGCATGCAGGAGAGCCCAATAAGTTTCCTTCGTTACAAAAATATGTTGGGCATCGTTCAGGCTTCTCATAAAAATCAGACTCTAGGCGCGGTTGTTTTCCTGTTGTGTAAAATGCCAAAATGAAAGCGATAGTAGAATTTATCTCCGCACTCTCAAGATACAGGGGGTGAAGTAACGCCCTGGTTAGTCTGGTTAAGGTTTCCTTACTCCTGAGAGATGAGAAGCTTGGTGAGCTTTGGGGCGGGAAATACTTAAGAAAGTAATTCAGCAGTTACACATGATATGTGCTAGTCATCTTCCAAAAATAGTAGGTGTTTCAGACTCATTAGTCAACCGAACATTTCCGTTTGTTTGTGTGCTATTGCAGCTCACACTGTGACATCTAATAGATTTCTGTAATCTTTTTTTAGCGCATGGTAATTTGACGCTGTAGGTGGAGTCGTTACACTCAGCGCCTTATGGAAAATCGCATTTATGCGACTTAAGTGACTTGAAAAACTAGTAGATGACCGTAATCCATTGTAACGACTGTCACCTTCGTATCCCTCCAACGATGCTTGATGATGCCGAATGCATGGCGCATCCTTTAGGGATTGATCAACGATGGTAGCTTGATGCCTTTTCCTTTTTTTCACCCTCAATCACCCAATAATAAAAAGACGGTGAAAAGTAAAATGATGTTGAGATAATAAAAAACGACTTCCCGAAATATTTCTTGACTTTCTTTTTGAAAGCAATATCAAACCCAACGCCAGATTCCTCTGAATCGATAGTTAGAAAGAAGCTGTTTTTGTCTGGCTAACACACATGCCATCATCAATTAATATAATTAAGTGTACTAGATATTCGCATCTGGAAGGCGTTTTAATTCTTAGCTCAGAACTCGCGAGCATTTCGGAATGTTCGGCGCATGAAGTGAAAGATGTTGTCGATTACAGACAGTCGTGGGCACTTAACTTGTTTCTGAGTCAGGGTGAAGATGAAGCTTTCACTATGTGATCCAAAATTCATTTCTTACGTTTTCTGCAGGGGTTATGGAGGTTTTGGCTCCGTTGATTGTGATTCAATTTGATCCTTCCAGACTTTGGAGAAGGCGACCCGACGAAACGTCAGCCACCACGATTATTGTAATATTCATGCCGCATTACTAGCTGCATTGTTGTCTTGCTATGCTAGTATTCAATAAATAATATCACTAACACATCGGAACGGCTTAGCAGAAGAAGCTACTCAGAACAGTTGTGAAACGAAAAACCGAGTTCGATGTTCGATGTTCGATGTGTGTCATCTGAGCTTGACCCTCAGGAGTGTCTACCCTATGATTACTCATGGGAATTCTTGTCATTTCACATGCTAAGAACTCCGTTTTTTTCCCCATCACGTAGCTGTATGAATCATTTGAACTTATGTTCTGTATCTTGTGTTGATCCACCTTGTTAGTACTCTGTAATCCTTGATGCTGCAAGTTGTTTTGGATAGCAACTCTCAGCTCTTGTCTATCTTTATGAGTTTCAGTGCGCTATTCATGCATATTGATTTACGGGCATACAAAAATCCCACCACAAATTTTGTGACTGGATAATAACTTTATTATGTCGTTGATGGCTAGGAAAACATCGCATGATTCCAACAAACCGCTGACATCCTGGAATTACTCAAAGCAACGTCGACATATCGAAAAGCTGGATGGAATTAGAATGTCCAAAAATGTGCGCAACACGCGACTTGAAATTCTGAACGTCAGAGAATCAGATTTCTTCTAGAAATTCTCATTATTCATGACAGTCCATGAGATTCATGATTTTGATTTTACTGAGTCACTATTATAATAGTGCTATAATATTACACTGGTTTATTTAGCGTTAACAACTCGCTGGTTTGTGTTTACAGTTCATGTATCTCATTTCGTAGTTGCATGCTAGTAAAAAAAAATTACTGGCAAAGAGCAGTGTGGGTTTGGAAACCGAAAAGCTCTTGCTATACATCTAACTCTTCTGTTGACTTCTGTTTTATTGCATTGCATGTCCTCTCAACACCTTTGATCCATCAATAATAAGGAAAGAGTCATCCAACATGACTTTTCAGTATTCAAGGTTTAGTTTTACTTAGACGCTCTTATGTCCGCACCACAAACAATCGCTAGCCGTATGAGTCAAAGCGGGTTCGTGATGTTACTATAATATTTCTTCCTTACAGTGATATCTGACATTTATTTCTGCTAAAGGTAGGCTCAAAGGTAAAAACGGCAAGTTTTTTTGCGTTAGTAAATGATCTTGCTGTAGATAAACTCCCGTCTACATATCGTGATTCGACGCAGTAATTCTCCCCTTGAACTAATGAAGCACTAGAGCAAAACAACTTTCTTCTAATCTTGGCGGACATGTTTTTTCACTTGTGTTGTATGTACGCTACTAAAACGATTCATTCTGGTATTTCCGGCTGTTGCTTGCCACATATAAGCGTTGATTCCGACTGAGTGCACAGCTGTGCTACGAATGCAACGAACACATTCGCAATCTTTTTTGATGGTCCGTCAAGGTCGCGTTGTTCTCTTGTCATCCAGTCTAATCCACTTGTCCTCTTCTGCTCTGTTTAAGAAAACGGCCCGTCGATGTTTTCTTTTCCGTTATAACCCACTGGATCTCAAAGTTAGGGCATTCTTTGAATATCTAAACTCCAGGAAGCGGTTGATGTTTACTGTGTTTAATTGCCACCAAAACACATCTGTCAAATATATTTCTTTTATTGATCGGGCCTATAGCTCGAGGCTGTTAATAAAAAGACTAATTTGTCTAACGTTTCGCTGCGTTCGTCTTCTTCAGGCCGATTAATCCGAGTCGATGCTCCACAGTCGTTCGTCCTCGCTGTGGTATTTGCCTTCGGTCTCGTTCGCGTCCGATCTTCTCGAAGGCTAGTCAGTGAAACAAATGGTCGATAAGCACACACTAACTTACTTACTTAGATACTTAGATGGTCGTCTTCGCTAATTGTGCGGACCCCAGCACATATTTTAAATGATATAGTGCTGGTTGTGCATATGATATTCTATGGTTTCCTGACGTAGCCTTGCAATGCGTTTTCAATTTATCACGATGTCGTTTCCGAAAAATGGATTCGGCGATGGGTCTTTGGCCGGGCTTTCTATTTGTTGATTTGGTGATGATTTTAGGCCGAAATCAGAAGCAGGAGTAGGAAAGGAAATCAACCGAGCGCTCGCGGATGATGTAAAGGCCGAAATTCATAAGCACACATTTCATCCTCTATATAGTGAGCTCGCCGAATGAGGTTCATCGTCGAGCAATGCTCCTACGAAGAAGATCCGACTCGAACGAGAAAATGAACGCCACTGCGAGGACGAACGAGTGTGGAGCATCGCCTTGGATCAATCGGCTCCGAAGAAAACGAAGCGCGTTGAAACGTTAGCCGATTTAATTTGTCAACAATCTCGTGTTATAGGCTCGATTAACAAAGCATATATGATTAATTGAATTATGCTGGAATTAAAGGAAATCGGTGTGCAATACATCTGTTGAAGTAATGTACGCATCCTTCTCAATGTGTCCTACATAGTAGCCTATGATTTTGTTCGTGTCACAGACCTAACAACTGTTGTGTCAAAAAAGTGATCACACGGGTTGGAGCCAGCACATTGTTTAATGGCCTCCGTTAAAGGCCACCAAAAGTGCTGCTCACTCTGTTCTTTTGAAATCTTCTCATAATTCGTTATTCATCTTTATTGAAACTGAATAAGATATGTTATTCTTGATCACTGATCCACTAGTGACAATCATTCTTGTTCGCATCAGCCATTTGTCGTGGTTTTGGTTTTCCTCCAATTCATCTATTGACCAATCCTATTGCCTTGAAATTCCATAGATAAGAGCGATCTGTGCTGGAAATAGGCGCGTACATACATTTTTTTCGCAGAATTTCGTTATGCCCATTTTTTCCTTACCTTTGAATTTTGTCGTTTTTGACTTTGATTAGATACTTTTTTTCTGAAAAAAATATTTCGTTGTTAAAAATAGCGCGTTCTTGTGTGTCCTTTTTTGTAGAAATTGAACCGTTCCTATCTATGGAATTTTAGGGCATGTGTTTCATTCAGTTTGTTGGTTGTGGCGAAGGCCTTGTGTCTTCAATATTCAATAATTACGAAATCACTTAACGTCGTCGAAGTGATTTTCGGCGTGAGAGGTAGATGATTTGTTCGAACGAGATTCGCATAACTAACTCTTGTGAAAAATCCAGTTTTCTGTGTTTATTTGGCTTCACCAAGAATTTCTAAGATGCGCGTGACGATTATGTCTAAGAAAAACTTGAGACGCTAGCCTCTCTCAATGAACTGATCAGGTAACATTGCAAAATCATCCCTATTACAAATTGTATGCATGGTGTGCGAAGTTCATCGCTTGCTTCATTTGCTAATGTCGCGTTGTAGGGCCGCAAATAGCTTATAAGTCTTAACTGTCAACTCAAGACCAGCCCAAATGCTGTATGATACAGGAGCTAGAAAAGTTCTTATTGCAGTTCGGACAGCTATAGGGACTGTTGAATATGTTTTTTCAATAGTTTGATGGGGTCTGGCACATTGATGGGCCTAGCCCTACAGGAGTCTTTTTTATAGACTTGAGCAAATTTTTGAGAGATTTTCGAAAGTTTTTTTTATGTTCAAATCAACAGCAAGAACACCAATAATTATTCTTCAAATAAAGATACAAGATATTTGAACCGCTAAGGTCTAATTGCTAGATAGGCACTTGTTTCATCCTACTTGAACTCCTCAGTGGCACAGTCTCTTGGTTCAGTCAACCTTGAGGCTATACCCCTCTATGAAGGAATTGACGCCGAGTAATAAATCCCGCAAGTCAGGTGGTGGAATCCCCTGGCATAGCAGAGACGAGCAGTCGAGCTTGTGGCTGCTAAAATAGATCATACCTCTTAATTGGACCGTTTTTTTCAAAGACCTCGCTTGCAACAATAAAATCATGACAGGGATATGGCATGTTTTGAGCCGTTACTACAGAGGGACTGTGCTACTGAGGAGTCCAGGTAAGACAAAACAGCGCTCCTGTCTAGCACTTAGACCTGACGAACGGCTCAAATCATGTTATATCATTATCAGATTATTACTGTTTCAAGCGGGGTCTGAAAGCAATCCAATGGAGAGGTATTATTGAAAGTATGGACTACCATTATCCACTACTTTTTTGTAGCATCCTTTGGACAAAGTCAAATTGGTGCAACTTGGTGACAGCGGTCCGCTGTGAAACATCAATCTCATCAGCTAAATCACGAGTGCTCGATGAAGGCGCAGCATCCAAGCGGCTTGCGAGTCACTTTCATACGAAACAGATGGCGGGCCAAAACGAGGCATGTGTTCGAGATCAGAGTTGTCTTCTTTGAATTACATAAACTACTTGCTCATAGTCTAGTCTGTCACCGTACCAGCACCTTCATCCTCATTGATCTCATTGACGGCTTCAAGAATCGTCAATTTCTTCTCTCGTAATGGCGGATTAACACACGTGAATCATGCTGTTCAGCAGGCATTATGTAGCTGAAGCCAACGAACTAAATGAATATACAGAAAATTACAAGTAAAAAAACGACACAAAGATGTTAGAAAACACGACTCTCAAAAATTCTCCGGAACTTTTTGCTCACCCAGTAGTCCCGCCTCTCAATTCCTACGCTATTACCGCTGACGGAACTTTGAACAAATTGTGTTAATGATTATTAAATATGTGTAGCAGAGATCCTGGACGCGTATCATCTACTTTTCTGAGCTCTTTTCTTGCTCGATAAACTTTAAGCACTATCGCTGCAATAAAAATAGTTCGTTTGGAACAGGTTTGTTGACCTTTCAGCGGCCATAGCGCCATCTGTCGGATCTTATTTCGCGCTAGTCATAACATGGGATCAATGACAGTGCACTCCACTCTCTGTGGTCAGCTTCTTGTCTTTCCTTCACTATGCTGACTAGATCTTTCTACTTTATGTTCAAAGAGAATGTTTGCACGAAAAGAAGATGCTCATCAGATTTGCAAAATAAATACTATCATTTGCTGTCTAGGGCGAGACCGATTTGCCTATGAGCCTAGTGTCTGAGGCAATAATCTAATTTGTTTTCGGTCTTTCGGATTGAGAAAGAATCTCTCTGGGAGGAAAGATGAAAGCGTAATTTATTTTCTTGGGACTGGACTGTCTCCGTCTTCGCTACTTATCTTCGATCTCAAGTTGGAAGTTTTCTATTTTTACGAGTTCTATGTTTATCTCCATGCGCTGTTTCGTTCTTTACGCTGAAGCATTAATAACAAATATACAAATATATGGAAAAAAAAACTTGCAGACGAATTCCTAGAGGCTTTCATATGGAGTGAACTTCACATAATGATCTACCAGAGCTGCTGAGCTGTGGTTGGTGGGACCAGTTTTCTTCTATTAAGGAGGAACAAGTACAAAGTTGGAGGACAAGCATTATCATGAGGATACTAAGATGAGCTGCAGATAGGCGCTCGTGGAAGCGAACTCTATTAACTACATGTTGAAGTCTTCCTCACTTGAAATAAAGGTTTCAATGTCCACCTCTTTCGTGATTCCGTCCTTGTCCCCTTATTTGAGGACGATCGCAGCGTACTGTACTTGGTACGTACTGTAGTGATTGAAAGAACGTGAAGTATGAAAGACTGGCTTGGCGTCTTTGTGCACACTTGAAAAAAGTATTTATGGCATGTCGAAAGGCTATCACTGTTGTTCAGATTTGATGAGGTTTTTTTATCTAAACATGTTAGTCGCTCGTCAAGCGTGCTCTTCTTTGAATTCTAAGACCACATGTATTATCTCTCTCTCCAATGATATAGAGTGGCTCGATAAGTGTCAATAAATTTTCCACTTGTCCTTGCCTAGTGTTTAAGAGTTTTCTTGGATTCTACCCGCTCTAGTGACTCTATGACAATAATTTCCTTTCTTTAGAATTTTCCTGAAGAACTCTGACTATTCTAAAATAGCTGTTGTAAATCATTCTTATGTCTCCACCAATGCTAAACCAAGCTTCATGAATCGAAAGGAGGCAAACTTTTAGCACTGATTATCAGCCAACAATGTACCTTGACCGCTAAACCTTGCCATCAGTCACTCCAGTTTCAAACTGGGAGAAAAATGCAATTCACGACCTATTCTGGTATTGTATCCCCCAAGCGTTTCCATTAACACCAATTTTGTTTATTCCATCTTCGCTTAAACCCTTAGAGATAGAAACAGACGACGGTAGGTAAACGAAATATGCAAGCTAATTAGGGTGTTTTTTTCAATTTTTTTTTCGTGCTTCGATTTTCTTTGTCATTCAGAACATTCAAACTCACTTTCTATGCACCAGTGAGCGAAAAATGAACAACGAAAAATAGACGGTTGCCGGCATGCGTTATTACATTCTGATAACAATGCACACAATCCTATATTAAGAATATATGGGTTGAATATTGCATTTAGTCGAATAGCTTTATCGCGGCCTCTATTCCATCACAAACAGCCGACTAACATTTAGTTTCGATTGATTTCTATGTGATTTTTCTTGTATTTTATACTCTTACCTGGTCCTTTTTTTGGGCGCATATGGAGCAGTAGTTAGAGATGCGATGACGTTCACTTAGTTGTTAGTTTGACTTCGCGTCCCAAACCATTAATCCTTCTCTACCCCTGAGGTTGATTATAAAAGCAAAAATTGGTGCAACTTGTCTATGGGGATAGCAGCACAGGCTTTATACATCGGTAAGCCACCGCTAGTTATTGTGAAGGCTAGATTTGTGTTCAGTCCCCTCTAATGATGCTTGATGAAGTTGATTGCATGACGCTTATCTGCTGAGCCAGTAGCTTAATACTTTTCATTTGTTGATTCAGTTTAAAAAAGACCAGCGCTCAATGAGATAAGATGTTTGTCTTCATTGTCCCAGTTCTGCTCTAATTCGTGAAATATATACACCATCCACATTAGACGAGACAATGAGAAATTGTACACGCCAGTTTTTACTTCTCGTTTTTCTTGTGTCTTTAAACTATCATTTCAGATTCTTAGACGAGTTTATTGTTTGACAACCGTGAGTACAGATTTCCATACACGGGGCTCATTGATCTTGGCCCTTTGAAAACATTTTTTCCAAGTCGCTTGAGCCTTTTTTAAACATTTTTTCCATTTTATGGAACAAAAAATGTAACGACAATCTCAAAAATTCGGTTCTTCTCATCTCTACTGAAAACTGACTATTGAATCAATACTATTTGCAATGAGAAGACCTTCCATGTTGTGATTGATTGGTCGTCAAAAAGTTAAAATTCGAACTTCGATCATTAATACAAGTTTTTTTCTAGCACTTATATCTTAGAAAGGTCAACATTTCCTCAGCACTTCGCAATCATTCTTCTTTACCAGCTGAGCTGATCTTCATAAAACTTTTTCACTTCTTCCATAGTGAACATTTTCTCCCGTTCTTCTGAAGCTGTTACACAACTATTCAGTAGAAATCGTTGAGTTTCCATAACGTTTAGAAAATTTATCTCTGAAGGTGACAATCGATTTTTGTATCTAGTAACAGTTATCAGTAGCATCAAAATGATTGCGGCATCTATAACAGCAGTGCTCTTCGATTGCTTTTTTTTAGTTACAAATCATGTATTACTCAGCAGATTTTTACTGTACTTTCGATAGATTTCTGTGGGCAGCTACCGTGATAACATTATCTTAGTGTAGATTTCAAACTTTCGAGATATTTTCCGGCCAATTTTACGATTTTCACTGCTATACAATCCCGTATTTACGGTAAAGCAGTGAGTGTGGATTTATATCGTTCACCGGATTGTTTGCTCCCCTGAATATCATCTGCTACCCTTTTGAAAAGTGTTTATTTTTGGAATTTCTATCGTTTTCACTGCATTTTTCACGGTGCTATGATGTTTCATACATATCTAAGAAAACTGAATGGTGAGCGAAGTTACTACCGCAGACGCGAGTTGCACCCGCGTTTCATACATATCCGGGGACGCGTGCTGCACCATCGAGGTACATTCGCAATACCACTCATTATTCAACATCTTCAACATGTTTGTTCCTGTATAACTGACAAGCTCGGTGGTGCAGAGAATTCGTTGGCGTAGGGCAAAAGTCAAGCTGATGACTATGTACGTTTGTGTAAACAGCATTACACTGCGATTCATGTTGCTATCAAATCAACTAGTAGGCTTTTCAGCTCTGCATGCCCCAACACCTAAGAAGCCACGTGACTTCCAGAGCAGTCATATCACGTGAAACAGTGATCCTTTTAAGTTTATCTCAACTTATAGAATTTGAGTTGTTTGAGGTTCATCGACCCTGTTATGCACTTCATTTTTGACTGCGTGGATGAGATTGATTCATATCTGACCTATAAAATAGCTTGCAGTCGTCTACAAATTTACCAAGTTTATGTTTATTGCTATTCTTCCAAGCAAGTCTAGGCCCACTTTCCTAAATCCGGATAAGTGAAAGGCTTGGTGAGCCCAAGGCGAATGATTGAACCAACGTGTGTATTGCCGACACCTCTATTGCTGCGCTACACAACTTTTATGCTATCTTGGCTTCCATGATCAATACCCTTGAGTTATGAACACATTAGGATGAGCAACAACCGATAGTGTCTGTGTAGCTAGAACAGTGAAGAAATTGCTCTATAGTGGCGTATCTGCTGTTAAGTTTAGAGTATTCGTCATAACGAAATCATGACGAGTGATCTGCGAAGGAATTTCGGGAATCTCAATGTTTCATCGGAACTGATCACGTGTCATTGAACAGCCATCACTACCAACGATCCACAGAGACGACTTTCAGTCTGCTCACTCTACAATACCGTGCTTTTTAATCAGGTTAACACATTCATTACAGCGCCTATATGGTCTCTGGTTCATTCCCGATTGATGTTAGTAAGACTCGCTGTTATTGCGGCCAAAAACTGGTATTCTCTTTGGATTAGCAAGATCGATAGTAGAGTTTTCTGGGAAAAGTTCTTCCAAGTCCACAATGGCCGGGTACTGCATATGATGAAGACCTTGAAACCATGTAGCAAAATAACCACAGGATTCTTAGATGTAACATCTGATCAACTGGCGAAATCATCGTAGGCAAAACCCTCTGCTGGTAGCTGTACCAAATGTAAATCTCAAAGCTATTATGGAAAAGTGATTCAACATAGTGACTCCTCTGTGTATCATGAACACGTTGTATGTATACTGTAAAAACGTTTTTTCCAAAAACGGCCAATATCAGTGTGAATGTGAGAAATTAATGCTCTTAAATTACCACCGGTGAAAAGTGATATGCTGCAAGACGATTGCTAACTGCTTCACAAGCAGTTTTGAAATTTTCTTGTCGAGCGCTTTTCGAATGATGAAGATGAGCAACTTAGCATCATAGATGCATGTTCTGCATTCGAGTTTTGTTCTTCTGTTAAATAATCTGATTCATAGGCTATAATTAGCAATGAGCAGAGACAGAGACCAGTTTTGCTTGTCACTGACTGCATTTTTTTTTTTGATTTTTCTCACTTCCTCAGTAAAGAATGTGTTGTGTACGATCAGCAAATGAGATAAAGGACAATGTTTCGATTCCAGATTGCTATCTCTGGAGAATCCTTAGATTGTCCGCAGTCATCAGAGGTGTACCTTTTAAATTCATTGTAACCTGGTATTCCGTAAACTCCAGATTTTGAATTTCTTTTTCCGAAATATTGCTAAAGTAAGTACCCTAAAGAATTTGTTATCACTATTATTAATATTGTTATTGCAACGATGATATTATTGATGGTGGCATGTTGCAATCTATATAAAAAACTTGGTGTCTTTAGCACTTAGCTTTCAAATGTAATTACATCTCAGTCAACATGTTTAGTCAAAGGAAAAACCACTCAAACTTGCAGATCTCTGCCAACGAGGCGCATGTTCCTCCGTTATTCAAAACTTCTGAGCTTCCGCAATCTACGAAAATTTTGAACGTATCTTTACCCAGGTTTAGTTGTTGGAAATTCCCTTGGGAAATGAAAATTTTCCGAGCGACTGTTTTAGGCCTTTCCGAGAATCGGCACATCAGAAGTTTACGTACGTTACGGCGGTCTCGCCTTCCTCATCCGAGCTACACGCCCCTCCAGTTAAACCTTTTAAATAGTATGTAAGGGGAGACGCAGCATTTAGGGCCAGGTAACGTGAAATGTTGTTTGGACCATTCTTCAGTCGCTGCCTTGCGAAGGTGATCGAGTGTTCAAACATTTCCTATCAATCGGCTTTTTTTTGAAAGCCTCATTATAAAATTTCGATATATTCTGAGAGGCTGGAAAAAATAATTGTGGAGCTTCACGCCAAATTGACGAACAGCTGACAAGGTGATGCAACAGAATCGCTCTCTTAATTTATGAGCACTAGTCGCAAATGTTGCACCTTTCAATGTTAACGCATTTCATCAACATTTTAGCAATACTTCCCTGCTGCGATAAGTTAACTGTGATTCAGAACATTACACTAATCAATTTCATGTTTCAAACGCAAAAAAATCGTTGCATTCTCGTAAATTGGTCTTCGACTAGTGTAATTGATTTTCATCATTGGTTTTTGTGCACAAAATCATTCATTCCACTCTCAAAAAGGAGAACTTTTCATCCATTTAATGTCATATAATGCCTCTCTTTTCGACTGTTTCTGAGACCTCGCTCAAAAGCAGTCGAAAAGAAAATGATTACATAGCACGTTTCACCAGCCACGAGTAACTGGCTGTTAACACTGCACGATGGGTGGTCTTCTTTTCTAACGGCAGTGCAAGATGTATGTCGTCGATTCCTTTATATGCGGAGGGTTTACTCACCTATAAGGGATTGGCTGAAACGAAAGGCATTGTGCAAATGAAGAGGCTGGAAGGCCGAAACATGAGCTCTGCGTTATGTATGTGCCATAATATTCAAAGTCAATGAGTTTTTAGAAAATTCGTTTGAGCTGCTCAAACCGTTGACGAACTATCATTCACAATGTGGCTGGTCATCATACTGAAATTAGTACTCATTTAGCAAACAGTAAAGGCGCAGCGAATTAAGTTGTTGAAATCATCGTTTTCTTCTTCAGCTCACAGAATGAAAAAAGCCAAAAAATTGCTCAAGGGCCTTTTTTATAGGGCCATAATCACTGTACCGCGGCTATTGAAATTGAGACCCGTGGTTGCCATAACTTAAAACACATATTTTATCACTAGCTGCTGTAAATGATAGTTTAAAACCAAACAGCAAGATGTGATTTAGATAAGCTCGCACAATTTTACAAATTGAAAACTTTTTTATATTGGTGCGCAGTAGCGCAATCGTTAGAGATCTCATGCAATGCAGATATCACTCTGAAAGCCGACTTTTCTTCAACCTTGGCATTACCATATAATCATACCCTTTTCGTTAAATGAACTTGTAAAACGGGATTGTTAATGGAATTCCATATGGGAAACATTTTCACGTCTTTGCTTTCTTCAGAATCAATGGTTCGAGTCGAGCTCAAAGTTGTTCGCCCTCGCTGTGGTCCACGTCTTCGTCGTCAACCAAGTCGAATCATTTTGTTCGACGATGTTTGTTTCACTGGACGGTCCATCCTGCAGTCGGTGTAATTATTGGTTAGCACAGAGCGCAACAACAATTCGAAAACAGGCTTTACCTTAACCTCAACATGTTTGATTGATTCATTGGTTAGCCGAGGTCCAAGGTTAAGGGGAGAGGAAAGTCGGTTTCGGTTTGTTAATACGCTCTGTATTAGCCAATAATCACACGTCGACTACAGGATGGATTGTGCGCCCAAAAACAATTGGAATCACCGGACAATCACTATCATCAACAGCCACTCTGTATATAAGGGTATCGCTGAGTGGGGTTCTTCATCTAAGCGGCGCCCACTTCTACTCGAGCGACGACGAGGTGAAGACCAGAGTGGGAACGGACGACCGTGGACCATTGACTCGAATCATCAGTTCTAAAGAAGACGAAGACGTGAAAACATTAACCGAATAACTTTATTACACACACACACACACACTTTTATTCAGTCAAAATGCCCAAGACAACCCTTGTAGCCACGAAAAGAATCGATTTTCTATGTGAACGAACGTCAAAATAGCTATGACGATAATGGCTGTACTTTGTTTCTGTCCCGTCCGATGATTCATTGTAAACATGGCGCTGACTCTCTAGTCTCTGATTTTTCGCATTATAAAGTCGCTGGAGGCCTCCACGCTAGGTAGAAATCTATTCGTAGCAGCTGGTGTACCTTCGTTTCCTAACATTTATGCTAACACTTTGTTTTTTTTACTTTCAGCAATGAAGGTGGAATGAAGCAGACAAGTGAGCATTCTCATCATCCTCTGGTCCGTTTCAATTCTCGTACTTTATCTCCTGTAAATCATTGAATCCATTGTGAATTAGTTTCGAAAAGTTCTTCTTAAATTCCCTTGACAACTCAACATTTCTACAAGATTGACGTATTTATCCTTGGATTCTATCCCTTTACTTTATTAGGTGGTTCCTTTATCTTGACACTAGAAGAGTAAGCATCTGATTTATCAACCAGGAGTGATCAAATTGCATGATTTTGGGATCGTTTAATTGCGCATTTTCTAGCGAATATTTTGATATACAGCTTGCCTATACTTGCTTTAAGATTGAGCTGTCTTGGGAATAAATTCGCTTGCTACTCATGCACGAATGGCGCGTGGGGGAAATGTTAGTGAGACGGCGCGCAAGATTAATGGAGCTTCCTGTGGGCGGTCCGACCGCAAGTGATCCTCCGAAATGCTCTCAGAATTCGTGATCCACTTCTTATCCATTTTTGTGCAACCGTTTCATCACCACATGCTCCAGTAATATTGCGGGCCGCTTCACTAACATTTTCACCTATGCGCCATTTGTGCATGAGCAGTAAGCGCATTTGTTCCCAAAACAGCTCCATCTTAAAGCAAGTATAGGCAACTTGTATATCAAGATGTTTCCATAAAAATGCGCAATTGAACGATACCAAAATCATGCAATCTTAGGCCCTTCTGAATGATAGATTTCATGTTTATTAGTCTGGTGACGAAACTTATGAAACGACCTAATATTTGTGTTCTTTATCACGGATAATATTCTTTTTAATTGATTAGAACTAATTTTTATGTGTACAAAGTTATATTTCAAAATTAGTGCTGCCATAGGTTGATGATGTACTGAAATTCTTGTCGAGATATTTGCGGCGACTATTTTTACAACAACTGCCGCTGATATTCGCTAACTAGAGCCTTTAAGAGATTATGAAAATTGATTTTTGTTGAAACAGACACTATTCATCTTTCTCATGGTAAGATATCTATTGTAATAGGCCATTTTGACTCTAAAGCTGTTGGAAATCAAAATATCCTAGAGTATCTGAAGCAAAATCTAACCCTATTGCGACCACATGTACAGGTTTCGGTACACACATGATTGTATTACACTCGAATGGAACGAATTGCAATAAATTCAGCCTTTCAAATTTTGGTTTTTTAAGTTTAATTTTGAGGCTTCTACAGTTCTTTACAAGCATCCTCCCATTTTATGGACCAAAGAGCGGAACAACTATCTTAAGAAATAAGTTCATCGCGTTTCTACTGACTATTGTTGGCCAAATATGTACTGATTTCAATGCGCATTTCGATTTCTTGCCTACTTTTGATTTGAGTATTGGATAGTCACGCGCGTCGTTAGAGATAAACTCTCGGAAATGTTTATTGAATCACAGATAGTATCCGATGCTATCGGAAACACATTTATGTAGTTCATTGCGTTTTGCCTCTCTTGGTCAGTTATTTTGAGCATCCGTAAAAAAAAGAGAGGAGAATTTTGCGCTTTTCAAGAAACCAAGATTTTGTCTCTGTAAGAAGAGAAAAGTTAAAATTACGGATCGTTATCATTATGAACTAATTCTTCTCTTTTTACAGAGGTTAAATTTTGATTTCCTGAAAACCGCACAATTTTCCTCTCGTTTTTATTCATCGTGGCTCAAGATGACTGAACAAGAGAGACGAGTAAAATGCGAAGAATCCCATGAATGAGTTAATATGCGCATCGTTGTCAATCGATTCAATGATTTTCTTTTCATTCACAGAAATTCAAAATGAACAGTGAATGATAGTATTGCAATGGTTCGAAACTTTATAGATTCATAGAAGAGATTCTATTCCAATGAATCAATTGCCTAAATAATGTTTATATAGCCTGTGATGAAACCCAGGATGTAAAAAGAGCTGCAAATTTTGAAAAAAGTCGGATTCTATGTTTCTAATGTTTTTAACTGTGAATGCCACTTATACTTATGAAAGGAAAAGATTTAGTAACCTCAACATGTCGAGCTCGGCAAAATTTATCTAGTTCATTTGTTGCTCTCGTGTTTGAATATGAGTCCTAAATCAGAAAGGTGAAAGAAGGGGCACCAGGAAATTACCATTTCGACATTGGTGGAATGAGAAACACTGACGTTGTGGGAAAAGATCTGTGTATTCTAATGGTACATATTATAATTTTAAAAAACTCCCAATTAGCTGAGATGAACGGTCAAGGATAAAGTGCAAAAAATCCAGTGTTAATCAATGCCTTACAAGTGCGACAAACATTCGACTCCATTCGTTCCATCTTCAATCTCTACTATGTACTGCACTGTACGCCTAATCACTGTTCTATGTTGATATAAATTCAGAACGATCATCATTTTCGCGTCCAGTGACTCTCATAAAGGTCGTTTCATCGTGGAAATATTTATGATACCATGCGTCAGGTTGTTAAGTGGTAACTGTGGTTCACATTACAATGATTTACGATGTGTCTGTGGTGTTTAAGAGTCGCGATCGTGTTGAAGCGAACAAAGTGAAACCTTACACGAATGAAGTAACTTCATGTGGTAGGCTCCCTCTTACTTGATTGTTCATTATCGAATGCTCGTTTCATATTATCTGTTCACTTCAGAAAATCTACCCTGTTATGATATTTTAAGTTTTATTTTTATTCCACATCAATCCCGTTGAAGGGGGCTGTTGACAATACAGACTGAGTTAAAATATGGCTGAGAGAGATCAGAGAACGCGATTTGGTGGTGCTGCGAATTGAACACATGAGTTCCCGGAAAACGATGTCGCCTCGGAGCCCAATCAAAATTCCGTGTTTTTCTCGTATCTCAGCATTCTTGTAATTTTATCTGGTTAATTCCGAGTTATCAGCAAGCAATCAGCGAAGCAGAAGAGAAATGTGACCGCTCGGCGATATCATTCATCAGGCTCTTTTACTTTTATTCCTCTATTGAACACCTCTCATAACATTACTTTTCACTTATTGAGTTCTTTGTAAGAAAAAACGTTCTCTTCTATTGTCATTAGCAGAATGTTCATTTTCTGATCAATACGAAATAAAAAGGAAAAAATTCTACCCGAAAATCATCTTCATCACTAGCATGAGCGTCGCCTTCATAAGTGCTTCAAATCTCTAGTCTATTGATTTTTAGAATATTCCGAAAAGTTCTATCCCTAAGTTTTCCTCATATTGTCCAATCAGATGTGGAAAATCCTTGAGTCCTCAAAACTTAAGGTTTCTTAAGGCTAACGCATGATAGGATAATGAACGGTAAAAGGCTTTGTTATAGTTCTTCTTCAGATAAAGGCTCTCACTGCTTGTTTCCATTTAACTGGAAGTTCGTTTTGACAAACTTCCTGTGAGCTTACTGAGCTGAAATATCAACAAAAGTCGCAGTTCGTGATTTTTCACTGCCATTCGTCCATTTGTTTGTGAAATTCGATACCTTAGAGTAACCAATCTATCAAAAATGACGAGTCTTTTTGTTGTTTTGTTAAGTATTCTCGTTTCATACATTTTTTAGAAGTTCATGTCAAATTATATTATTGAAATTCCAGGTAATGGACATCTCTGCACCAATAAGACCGCTCTCGTGAGTTTACAAAATCGATTTATGTTGAAAACATTGGTAAACAGGAAATCGAATGTGCAATGACACCGACGCCGTCGTCTCAGGCTCGATTTATCGCTGTTGACTTCCCAACTACCAGACGGAGAACAAGAGACTCTTCCGCTGATCAAGCTATTTAAAACGCATAATATCATACTTAATAGTTTGATATGTATGCTTCGTTGATTTAGACAGTGATACGTCTAAATTTCAGTGGATGTCTGAATTTTTTCAGCAATTCACGCCCTACGCAAGCTTATTACGTGCCACGTCGACTTCTGGAGGGTGGTCGAGGTCCATATTCCGTTAGCGGAGACAGTAAATCCGTTGAAGGTTTTGTCAATCAACCGGATGGCCCACAATTCGCTCCAAAGCCTCGGTCAAGTAATGAGGTAGTGAGAAAATATAGTCGGCTACACGAAGCCAATCAAACACCAAAATAAGGAGAAATCAAGTTCAGGTTTTCTAAAGATCGTTCGGCTTAAAGAAGGTTCTTATATAGATATTATTTGACTAACGTTTCCACATCTCCGTCTGACTCAGAGCCGATTGATCCGAGTCGATAGTCTACTGTAGCTCCTTCTCCACGTTATCGCTCAACGCAGTCGTATCGAGTCAAATTCTCATGAGTGGAGTACCGCTCAGATCGAGAAGACCGCTCGAACTTTAAAGAGGATAGTCGATGTACAACAAGGAGATTGTGCGACTAGTGCTTCACTCAGAAAAAAATTCGACTAAAGTAATTACGAAGACCCACACCACGAGAGTGATTAAGTGCAGACCATCGGCTCGGATCAAACGGATATGTAGAAGACGTGCTGCAACATTACCCAAATGAAAATACTAAGCCTATGTTAGTTCAACAGATTTTTGCGAGTTTCAATCGCTAATGAGGCGGTTTTTGCGCTTAACTGCTAATCTCGAGGCTTTATAGTTTTTGAGTAGCAAATATTACACAATCCTCCGATGTATTTTATTGCTTGTTATATGGGCCTTTCAAATGCACGTTCACATCCAGTTCTGCTTTTATATGCAACTTTTTTTTTGCTAGGAGCAAATGAGTAGCAATTTTTTATCTTCATGTTTTCTGGTTTTTAGAAATGACAAGTCACTTCTCATTTCTATACGAAGTTTCTTATAATCAAGACTGGTTTTGTTTTCTACTACGTTGCTAATAATCATAATTAATTATCAGACTTCACTATTATGTATCAGAAAATCAAGCTTTTTCTTGAAGGTCAATATGAGCAACAAACATTTGGATTAATACGTTCAAATCAACGGGCACTGATATTGAGTAACCGAAAAAAAAACTCCAAACGTTTATCACGTCCACTACATTACCTGGACCGAGGATGACTTTGGTTTTATTACCCAAATTTCAGAGCAAAATTTTCAGAGGACGAGAGAAAAGAAAATTCTTCTCTTGCTTATTTCATGTTCTTCATAGTGATTTCATGATTAGAGGTGTTCTCCGATACACACATTGTCGCCGGGTTCAATCCCGCCTCCTAAGCTAACTGTCCATTTTTGCGAGGTCGACATAGCGTACTACACTGTTTGAGAGGATAGCAATACTAACTTCACACTGGTTTGCCACCCTAGGGCACTGTACAGGCCACATAAGTAGTTGCTTGATCCAACGATATTACTGATGGAATCTAATGGCATTCGTGGCATTCATGGTGGTTTGATCAACAACGAAGGCTATATTCTTTTTTCGTTTTCAATAATTTAAGCTCTGTTTTCTAGAGAACAAGGAAACTACAATGATTGTGTGCCGATGTTCAAGGTATCTGGAAAAAAAAATAGTTCAACAACAGATGTACAAGAGACTAATCGAGTAGCCTCTTCTGATGGTTGTGACTGTCAAGAGAACGCTTAGTATTTCTTTCTCTGATAATCATTTGATGGAATGTGATGCCAACCTACAAATTTGGCGCAGAGTACCTCGGAATTTGCGTCGCAAACGCTTTAGAAATCCCAAAACAAAGCGCACTTACCTTATTTTCACCACATTTCAAACCATTAACTTTCCATATAGAGCTCTTCTGAAGGGGATTTACCTTCATAACTCTATTTATCGCATAACAATCACAAATTTGCACACCCTTGAGTCCAGAGTTTGGTTAAAACATATAATTGTTTCAAGAAAATTCGTATGATAATGCAAACCAAGTAATATACTGACTTCATATCACAATATCCATGAAAGCATAACACTTTACATTGTCGGTCCACAAAGGAAAGTTGGTACACAGAAGCAGAGTACCTTACTAAATGAGCAATTAGAATAGGAATCATATGCTTGCTTCATCAATCGTAATGTATTCGCACAGAGCACGAGGGTGTAGTAGTCTTGATTAAAAGTAAGACTTCCACCTTCCCGATAAGTTTAATTCAAACTGAATCACTTTCAGGTTCGAACCCCACCAAAGAAAACTATAGTCACTACTCATATCGAACCACGTCCTTTAATGGCTGATCTCCTGCCGAGAACTGATTCTCATCACGTAAGTCTATAAATACCATGATATGAAAACCGTACAGCCTTACTTCAAAGAAAAATGACAGGAGAAGCGTCGTACACCGCGAATCGCTGAACAACTCGTTCCGCCTAGTTTTCCACAGTGCCGAACTACTCAGTTGAAGCCGTTCACCCCTAGAATCGTCAACGCTCCTCGAGGACCAATGACTAGGCCAAATACGTTTTGTACACTTCCGTTCCCGCTAAAAGGCATATGCATATGTGATCGGCCGAAGGTTCACGTTGTCTGCAAGCGGTTGGTCTTGATTTTCCTTCGAAAATTTCAATGTTTCTATCTAAACCATCGTTATAAGTTTTCCGTAAGCGTAAATTATCTAATGTTGTGCGACTTCTGCTAAGCTTAGAACCAGCATCGGCACCAATCGATACGATTTCAGATGCGGTTACGAGTGTGTGGGTCGTGTACAACTGGTGTGCGACGTGCATCCTACCTCACTCTCGCTGATGGACATGCGAGAGTGTGCTAATCCTATCTGTAGGAGTATACAGATCTACGAAGCTTATCCTCTTATGGATAACAACATTTCCGGAATACTACCTTACTAGCTGAACACCTAAGCACGTTAGCCAGACGGGTTAATCCTATGTGTTATGACATGCACACCTCTATGACGGACAACTCATCGCATTTTGCTATAAATAAATTGCCAAAAAGACTATCTCTCAACGAGTATTCAGTGCCAGTGGCGCTTTGGGCTAAGACTAATTTCTAATTGTGGGATCATTGGGTTCCTAAAGTTTCCACTTCCCCCATAATTACCAGAGATTATTCACAAAAGCATCTAGAAGTGCCTTGTTCTCCTCGACTTCCTTCTCTAACTTCTTGCATTATTTTCAGCAAATGAGATGAGTTGTCTCAGAAACAACCATGACGGCTGAGTCAACTTGACTTCATTCATCAACGCTAACACACTGACATGATAACGTTTCCGAAAGTATAAGTGCAGTAAGAATGAAATTTAGCTACTATAATATCGTCAAAGAAGTACTATCGCCTCTATTTGGCCTTTGAACTTTTTGGCGTACATCGTCCGTTCAAAACAAAGCCAAATGCCCACAGCTTTCTTCGCTGCTATTAGGAAAGGGCGAAAATAAGTCAGATTCTTTCATTTACAACGGATGTTAGCTATATCACCTTTATTTGTGGATAAAGTATGGGTTACTCTTATCGCATTTAAATTTTTTAGGGATGTTAAGTTTCTTTTACATGTCTGTAAACGATTTATTTTTATCTGTGATTAATAGTGACGTGTAGTGTGATTTATCTCGTTTTGTTTTAATATTTGAATATTTTCACATTTATTGTACATATTACAAGGAGAAGTAAGAGAAAGTATACGACTTACTTATCAGTGCTATTTAGAATAAAGTGATTATGGGAAAAAGATTTTACTGGTACATTATAGGGAATAACAAAATGTACTTCTAAGACAGTGCAATGCGCAACAACAACATTAAGCTATTACAAAGTAGTACGCAGGGTAAAAAAAGAATAATATATGAACATGAGTACATTATCAGTATCTTCTGCCACTGTAAGGACTACGATGCCTATAATTGTCCAATTTTTTTAAAATGTCCTCAGAATTGACCTCATAAAAGCGTAGATTTTTTATTGATATAGTTACAACTTTTTACTAGAAGTACTGGTTCGTGGGGCCCGTGCAGGTCAGAAGTGCTACACTGTACACGTGGTTCTTAGTTCGACACCGCTCTTGAACAATCAAGTCCTTCCTCTCCTTTCCATTCTTTCTATCCTCGCCAAGTTACTCTTGGATATGCTTATTTAACTCACCACCGACACACAAAGAGAGGGAGCTGTGTTGAACAATCAAAAGATCCACTACTAGGTACATATCACCTTAGTTCAAACTCCTTCATAGACGATGGATAAGAAGAAAAAATCGGACAAAAGAATTGCCGAGTTCAGGGCACATTATGCCAAGAAAGGTCGGATAATAAGTAACGTTAAAAAACCTTGTGTTTGCACGAATTCTAGGATAATAAATAGACATGACATGTTCACTATCACTCGCCTTTGTGAGCCACGAACTCTTCCAAACTGCGTTCTCTGCCCATAAGTCTGATTATTACCAAATGCAGAATACGACTGTCCAAACTGAAAGTTTACTTTTCAGAAACTAGAACTTGAGTTCACTGGAGATCTTAATTTACTAAAACTCAGACAGATATCAACAAACAAACCGTTGAAACAGTTTCGTTTCCATGAACGTCACTAGGTGAAGCCATCAGAGGATACGAAATGCAACCAGCATGAGAGAATTTGGAGCCACTGAACTTAGCATTTATTTCCTTGAATCATAACTACACGAACCTCCATCAAGATTTATAATTAGCATCAGGAACATTTACGGCAGTCGTACTGACCAGAACAGCAAAATAAATAATTTCTACCAAATTTGGTGAATTAGACAAAATAAATAAAACAGGCACCTTTCACCGTATCTGCCATGAGGCTCGGCAAAACTACTGACGTCCCGAGTTCGTCCTGGATTACTCTCAACGTCATTTATAGCGCGAGAATTGAAATCGCGTCTATTTGGCTGTGATGTGCCATACAGATCCTTGTGAATGCTAAAAATACGATTTCCAAAGAAGATCAGTTTACTATGACTTAAAAATCAGTGTATTAAGAAGATGCAGGAGGTTAGGGGGTCGTACGTCTTCTCGAACTACATTTTTTTCCTGCCTGAAACACAGAAATTAATTGTTCAGATCTATATGAGATCTATAAAGTAGTGGGATACCTGCTAAACTACAACGATAATTTATTTGATGCAGATGTACTAAAGACTTACTGAAATATTTGCAGATAGGTATTTGTTCTGTTTAGACTCCTTGCCTCTGACCTAGGTGTACAAAAGACCTTGGAAATCGTGTATGATTCCCACTGGCACAATTCGCTTGACATTAAAAAACACAATGTCACTAGTATGTAGAATTAAATCATTGATTTCACCACTTAACAACTTTAGTGAAATTAAGGATGAGACACCCCCACTCCCCCGCTCCAAGTACATATATATATACATATATATATATATATATATATTGAATTAATTTCTATACCATCATCAACAGAACTTACCGATCCACCGATTTATCAATTAATGGTGCAAGCGATCTCGCTGGTAGAGATGGTGAGTCGCTGAACATATGACTTCTTGTGGTGAGAGGTAGGTCCTGAAATTAACGCTATAAGTGGTTCATACACAAGATTTCTTTATTGTTGCTGCTTTTTTGCAGTGTTACGATTCAGATATACTCAAGAGAACTGAGTGATGAGCGAAAATTCGCCCTCAGACGGGCGCTGAATCCGCGTCTCACCGATAGCGGGGGCGGGTGCTACCTAACACCATCGATTGACCGCTAAGCTATCACTCATTTTTTAATGCCTCTATCATAGCTATCAGCCACCAACCTCAACCGGAGAAACAGTATCGCTTGTCGCTGTTTCATACACATTCATTAACCATGAGATACCACCTGTGCCAAAAATTTCTCGCCATCGGATTCAGTGAATCATATCGCAGTCCATAGAAATCTTTATCGATTTAACATATAAGACACTACAACCTTACAGATCTGATCGAAATAAGAAAAATCTTCTTTCAAAGACCAATCCCAACTTTTTGGATTTACATAGAACACACTTTTTTCGCCGAAGCCCGTGTTTTGGATACCGAAACGATGCTACAGTAGGTAGTTAATGGAACAGATTACGATGCTTCCCTTCAACGTGCAATAAAATTTCGAAACGGAGAGTCTCCTTCCAAACTTTTGAATTTGAGATCAAAAATTCTTCAAGGGCATAATTTTTTCCTTAGAGAAACGGCTTCATTGAGAATGTGTCAAAGATAAAAAATTTCCCTTTTACCTAGTAACGCAAAAACAATCCTTATTGGTTCATATTTCTAAACCATGATAACTCTCTGATAGAATCATTCGCACTATAAGAGCTCGTACCCATTCAAGCTACTCTGCGATCAACTTCGAAGTTTCTGAAGTTCAGACAAAAATTTTCACCACTTATTACATCAAAATAAGCTGAAAGATGCTGCCTGAAAATTTGAACGCAGGCGGGAATTGAACACGCGTTTCACCCGTACTCAGAAGCTTTATACTGAAAAAGAGTGGAAGGAAAGCGCTGCCCCTGGTGTAATGGTAGCACGTGCCTCAAATATAGATAGGACGCGGATTCAACTCTGACTTTGGGTAGAAAACTGCGCATACCCTCAGCACCATTTAATGTATGATTATAACATGATAACCCTTCCACGATAACGCTTAAATAAAATTCTTGTGGATCACATCTTTAATTGGTTCACCTATAACAAATCATAGATGTTTGTGCTAACCTAAAAGAAGGTTGAAAGAAGACAATATACCGTGTGATTCACTGCATTTAGCACAGTACCCAATGCCGAATTCAGGCCGAACTTGTCTACCTGTCTTGCTGCATCCATCGATGACGCATTATTCTGAGCCGCTCTACGCATTACTTCTTCTAATTGGCGCAGTTCCCTGAATATGAATGGACTATACCATGAAGGTAGTATGATTATATATGGGAAAGAACGATCTTGACGAAAGCTCAAAACCGTAGATAACGCACGATGACATGACAGGAGGTCTGGACCATGGAGACATCTCGATTGATTCTCTTCGATTATTGAATGGATGGATTCCTCCATAACTCATCTACAGATATTCATATGTTTACATAGGAGGTAGGTGTGTGGATACTTGAATTGAGTTAGAAAATCCGTCTAACATTCTCTGATTTTTAACATCTAACAATCTTAGTCCGAATCAAATGCACAAAACTTGTCAAGCTGAATTTGTACTCGTACTCCAGAATTTTGTAAAAACTCTCGCCGTAATCTTTGAAATCATGAGGTAAACATTTCTGATCTCACCTGTTCTTCAGTCCTTCTCGTCGGACGAAATCTCTGCTGTCTATTTCGTCCGTCATTTTGGTGATACGATGGAGCGAAGCCCCTCTCCGTACCATTTCGATTTGCATTTGAAGCCGTTAACAGTTCAGAGTACGGTCGATAATTTGCTTGTCTTCTACCCCTTTCTTCTCTTCGCGGAAAACCAGAGCGTGGCGACATAGGGAAAGTCTTCACGGGAAAATTTCTACGCTGCATTCTTCCTCTTCCAGAGTCAAATGTTGACAAGCCACGCCTTTTCGGAGAAACTAAAGATGTGATGCTGTACAAAAACAAGCACAAAACAAGTGTCCCTTCCTACTCACAGAACAGACTACCTACGCCAGTTAAGCTTTGTAGTCATATAAGTGAGACAATACTAGTAACACCAGTAGAAAAGGTTTCTAAGTTATTAAAAGGAAAACTAGATGTAATTACACTTCTGAGTCAAATTTTGATTTTAAATTTCCCAGAATGTCAACTACTCTAGAAAATCCAGTCAGAAAACTGATATATGTTATTGAAACGGCAAGTTTTGATAGTGCATGGATCGACCGCAATAAATTTAGCATCAAACCGAAGATTCTTCGAATATAGCAAGAACGTCCCTCTTAATAAGCCTGCTACAAAAGCAGGTCGCAAACCGTTCCCATGCTTCGGAACTCACTAATTTCAAGCGCAGATTGAAAATAATTGAACTCCTCCTGCGCTAATAAAATATCCAAATTCGATAGTTCCAATACACATAGATCCCAATGACCAGCTTACATCTTGTAAAAGGCTTCGGACGGGTGGAGTTATGAGTATCCAATCGTGATTGTTTCACAACATTACCGCTTTCCTGAGTCGGTGACAAAGCATCATGTTCTGCTGAACGTTTTCTAAAATTACAATTGTGTTGACTCGGACTACGCTTCGGCATAGCTGCACAATCTGTCTGAATAATTCGTGAAACCCATGTTTGCACTTCTTACTACCACCAGAAATCAAAAGACTCGCAAATATTCAAAATCCATTGTATATTCGAATTCCTGTTCTGCTCATCTCTCAGCATACATATTGCAATAAAATATACTACTAGTAGTGGAATAGAAGTCACTGACACTGTTTGAAATCGTCTTTCAAACACCACAGAAATCACTGTGCATTTTATTACTCACATGGACTCCTTCAATGATTATAGCAAAAAGGAAAAAACCTCAAACGAGTAATTCTTTCACATTGGAAGATGCCATTAGAAGCATTATTTCATTTATTATAAGGCAAGGTGAGATTGAATGGTATTCGCTTGTACGACTTACTATCGGTCTTGACCCTATACAAAACCGATTTCAGGTAGGCAGCATAGATCTGTGGAAGACCCGTCATCACATTCAACGGGGATCCACACCTCTTAAATTTGAAATCGCTTTCTTACATTCATCACCCCATCCTAAGGATTGCTACGGCGGCTGCGTTGAGATTTTTGTTTTCCTCGTGAACGTCGTAGAATATTGGTTAAAGCTAATTCACTTTTACGATCTCCGAAGTGGGCAAGCTAAGGCGTTCCTTATGGCGTTCGTTGATTGACTGCGAGCAAGTGCCGGGGGAGAAGGTCAACTAGCACTTGTTCACTATCTTGCTTCATAACAACCCTTATCGCTAACTACTGCGCTACCACGCTCACTGCTTGAGTCTGCAATCCTTTTACGTACACGAAATATCTGATGAAAAGGTGTCGCAAGGTTCAAACCATGAAGTGCACAGTCCGAAAATGTAAGAGGAGTTCTTTATGACCAAAAATAAACATCATTTGTCACAACAATCACGGATGAGCCCTGGCCACTTCCAAGATGGTCAATAGAGATCTCAACAGAATTAGTGATTCGATATGATAGACTAGATATCCTTATTCAAACGACCTCCAAGCAGTAGTCATGATGTTGTAATCGTATATCCACTGATACTGAGTGATATGCGGAAACTTTGAACCTCGGGTAGGAACTGAACTCGCGCATCCTCATTCCCAGGAGTGCGCGCTAAGCACTGCATAACTGTGGCTCTTGTTTTGCTATCAATCATAGCACACGCACTCGTAGAAGATGCGATAGAATTGGACTAGCAATTGTTGATCTTTAGCAGACTCAGCTGCCTTTCAAGTGCGCTACGAACGACTGGAGTTCTCTCCGAACAGAGAATAAAGAAGCAACGACCGATACCAGTAATACTTCTCCAACAATATGCAGAATATAAGAGCATTGAAGCAGAACAAAGACATAAACTCACTGGCGCAACTCTGAAGTGACCAACGACTTTTCTTTGTTATTCTTCTCCATTTTCTCTTCAACCACGTCATTCGCACCCTTCTCTTCGTTCCCCTCCTTCCTTCTGTTTTTTGGCAGACCTTCTATCCACCTGTAGTTCAACACTCAAAATCTAAACAAAGAAAATGCAGTCATCATTCATTCGCTCTGTTGCTCATAGCTTCTAACTACCTTTGAAACAGAAGTGTGACGGGTTTGTGGTCTCGGTTTCTTCGATACAGCGTTATTGCATGACTCTCTATGCTTCAAAAGGAAAAAAAAAGAAGATTTACAGATCAAAGAAGAATTAAAAGCATTCAAACAACTGAATTACCTCTAGAATCGATTTTAGTCTTGCTTCTTGAGCTTCGCGATGGACCGGATCATTATCGAAGTTGCTTAAATAAGAACTACCTTCGACCTTTTCGCATTCAAAATGTTCTATCATTCTATACAGAAATGAATCAACACCATGTAGTGGCTATGAATACGTACTCAACAATCAAGGTTGGATTGAGTTTAGCCGTCGGTGGAACACCGATATCCAGAACTGAAACTTCATCAGTAGTGTCCCAGAGATTCGCATCAACCTAAAGAACATTACTAGATCTGACAGTTCAGAAATCAGTCCGACTCTTTGTAAACGTAAACAAAACAGTCTTCTGGTGATTAGCTTGGAATACTCCACAGAAAGCTCAAGGGCACTAATGGTTCTAAGGTGATTTTATTAATTAGTAAGCCAAACACGAAGCTATTATAGCACAGTTTATTCTAGCACCAAGCGTTTCGGAAGTTCCGTTTTCTTCAAACCCTGAAAAAATCAAGCTGTTTACAGCCCACTCAGCCAAATACCTTATTGTTTCAACAGAAAAAATTCTGGAACTCAAAACTTTTGGAAACCTCTCTTTTGGCAAAGTAATGGAGGTAGTTGGCCGAATGGATCGCAGACAAACTGATCTCCCCAGGATCTCAGGAGGACGAAACAACCCCGTCGTCAGCCGATGGAATAATTTGCATCATAACAATTTCGTATTTCGCTATGAGAGAAGGTCTGCGAGATGTTGAACAACGCTAAGATCATATGAGTCGGCTTAGAAATAGCAAAAGTATTAAGCAACTAACATGACTGGATTTCCGTGCTATCTCATTTCTTAGAAATACGGATAGCTGTGTAACATTGAATCTCACGACACCATCTTCTTCTACTTTTGCCATGAATCGAAAACTTCCTTCGGAATGCGAACGACTTTCCGCTAAACAGTATCAAGATAGAACAGTCAAAGAATCATCAAAAGGGTTATACGGACCTTATAATTTCTCTGCCTGTTAAGCAGTTGCTCTTCAGATTCAAGTGTACCCGATTCATCACCATCACCACATTCATCAACCACAACGACATCGTCATCATCAATTTCATCTTCAAGCACCGATTTCTCCAAATCAGAGCTCTCCTAAAAAGAAACAACTAAAGTTAGTCTGAGACAGCACGTACCAAAAGGAGACTAATTTTCAGAAAGCAATCTCATCTTATCAACCTTTGGATAGATACCGAGCAAAATTATTTGCTTTGTATTTCTGCCTCGTTTTAGAAGGCAAACTCATAGTTCTTGATTTCCAGAATATTTGAGAGGACAAAACCGAAGAATGAAGTTCTTGGCGTTGATCAATCCTTAGAAGGATGTACCACGTATTCGTATTCACCAAGCATCGTTTTAGCAAACTGTACGCAAATCTGGCCTTTGCAATGACTCGTGGTGGCCTATCTTCCACGACTACTATGGTACCAACTCGTCGATCCGCTAGTATAAAAAGCCTGGTTGTGAGGTCGAACGATTGACCACATATGTGTCGTAGAGAGGGAACCTCTCATCACTGCGCTACACGCGCCTAATCATTTGTACTCACGACAGATAGGAATGATTGATACATCCACACGCACCTGAAGGAACTCTGTTCCGTCAATGTCGCCCAATTCTTCTGCAACGTCTACCGACTTTTCCTTTCTGGAATAATCATTAGAATGAGAAAGAGTGAAAGCACACAAGTATTCTCTTTTGAGTATTTTAAACAACGTACACGTCGGCAGACTTCCCTCTCTGACTTTCAGGCTCCTCAAGAGCTTTCTTTACAGACGATTCGCCGTTTACCACAGCACATTTTCCTTTGCTTTCGCCAAGGTTTTCATCATTCTGTTCAAGAGGTAATGCTTCCGTACTCACAATTATCGATACCGAAACAGCACTCTAAATGATAGAAATGATTTGAAAGTGCCACTGGTTGGTTACCGAGTTACATGCTCAAAGTAAGCGCCACCTTCAAAAGGTCATCCTCATCGACAATCATTAGACTCGACAACTCTTCAGACATAAAGAGAATCAATCCTATACGATGTAGATGGGCGGTATATAATAGTCTATACCACTTCAGTAAGGTAAAGGTATTCTTCTTCTAAATTTCAATTAAACGTTGAACTTACAATGCCACCAATAAGTAATAGAAATAGAAAGGTGAAAAAAATCACTAATGACCGTTCAATGTCGGACAATCCATCCCAAAGTACTCGCAAAATTCCCAAAAATGTTTTACTGCGCGTACATGATAAAAGACGGTATCATTGCATGATACTATCGATATGCACTTTATGAACGAACGCTGAGCGATAAGCAGAACCTGGAACAGCACGGGGAAGGAGAGGGGGAAGGGTAGAGGGGGAGAGTTGGACCAGTATCTCACTCTTTCCGAGCACGTGTGCTAACCCTTGCACCACCTGTGCTCCTGTTCTTCCATCACTTTCTACGATACAAGGTATTGATTCTGTCAGTGACTAACCGTCAACGGTTTATCTCGGAAAGTACATATCGGTACTGCGCACACTTATAACAGCTCTAGGAGACATGTGATCAAACAAGAATCTTTATCTAACCTCTTTTCAAACAGTGCTATGTGACGGAACTATATATCCAACAATATTGAGTGACATGCAAAATTTTGCTCTCAACGAGAGTTGAACTTCAATGAGGATATAAAATTTTGCCACTTCATTTTTTCATTGTATGATCCGTCTCACAGCCTCTTTTCTTGTTTCAACGTGCGGATCCTAGTTTTCTGGAATTCGACTAGTACTTGATCTTCTTCTTTAACGTCGTGGAATCCGATTGAGTACGCTTCCTTGCAATGTCGAGGATAGCCCGGCTGTGGCGTTCCAAAGGACGTTCGCTGTCGACTGCCGGGAGGTGACGGGAGGTAAGGATCAGTCCTAAGGCCACGACAAGTATCCCAGTTACTCGCTCATAGCTCTGGATAACACCATACCAGTGCTTAGAAACGGTAAAGTTAGGAGTTTTTGAAGATGCGCACTTATAAGCGATTACTGTATAACTTATACAGTATGCAAAGCATACCGTATAAAATCTTCAAACCAAAGGATCAAGAAAGTTTCCTTGGGGAACTTCTGAAACCAGGACTACGGACTAACCGGCTGACTTTCGCGGACCCATGCTGGCGTGTCCGCCAGCATGGGTCCGCGGAGGTCAACCGATTAATTTAGGCAATGCTCAAATGATTCCGTATTTCTTGATAAGCGTGCTCGGGATTGTTAAGACTACAATTTATCCACTGCAACAATAACGGCTGACGTCTCGATGGTTTAAGCTTCTTCGAGAGCCATCTTGTCGATTTTCTCCAAGTCTCCTCGCATGTAAGACTCGAATTGGCTGGTCTCCAAAAATAACTGATGGCTTCGATAGCTCATGTCGAAGAGTGGCCGCAAAGCTTAAGCCTTGGAGGTGTAGTGGCAGTAGATGTCTCGGAAAGGTGAAGCAAAGGTTCAACTCCCGCCTGAGGAAGAATTTTTGAGCACCACTCAGTCTTATCGAATGATTGGTGGATCGTAAAACAACAAAACGTCGGGTTTGAGGATGTCGATGCCAGAAGGTCAGCCATTAGTTTACTACACCGATTTACTCAAATAAGTGGCTACTTAGCGTGGGAACGACTCCACCCTCTCTGCCACGATGTCACCAGCTACAGTACTACTTTTCGCTGCAAGACCCGCAGCTAAGTTCTGAATAAATTCGCCTGCGCTCTTGCAACGAGAAGCAGTACTGTAGTTGGCCGTCAATCAGGGTAGAGGTGGTGGGGTCGTTTCTGGAGCGGTCAGGGCCAGCGTGGGACCGCGGAGGTCAACCTCATGTCCGGTCTCACTTTCAAAACACTTACCAGATTGAGAGCACGTGTAATTCAGTGGCTAGAGGGCTCTATGACACATAAAGTCGGCAGATCAATCGACAGTCGACGGCTAATCTCGCGCGCTCATGGCCCCTATAGGGCCAGGGCCGGTGAGCTGATTCGATGCCTGACTGGGAGGATAGCAGCACTGACTTGATACAGCGGGCCAGCTCGAACAATGTGAAGGCTAGATGTGCGTTCAATCACTCCAAACAGGGCTACGAATGGAATCCAATGCAAGCCCCATTTCTCAGGGATTGGTCGATGATGGAGTTTCCGGCAACCATCCTAAACTACTGCGTAGTTCGATGCAAATAAAAAAGTGATAAAGGATGAGCTCTCGGTACTCACTGGTCCCTCGAAAATACGCCACGCATTCGACTTCGTCAAGCGTCCTTTGATCTCAGTGAGATGTAAGACATGGGGGTTCAAGCACGGGATTGAACCAAAGACCACGAGTGCATGACCGAGTACCTCTAGTCACTGCGCCATACGCGTAACAAGATACTAGATGCATGCCCAACCTTGACAATGACTCGCAATGGTCTATCGATGTGCCGAGTGCTGCAGGCCTCCCAAACTTATCCGGTACCAATTCGTCGACCCCGGTGGACGTAAGACTTGGGGAACCCGAGCACGGGATTGAACCGTCGACCACGTGCCCGCCGTTGAGCACCCCTAACCACTGCGCATTACGCGCCATATAATACGAAGCAAAAAAGAGAAACAGAAAAAAAGAGATGACCCACCTGAAGGCGATCTCCAACTGGTACAGCCTGCCTTGGGGGAGGAAGACGAAAAGGACGACGCGCGCCGACGCGGCGCATCGAAAGAGGAAATTGCACAACATCGCGATTACCGTAATCCAAGATCATACTACTGAACAATACTGCGGATACAGTAATCCTAAATTCATTTCGCCACATCATTTCTCACCGTACGACGGCCGTTCGGACGCCCTCCCCCTCCACCTCCAGCCCCTCTCTTTTGTTTATTTGTTTTTGTTTGTAAACAACTTTCGGTTCTTTTTGGTTAGGGGGGGGGGACAAATGAAAAACCGATCTCATTCGCTGGAGAGAAATTTTTCATAGGAGTGTTAGGAAACCATTCGAAAGCTGAGATTCCAACAGCCCTACATCGACAGTTTTTTATAACATACTTTTATAATTCTGTAAAACCAAGATAAAACTTTGTCCCAGACGCGCATATTTCTCATCGGGCAGAGCTCTTTCTTTGAACTGCTAGTAATCATTCGATAGCGCAATTGTTTCTGATTCGAACGATGTGCTTATATTCTGAAAAGACCGTCTCCCTGCAACGCATCATGTAAAATGAGTTGAATTCGCACGCTCGACCATGGTGGAGTTTGGCCAATTCACGTGCGGTCGCGTGAGGCAACCACGTGCGCTGGCGCGGTCTCGTAAGATCGGTATAAGGCCCATCAACCACCGCGTGATCGGCACGTGAATTGGCCAAGGGCCATCCTGATCGCAGATGGAGTTCAACTTCATCGCTGCGTTTTTTTTATAACATACTTCTATGATGCTGTAAAACTAGCATAAAACTTTGCCCCAGGGGCGCATATTTTTCGCCGGGCAGAGCTCTTTCTTTGGGCTGCTAGTAATCATTCGATAGCGCAATTGTTTCTGATTCGAACGCTGTGCTTATATCCTGAAAAGACCGTCTCCCTGCAACGCACCATGTAAAATAAGTTGAATTCGCATGTTCGACCACGGTGGGCTTTGGCCAGTTCACGTGCGGTCGCGTGAGGCAGCCACGTACGCCGGCGCGACTCTCGTAAGATCCGCGTAAGGTCTATCGATCGTCGCGCTTATCGGCACGTGAATTGGCCAAAGGCCGTCCTGATCGCATATGGGAGTTCAACTTTATTGCTGCGTTTCAGAGAAACGATTTTTTTAGGTTAATAAGCACTACGTTGGAATCAGAAACGATTACGCTGTCGAACGATTACTGACAGTTCAAAGAGGGAGCATGTCTTGCGAGAAATACGCACGTCGGCAACGCAAGGAATCTCCTGTAGCGACGTCGAGATAAGGCTTTGAGAAAAACCGGTAACTTGAGGCTGTAGCCTGAAGTCTCAGCTTTCGAATGGTTCCCAACAGTCCTACAGAGAGTTCCTCTCCAGCGAATGAGATTGGTTTTTCATTTTGCCCTCCTATAAGTCAGATAGAACCCAACTTTGTTTACAAGTTGTTTACAAAACAAGTTTGAATGTCCGACTTATTTCGCTTGAAGGTGCACGGATTCTCGATTTGGAAAGTCCTGAATCCTTTTCTTCGATCAGTAAGCTTCCTGTTTTTTGAGGGCGATATGGACGATGAGAATCTTTTTGGTGGAGATTTAAGTGATAGTAGTTCCGATGAAGATGAAGAGCAGCAGCAGTCCGAGCGTACGAGTGGAGTCTCACAGCTTGCACAGGTCAAGGAGGAGAAGTACGTTGCTTTTCAGTACTTTTCCTTTGCGTAACATAAGAGAAAGAAACGACGGCTTTTGCTGGGCAATAACTTTTCATAAAAGTGTTAATAATCATTCAAAAGCTTGAGTCTCTCACGGCTACTGAGCTACATGGAAAAGACCCTTTTATAACTCTACAGCAATCAAAATGAAATCATGATTTACATCGACTATGCGCTTTTACTATAGCTTCGATAGAACCGCGAGAAGCATGAGTATGTGTAGAGAAAATTTTGTAGTATCAGAGCGATACGTTTTATGTGGGATTTCTTACGGAACGGAGGAAAAATTCCCGATTAGAGAGCAAAAATCGCACTTCACATGTGGCGCGCCAACACGATCGATCGATCGCGGGACGCTGTATTGATTCTATGGCCAGCAGACACTCATCGGCGCCCTGGCCGATAAACAAGTGAGGTGTTCACGGTTTACGTTACGCTCACAATCTTGTACGGCTTACACTTTCCTGGGCTTTCCGGTAGAAATGTCGGACTCCTTCTCAGCTTGGAAGGCCCTCTGGGAGGATAAATCCCTCGCTGCTCCTCAGAGCACGAGACCAGGATCACCTCCCAACCAGAATGAAGCGGTAAATCATTTGGAAGAAAGCAGTTATATATCAGGAGCGAAATGCAAGCGGCCCGATTATGGAATCAGAAAGGTTTATGGGCTAGTCAATATAGGGCATGATCTTCTTTTCCTGACCTGCTACGCGGAAATTTGCCAGCGACGGTCTGACATAACGACGTGTAGACGGAAGTAGACAGAATTCGAACTCCATCTTAGCTTGGAAGGCTCTGCTGGGAGGACTAATCCCTCGCTGTTTCTCAAAGCCCGAGACCCAGGAACACCTTCTAACCAAGATGAAGCTGTAAACCATTTGGAAGTAAAAAGTTTTTTATCAAGAGCGAAATGCGGGTGACCCTATTATAGAATCAGAAAGGTTTATGCGCTAGTGAACATATGGTATGATCTTCTTTTCTTGACCTGCTACACGGAACTTTGCCAGCGGCGGTCTGACATACTGACGTGTAGACGGAAGTAGACAGAATTGAAATAGATCTGATTACAATAGCGTGAAGGATTTCAAAGTACCTGATAATTTTTATTTGAGCCACGCATGTCAGTGGTCTGTCAATGAGGGCTGACTTATAGAGCCCGATATACGTGTTTGTTTTGATCTTGCGATCTCGTCAGTCGGGCAGTTACCCTTCTTCGTCTTTCGCTAATCTGTGTGGGAGCTCCAGTCCCTACACTAAGAGTTAGCGACGCCGAGCTCCCACAGAGATTAGCAGAAGACCAGAAAGGGCTGCCCGACTGACGAGATCGCAAGAGCGAAACAAACGCGTATATCGGGCTCTATAAGTCAGCCCTCATTGACAGACCACTGACATGCGTGGCTCAAATAATGATTATCAGGCACATTGAAATTTGAGCTGTGGTATTAAGAAAACACTCGAAACGAAAGACAGGATTGTAAACTAGATTCTTGGTGCACTGTGAGGATAGAGAGAATAACATTTTCATACAATTACTTTTTATATGAATGCTTAATTAATCCATCAAATAGTTTGCAAGTTGTTTACAAAACAAGTTTGAATATCCGACTTGTTTCGCTTGGGGATCGCAGAACTTTTGATTTGGAAAGTCGTGAATTTATTTTTTATTCCTTTGCTAATCGAACAGAAAACTTTCTATTTTCTGGGCCGGTATGGACGACGACGACAATCTTTTTGGCGGAGATTTAAGTGATAGTAGTAGTGAGGAAGATGAAGAGCAGCAGCATATCGAGCGTACAAGTCGTACAAGTGAAGTCTCACGGCTTACAGAGGTCAAAGATGAGAAGTACGTTGTTTTACGGGACTTTTCCGATATACGCACGCAATGAAGAATCGATCGCCCTCGCTGGACAAGATTTTTTTCACAGGATTGTTAGGTATCATTCGAAAGCTTAAATCTCTGGCTACTGAGCAACATGGTCGTTTTTTGGAGAAACCCTTTTATAACGCTTTAACATTCAAAATGAAATTGTGATTCACACCGCCCTCTTGCTTTTAATATCACTTCGCTGAAAGCACGAAAAGCATATGAATGTGTAGTGGAAATGTCGTAGTATCAGAGTTATGCGTCCTATCTGAAGTTTTTTTCGAAACGGACGAAAAATTTCTGATCAAACAACAGAAGTCGCACTCCGAATGTGACGCGCCAGCGCATTCGATTGATCGATCTTGGAACGCTGTGTCGAGTCTACAGCCAGCAAACCCCAGACCGGCACATTCGCAGATAAGCAGATGGGCAGAATGTGTGAAACTCGATCTTATCTTCACTGCTACTTTGCAGTGAAATGGTCTTTCCAGAAAATAAGCGCAGCGTTGAAATCCTGGAAATTTCCTCTATCAAATAGTTACTCATAATTTGAACACAGGGTTCTGTCCTGCGAGAAATGTGCGTGTGTGAGAAACTAATGTTTCCTTTTTATTGCATCGTTTTAAAAGAACTTTTCTAACAAACGGCCACGTTGCGCAGTAGCAAGAGATTTGAGCTTTCGAACAATCACCAACACTTATAAAAGTTCTTATCCAGCGAAGGCAGTCGTTTCTATATCCCTGGCCATCTATCGGAAAACAACCTGTGTTCCTCTGTCTGACACAGTGTTGTTTAAAAGCTTGTTTATTGTTTGCATACTGTTTTATCTGTTTGTTTTACTCATATCAGGAGTTTACAGACCGAACGTCTCTACTAAATCGAAGGTGCCCTCCACTTCGCATGAGGAAGAGATCTCAAACGGCAGCATGTCGATCTTTCATGGCTTAGATGACTCCCGACCTCCTAGTGTGACAGTGGCAAGTAACAAGAGAAAGGTGCGCTTCTTGATTTGGGCTTTTCGTCATTCGAGTTAATTTTTTAATTTTCTGCTTTAGGCAAGCTCTCCGCCGCAATCTAGTATGGAACTGAAACGAGTAAAATCGGAAAATCATCCCGGAGATTCAACCTCCACGGCGGATTTTCAGGAAGCGTTAAGTCTTCTCAATGATCCCACCACATCAGGTATAGATGGAAAGCAACTATTACTATTGTGCTTCAGAACTTCTAATACCACTTACCAAGTAGTTTTCTTAAAGATTTCTTTGCTGCTCCCGCGCCTATTGTGAAGAAGACATCGAAGGACAAATCAAAGATTGTTCAAGTCAAGGTGCGCTTCTTTCTTGACTAGTTGTGATTTAAGCCTTTCTATTTATACTGCTGTCAGAGCTATGTTTAATTAGCCGAGTTTGCGGTGTTCATTTCTATATATGTATGAAAAAGAAGGAAACTGGCTGAGAATGTACTAATTTTCTCCATTGTCGCCTAATAGGTCAGCGCATTTGTTGCGAAGCACATCTGCCCTATCGCTCTAAAAACTGCTTGTATGTGTGCGGTTTCAACAGATTGGGGACGGCATCTATTATTTTTCACAAAGGACTTCTCAAAGGCATTTTTTTTCTGGCCATGGTTTTTTTTGCTGGACTATTGGTAGTGGTTTGAGAGCTTAAGAAAAGAGCTCGTAGACTTACTTGTTGCGCTGTTGCAATGAAGAGAAGATTACGTTTCACCTTTGGCGGGTTTGTTTGCTCGGTCAGGGCTTATGCTAGTTTATCTGCTAGATTATCATTACTTATTCGACACCTTGCTTCTTCATGATTCTGAAACCGGGTTTGATTTCCCGCAAAGTTTTTGTAGAGCGTTGTAAAAACAAAAAGAAGGTTACGTTTCTCACTCGATTTACATACGCGAGTGAGAGTTCTATATCTCTTTCGCTACCGTGGACCTACCTCCTCTTCGTCTCTAACACCCAGGGCGAGAACGCTGCACGTTCTGCTCCACCTCCTCTGCGTCCCTAACCCCCTAGCGTGGGGCTTATTAAATGCATTGTTGTATCATTTCAATTTATTAGTGGTATGTTATAGTTATATTATATGTAAATGAAATGTTGTTGTAAGTATCAAAACAACAACAACAATACAACTGAACTAATACAGTAATACATTCGACACGTTCCCACGCTGGGGGTTAGAGACGCGGTGGAGGTGGATCCCCGGTCCCGAACAGGGTTCCACCGAAAATATGAGAGACTATACAGAAAGTTTGGAGTATCATAGTGACGTGGAAAATCAGATGTTTTCTTCCACAATGAAGAAATAATCTTCTGTATTGCTACCCCGAAACGTTACTTTGCACATGACCCGCATTTGCATTAGTAGTGGGAACTGCAAGTTATGCAGATGCCTTCGCATCTTTCCATAAATTTCAAGCTGAAGCAGTTTGCAATTATTTTTCAGAAAGAAAAAGATGTGCGATTTCTCAATGATATGTCACCACCAGAAAAGTCGTCGTCGACTTCTAATCAGGAAAAGGCTTCTGCTTCGACTTCGTCTTCTAAAAGTGATCAAGACGAGGTGAGGTGTACTGGTGAATTCTGGCACGTTCCATACCTTTGCCGTTTTCTTTGACTTTCAGGAATTTTTGAAATTCAAATTGCACAAAAACAGGGCCTCAGGCGGGAATCAATTCATATAAGAAACGTAATAACACTGCAGAAAAAAGCAGTGAAAATACTATAATTTCAAATTGCACAGTTTCCCATCGACTTCAAGACTATTTCGTTGTCTAGTTCCAGGTCCTACCTAACCCTTTAGAGACGACATGAGTCGTTTTTGGCGCGTGATCATATCTTACTAGTTTTTCAATTGTTTAAGAAAAGACCATTCCAACTTCGTACCTGATTCGTCGCACAACCTTCTTAGTGGGCTATAGTAATGAAAAGAAATTTGTGTTTCACAATGGGAGTGAATCACTATATTTCATAATTACCATTTTGCCAACATGTCGCGTGGTCTTTTAGAGGCTATTGTGCAGTCTGATACGTGTGTTTCGACCCTGAAGCCTCGTCGGTCGGGTAGACCCTTCGTCTTTAGCCAATTCTCTCGCAGGTTCCTACGTCTCCCTGTAAAGGGTGGGCGACGTCGAACGATTCACACAGTTGTCATCAAGTGAAATAAATTACTACATCGACAGTGTTTGACACGATTGCTGTGGTATTCTTGAGATATTATACCGTTTGTGTCATGCGGTCTGTTATGGGCTGTTGTACAGCTTGATACACGTGTTCCGCCCTTGCAGCCTCTGCACTGGGGCAGGCCCTTCGTCTCTAGCCAGTTCTCTCGCAGGCCAACACTCGAAACAAGCGGTATAATATTTCAAAAATACCAGGCAAGAGCAATCGCATCTATTGATTTATTTCACTTGACGGCAATTGTGTAAATCATTCGTGCTCGCATACCCTTTGAAGTGGGATGTAAGGGCCTCCGAGAGGATTGGCTAAAGACGAAGGGTCTGCCCTACTGAGGAGGCTTCAAGGTCGAAACACGTGCATCAGACTGTACAAGAGCCTATAACAGACCACATGACATGTTGGCGCTAATATATTTATGAAATATGTTTAGTCTTTCATGTGGTGTAATATGGTACTTATAGAGTACTAGGGATGTGTTGCAGCATTAGTGCCTCATCAATAGCGCATTGCCTTTCGGTCCAGTCGATCCCTTGCAGATGGATATATCCCCTACATATAAAGGAGTTTACCCCGAATTATTTCAAATCACCGCGTGTCAGGTTGTAATATCTCCAACATTGCAGTGACCAACAGTCGACGGTTCATGGCTGGTTTAGTGAATCATACCTTTGTATTCGAGTGTTTTTATAGACCTCGCTCAAAACAGTCTCCAAGGATCTTACCAGTGGCATGCGGTCATTTGAAATAATCGGCGTCGATTCCTCTGATACATAGCGGTATATCCCCCTGCAAGAATAGGCTGAACCGAAAGGCACCGTGCTACTGATGAGGCTGTAATGTTAAAATACATGTCTAGCACTGTATAAATGCCATATCAGGCCTCATGAAAGGCTCGAGATGTGCCACCAAATTACATATTGTTTTGAGCGAGGTCCATAAAAGCAGTTGGATCTAGAAGTATGGTCAGTTTTCAAAAAGGTCGTCATATAGCGCTGCTAGAGCGAAAGGGAAGTTGCGTATCATCCCCAGATTTTTGTTGCATATTAGAGATATATATGCACCAAAAGCATATGAGCGTCTGCAGAAATTCATAATGCACTAAAGTAGCAAAAAAAAACTATAATATCAAGAATTGCGCTGCGTGATCGATTAATTGCCGCCTTGAAAGAGTTAACCACAAAGGAGATCTGAGTTTATCAGTGATTTCAGGATGATGTTCTTCCAATCAAGCCACTCAATGAGGAGGATGAAATGTTACGGCTCAAAATGCAAGTGGGTTTTTTTGTGGTATGCATTCACTCCAGAAATGCCTTTATTCACATGCAATTCCTTATAATCAAAAATATTGGGATCTATAATGTTACTCTATTACTAATTGATCGGAATAGTCATTTATCTCCCAAATTTGTCAGAAAATATCATGAATTGCTGTCATTTTCAGATCCTCATCTGCAATTTTTCTCAGGAGCAACTCAATAGGTACGAGATGTACCGAAGGTAAGTATTGTTCTTCCCTTGTTATTGTTCAGATTATGCCTGTTTCTGAGGAAAATCTGGACAATGGTTGGCTCTACAGTAAGATAGGATATAGAGAATAAGATCTAAGATTAAAATAACATTGTCGGGAGTTATCAAGCAGCAAACAAGGTGGAGACTAAACTTCCTTTCTAGCTTTGTAATGTGTCATAAAATGCAGCAGGAATACTATTGAACCTTCAAGTAGAGCGCTTGCTTACAATGAGTGGTTTGAGCAGTTTGTGATCAGTGAAGTACTGTAATCTTTCAGTTGTTTTTGGCCAGTTGTACATTAGATAGATTCATCTGCATAATTAGTTTGGCTCGTCAAGTTTTCCTTATGTAAAACTGCCCCTTTTTCTTTCTTAAGGATTTTTCTTTTGAGCCAGAACGAGGTCTTGTAGGTGGTCAGCTACTTGCAAGCTAATGATCAGACTATAAATTGATACATTTTTGTCATCTTAAGTCGCTCCACTTCTGAGAATAACTTTATGCAGTGTGGAGAGTACCACCTGTATCACCTGTCGTCCTGTTGGTCGTCGAGTGACTCGAGCGCTTACCAGCAGTACTTCCATTTTCCCTATCGCATGCAAGAGTAGCCCAGTGGGTCTCTCTCGCTCTGGGGATTCGTTGAGCATCATATCTTTCTTCTAGACTGTTCATGAAGAAATCGAACCATCGCGCCGGCGGTCTTCTTGTGGACCGTTTGATATCCCGAGGAATCCAGTCGGTAACGGATCTTGTCCAGTGGTTGTTGTTGAAGCACATCACGTGTTCGGTCCACCTTATTTTCGATATCCTGGCCTGTAGAACGGCGCCTCTAATTTTCAATCGTTGACGTAGGTCGGAAATTCGGATCCTTTCTCTCATTTCCGAGATGCGGATTACTCCTAACATCGACATGTTGACTGCGCCTTCAATAACGCCAAGTGATCCTTCATCCTGCTTACGTAGCGACCAGGTTTCTGCTGCATACGTTAGAGCAGGGATAATTGTCGAGGCGAAAAGGTGGGCACGGAGTCGGATCCCCAAGCCGCTCGTTTCATCCTGCTCAACTCTGGAGCTAGGTCGTTCATTATGTTGATCTCACGACTTAGATAGACGTAACTGGAGCATTCGGAGATAGTCGTTCCGATGAGCGTGAATGGGGATTCCAAACCCATCCGTTGCTCATGAGCATTGTTTTCCTCAGAGTCAGTCGAAGACCAATCTTTCCACAAGCGTTTGCGGAATCGGTCAACATTCGGTCCGATTGGCTGATGCTTATTGTTATGACGCTGTCATCAGCGAAACAAAGATAATTCAATTTTCGGCCGTCGGTTTTCATTCTCATATAGTCCCTTTCCAGTGTTCGCATAACGTATTGAGGCTCTCAGTGAATAATTTGGGCGGGACTGTATCGTCTGTCGAACCCCGCTTCTTACGTCGATATAAATATCGTTATAGAATGACGTTATTTTGTTTGTGAAATCTCTATATAACTCACGAAGGATACTTACAATAAACAAGTTGGGAATAGCAGATCATTAAGTCAAAGTGAACTTCAACATTTTGGCTCATCTAATTGACCGTGAACTCTTTAACTTGTACATCATCCCCCTGTAAATGGATGACATTGTTTACTTGAAAATTCAAGCATCTCTGATGTGTATAGCTCTCAAGAGTCTCAGCTGTTTAGTCGACGTAAGGTGCGAAATAGTCATACTAGCAGTGGTAGTTCAATCCTGGTATCCCCGCGACTTTGCCTTCTTCGGAAGTTCGACGTATGTTTTTTTAAAATCGTGTTGGAAGATTAAACGAAGGAGAGACGCTAGGTTTTGTGTGATAGGGATACTCTCGTCCTTCTTGTGCATCTTTCGATTTTTTCTCGTCCGAAACATTCTGAGAGTTTTCAGCATTGATACTTCTAACTGCTGCTCCAGGATCGTGATCGCAGGGCAAGTTTCTTTTTTTACAGGCAATATCATCTTGTCAAACTTATTTGCGATTATTATCGAGGGTGTCATGATGAAATCGGAAGGGGAGGGTATGAAAGTTGAGGTCGACGTTGGTCAGTGACCCCATCAATGCCTGGCTGATGGGATCATTCCATTACACAAGGATCAATCAGACGAAAAAAGTGCTGACCGGTTGCGGCAGCATTTATGGTAGGGTTGATCCTCAATAGTTGAACAGCAAAGAACAAAGTCAGAGTTGATTAAGAGGAATGAACGATTTGAGTTTACAAGAGCATGGAGAATGCAATGAATATAACTCAGCTTGTGACTTTGTGCTTCAGTGTTTTTTCTATAAACTTACGCGTTGGATGCAAGCGATGTGAAGGATCACCTAGGTAATCGAAGGCACAGTCGAAAAGTTGATGCGAGCAGGAGCTCCTATCTCATACATGAGACAAGATCTGGAGGTCTGACCTCTGTTAACAGTGAGAAATCAAGGAAACTTACACGCCAGACTGTCGAAGATAAGGTGAGCCGGACACGCAACACGGTTCAACGAAAACTAATGGCTAAGACCCGTTACTGAGTGATTTTTTCAATATGTCAAACACGCGAGAAAAAACCACCGACTTGATGGTTGCAGTTCTTTGCGAATGCTCAAGTAGAAACATATGCTTCTCTATGAATCTCTAGAGCAAAGAAAACCCACCTGCTACTGTCGTATCTTTTTGAGAGGGAGGAAGTTGCAGCTGCCTGAAGTGATGAAAACTCAATGGCAAGAATGCTATTAGCGCAGTCATCTGAAATATGGTCTTGAGAACACGTGTGGTTGCTGGATCCGTAGAAATGTCAGGGGTTAGGTGGGTCGACAACTAACGCGGTATGACGACAACCGATGCAAGAGAGGCGTTACCGAATGGATTCCCCGGGATGAGAAATGCAAGACAGAGAGGCCACCAACCGAATGATCAGTATCTTTTAGTTTCTAGACTTTTAGAGATCTTCCTACTAAGCATGTTAGTGATTTCGTGATCATTTGAGGACCATTAGAAGAAAAACGTATATGGTCTCGTATGAGAACAGTGCTCTAAGAGCTGATGACGTTTGTTAAATTGTGGAGATGTGTTGAAATATTCATGCAACTTTTACAGGTCTTCCTTCCCAAAGTCTATCATTCGTCGTCTTATCCACCAATTTACGGGCGTCAATGTTGGCCAAAATGTTGTCATTGCCGTTGCTGGACTTGCTAAGGTAAGCAACCTACTCAGAATTGTTTGTTTATTTACTTTGTTTATCTTTTCACTTTCTATCTGCACTATTACGAATCCTAGCTCTTCTTTATCGGTTTGCTGTTTCGTATCTGTCGCCAGAGAGGGTCTGGAAGATCTGAAAAACACGTCAGACTTTCGTCTCTTCTTGAATTTCATGAAATGCTAATTTAAGGTGGCTCTCATTGGAATCATGGTTTGTACCTCTCTTAACGTTCTCAGGTCTTCACAGCACAGTATGGCCGGCCTTTCCTACAAATAACCATATCGTGGTAGAAATTCAGTTAAATATAGAAGTCTTGCTTGCGGAACTCTCAAGAGCATCAAGGTTGTAAGCAAGAAAACAATGAAGACCTGACTCCGTGCCCATCTCTTCGACTTCAAGGTTACCCCTGCCTCAACATATGCATCGTATAACTTGTCGCTTTGTAAGCTGGATGAAAGAGCTATAGCATTATGCATAGGTGCACAGTTGATGTTAGGGTGTCCTGTTATTCGCTAGTGAGAACATCTGAAGCTCTGACGTAATAAACGATTGTAGATCATAGACCTCGTTTTACCTCCGGGATAGCGAAGATAGCGTTTTAATGACAAGTGACGAACCACAGTTTCAATCGACCGGATTCCTCAAGATGTCAAATGTACCACCGGAGTGACCGACCCCACGGTTGGACTTCTTCACGAAAAGCTCAAAAGAAAGATACGATGCTCAGCGAGTTACTGGAGCGATAGGATCTCACCGGGCTACTTTTTCACGCTGTTGGGAAAATAGGAAGTTTGTCGCTCGCGTGAGATGATAATTGTTAACTCAAATGGGCGCCAATTCTCACCATTTGTCCTTCTGGCGCTTAAAGTCAATTCAGTTGGAGCCGTGTTGTTGAGAAGGAGAGGGTAATAAATATTCTCCGAAAATCTTCTTGAGGAAGTTGGACCACGAAATCGGTGGGCCTTCACGTTCTGGATTACGTCCATCGGATGTTATTATGACGCAGTTTATCTAATTTATGGCCGTTGTGTCGAAACTCGGGATTTCTATCTTGCTCGTCTGGCACGTAATGTTCTCAGTGTCGCTTCCTCTATTTCGCTTACGATAACACTGTGTTTCCCATCATTCTACTCAAAACAAAAAAAATCAAAAATCCGAACATACGAACATAGACTTGATCGTTTGTTGTCTTTCACTGCATCATCGATGCTATTATAGGCTACTCGTTTCGTGCTTAGTTTTTGGAGTTGTTTTTCATATCTTAGCATATAGTAGCAAGTATCACTTGTATCACCTGTCGTCCGTTGATTGTCGAGTGACTCGAGCGGGTACCAACAACACTTCCATTTTTCTCTATCGCGTGAAGAGTAGCCCAGTGGGTCCTCCTCGCTCTAGGGACTCGCTGAGCATCATATCTTTCTTCTATGCCTTTCGTAAAGAAATCGGACCATCGGGTCGGTGGTCTTCCTGTAGAGCGCTTGATATCCTGACGATTCCAGTCGGTAACGGCTCTTGTCCGTCGGTTGTCGTTGAAGCGCACCACGTGTCCAGCCCACCTTATTTTCGATATCCTGGCGTGTAGAACGTTGTCTCTGATTTTTGATCGTTGACGTACGTCGAAACTTCGGATCTTTTCTCTCATTTGCGAGATACGGGATACTCCTAACATCGACCTTTCGACTCCGCGTTTGATAACGCCAAGTGATCTTTCATCCTGCTTACGTAGCGACCACGTTTCTGCTGCATACGTTAGGGCCAGCGATAATCGTCGAGTCTAAAAGGTGGGCGCGGAGTCGTAGCAAGTATATCGACTGATATAATTGTTTTTTATCACTGCAACATTGAGCATCTTTCGAGCATTGGAAAAGATTCCATTCTACGTGAATGCCATCATCACTGAGTTTGTCGGAAGAGCTATCTTACCATAACCATTTTCAAAAACAGATTATGTCAGTTTGTGTCATGTGTCAGTTTGGATTTCCATAACGTTGCAAGAACAAATTTTTCATCTGGAACTCATGTAAACTGCAACGAGTGGTGTGTGAAACGTTGAACTTCTGGCGAATGTTTCAACAACAACCCCAGTCTTACCCTTTTTGCCTCTGATAAAGCTGCTACGCAAGTTCAACTTTCGCCCGAGGTTCAAAGTTTTGAGCATCACTCGTTCGTCGTTAATACAGTTATGACATCAAACCATTGCCATAAAGTGTTGAGGTAAGGAATCCTTATTGATTGCATATATCCAAAGCTATCACCTTTTGCTGTCAGAATCCATGCCTTGTATCGCGCAAAGGTTAATAGCAAAACAAGAGCGCTGGTAGAGCAGCAATTAGCACTCGCCTCTTGAAAGGGTGAGTTGAGGGTTTAGCTCCCGCCTGAGGTCCAAGGTTTTGCATATCACTTAACATTGTTGGATTTATGATTATTACTACGTTACACTGTTTGAAGAAGCAGTTAAATGGAGAATCTTTGTCAATCACACTTATCAGATAACTGTCGGATTTGTAAGCAATGAACATACTTCATTATACAAACGAAGGATAAAAGATAAAGCTCTCAGCGTAGGTCAATCCCTGAGGGATGCGCCATGCTTCTGGTAACAATCTCTAACTTCGTTTGAGGTTATTAAATGCATATCGGGCCTTTACAATGACTCGCGGTGGTCTCCCGTTGTATCGAGTCAGTGCTATATTTCCTCCCAGACAAGTCTAAGACCGGTCTGGTACCGATTTACCGACCTTGGAGGAATCGACGGCTTAATGAGCTGTGAGCGCTAGATCGAACCATCAACCTTGATGCGATGTAGACTACCTCAAACCAATACGTCACACTCGCTCTTCATTACACAAATAGTTTCCAGAATGTGGTTCCACTTATTCGATAATAATATAGATAGCATTCTTTACAAAAGGAATGTTGTCTATCTTTGCTCCCGTCAAATGCAGTTAAGATCGCTATCACATCTTTTCATATCTACTTTCGCCTTCAACTTTCCGGATAGTTTGCCGCCTTATCGGGGTTAGGTGTTATGGGGTGCCGGATTGCAAAGTGCAGCGCCGGCTTTAACACTCCACCAATGCCACCTAAGATGCGAAGTAGTCCACCGTTTCAAAGTGGAAAGCCCAGCCAAGGGTAAACTGCGCCAGAGATGAGCGCCGTCTGGTTTGGCAATCTATGACGACACTGAACCCAGTCAAGCTGGATATTGGGTCTTGGATGATCAAAGAGAATCATTTTGTGTAACCGCTTTTTTAGCGGTGGTGTGATGTTATAGTATACTCACTTGGTCATGTCAAGTGATGTGAAAAACATTTGCGCCAGCCGGGACTCGAACCTCCATTTCACCCTCTCGGGGGGCGCATCCTCTAATCCATTCCACTACTGACGCGTGTGGGTTAACTTTCGAAGTTGCTTCTGGTACTAGTTAAATACGTCTATCTATGTGGGGAATTATTGTGTCGCCGCGGTTCATCTATCTATTATGTCTTGTTTAGGCTATATGCTTTGTTAAGGTCTTTGCCTGTGAGTTGGTAGAAGAAGCGCTGGATATTCAAGCAAAAATGGTCTCATCTGAGGAGCCGCTCAAGCCATCTCATCTACGTCTTGCTTACTACTCACTCGAACGACAAGGAAAAATCTTCCCACAAAAACACTCACAGACGAAATCCGTTTATGTGAGCGCTTGTATCCTCGTCTATTGTGCTATCTTAAGCATAGATTTTTTTCCTTTTTGTTCCGTTTGCATTCCTCATTCTTCTGGTCTGGTCTCATTTTTTTTTTTGCTTACTAAGATAGGTTTTTGCAGGAGGTCTTGATATTACCTTATTTATAAAGGTGTTTTTCAGCAAAAGCTGTTGTTATTTGTTGTCTTGATTGCACTGGTTTGTACGTTATTGTTTAGATTGTTTTATGATCTTTAAAGATCGCCGAAATGAAGAATTTATCAGTAATTGTGCTCTCAGCCTTGGTGTCAGTAACGCAGTTGATTACCTTTCTTCGCAGTTTTGTAGGTGTTTTTGAGGCGTCAGCAAGCTCTTTAAACCCTGTAACTTCAGTGCAGGGTTTATTGGTTTGAGTGTCCACAATATTTTCCAAAATCGTTAATTCCTTTTCAGAACTGGTCATTTATGAAATTGAAAATACGCTGGATATCTTGGGCATCTGATAATCTGTGCTTTTAGGGTTTGATTTCAGATGAGCGGAACGGTATTTCATGGTGTGCCCTCTGTTCCTATACCTCAGTATAGTACGTTCACTACGACTATTGTAGACCCTCCGGCACCTCTGCCTGACTTCGTAACCAATCCGAAGGTTCATCCCGAGACGCCTCCTGCTCAACAGGTTGCCCTAAAGAATTGTTACAGGCTAAAAAATTCGCTATCACTAAGTCTCGGCATGAAGAATGAAAATTTGATCAAGAATCATCCTTTTTTTTAACTAAAGTTTGCGCGAGGTTCATTTATCTTTTCCAGAATTGATGGTTAGCGTTTCGGCGATGTCGCCCTTTCGAACGTTTACTAACATTCCTATGAAAATTCTCGTACAGCAAATGAGGTCGAGTATTGATTTGTTCCCTTGTAACCGAAAAGTACTCCAGTACTTTTCGGTTGTCAGAAGACCTTTCTCAACCCCGTGGGCGGAGGCATATTTGCTTTTTTTTCTTCAGACTTCTCGAAGTCATCCATCAGAATAATTCTCTACGATTTCAGTAGTATATCGGTTTCTGAAAGAGCTTTTCTGGAGCGAAAATATACCGAATTTCACACTCGTCGCCCTTTTGCTCCATATGTTGCGCTACTCGTCCACACATTTCAGGCGACAGAAAATGCGCGTCGAGTGTGGAATTTCACTTTGTTTCCGCTTTTGGAATGCACTGAAAGGACCTTTTCACTGAGGAAGCGCAGTATTGGGTGTACCGAGATTTCTGCTATCGAATGACTACTGAAGTTCGGGTGAAAGCGACAATAGCTTTGTTTTCAAAGCGTTAAAAGTGCATCGTGACGTCCGGAAATAATCTATATTGTACCATATCTTTTATTCGGTTAATATCTCGTGCATACCTTTCTTTTCAACTATTTTGAGATTTCACTCAAAACAATATAATCTATGCTGTCGACCGCTTTTTTTACAGATCCGCTCAAAATGATTTAATCTGATAAGGATGTTACATGTTTTGAGCCGATAGGTCTAGTGCTATATAGGCGCCTATTTCGTCCTATTGGGACTCATCAGTAGCACCCTCCCTCGGTTCCGTCGATCCCTTGAGGTGATATAATCCTCTAAAGGAATCGGCGCCGAGTAAAAACTAATCACCCAAAGTCGGATGATGGTCTTACCTGACTTTGTGGTGACCGGCAGTCGAGCTTGCGGCTTTTAAAATGAACTATACCTCTGCTATCGACCGCTTTTTAACAGACCCGCTCAAAATGATTTAATCTGATAAGGATATTACATGTTTTGAGCCGATAGGTCTAGTGCTACATAGGCGCCTATTTCGTCCTATTGGGACCTATCGGCTCAAAACGTAATATCCTTATCAGATTAAAACAATAAAATGTGTTAACATATTTTGAGCCTTTCATGAGGTCTGCTACCCTTTGAGGACCAGCGTTGACAAGTAGGCGGCGTCGCCTACGCAGTTGTCATACAAGGCGGCCTCTGCATGTCTGGATGTCTGCGCCTGCTTTCCCACGAAGGAGAAGGAGCAGCAGAAGTACGCCCTGGTTATGGATCACCGTCTACGTTAAGGAAATGACGAGTTTATATGGAAACAATTACAAAACAAGGCTTGTTTGTCAACAATGGTACTGCAGATCGCAATTCAATCACACTTCATCTTCTACTGTCGAGTATCTCTCTATCGATCGCAGTTATGAACGCGAGCTTCGTTTGAAGTGATTGAAGGCATATATGGCTTTCACAATGACTTACGGTGGTCCACAATGTATGTAAATCGGTGTTGCTATCTTTTCAGATAAGTCTAGTACCAGTTTACTGACCTCGGAGGGATGGATGGCTTGGTCAACCATGAGCGCTAAATCGAATCATCAAGCTTGTGTGCGACGCAGTGGACCTAATCACTGCGCTACATGCGCTTTTCACTTTGAAAAATAGGAGAAATGGGCCGTATTTTCATTCAAAATATGTTTATGAAGGTTTATTCACTAAAATCCCAATATGCCAGCTGGAAATAAGCTTCCTTTCGTAGCGATGTGGTTTTCTCGTTGGAACATGGTGAATGTAGATGGAATATGGAACATAGCGCATGTGGTGCAGTGGTTAGATGTGCTCTGCGTCGCACACAAGACCGATGGTTCGATCTCGCCTTCATGGTTTACTAAGCCATCAAACCTCTTCGGGGTTGGTTAATTGGAACCATACTGATCTCTGACTTGTCTGGGAGCTTAAACAACATTGACTCGATACAGCGGGAGGCCACCGCGAGTCATTTTAAAGGCCAAATATGCATTCAATCACCTCAAGCGAAGTAAAAAATTGAAGACAAATGCATGGCACATTCTTCAGGGATTGACCAACGCCGAGTGCTTTATGCTTTATCGTCTTATGGAACATATAGAAGTTCCTTTTTTTCTGAAATTACCTCTGTAGAAGCCTTCTGAGTGAAATTCCATCATTTCATGATGGTAATATTCTCTTAGAATCTGGCTTTGTTTCCTCGCCTCCATCATCACGAATGTCTTCAGATAGGCAGTCAGACAGCATCTGCATGTCTCTAAGCATGCATGTCTGGCTGTCTGCGCCTGTTTTCCCGCGCGCGTTTCGGCCCTTCAGCCTCATAAGTTATGCGGTGCCTATCGCTTCATCCAAACCCATTTAGGGGAGAGCACGCCCCATATGTAAGGGTTTTGACGACTAACAACTTACACTGCTGTAAGGTGAAAGAGCCACCCGGGGTCGAACCACGTGTCTTTCTCTATATAAGTGCCATGAGACTCATGAAAGGCTCAAAATAGGTTATGATTAATTTGAGAGTGTAATGGAAAGTCAATGCGAAGTCAATTCAACAGTATAAATTGCTTTGAATTGAAGTGATAATCATTAGTTTTTCGATACAAAAACGGGATTTCAACTGAACGATGAGGAATGTTGTGACTTAGTATGTCAGGCTCTTAAGAAGGCAACATCGCCTAAATGCTAGCCAATGATTTTCTGAGGGAAAACTACTAACCTCACCCTAATTCAATAAGAAAAACAGCAGTTCATGCAAATTTTGTTTTAATTTTCTCCGTAATCAGACGATCCCATGGCGCTACTTCTCATTGGTAACGTGCTTTCTTCATTTCAGGTTGCAGTTCCATATCCTCCTGTAAATGACAAAAGCGCGTCCTTTGCCCCGGATAACATGAGTGCTCTACCGAATCCAGTACAAGGGACTTTTACACTTCCGTCGAGCACTACTAAAACAGTAAGGCTTTACTGCTATTTTCCCCGCCTATCGTTATTTTTCGGTGTATTCGATGATCACAAGGCTTAGGTGTTCCAGAATGCTGTTAAAGAAGAGGCGAAGACGGAAAGGCTGCGTAACTTATCACTAGCTTCATCGTCATCCAGGAGTTATAACCTTAAACGATCCTTCAAGGTTACTTGTTGATGTTTCTGTTTCTGTTGGTAGACGATTCTTAACTTTTGTCGATAGGTGGTACACTTAGAGCTCTTAGGTAATTATCGTCGGTGATGCCGGTGTTGGTAAGACTTGCTTGTCATTCCGGTTTTGCTGCGGCCGATTTCCTGAGAATACCGAAGCGACCATAGGTGTGGATTTTCGAGAACGGAGTTGTGTTATCGAGAGAGAATTACTTAAAGTAGGTCCTTATCATCATGAGGTTTTGGGCGTCACAGCCACATCTATTCATCTATGGAAACCCAAAAATAGCTGGTTTTTTGGTACAACTATGGGACACTGCGGTCAGGAGCGATATAGACACTCAATAGTGGCACATTATTACCGTAATGTCAACGCAGTTGTGTTCGTTTACGATGTGACATGGTAAGATCTACTCTTTTCAAAAAGACAATCATCAAGCGATATCGATAATCTCAAACGTAGAAAAGTATAAGATCAGGTCAAGCAACATATCCAATCCCAGGCAAGAGCTGAGCCCGCGTTCCCTCTCATACCGGGGCGTGTGCTAACGCTATACCACCGAGACCTCCGCTCTGCTACCATTTTTTGTTCTGTGCGTTTTATCGCTGAAAGAGTGATAGAAGAGTGATGGCCTCGATAGTAGATGGTAGCGCGAGCCCCTTGTGTGGGTGAAATGCGGGTTTAGCTCACGCTGGAATCGAGTGTTTTGCATGTCACTGAGCATTGTTGGAAGTGTATTTGTTTGTGTGATATGTGCGTGTGCTCTCTATAGCAATCCATGTTGACGTTGTCATATGGGTGGTAATGGCTAACGATGACAGTTTCATTATTTGTGAAAGAGGTGCAGCCTATTTAGCCCGTCGTCGTTTGCATCCCTTCGGTCTTGGATCACAGAGTGTGAGAAGAACGGCTTGACTGCAGACTCGAATGTGCCGCGAATTCTTATCGGAAACAAGTGTGATCTAAAATCTTCAAGCACTGCACATGTTGACACGGATGCTGCACAGGTTAGGGAAATTTTCTCTAGCTTCGGAGTACTTTTTCAAAATGTTCCAGTATTTCATTTGGTAATGTGATCTTAGAAATAATTTAAGTGCACTGGACGTCCCATTATTTCGAAGTAGTTGACGTACGTAATACTTACTCTATACCCCTTTTCAAACAGTATGATTTTCTATAAAGTGTTGTTAGACTTGTTTAGGTTTTTCTTCAGATTTTCGCTGATCGTAATAACATGGCACTCTTTGAGACGTCGGCTAAGGCGGATTCTGAAGCAGATCATGTAGAGTCTATATTTCTGACTTTACTTCACAAACTGCAGCAGAGCAAACCAATGCATGTACAAAGTGAAGGAGAACGACAGGCGAAGGTATGTATCAAGTGTAATGCCTTTGGTTTTCAATAAGATTTATCCATTATTTCGCTTTACACGATCCGCCACCACAACTTATTGTGCGGGCCTTGCATTCATCCTACACCAAAATTTTCAAAAATCTCACATGTTCTTTCGTCTGCTTCTTGTGGAGTTCATTTCTTTTATGAATGTTCTTGAAACAGGTCGAGAGTGGTATCTCCTGATAATCCTGAAGGTGTCCAATCTAATGCGTTCTTACCGTTTCTTCTTGATTTTCTCGCTGGAATCAAAGTCTAGTTTTTATTCCTTTCGCAGCTACTTTCGATAAGGATTCGAATGAATAACAAATTGAAAAAATGGACAAATATCATCAAATTCAGCGGGTTCGATTATTTCGACCGTGAGAAATCAAATTTTGATTACAGTCATAATTTTCATTGACGATGAGCAATAAGAAATCGAAGATGATTTGGACAACGAGGATTACCACATGCATGTCATGAGTGTATCAAAACTCTAATCTCTTCGATGGAATTCAGTTTGGAGTAGCTCAAATGCCCTCTGCATGGATGAACAAAAGCGATCTATATTTGGGACGTTTGGAAAGACGCTTGAAAGATAATAACCGTGTTTGAGGAATTCTAATTTTTCTCACGCGCGTGGTGCACACTGAAATGATTTCGCACCGTCGTTGTGTCTGTTGAATCCTCACCTCATCCCAGTGAGTCACTCAGTCACTAAGTAACTTTCTCAGTCTTTGCAGTGTCGTTGTAGAGAGGAGCTAACGTAAGGGCTATATATTAGTACTTGTATAAGAAAACACTGCAATACTTCCTAACCCGTGGGAAAGCAGTTTTTTTAGATTGTAAAGTGTGCGAGGTGGCTTTTCTCAACTGATGCTGGCAGAATGTTCAACAGGTTGAAGAGAGGACAGGCTTAGCAGTGTGAACATAATGCTTATCAAAAGAAAGTTATAAGGGAATCTGTTATGAAGTCTTTGATGCCATAGTCACTGCTTCAAAGGCTATTGGTGAGCACATAAATGAAAATTATGATGATATGCAAAGAAGTACTCTCTCTTAAAATCTTTTATAAGTATCATAATACTTGAAGTACTTACTGGTGGCGTAGTGGTAGTGATCGTATTCGTTACGCAGATGGTCCAACCTACTAAAGCGCTGGTTTGACTGCGAATCAAGCTTATCAAACCTCTCATCTCTCTGAGGTCGCGAAATTGCTACCAAACCAATCTCGGATAGGGTAACCCAAGCTTTTTTTGTGTGAGACGCCTTGCTGCGGATACCCAACGTCTCCAATTAAACCTGACAGAACGGGAAGGAAATCACCTAAACGGCAGCCGAACTCATGCGCGCAGTGTTCTAAAACATTTGTGGATGGCGAGTGCAAGGGAACGATTCGGATCAAGAGTTCTTGAGTTGCGGTTCAAGAGGTATCGGGGCAGTGTGATGAGTTGTGATGGATAGTATACTAACCATGTAATGGTAATGAATTATACTATGCAGGAAGTAGCCTTAGTCAATCTACGCTGATCAGAGCATCTATCTCAAGAAAAGTTATCGAGTTTATATAAGTATCATAAATTAAAACGATTGTTGCAAGAGAAAGAATTTATAAAGCCGGTCATGAATGGATCTCAATGCACGGGACGATACGCATCGTCGTATACTATGTCTTTCTAGGAACAAGAACGACTGGTATTGAAGGCTGCTGAAGCAGGGATCTCGATGGAGATAGCTGGTGTTGCTAGATACGTGGCCGAGTATTGCTCTTCTACGTGGTCAAAATATATGTCTTATCGGATTGCTTGTATCGTTGGTTAGTACTAGTACACTAAACATCCTCTAAAAAATTGTTGTTCTTTATGTTAGGACATCTCATGTTGCATTGGTCTATCGGACAGATATATAAATTCTCCTTAGATGTAGCACAGAAATCAGATTGCCTTGTTGCATAAATTACGGCATAGACTTTGTTTTTATTCTGTAGATTAGCAATTGGGTTTTTGAATGTGAGTTGTAGTATAACTTGGTGGAAGTACTTACAACTCACTAGAGCAGTACATTCCTTGGTTTCTGCGTCTTAGCCATTATGAAGGGTTGAGTTGACAAATACAAGTTGTTAGGTAGAGATTAATTTTTAGTACTCTTTATACATTTACATTTGAAAAATTCATGTTTATCTTTTGACAACTTATTTGTGCATTTTGGTGGGAAGGGTGTACTTTATTTATGTGCGATGTACGTGATCTTTTTTATCTAACACTTTTTCTCAAATTCTATGGGCCCGTATCAATGACTGAATGGATGAAAATACATAAATATTTATTTTTAGTTATTTACACAACTCAAAAAAAAAACTCCAAAGTGCACATGAGAGAGAACATAGTGTGAAAGAATCCCGAATATTCTATAGAGAAAGTATATTTATGAGCACTTCAACAATTTCGAATGCCTATGTGATTGTTAATAATACTTAAGCTATGTAAACTTGAGTTAAAATGAGAAAGATCCGTGTTATACTGACTAGAATCTAAATCACTTGCACAAAAAGTCGTATCAAGTCCATGAGGACTGAACCGTTCGTGTAGATGGCCTGAAAGGATGCTTTGACAGGAATGTGATTATCATAATCCAACTAGAGGATAGTTCTGGTAAAGGTCCCCAACCCAATCTAAAATATTCTGCATGAATACTTGCGAGTGATCTGAGCTTTCATGTTCTTCAATATTTGTACTATCACTTGATCCTTTCAGCTTCTCAAGTAAAAACTGCACACTGTGATCTGCTTTGGATTGTTAACCAGTGACAAACAATATGATAGCCATTCCATTCCCACTTTTGTCAATACATTCGCGGTCAAACGGTTTGAAACTCAATTTTGAGTTTGAATTGGAACTTCGTCATGACGGCTTGATGTAAGGATTTCCGTACATGCGTATTTCGGATGGGTAGCCTCGTAAGTACAGATTTTGGTATATGTGTCAATTAATTGGCCGCAACCTTTTCGTTCTTCCAAATCTAATTTTTTGTGGCCTAAATCTTATTTTCGCTAAAAAAAAAGTCGAGGCGGACAATAGGATGACGATCTCAAAAAGCCAGCTCGTTACGATTTTACTTATTACATTATTAAATACAGATTTCGCTGCATATGAGAATATCGCTCCTATGGAACGCTTTCCTTCATTGAGTGCAGAAGATTTGAAGTCTTGAAAGGATGACAGCATGTTCTATTTTCTCACAACAAGTTGAGTCTAAACTATAAACTTGGGAATATGGGCACTTGAGCTGATATCTATGAGAAGATAAGACCGAAAGTGTATCTCAAGTTACGATTCTTTTCCCTTTGCTAGCACAGATTTTCAAGCCTAACCCCTACATTGGACAAGAAGTTCTCATAAAGAGTTTTACTAGTCATTCGAAAGCTTAAATCTCAAGCTAGCGCTCCACGAAGCCGGTTTTTTGAAAAGACCGTTCTATGACGCTGAAAAATCAAGGATACAATTATGTTTCACATCGGCCGCACAACTCAGCTATCATTTTCCTGGAAGCACGAAGGGCACATGAACGTGTAAAGGAAATCTTTAAATATCAGAGTCAAACGTTCAATCCGGAGTTTCTTCCAAATCGTAAGAAGAACTTCTAATCAAATACATTCCACTTGGGCGCTACTGATCGATGTTCACGCCAACCCACTCCCTGCCCCTCCCCACACCTACCGTCCGTGAATTGGCCAAAGAACACTTGCTCGCTCATGTTTATCTATTTTATTTTCCGTGAGTTGCAGAGAAACGGCCTTTTCAGATTGTAAGCACAGCGTTGAAATCGGTAAGTTTTGCGCTATCGATGATAGTCTGAAGAAAGAGCTCTCTACAGCGAGAAGTATGCGCGTGTGAAACAATTCTATTTTGAATTTCTCAGCATTATTTGAGGGGTTTTTTTAATAACCAACCTTATACAGCGCTAGCTTGAGATTTAAGCTTTCGAGTGATTATCAACACTCTTTATAGAACGTTCTTGCCGAGGAATGGGGGATAGGCTTGAAAATCTCTGCTATTAAACGGAAAAGTACCCAGTCACTAGATTTTGCTGGCAAGTTGTCATCTTTCCACTTCACACCGTAACGCTTCATGCATAACATACACGAACTTAGGAAACAAATTGCTCCTTGAAACTCAAGATATTAACATTATTCAACTTATTCAACTTACATCCCATTAGGCACATTGTGAAGCTGATATCTGTAAAGTAGGATATCAAACATGGAATAAATGATGTATAAAAGAGTAGATTACGATTTTTTGAATGGCTATCATCGTTGAATTGACCTACGTCCCCGTCCGACTTCGTCGCGTTCGGATCAATGCGAAGATAACAGCTCCGATAGTCGTCAGTAGGAAGATGCAAACGAGGATAACAAGAATCAAGGTCAACGCTAAAATCAAGAACTCAATTTCGCTTGACCGCCTATTGCTATGGTATGATGTTTCACTGAACCCAATAATGTAGAGTGGTATGCAAAAACATTTGCGTCAGCTGGGATTCGAACCCAGACTTCACTCTTCCGCGAGCTCGTGCTGAACCGTTGCACTACCGAAGCCCGTTTTGACACCACTCTCTACGCTACAACGCATCATCTGTCAACAGCCAACCGTCTACGGTCTGGCGTGGGCAGTCGCTATCGAAATTGGGCCCACTTATGCTGACAGATATTGGATATCAATAAGCTATCAGAATTCATTTTTATTTGACCGCCTATTGCGGTGGTATGATGTTTCGATAAACCCAATAATGTAGAGTGGTGTGTAAAAACATTTTCGTTAGCTGGGATTTAAACCCAGATCACTCTTTCCGTGAGCTAAAATCAGGTGCAAGTTAGAATCATTCTATCTTTTGAATCTCAAAAGTGCTACGTTATGGTGATCTACAAGTAATTATTGTGTGATATTGTGAATAGTTGTGACCATATTCATGGTAACAGAGCATGAAAATGGGAAGTGGCTGCTGATGCTCGCTAAGGCGACTTGTATTTTACTTTTTAGGCAGATGTAATTATTTCAATTTTGTGTGGAGTGTGTATTGGTTATTAACTTGTGTACACTTAATGACAATATCCATATCTCAGACTTCAACTGCTGAAAGCATACGGCTTGCAGATGTTCTGAGTACGGTAATGCGCAAGTGACACACAGAAACATAAAAAGTCTAAAATTCTATATTTCATTTATCTCACTTGAGGAGTGACCAGCCACTTGGTGGAATACTTAACTACATATGCTATGTCGTTAGAGAACGGCTAGAAAGAAGATCAAACAATTGCATGTTGTGGCGAGACGTGAAGGGATTTGTTAGATTCACGACAAATGGATCGCTATAGAAAAGGCTAACATTTTGGATGCTTCGTCTCGTATGTACAGAATTCGGTGCATGAACTCAACAGATGTCCAAAAAATCTGTAGCCTATTTTCTCTTTTTTTGCGAAGAAGAAAAAAAGGTCAAACATTTTCATGTTCGACCATCTCAAAAACCAGTTGTCACGTCTGAACCGCTTATTTATCATTAGATGAGTACTGATTTTGGTGGAAGGAGAAACTACGCTCAAAGGAAACACTTAAATGAAAGGCTCGGTCACCGTAGTTCTTTCGTTCGCGATAACGTTGAGAGACGGTCTTTCGGGCGATTACGATGAAGGGCTAGAATTCCGGAGTCGTTTCTGGCTAACCAAATCTGGAATTAGTGTGTTGATCATCTGTGGTTTTATCCGCCCTCATTTTGGTTCTATGAGGTTGTTACAGAATATGAGGTCCCCATTCAATGGAAAGCCAGCAAGACCGTGTTGTTGTTCAAAAGGGGAGACCTCCACGACATAGGCAATCATCGCCCAATCTGTATGCTGTTCGTTGCCTTCGAAGTCTTCACTCGAGTCATCCTAAACAGGATCGGCAGAAAACTGGACGAAGGATAGCCATGCGAACAAGCAGGGTTCCGAAAAGGATTTAGTACCATAAACCACACTCTCACGATCACAACAGTCTTTGGAGTTTCACGAAAGTATAAACCACTGCTCTGTCTCATTTTCATTGACTCGAACAAAGCCTTTGATTCAGTGGAAACAGAAGCGGTTATAGAGGCTCTGTATAACCATGGCGTCCCTACTCGGTACATAATGAACTTTCGTGAGCTATATAAAGGTTTCACCACCGAAATAATTCCATTCTTCAACAATATCACCATCAACGTAAGAAGAGGGGTTCGACGAGGCGATACAATTTCGCCAAAATTATTCACTGCCACCTCCAAAACGTCATGCGAACATTAGAATGGGACGAGATGGAAGTGAAAATTGACGGTCGACGATTAAACCATCTTCGCTTCGCTGACGACATCGCTCTCATTACACTTAACATCAGCCAAGCGTAACGAATGTTGACCGATTTCGACAACGCCTGTGGAAAGATTGGTTTTCAACTGAATCCAACGAAAACGATATTTATGAGGAACGGATGAGTTTTGAATGGCCCATTCATGCTCAACGGAACGAAAATCTCCGAATGCGCCAGCTACGTCTAACTAGGTCGTGAAATCAGCATGATGAACGATCTAGCTCCAGAGTTGAGCAGGTGGAAACGAGCGGCTTGGGGAATGATCAAGAGCATCGAAGATGTAGTGAAGAGAACAAAGAACATCCACTCTGTGCTCACCTTTTCTACTCTAACGTATGCAGCAGAAACCTGGTTGCTACGTAAGCAGGATGAAAGTTCACTTGGCGTTATTGAACGCGCAGTGGAAAGGTTGATGCTAGGAGTATCCCGTATCTCTCGAATGAGAGAAAGGATCCGAACTTCCGACCTACGTCAACGATCGAAAATTAGAAACGCCGTTCTACACGCCAGACATCGAAAATAAGGTGGGGGGGACTCGTGATGCGCTTCAACAACAACCGATGAAGGAGAGCCATTACCGACTGGATTCCTCAAGATATCAAGCGCTCTACAGGAGGAGCACCGACCCGATGGCCCGATTTCGCCATGAAAGGCATAGAAGAAAGATATTATGCTTAGCGAATCCCTAAAGCGAGGAGAACCCACTGGGCTTCTTTTGCCCGCGATAGGGAAATATGAAAGGTTGCCGGTAAGCGCTTGAGTCACTCGACGATCAACGGGACGACAGGTGATAGAGGTGAAGATTGTCACAGCGGTTCTCTCTTCCAATCTCTGGCATGCTTTCTAACCACTTAGGTGTCGGTTGTACAAATTTATTTTAAACAGGACTAGAACTGAACACATGAAGACGAACTAAACTTCTGGTACTTGCCAGATTCTTCACTAATTTCATGTTACAATGCAAGGTTCCTAGTCAGTCGAACACCAGCGGCGTAAGTTGTCTTGCACAAAAAGCGAGGCCTACATGGAAAAAGTAACCATCGTACCATCTGCTTGTCACCTCTTGTTCACAAGTTCTTTACCATAATCATCCTCAGTTGGATTGACTGACGTTGGAGGAGGAGCGCCAGTTTCAGCATTGATGTTCCGAAGAAGATCAACGATATTGAGTCATTTCTTTGCAAAGATTAAATGCATTGCATAACTCACATGTACGCATTTTGAAAGACCTTAGACTGTACAACACTGTGTGTTCGGTGATAATTTCACCGGACATAGAGTGTAAAATGTTCGTCGTCGCCTACTCTTAGTATAGGAGATTGAGCGCCCCGAGAGTGTTGGCTAAAGAAGAAGGCTAACTGCTCGACCCACGAGACCGTCAAGGTCGGTAGGTCAATTTCACCGGACATAGTGTGTAGAGTGTTCGTCTTTGCCTACTCTTAGTATAGGGGAGTGAGCGCCCCGAGAGTTTTGGCTATAGACGAAGGCAAACTGCCCGACCGACGAGACCGTCAAGGTCGAAACTCGTGTATCGGGCTCTATATGTTAACCCATTTAACTAACCAAATGACATGCGTGGCTAAAAAATGATTATCTGGCACATTGAAATTTGAGCTGTTGTCTTGAGAAAACACTCGAAAAGAAAGGTTTGATATACCTCAGACTCAGTTCGAATGAGGTATATAAGAACTTACGGTTCACGAAGAGCTATTTCGAGGAAACCTCTTTTGCTGGACAAAGACTTCCCACTAAACTTCTAGTAATCATTACACAGAGTTCTTCCCTCAATCTACTGATAATCGTTCGATAGCGTGAATTTCGAAAACTCCAAAAGTTCATTTACTTTAGAAAAAACTCTTTTCAATATTGTAGCAGGAAAATAAAATTATGTCTCATAAACATCGCGCATTATCGTGCGCAGTTTCGTTCTTCTTGTATTGGAGTTGCAAAAAAAAACCCATTTCTACCGTTTTGTGGACCTAGGCTTTCCTCTGTTATTTCAAACTGCCAAATAAAGCCTGAAGCCTAATATCAAACAACGTAAACCCTAAGCACGAAAAGCATATGAATATCTAGGCAAAATCATGAGATATCATAACCATACATTTTTGCAAGGTTCTTTCTCAAACCAGAGGCATAAATCAAGTAAAAGAACATCTGAATCGCGCTGCACATCCGATCGATCGCATTATTGATCAAAAGCCACCCACACTTAGGCGGCAAGCAAAGAGCGGCGTGTTAGCAGCCCTCTCTCACTTCCCTTGATACGGTGCAATAAAACGGTATTTTTGGAATGAAAATGCTCTAAACAGGCCTCTCTAAAAAAACAATTTTACCCGATTTACATTATCAAATGATTGTAGATATGTCCCGACGACATGTTCTGACTCCTCCATGATGCCTGTTACGGCACTAATATAGTGCTAGACACTTCCTTCACGGTATGTCAGAAGTAAAAAGTTTTCGTCGATTTCTTTATATAGGGATTTGACCACGAGGAACTGACTGAACGAAAAAGCACCGTGCTACTGACGAGGCTGGAAGGCCGAAACACTTGTCTATCATTTTATAAAAGCCGTAACAGACGTCATGAAGGGCTCAAAGTATACTGTCAGATTCTACCTTTTTGGGCAAAGTCTCAAAATAGCCGATTTGAAGGTTTTGATTATTAGTCGTTTGAGGCTACAGCGCTGTAAAAAGCCTTCACTAACTAATGAACACATTTTTGGATCCTCCAAAAATTTAACTTTAGAAGATTACCAGAGGTCTAGCGGAAAGTCTTTGTATTCAGCGATAAACTGATTAAAATTCGACGGGAAAGTATCAAACCCAAGAATCAAATTTCCATCTTTCTATAGTGGATTAATCATTAATTTTAGCAGTGCGGTTCGACGACGAAATATTATTCCATAGACCATCTATAAACACCTGTGAGAAAGCTGCCCGAAAACTGGACTGTAATACCAAGGTAGTGAAATTTCACCTCCTGTATCTGCACCGCCTTCGTCTTGTTAATGGTAGCATTAATACAACATTGCATATTATCAATACAGAAAGTTCTATCCGATTTGGATGGCATTTATGTAGCGATAGGTTATCTGCTGAATCTAGAGATAAAAACAATCGTGCGATGCGAGCGGAATAGTTTGTGGTACCCGGGGAATCTTCGAGTGTTCCAGGTATGTATATTTTAGTAGAGAAGTTGGCATATCAAAAGACATATATCAAAGTTGATCAGAAACAAGAGAACGGCTGAGCATCTCACAAGAGTATCGAGACGTCACTGAAGAAGACATTGAACACCGACTTCACGCAAGACTTTCAAACCTTTGCATCCTTCCTGCCTTGTTAAGGCCTCAATGACTTGAACGTTATATGAACAGAATTACATATCATTTGCTGCTGCCTAATGCACTATCGGGAAGTTGATTTCGAAAATACAATTCCTGGCTGACTTGATGATCAATCGCCAGGAACATGGTTGTGTTTTCCATTATATAGAATATGAGCTATTGTCGGACATGTAATGCGTTTTGACTACAACTGCTAGTGAACAGTCCTTAGCGAGTAATTTCAGTCGGAGGCCAAACGCATAAGGAGTTTATTGACTCAGTGATATTTTCAGAAAAAACTAGAGAAGAAATATGCTCTTAGAGTTTCTACTACGTGCAGAACCTAGAGTATTAGTTTTATGCGCCACAAGGATAGATGTAGAGCTTCGGGTGGAGTATGAAGACCGTCTGCATCACTCAATGATGAAAGGGAAGATAGGAGGTATAGGCAACGTTATAGTTTTGTGAATATCACCGGTAATCAAATATTTTTGATCCTTCAGTGAGAGATGAATTAGACTGGTGGCCAGTAGCGCTCTCAACTACGAGAGATAATGTCTCTAATGGGCACATTAGTTGAGACCTTGTCTACCACCTTGATTTCTCGCGCGGCAGGCGGCGATCACGCCGTAAGCTGTTGCGTTTCATAACAGTATCGTTTTAATTCCACCGCGGCGCGCGCCAGTACGAATGTCTGTCGCGCGCGGTGCTGCGCCACAAATCGTGGTCTGTTCACAGGACCACGCGATTGTCAAAAAGGTGATGCAATCGTAACGGTATTGACATTACAATATGTCTCACTTTAGTGGGTTGAAAGACTTTCTTGCCGCTCATCTACATTCATTTGATAAGTATATTATCACATAGACTGTGCATATTCAGCACTTCTAGCATTCTGTTCGTTTCCTTGCTTTCGTCCTCGACAAAGATATTCAAACCTTTATGTGTTTCTTTGGATGCTGATTAAAGATTTCTTTTCTATGAATGTCGTAGAAAGCTGGTCGGAACAAATTACCTTACAATTTTAGAGAAAGCCGTGCTAAGGTATTTGTTGATTTATGATGCTGAAGAGTGTCGAATAAGAGATCAGTTCAGAGCTATGATTATGACCATGCTCCCTAGTACACTGCTTAACTAACCACTACGCTACTCCGCCTCCGTAACCACTGCCATCCCGCCTTGGTTCTGATTTAGTAATCAGTAATGAATTATGACGCGGATACCTAATTTATTAAGATCCTCGTTTTGTTATTCTGTCACAAAATAGCAAGAGAGATTGAAAAGGCTCGAAATAAACGATCAAAAGGCTTTTGAGAAGCCCTTATTTACAAAAGGTGTACACGTTGTCGCAAAGACGTAAATTACCCTGTAGTTTTGTACTGGTCAATTTCATTTTGAATTTCTCGAATTCAACTCATTGGGTACTCGAAAGCTTAGAGGCATACTTAATATAACAACTGAGCAGTAACAAGTTGATTGAGTTAAGTTGATTGAGATTAGTTGAGTAACAAGTGATTTTTCGATCCTTGACAAGGATATTTCCAAGCCATGATATTTTTTTGCAAAAAAAAAATCCACTCACGAAATCGGCATCCAGTGCCGCTGTAAATCCAACTACATTCGCATCGATAGGAAAATGGTCCTGTGACGACAATATATGCTCCGTTGGGACATGTCTCAATAAAGATAAGATATGATGGAATATATTGAACTGTTCACCCGACTTGCTACACGCATAATACCTAACTTCAAGAAAATTATTTTCAAAAAAAAAATTCAGCGTTTGGCTAAGAATATGTACATTTGCAAAGAACTCGAAGTTTTATTCCACTTTGCGGCAAAAGCAAATTATTGCTCTACTGTTAATGTGTGCACTTTCCAGCACATAACAACCACTTATCGATTATATCGCGACAATGATCGATGTGAAAATCATCCCTCAAATAGAGTAGAAGAAAAAAGTATCAAGAATATCTCACCGCGTTGTTGGGTACACCACCACATACATATGAACCAGGTGTGTTTAAGCATTCCTCAACGGTGTCACATGGATTTAAGGCGCATTCATCGATATCTAAAAGAATTAGGGTCGAGTGAAAAGGTCTGAGGAATTTTTGAAAGTTTCATTTTTTGACATCTTTGTGTCGTTTTTTACTGACTTTGTATTTTTTCACTAGTTATCTAGTTCGTTGATTTCAGCTCCAAAATGGTTATTGAACAGTATGACTTGCAGGTGCCAAGCTACCCATGGACAAGTGTGAAGAGTTGAACGGCACTTAAGTTCCTTCACAACCCGTCTGCAGTCTAGACGTTGCTCCATTCGATTATGATCAGACTAATCCAAATTAGTTGAAATCTTTCGATTTAATCCAACACTTTTTGAATGGCCGTCGATCTGAATGGGGCGTCGTGGCCGGTTGATTGGGATGCCATCGCGACGCGCGTGGAGTCCAGCTCCACCTCCAACTCTCTCCGGTAGTCAACAACAACGCATTATGGAACGCCATAGCCAGGCTATTCCCGAAACTGCTAGGAGATTCGCTCAACCAGTATTCTACGACGTTCAAAAAGAAGGCAAAACAACGAACTGAATGCTAGAAGTACTGGGATACGCACAATGAAGAAAATCACTGGGAAGACGGATCAATACATTTCCATAGAAAGCGTCGATTTGAATCATTTATTGAAGTTGAAGAAGCATGTCAAGAGTTGTTCGATTCAAAAGAGCCGGAATGATAGTTCGAACAGATCCGGAATCTTGCAGAACGATGGCAGAAAGTCATGAACAACGGTGGTCTGTACTTTGAAAAATAGTTATTGTTGCTTTTATTGTTACTTTGCGTAAAATTGAAACTCTCAGTTACTTTTTGGTCAACTGCAATTTTGTCATTTAAGATCGCGTAGACAAAATTGTTGAGGAAACATTGTTAGAAAGAAGGTATTGGGCTTCACTCTTTACTAAATAAAACAATTTTCAATAACTCAGCAACTCATATTGTGCAGATAAAGCGCTTTCTGAGATCGACTCGTTCCCCATTCATGAAAATCTTCAAACTTTGTGCGTCAAGGACTCAGGTGCTATTTGAAAACTCCCGAAGACTTTATAAATGCCCCTGAACGTTGGTCGAATCGAGTCTCCCTGGATAGTGGGATCGCTGTGCTTGGGCGTCCCCATAAGTGTTGGGAAGGATGAGAGGTTTCCAGAAAAATCTGATACCAGTTATACGACTCCGGAGGGATGAAGGGCTAACTAGACCTGTGATAGTATCGAATCAAAGCCTGCGTAGGTCGGATTTTTCGTGCAATGAACAATGTCACTACCACTGCGCTATCCACTTCAAAAAGTTGTTAGGAATATTTTGTGCATAATGATAAAGACCATACTATTCACTTCAGCGTAGCATTTATGAAAGAACTGGATTGTAAATTCACTTTTCATAGACGTAACCCTAAGAACTGTGTGGTGCTCAAGGCATTATTAATGTTTTGGGCTCCTGAAGTTTTGTATTTACACTTGCCGTGCAATAAATGTGTGGGCAATTGTCCAATCTCGCTCAAAATATTTCCGTCCTTGTTACCTTGGCTAGTCAAATGAAGCCTTATTTGAGTGAACCTTCTGGTGAAAGAAGCACCTGCATCAGACAATGACGAAAGCAGGGCTATTATTTATCGCATTGATTGTCAAGCCTCACCCGACAATATCACCATTTATGAGAAAGAGGAGTCGCAAAGGCAAAGTCAATTCTAAATCCAAACTAGAACGTCTTCGAGGACAAGACAACGATTTGAATGAATGAAGTGTCGAGATCACCACTTGTGAACGCGGATCAAATGAAGAATAAACTATAAAATGTAGTAAGCTTTCGACAACAGAATTTTTGTTAGTCTACCGAATTATGAGGAGGACGAAATATTTGCACTGTTATCCTTTTTATGCTTTTTAAAAGAAGTTAGTTTGCGTTGTACAACTTCCAGCCAGTTGTTTTGTGTGTATTGTGGCATTCCAATCCTTAGTGAGAAGAGAAATCTGTCAGATTCTCTGACCCATGACTCTAAACATTCACTTACCTTTGCAGATTTGTACTATCCGATCGTTTTCGTCTCTATTCGCACCGATTCTTTCGAATCCCTCTTCGCAAACACATTTTGTTTTTCCAAGACTTCCTAAACCTCAAGATAACGCTTTCGACGGGAGAAATTCACTACTTCAAACTTTGAAACATCGTATATCAGCTCATACAAAGCATTATACTTTGAATAAAAATTAAAGATATTAGCAAATTCTTCTCTGCAGAATACAAAATTTTTTACTCTAATAGTCAAGATTTCGATTTTTTTAAGGCCAAGAACACGTTTCATTCGTTAAATAGGGGCTAGATTCGTTTTTGATGACGCAGCAGGACTCATTTAGCAGAATGCGTTATTTTTTTTATAGCATTCTCAGCGCATCGTTTATCTTTTAAGCTATCGCTCACTTCTTGAAGATTATGAAAATCTGGATTTTGTTTTTTCTTACGTTCTTAAGAGTCTCAATTCTGCAAGATCTGAAGTTAACAAATTAGTCATAACTTTTATAGAAAACTACTGCGTGAGGTTTATATAAGGCGATACAGTAAAACTCTTTTGAGAATTGGTAAAGTCATCAAATCCTCAGGTAATCTGTTGATCGCATTAATTGTTGCCTCCTGTCAAAAATCATCATCGGAATGTTCAAAATGCAATCATACCGTCGATAGGTTCACATCGTGTGTATTGTGGACAGACAATATTTCCGCATCGCTCATCCTGAAAGTGAATACCCATGTAGGTGCTCCCATGTGTCCAAACTTCAAGTAAGATTGCTCAAGTGAAATACCTTCGAATTGTTTTTCAAAATTACAAATACTCTTTTATAGATTTCAAGTCAGAAGTGAGCGTAAAGAAGTGTATTTGTGAGTGGTTGGTACCTCTGCTATTGACCGCTCTTTTACAGACCCGCTCAAAAACCGAGGGAGGGTGCTACTGATGAGTCCCAATAGGACGAAATAGGCGCCTATATAGCACTAGACCTATCGGCTCAAAACAAGTAATATCCTTATCATATTAAATCATTTTGAGCGGGTCTGTAAAAGAGCGGTCGATAGCAGAGGTATGGTTCATTCTAAAAGCCGCAAGCTCGATTGCCGGTCACCACAAAGTCAGGTAATACCATCAGCCTACTTTGGGTGCTTAATTTTTACTCGGCGCCGATTCCTTTAGAGGATTATTTCACCTCAAGGGATCGACGGAACCGAGGGAGGGTGCTACTGATGAGTCCCAATAGGACGAAATAGGCGCCTATATAGCACTAGACCTATCGGCTCAAAACAAGTAATATCCTTATCATTGTTTGGTATTTTTTGATTCAGTTCCTATCATTTAGAAGAAATGCCTGACAAGGTACATTTGGGGACAAGTTGAATTATTTTCTATATTCAAGCACCTAATGTTTTTTTTTCGTATTTTCAAAACTGCTCCTGCATCTGTGGCAAATTTTATTTATAGTTTTTGATTCTGCTAATGTCAAAATACGATGAGGTTTCAAAATTTAACATTAGTGGATAACATTTTTTTCAAAATTTTGTTACTAAAGCAATAAACAGCAACTTCAATAATATACATGGACTACTGGACTAAGTTTGCCACAGATGTAGGAGCAGTTGTGGTAGTCATTCAATACCCCGAATCTCGACTATTTTAATATCAAGACTATTTTTTTGAAACGGTCTATTTAGAGCGATATAACTTGACTTTACAGCGGGCAGTGTGAAACAAAAAAATTTGCACTTGTAGAACGACAAAACAAAGTTATCTCTTGTCCTCTACAATTCTCATACAAAAAAGCCTAGAAATTGTTCCGGAAAGGGGGTTTGATATTTAAATCAATAAAGAATATCGCACGGCGCTCAAATGACTCGCTTTTTTGAGGAGTGATTGAAATCGCTGCGCTCAGCGTGACTTATTCAAAACTTTTCCCTTTGCGAAAAATACCTAGGTTTTTTGTATAGTAACGGCTGGGGAGACTCTTTCCTATCGTTCTATAGGTACTAGATTTTTTTCGCTTCACATTGTCAATATAAATAAGCTATAAAGTTCAAGCGACGAGCTAAATACTTCGAGTGCAGAAAATGATTTTCTTATTGCTCTAACAATTCGTTTCATAGAGCAGTTTTAGCACCGAAATTGTCGAGATTACGGCTATCTATGACTTTCAGTAGTCTATGTACATCAACAAATCTATTGTTTATCGTTCTAATGCCAAAACTTATGAGAAAATCTGAAAATCATTTTGATTGATATAGGCAATGGTACATTAACGACGTCGATCTAGAAGGGCCAAAATGAGAAGAAAATTCAATGGACAATTTTGACCGATTGTTTCTCGAGAGCACTATAAAGGCAATCACATATACCTTTTAATGCTTTAAACAGAATTATTTTGAGGATTTCTTTTTGTTACAGTGTGCTTCATCCGTGGGAACAAATCGGTAGATGCATTCGGCCTATGTTTGAGAAAAAATAGCTAGAAGATTCTTAAGGATATACAATCCGAAAGATGCTATTGTGATTATCAAGTACAAAAAATTTCTTCGCGACCCACTTTTGGTCAGTTTTTGAAAATTTATCAGTGGACTAGGTATAATTTGGTGACAGTTCTTTGTGAACCATACTATAGCGTGACACCAATCGTGTCATATGGTCGCCAATTTGTTAGTAAATGATATCATTGGTAACTTGTAACAAAAATAAAAATAATGGTTATAATCTGACAATGTATTTTGAGCATATCATTAAGCCTGTTATCGGCACTTATACAGTGCAAGACACATGCTTCGGCCCTCTAGCCTCATCAGTTGCACGGTGCCTTTTCGTTCACTCAGTTAGTCTGGGATCTACCCCTGCATAGAGGAAGCGACGACGAACTTTTCACACTTAACATATGGTGAGAAAATCACCACAATGTTCCTTCAAATTATGTTGCCTTCGAGCGAAGTCTCAAAATAGTCGATTGCATTGATTGTTCAATAATAATTATAGTTGCAACCATGATAGTAATAATAATGTAACTAATGATTATGATAACTTTGTGTGATGTAAATATTACCGTAGCTGTCCATCCTTTATATGGAAGGTATGCTTTTCCTAGTTCTCCGAAGCATGGTAGGCTTTTTGTGTCGCAGTCAACGAGAAACTGCTGAAATGCATAAATATAAGAGGATGACGCGCTCGATGTTGATCAGTGTTTGAGAGATGCGCTATATATTGAAATTCATCAAGTATCGCTAAAGAGAATTGAATGCATATCTAATCTGCGTAAAAACTGGCAATGGTGCATTGCTCTATCAGGATGCGCTTCTATCCTCCCATCTCGAATTGGTAGGAATTTTCAAGCGTCAGAGAGACGAAGAGCTTGATAAGATTGGAGCTCATGATCGAAGTAGCGAACACGTTCTTATTACAGGTCACCTTTATTCCTTACTCCACGCATATCACCAAAGTTAGTGAACAAAAGATGAGCGTACCTTGAAAATACGTTCATTCGCGCGCAACTCTCCGGAATTGTCGAGTTTTAGCATCAGTTCTAAATGTGCCACCAGCGATCCTTGTGTGAAATTATTGAACACCAGTTTGATCATGTGACTTCCATAAAGAAGTTCGAGCTAAACTATCTAGTGTGAGTAGGTTAGTAAACCCCTTGAGTCTAAGGTGCTATATGTATGTATATGCCATCAACCACTCGCCTGCCGAGCGCAGCGAAAATTTTGTATTTCCGCACGCTGCAATGAAATCTAGGTATTTATTTGGTAGATTAAGGTTCTGAGAAGATGGTATCATCATTAATTGGTGAAATATCATAAAGAAGACTCCTATGAAAGTTTTCATTGTATAAAGAATGCCCATGTATCAAAAATCTCCTAAGTTCTACGAACATCCACGTGTTTTCAAATGTTAGGGTTTTTATTCATTCAATGGCTTGAAGAGCACTAATTTTGATATTAGGCTCGATATGTGAAAGATCTCCACACCAGTTTTACCAATAAAAAAAATTACTCTTTGTTTTCATGATGCAATGTTACTACTTTATATAAGTATTCTAAATGATGTTCTAATTCTAAGCAGACTTTGTCGTCACTGAAGAACAGTTTGTTGTTGAGACACTTATATAAACGTTCTTCAAATTTATTCTGGTTATTCACAAAAGAATGAACTTCTACGTTTCCGGTCAAAATAATGGTAGTTCACTTTCTGACTTATTTTTCAACTCGTTTGTGTCAAAATTGGTAAGACACCACTACTTTTACTCACTGCATCTGGATCTGTGTCCTACAGATTTCGCCACTTTCTCCCTCTATCGAACCTATTTAACTCACCGCTGAATGAATCAACCTTCTCGCCGTTACAGCCTCCTTGTATGAGATATTGTTGTAAATCTCCGAATACGGTATTTCTTTGAAGTACAATGTGATTTTCACGTGTTGCCCGACTAAAGTACATCAAATAATGATATTTTGAAGCTTTTTCAAAAGTACAATAATTCCTATTCAAATTACCTATTTATCAACAAAGTTACAAAACTCATTCAGGGATCTCCAATCGGTTGGTTTTAAAACGATATGGTGCGTTTCCACATTGCGAATGGAGGGTTAAACGCGTGGTATAAATGACTTTATCCATCCTAGGGGCTTAGGAGGATTCAACTGTTTTGGCTTAGGCCTTACACGTAGGCGTATGCCAAGTGCTCAGGTGGGCACGCTTGGGTATGAAAGAGTTTTTGAAGCAGAGTTTTCATCTTCATTATGTCGGTTTCCCAGATACTTTCTAACCAAGTGAACGAGAGCTACAAGGAATTAGGTCGGAGCAGATCAAGGGAGGGCAAGCTCAAAGAATAAGAAGCAATTATTGAGTATGTCTAGTCCTCAGAAAAGCCATTTTGCCACTTATCAAACGGAAATATTGCTCACAGGATTACTAGAAAACATCGAATTGGGATTTCGGAGTATGCTGCCAAAATAATGTAGTTAAAAAAAACAAGGAATTCCTAGATCTGCAGCATCGCTCGGATTCAGGTAAACTGCCTGACAAAAAGGATGGTATCACACCATCAAATGCACTCCAGGCTACCAATGTGAAGACCACGGAGAGGTAATTAGTGAAGAAAGATGCCCCAAAAATCTTGAAGACCAAACATCATGAATGTTGCAGTGTACATTGCTTATGACCTGTCGTCCAACTGATCGTCAACAGATTTGACCGGCCCTAGTGAAACTTTCATTTATCCCGATCTCGGCAAGAGTAGCCTAGAAGCTCTACACCACATCCGGTAATTGGAGTATTCGAAGATACTCCATACTCTGAGATATGAATGGAATTCAAAATCAACATTTCAGTACCTTTCCCCGCCTAAAGCTGCTAAAATATTCTCCAACACGCCACAGCTTCTTGTAATAAACCGACATCGAAAAGGCAAAACTGAACAAAGCAATAATGCGAAAGAAGTTATCGGACAGCTTATCAATATTATTAGGTAATGGTGACATTTGGTGTTGTGAGATTTTATGTAGCTTATGAATAATTTCTATGTAACGCGTTGAGACGCCTTGGCTGCTCAAAACTCCTATAGCTGTCTTGATTTTTTATGCCGATGTAAAGGAAGTGATTCAGAAATGTACTGCTTTTCTGTTCCAACTGAAGCAACGTCTTCTCTTGTGTCAATGGAAGTAAGACACAGCGGTCTCTTGTACTTTCACGGTACTTTGACGAATCCCTATTTTCTGGTCAACGTGGTCTACTGTACTAAACTCTTTTCCACCTGCTTACACGCACGGCTGTCCTCTGCCCAGTATTTTGCCACTTTATGTTCTCAAATTACTACTAAAAGTCTGCTAAAAGATCATCCATAAACCGTGGCCGAGCAAAGGTGTCGGCGCCGCTTATTGCGAATGTTGCAATTTCCACTCACAAACCTTACCGAGCAAAAACTACGCCAGGTGTGAAACTAAACCTAATTATGCCTGCCATGGCCCAATAAAAGTCTTTTTAGATATACGTATGGTGTTAAAATTGTTAAGATTCAATCTTTTGAATGATACTAAAAGCTCAGAGGAAGGCTCTGGTCAGCGATAAACGCGCCGAGTGTGAAACTTAATCTTACTTTTCTTGCTACAGCGCGCTGAAAAGCCATTTTAGAGGCGATGTGCATCATAAAAATTGTTCAGATCCAAGCTATGGGATAACTGCTGAAACTCCTCAAAAAAGCTGAAAACGTGTTTTCTCCAAAGGGCTTGAAATGATTACGAATAATAAAAGTGTACCGTGCATTGTTATAATGTTACAAATGCAACAATGCAGCTTACTTTTTACGCAATTCTTGCCGGTAGTGTTGTAGAAGAATCCTTGAGCACATTCACACGTGTAGTTTCGGAAACCGTGCATTATACACTCGTACTGTCCTAAGGGGCAAAATGACGGCTGTGGATCCAAGCAGAAGTTGTGATCTGAAACGTGAATGGAGAAATAACTTTATTTTCTTCAATACGCTATTAAACATGCGTTAAGTTGGTTTTTTTGAGAGATCACAGTCAAGTGGAGTAGTAATCACTTCCCTTCATTTTAGCTTGTGACAACAATTTAAGAATAATGAGATATCTTGTATGTTTCAAGTTATAGGGCCAGAAATGTCTCTTTTACCGCTCCATGAGCAGTGCAATGAGGATAAAGCTCTCGGCGTTGATCAATCCCTGAGAAATGCGACATGTATTCGTCTTCAATTATTAACCTCGTTTGAGGTGTGAATCATACTTGGCCTTTTACAATGATTCGCGGTAGCCTCCCGCTGTGCCGAGTCAGTGCTGCTTGTTCTCCCAGACAAGTCTGAGACCTGTCTGGTACCAATTTAGCGACTCCGCACAGAGGATGGTTTGGTGAGACATGAGCTCCAGATCGAACCATTGACCTCGTGTGCGACGCGGACACCTCCAACCACTGCGCCACTTGCGCTCTTTGAGCAGTGGCATGAGATTACAATCACATATATAATAATACTGTGTTATGTGTAAGACTTTGTGCCTCAAACGAGAATCGAACTCTCATTTCACTCTTTACAGGGGTTCGTGCTAACCAACTGCGCTGCCGAGGCTCCTGTTTCGCCACCACTTTTCTGCGATACAGAGCATAGATTAGATAGCATCTAACTGTCAACTGTTTGGCATGGTAAGCACATATGTCACATATGTCATATGGGACATTTGTAAGGCTCTCAACTAATCACGTTGAGAGATATTGGATGTATGTAATCGAGTGCTCTTTTTGTTTAAACCGTTTTTTTTTTTTGATGAGCAGACACGAGGTACTTATTACACTACTTATCCACGATAGCTGCCTTTCCACGACCTACTTCAGAAGCTTGAAAAATGAAATTAATGTATAGTGCACTAAGTTGAATATTTTGCTAACTTATAACATCATACGCTTGGTCTTTGACGCTAGTTGGGAAGAACATAAACTGAGATACGAGCAAATCGTGAACCTGAACTGTGCCATCGGCTCGAGCCGCCGCTATGCCTTTCCGGAGTACCACCCGCCCCCAAAACAATATCGAGAAGTCTTCCTCTTAACTGTGTTTGATCCATAATCGGTGGAATTTAGTAATTCCGTCAACACAATTGATCTAATAAGCTTCACTCGACACTAAATCCAGTTAAGCTAGAGTCGTGGGCGAAATTACATCGTTACCATTAAATGAGCATTAAGTAAAAAAGTTAGCAATGATAAAGATGACTCAAGAAAGCCGTAGGCTACATCCTTTCGTTGATTGGCCATGCTTTGGAAAAGTAATCGAAACGTAAGAGTGAAAGAAGTAAGGCGGATAAAGAGAGATTAAAGAGTAATAAAAAAAAGAGATAGAGAGAAAGGCGGGAGTAAAAACACGAGCGAGAGAAAAAAAAAACAATGTAGGAGCCTCACTGTTGTGAGGATATTAGGTAAGCCCAGGGAAAGGTAATCTCGGGTTCACAGCACAGTTGTGGCTGCCAGTTCTGCTCAATTCCCAGCATTCCCATGAACGTTGTTCTTAACGTTAAGTGCTCAAAATAAATGTTCACTGTTCGAACTTCGCGCGGGGTTCTTTGCTATCTGGATCGCAAAAATCTTTAGCTGAGTAAATTACGATCAGATCGAGTCTTCCAGGTTCTACGAAAGTCGAAACCCTAAAATCTCAGTTAGTACTGAGTAAATCTTGTTATTGAAAGAACCGTGCCTGCTAGTCAAGGCAGCGTCAACTTACTGATCAATGGCAAGAGCAATAGAAAGCCGGTCTTTCGATATTAAAACCTTCAAAAGTAGTTTTGGTTCTCAATTACAGCAAATTCGTCATGTTGTCATTCCAAGCTAAGTCGAAATCTTCGTGATGGATTTCGATCTTCTTATACCAGTACTTGCTAAATTAAGCGATTCTTACTTTCTGTCAACTGCTATTTTTGATCAAGATCTGCCTGAGATACTTGTAAATTGTTCATTTTTGTTTAGTTGTAGAGAGCACAAAAAAAATCGGACATTATGAAAGAATGAAAAAAGAGGAACATAATTTTGTTGTTGAGAAAAAAAAACTTGCGTACTGTCTTCGCAGACTTCGCCTTCGTACTCGTCGCTGCACACACATCGGAATTTCGATGGTCGTGTCACGTCCGCAATGCATTGCCCATTATTCTTGCATTGGTATAACTCGCATGGATCTAAAATCGCGAACGATGCGGTTAAAATGCGTCCACATCCAAACACCACCGCTCATATTAGGCTATAAGACCGTTGCGACGGTGCTTGCCACCTCATCTGGAAGCCGATGGTGAACGGCGATCGTTCTTTAAGTTAAGGTTAAGCATGCTTTAGAGAGCAACATTTAGTAATACGCACTTTTCAAAGACAAAAGGAAAGGAAACGCCATGAGGCTGTTAAAGGTAGTTTGTAAAGGGACTAAATATAAAGGTATAAGCTGGATGGCCGCTATAGAAAACGTACTCCGACAGGTGCCGTTCTCGACTTCGATATCGAAGTCGTTGATACAGATGCAGGAAGGTTCGCAAACTTTCTCTTTCTTCACACATTTCTTCCCTTGAGGGCAAATCACACCGACACAGATATCTGAAAATGCTTATGCAAATCAATCGGTTAGTTCCATTTAGTAACGAAACGTGACTGAAGTATGCATTTGGACCAAAAAAATCTAAATTCTAACAACGCTATCCAGATTAAATTGGTCGGTGTTTAATCTAACCTATACTTATTTAAGAAGATGTTTCATCGTATCATCAGCATTATTGGGTACGCGATCGAAGCAGTAAAAGCACTGACCACAGATTTCAGTCTCGTTTTCGTAATGGCAGTACTCGGTGTCGCCTACGTTTCCGCATTTTCGAGGCCTTGACGTGGTGACTGAAATTAAGATTGAAAACTTAGTTCTCTAACGAAGCCTGGTGATTTTTGAAATTCAGAAAAAAAACTTAGAAAGAATGGAAATTTTGTCCAATCTGATAAGGTCAAATTAAGAATATTGTTTATACCTCCAGCTTTTTCAGTTATAATTACTAGCTAAGATGTCTGTTAGGCATAGGAGAATTTTTTTGAAGAAATTTTGTGTGGGGCACTACAAAAGTATCCTCTTTAGTTATGATGATATACTTTTTGATTACGCAGTCAGATTTCTTTCTTCAATAAAAGGTTACCAATTTAGATAAATTCAGATAAATCAACTTTCCTGCATTTATTAGTAGCTGCTTTCATTTTATGAAGAGCTGTCATAATTTTCCTACGTATTACAGTCTTAACAGAGAATTCAAATGACGGCATGACAGCTTGAGGCACGTTTATATTATCTTCAACCATGTTTAATAATTTGGCACTCACGACTTTTCTGCTGTTTTTTTTTAAACCATAGTAGTGATACGATAGCTCGAACTCGTAAATTTTCAACGATATTCTTTTTTTTTACTGAGATAGCTTTTTTATTCTGCTGTAGCAGCAAAGGCAAAATTAGTTTCACATTCGGCTTCCTTTCACTGGACAGTGCTTTTCCTCAAAACCGCGAAATCATTCAAACAGGTAAATCTCGCTTATTTCAGCGATGTAACTTAGCTTCTGACTAGATCTACTTAGAGCGTATTGCAGCCAAAAAAAAATTACCTTTCGACTTCAGCGCGCATTATCGCGCGCCGTCAAACTGCTCTGTGCGCAGCAATCTCAGTATCTCCAAAAAAGGGCGCGGTTTTCGTTACTTATTTGAAAGAGAATGAATAGAAGTCTCGACTGAAGTCAACGGTCGAAGGTCAGAGACGTCGTTCTACACACCAGGATATCGAAAATAAGGTGGGTCGTATACGTGAGCGCTTCAATGACAATCGATTGACGAGAGCCGTCATCGACTGAAATCCTCGAAATAACAAGCGCTCTACAGGAAGACCACCGAGCTGATGCTTCAAATTCTACAAGAAAAGGATAGAATAAAGATATGATGCCCATTGATCGAATCCCTAAAGCGAGGAGGACCCATTGGGCTACTCTTGCACGCGATAGGGAAAAATGGAAGCGTTGCTGATGCTCGCTCGAGTCACTCGACGATCGAAAAAAAAATTGTTTTTCGTATTCTTGTATCAATGTGAACTTTCATTTTCGTTTTATAATGCCAGATAAACTTGTCGTCAAACCTAAGTCGAAGCTTAAGCAGCGTAAGTCGATGCTTGGAATGCATATGAACGTTTAGAGGAAATCTTGGATTATGAGAGTCCTTCGTTTCACGTGGAGTAAAATCAAAGAGAAGAGAAGGCCTCCTAGTTTTAAACAACAAAAATCGCACGCTACTGCACGATCAATAAACCACGCGATCAATGTTGGAGCCACTCACTTACTCTAGTCGATAAGAAAAGCACGCCTATTGCGAAACACAACCTTCTTCTGGCTGCTACAACGCACAAAAAATCCTTTCGAGAAGCCAAGTACACTATTACCGCAGAGATTTAACACTCTGACGACCACCGTTGATAGGCAAGCGGCGTCGCGCTATCGCTTACGCGGCACTCGCCAACCGGGGCATGTGCGTCTTTGTGCGAAACTGTCGTTGTGCCTGCGCTCTGTTGCAGCAAGCGCTTTCATTCCACGCTTTCGTCTCGGTAGGCGAGTGAGATTGTGGGAAATTGAGAGTGCTAACAAAGGCAGTGGAGAGTATTCCTGAGTATGGACAACCACTTACTAGGGAGCTGTCACTGCTACTATCAGCGTCACTATCGCAATCACCATCACTATCACTACCACTATCACTGTCGCTATAATTGTCACTATCACTGTCACTAACACTATCAATATCACTACCCACTATCACTGTCACTATCACTACCACTATCTTTATCATCATTATCACCATCATCGTTATCACTACCACCACTATCATCATCAGCATTATCACTGTCGTCAATATTACCGTCATCATTATCACTACCAACACTACCACTATCACCACTGTCACTATGATCACTATCACTATCATTTCTCACTGTTATTATTACCACTGTTGATCATGAGCATCTTTATCACTGTTATCGTTACCACTGAGAAAGTGCATCACTCAGAAACATCACTGTGCATGAAGTAGGCTGGTGTCATGGGCAACCATCATTTGAGAACGGAACGAATTGAAATATACAAGAGAGCAGGCAACATTTATCAGGATAGGCTAGCAAGTTGTCAAGGTAAGTACGTGAAAAAAAGTTAAGAAGAGGAGCGAGCAGGAAAGAGGAACCGGAAGAGAACACTGAGAAATTCCTTGAGTGACCGGAAGAATAGTAGCAGCTTCCTCAATTTATGAGATTATCAATGTCTTTCTTAACTGAGAGCGCGTCAGCGCAGTCGCTAATGCTGCAGTGTATCGCGAAGCAAGATAATAAACAGAGCGCTGGTACAAAGTCTTCCCGAACTCTTTTGAAATCTACTCATCCAACGTCTAGGATTCCTTTATCTCGGCTAGCTCCAAGATTGTAATGAGATTTGTCTCGACCAGCATTCCACGACGGTCATAAACAAGCGACAAATCTTAAGTAGCATTTGAAGCAATACGTTAAATAATTGAAGATCATTGTGGAGTTTGAACACGAGGAAACGAACCCAATTCAGAAAGTCATTGATTCAGCACAGTCTTTTGATGTAATGAGTCGTTCAAAGTAAAAGGGTATACCTTTCTTTCGAGTGCTTTATTGAGATCACGCTCAAATTTCAATAGATCCTTTCATTATTATTTGAGCCAACATGTCGTGTGGTCTGGTAAGGGCTCTTGTACAGCCCGAGACACGTGTTTCGTCCTTACAGACTCATCAGCCGGGCAGAACCTGTCGTCTGTCGATCTTTTATAGTCAAGAGCCCTTACCAAACCACATGACATGTTGGCTCAAATAATAATGAAAGGATCTAAAAAGATATAATTCGTTCTTCGAGTTAGCGAAAGATTCCGTAGTCTTTTTAATGGTACGTGACTATAATTCTGACATACTAAGTATTTTGTCCTACTCATTAATTTGTAGGTGAATAATCTAATTAAAATGATTCTGTTACTTTCAACATAAATTGATAAAGAATGAGTCAGTCAGTTCCAGAAAGAATCACAAATCTGTTGGGCGAAACTTGACAATCAAAAATACCTCCCGTTGACGATGTCTCCAATGATGTCGTTGATTCTTTGACTGAAAAAAGCGACCATTGTCCTATTGTATATTTACTGAGTATTAGACTTCCAGTGAAATTGTTTTGATAAGAAAATCTATAATAAACTGAAACTTTTCAATTTTGCACATGTCAGATTAGAATGTCTTAGGTTCTCTATTGTGTTAAAGTGATAGACGGGTGAATTGTGGGTTAAGACAGTTGGAACAATTCAACGAAATTGGCTTTGTTATCGCCTTGAAATGAAGTAAAGTGGGTTTCGCGACATTGCAAAATTTAATAAAGTTTCTCAGAGTTTCGAAATATCTTAGAAATTAACACATCAAAGAAATGTATTCTGAGCTGAAAATTAAAGAATTCAAATGCTGTTTTTCATGATCTTTTTTCAAACAACTTTTAAGATATATCGCTTTCTATTCACCGCTTTTGTATTTACACGCATCCTATTTGGTTGAATTTGCATTGAAATGTCATTACAAGAGAAACGAATTTGTATAAATCTGACGGCCGAAATCCCGGCTTGTTTCTTCTCACACCTTATTCGAGCCATAAAAGTGCAATATCAATATTTTCTTTAGAGTATCAGTTCAATTCACATTTTCTTTTAGTCCTCACTGTCACTGCTTCGTCAAAAAGTATAGAATGGCTTTTTGTCTATAAAGAGGAAGAAGGATTTTGATGTTTGTATACCGAGTCAGTGTTTCGAACCCCTTTACTTTCGCGTGTATCCATTTGAATTTGCAAGTGCTGTGTCGCGTTCGAGAGATTTTGCATTGGCGCTTCTGTCCACTTGAGTAGTAAAATATAGGTTTCAAGTTGACACTGTTTTGATAAACAGATGGAACGGTACAAAAGCAATTTTACAAGGAGTTTCAGTGAAAAGTGATGTTTCGAAAGATTTCCTACATTTCAGCGAGAGAATCACATCGCTGTGACATGGTGATCATTTAATAGCTTGGAAAATACTGACTTTGACACTAACCTCGGTGTATGTAAATATCTTCAAAGCACGTTTTACCGAAGAAAAGAAGACAGTGTAAAGATGTACATGAGAGTTGGGATTATGATCTTCCCGTAAGATTTTTTTTGCCCTCGCAAAATGACGTGTTTTGGAGGAAGCATTGACTTTCTGGAGTCGCATAGATCATGGCCATTTACTGGCGGTAAAACAATCTTCGAAGACGATAAAAATCTTAAATCTCATTCCAAGTAAAGCTATCACACTGTCATTGGAACGCGCCCCTTCCACTTGCCGACTCCGTCGCGTACTAGGCGAAATTCAATGCGGAAGCCAAAGGGATAAGATCATGATCCTTGAGGTAGAACTCTCTTGTCTTTATCTAATTCTCAATTCTATCTTAAAAACAATTGCGTTATTTGTATAAGACATGCTAAGACTGCTTATATTAATGGTTAGACACGAGGTTATCATTACTTCATTTGTTCATAATAGCCGACGTTTCCACCAATTTCGTTACAGCTCCGATAGCGCGAAATTACTTAGTCAAACAGTTCAGTAGCCTTAACTCTGTGAGTGTGCTCTCCAATAATAAGTGGGATAAATATAACGAGAAGAACGGTGAGATACTTGCAAATAATGAGGTTGATGATTTGTGTCATGGACCCGAACCACTGATTTTTGTTTTTTTATACTTATAATTTATTTGTATTTCCAATTCCTTAGTGAAATTTGCAAAAAAATAGCTAATGCAAAAAATTTCAAGAGAAAGGAACTCGAAAACCGTCTTAGAACAAAGAAGAACAAGCGTACAATTCTCGCAGAATTCGCCTTCGTACTCATTGCTGCACTTGCATCGGAATTTCAACGGTCGAGTCACGTCCGAAACGCATTCTCCATTGTTCTTGCATTGGATTACCTCGCATGGGTCTGAAATCGAACAAATTTGCACAAATACAATGAAAGTCGACCAACATCGCCTAAACTAGAGTGTGAGATCGTTGCGCGGCGATTGCCATCCCATGTGGAGGCCAGTGCTGTGCAGCGATCGTTTTGACAGCTATGGACGACTTAGACCATAGAAAGTAAATTTGCGTGATACGTATTTTTCAGAGGCAAAAAATTGCAAACGATACAAGGCGCTCATACGCGGTTTTCAAGAACATCGATCTCAATGGTGTGAGCTGGTTGGACGTTATACAAACGTACTTCGACAAGTGCCGTTCTCGTCTTCAATTTCGTTGTCTTTGTTACAGATGCAGGACGGTTCACAAACTTTCTCCTTCTTCACGCATTTCTTCTCTTGAGGACAAATCACCCCGACACAAATGTCTGAAATTGCATTGTTGTGCTAGTGAACAAATACAATAACATGGTAGAATCGCTGACGCACTGATCTTGATCATAAAAATCTTAGTGGTGAGAAAGCATTTTTAAAAGATTGGTTAAATTTCAGTATTTATCGTTCTTCTTCTATAAAATACTTCATCACTGTAATTATCACCGTAATTGGGCATTTATTTGATCAAAGCACCGAATCACTTACCACAAATTTCAGTGTCGTTCTCGTAGTGGCAGATATCGGTGTCGCCGATTTTCCCGCATTTCCGTGGCCTTGTTGTCGTAGCTGAAATTTTGATAATGAAGACTATGTTTTTAGAAAAATTTGCAGTTTCTTTACTGGTGACGGTTCTGATCTAAAAAGAAAATGTGGATGATGTGAAAAGCCTTTTCAATTTATTGATGTGATGGTATATTGCCATAAAACGATTCCCTTTTCGTCACGCTAACACGTAGAAAAATTATCGCACGTTTGTGTGAATTCGGAGCACCTAGTTATATGAGAAAAAAAGCTAATCATCTGAAGTTACACTGTGATACTACGTCATAAACGGAAGTAGTTTTGTCAAAAGTGTCTTCATCAACACTAACAATCGACTATTTTGAGACGTCGTTTAATTCATGTATTCCAGCCAGACAGCATATTTTAAGCCCTTTGCTAATAGCTACAAAACGATAGAACAAGGTTCCATCTACAGACACAAAAACCTCTCTTAATCAGTAACGATAGTAGCTCCCTTTCGATGTGGAAGTAGAAAAGTCAGCGCGAAATGCCATTTGAGAGGCGCAATTCTCCATAATTATTTGAGAGTTTTTCTTTACTGCAGTAAAAATTTCTAAATTTTTCGAAGTCGGATAAAGCACGCACGCTCATATGTTCCTGGTACATATATCTCTGCGTTAAAAGCATACAATTCCATTCGCTTTAGAGACTTTCGCAAAAAACCGAATCAAGGTTCAGGATCGTCGCATACCATGCTATCGATGAAGTGCTACAAGCCAAGTAAACCAATCAAATCGTCGATATTCGCAATTTCAAATGAATACTAAAATTCTAAGGAATGGACAAAGTAGGCTTCGTCTAAGAAAGGGTTTAAAAGAAAAATTGTTGCAGCGGAAAGATTAGCGATGTTGCAAAAAATCTATTTACATGAAGAAATTATATGAAATGAATAATTTGCTTCTCAAATTGATAAAAAATTATGCTGTTTCTTCACTGATAACTAACTAGTAATTAGCTGTACTTCAAACAAATCAAGTATTTTGGCCAAATCGCTTTTGCAGATAAGTACCAGGTGAATTACTCCTATTAGCCCTGAATTACTTTAAGAAGAAAACGAATGATATTCAAAAAAAAATCTTTTGAATCAGTTGATGTCGACAAGGTTGATAAACGGGAATACCTTCTGTTGGTAACGTAACCAATGACGACGTTGTTTCGTCTTCTGAAAAAAAAAACTAATATCCTATTATAGGGGTTCTTTGATAATCACACTTACAACGACATTTTTTTCAAAAATGCTCTAATTGTTACAGCTGAAGAACAAATGATTTCAAATCGTAAAATGGAGTACAATCAGCATTTGCATCAAAAAAGAATGTCTTCAATTTCCTACTTACCTTTAGATGAGAGGCGAGTGACTCCTGAAGTCGATGCAACTGAAAAGCATTCAGTAATGCCAGCTCCATTTTTGCTTCAAAATAAATTGTAAGGAAGGTTTGGAGATTTTTCACGTTTGTCAGATGTAGAATGCTGTCGGGGTTCAAAAGTATTTAAGACATGAACACGTCGAAAAAAATCAACTTTAAGCAGTGATATATCAAAATTTCGGAAATACCGCATCTCATGCTTTTTCTTCTTTCATAGTTTTTGTAACGCTTTCTCTTTTCAGTTAGAGCTTTCGTATTTACTTTTAATTTGTTTGTGATCAAAATCAATATATAGATGAGATTCTGACATTCATTCTAGGTATAAATCGCACTAAATTTTAACGACGAGGGTAGGACTGAGATATTCGTAAAGGACTTTAGGCTCGAGTGCTGATTAGTGTCAATGTGTCGGGCCATAATCGGATCATGATGACATCGCATTATTCTCTTTTTTACACTTTTAACCATTCATCACACTTTTTCTATCAATGCTGATGTCATTCTGTTCAAAAAAGAAATGAAATAGTCGCTTACCTGTGAAGAGAAAGACGACAACGTGCAGCATGGTTTTGATGACGTTCACCGCTAGAAAAGCTGACTGGCTTTGTTGCAGTGAATAAGTGGCGAATGGACGTAGCTGCCGCGTCGATGGAGCTCAAAAACGATCCAATATCTGAATAGCCACCATCACTATGGATTGACGACGTTGTTGTCAATTTTGGTCCAGTTATGGGCATCCCCTACGCTTCGAGCCGAAGTCACACTGTGGTTCCTTTGATCCAGGTTGCATGTGACTGACTTCAGACACAGATGACTGATTAGTAAACGATCATTCTGGCATTGCTGATAGCACCTGGACACACTGTGGATTGTAGGAGCTATGTATGGCTCACACATACCCAAGAATATTCCTAGTGGATTGTGAGATCACGACCTGTTTTTACTGATTTTATGACCACTGTGGAGGAATATGGTCCCATATTTTGAACAGATTCATTGAATAAAAAATCGAAGGAATTACGAGAGCATACTTATGGTTAGGCTTGGAAAAATGGTGGGACCACAACTCTCTGCTGATGTCGCTTTTACTATTCGCTATCATTGAAGTTATAATTTTAGAAATATACAAATAATTGCTAAAAATAGTTTTCGTTTCGTACAAATTGAAATTCTTGTTATCGCTCTATTTCTCTTTTTCGATTTCCTTGTCGAGGCCGCTATTTTGAACTTGGAGGCAGTTGAATAGGCGATACTTCGTCAAACAGCCTAATAATTTATATGGAATTTACCTCCATGAATATGCTTTTGGTTGTTTGATAATATGTAGTGTAGGGTACGAAAAATTATTTGAATTTGTCGATTAATCTTTGCCGTCACTATAAGGACGGATTTTGGTTCACTCGATGTTTTCTTTCTTCTATTTTCATTTTAATGTTTGACTTATCTCTTCAAATCGATACAACGCAATAAAACAAATTTGGATAATTTGACTACGCAATTGTTCCACACATGTTCTACCTATGTGATCAGGATTAACAACGTTATAGTGCTTGCATGGAAAAAATTCAAAATTTTCGTGAAAGAAAGAAGGAAAATTTATCGAGCTTCGCCCTTTTTTCCTCTTTCTTCGAATACATCAGTATTTCCTTTATATTGTTGTGTAGTTTCCACTATATTTGTTCAAACGTGGATGGCTTCAATTGAAAACAAACCATAAAAGCAGAGTCGGATTCAATCAAACATCCAATTGGAAGACTAAATCAGCAGCAATGTAGTCCTGAAACCAAAATCGACTTTATTTATTCTATTAGAAAAGGTGTAGACATTGAAAAAATGGGTGTGTTAGCAAAAAGCTTTCACATTAAAGAAGACGAGAGAGAAACGCTACATGAAGATTCAAAAAAATACTTGCAGTATCTTATAGGTGGTACCTCGGTTAGCACCATGAAGCCATTTCTGATCTTCTGAATATAAAACAATAAAGAATTAATCATGCAATGTGTGAGCGCGTGTGACGCAGGCTTAGGGGTGCTCTGCGCCACACACGTGGTCAATGATTCGATTCCACGCTCAAGGCTCATCAAACCTTCCATTTTTCGGGGTTGTTGAAATGCTATCAGTTTTGTGAGACGATAAGCAGCACTGACTCGATAAATTGGTGGGACACCGCAAGTCAATGTAAAGGTCAGATGTGCATCAAATCACCTCAAACGGAGTTAAAAATTAAGGACAAATCCATGATGTTCCGCTCAGAAACTGATCTTCGCCAAGAGCTTGGTCCTTTTTTTCCATAAATCGCAATTAGATCAATCGGTTGGAGACATTTTATTCCTTTGACTTCCTCGTAGTATACCAGAGGTGATTGAATGGTTTTCCCGCCTATACGATGAATCGTATTGGTCTAGCGAATTATCGAATTGGGTCTGGATTTTTGTATTTCAGACAAGTCCGCTATCAATCTACCACCCCAGAAACATGTGAGGCTTTGTTGAAAGGTAACGCGCTAGGAAATCACTAATTGAGCACTGCGATATGCAAACATTTTGACTTACATCCACAAAAATTTCTGCATGAATCATATGAACATATATATATATATATATATATATATATATATATATATATATGCATGGATGCTCCGTGGCCGAGTGGTTGTAATGCTCGTCGTGGTGCGCGTGGAGCCTAGCTTCACTCCGCCAACATTCTCCGGCAGTCAACTCGACCAGTATTCTACGTCATTCAAGATGAAGACCAAAAGCGAATCGAATGCTAGAAGTTCTGGTATCCGCACAATTAAAAATTGTGATGACGGGTCGTGTAAATAAAAATGAAAATAAAAAATACATATATATGCCGAAAAACTAGCGTCTTTGCATGCACAGGATGAAGCATTAAGCATGAAGTACATTTCCATTTACTTTTTGTCATTGATGTTATTCTAGAAAATCCTCTACATCGTGAGGTGGGTGGCCACATCGTGGAGAACTATATTGTGATAAGGAAAACATAAACTTCTATAGTGGTAGGCAATTACCACTGTCAGCACGGAAAGATTGCTTGTGGATGCTTAAGAAGGAATTCAAATGGAAAGAGGGTGGAGTGTCGAAAAATCGTGAAGTGCAACTTTGAGAGGTTGAGTTGATACGGTTCAACAACTTCATACTTCAGCAATTACTATTGAAATGACGGTGCAATAAAGTAGAAGATCAGCTTCACTGTTTGACACTGACGCCATACGAACTATACAGCTGTGCAACTTCCGGGCCATGATTTTGAACTAATCGATAGCCCCAATTAAGCTTCAGCGACAAATTTTTACTACTTGGTTTTCTTTTCATAATACGCAGCATCTACTATTCAGGCAACCCACGACTGAGAGCCAGAATAAGAATTTTTTCAATAATTCATACAGATTAGAGCTAAGGACAACGGATAACCGTTGCCGTTGAATTTGATCATAATATAGCGACGTTTTACTTGTGGCATTTGGAGATGCGTTCAGTGAGACTCTAGGACATGTGGATGTGAATTCGCTCTAATGAGGAGATGTACTGCTACGTTACACCTTGAAAGACAGCTACTGACTGACATTACCAAGAGAATCACTTCGGATGACGTTACTCTGGGCTTAATTCAAGAACTATATATGTCTATGTACAGGTTCTTATCTAAAGGTAATGTAAAGAACAATAACAGCTAGGAAAAGTATGTTTGAAATTTAGCGAGCCAATGAAATTGAATGGAAGTTGAATGAGAATACTGGCATGACAGACAACGAGCGAACGTATGTGTACAAATCCCGACTGAGCTATTACGTCAACGTTGAATGTCTGCTGAAACGATACATGTCCTTACAAAATTGACGTAAAAGTCAGCCATTACCGTAAACTATTTCGCTTTATTCATTTCTCTTACATCGGCTGCTATTGATCGTGGTGTTATGCCCCACTTAATTCCCTACTATTGCTTGATAAAGTGAGGACGTAACTCTTCTTCCAACCGCATTTTGTAGACCCTCTCAAAATGATATAATCGGATAAGGATTTAACATGTTTTGAGCTGTTCGGTCTGGTGCTATGCAGGCACCTGTTTTGTCTTATTGGGGCTCGTCAGTAGCACCCTCCCTCGGTTCATTGTAATAGCTACAAATTCGACTGCCGGTCACCACAATGTTGGGTAACTCCATCGCGGTGATTTATTACTCGGCCTCGATTCCTTTATAGAGGATTATTCAGCCTGAGACGATTTGATGAACCGAGGGAGAGTGCTACTGACGAGTCCCAATAGGACGAAACAGGTACCTGTATAGCCTAGCTAACAGCTCAGTACATGTTATATCCTTATCAGAAGTGAAGAAACTCAATAAAATCACTGACTGAAAGATCAACAAAGGCCTACGTATAACTAAAATTCTAAGGATATGAAACCACTTTACCGTTCTTCATTTTTTTTTCTCCTAAAGAAGAAGAGGAAGAATTTATTCAAAAACATCGTCCGACTACATCGCTTACGAGGCATCACGACACCTTCCACTTATTTCTGAATTGCTTTGTCAATAAGAACAAAAGCAGCTAAATGAATAAAATAGGAAAGAAAGTGATTAGCATATGAGAATCCCTAAAAATTCCACAATGCATTCATATTTAATCATTGTCGTAAAGAAGACTGAATACATATTTGGCTCTGACAATGATCATTTTTTAAGTATCGATTTGCTGTGTAGAGTCTATCAAAACGGTATGTTTATTTTTGGATACGGCTTGATATCACAAAGATGGAGGATTTGGTGGGCCAAAGGAGCGGATCGAGCTGATGGCTAAGTGTGTACGGCAGCGAACCTCTATCCATTAGATAAGCGCACACCTTGTGACATTAAGCAAGCATGAGAATTTCTGCTTTTTATTTAATGGGTGATAACACAAAAATTCTCATTGAAAGATTGATCGACGTTCAGTTTTGGCATTGATAATCAGTATTTCAATGTAACTGATAATTATTTTTGAGTCGACATGTCATGTGGTCTTTTATAAGCAAGTTACAAAGCCCAACACACGTGTTTTCGACCTTCACAGCCTCGTCATTTGGCAGCACCCTTCGTCTTAGCCAATCCTCTCGGGTGTCCCTATCCCCTTACACAGGGTAGGCGACGACGAACTTACGACAGTTTACACGTGCCGTCAAGTAAAATAAATCATTAGATGGACAGTGTTTTACACTCGATTGCTCTTAGCTGGTATTTATGAAATATCACAATATCACCCTATATTTGCCCTATTCTACTATGCTAGGGCTGGTAAGGTCTGTAATGTAGTACTGCTCAGATTTCCATCTGAATAGAATTGATAGCGGGTGCTATGAAATATAATTAATCACATGCTGCCATGGTTCTGAAGAAGAAGATGCAAAGCGTCATCCATATAAAAGCGCTTCATAAGAACATCGCATCGGCTTAACATAATCTTTGAATACGTCTGATAGCTATTTTTTAGCCATGGCATGTGATTTGTAATGGGCACGTGTACAGTGCAAGCTACGTAATTTGGCCTTTCAGCCTGGTCAACTGCACAGGGCCTTTACGGTTCAGTCAGTTCCGCAGGGAGATATCTCCTGCTAAGAGAAACTGACGCCGTAATACTTACACGCGCCGTCAAGTGATAATATCACAGAACGGGCAGTGTTGTACATCTATTGCTCTTGGATGGTAATCATGAAATATCATACCATTCGTTTCGCATGTTTCTTGAGACCACGCTCAAGTTAAAACATGCCTGATTGCCATTTTTGCGCTATGCAAGTGGATATATCAGTATTAGAATAGCGCTGAGACAAATAACGGAAACGATCAACAAAAAATTCAAGCACGACGATTTCTAGTAGACGCGGAATTATAACTCTATACCAAGAAACATCGACTATGAGATGAATATAAGGATATCAAGCAGCTGATGATAATGTGGCGACTCTTTCCTACAATAATAGACCCATGTTGAGGCGTAATAGCCCTAAGATCGCTCATTTGAAACATGAATTACATAAGTTCTTTGTTCTTACTTCTTTATACCCTGATATGAAATCAAATGAGTAATGGCAAAGTGGTTGGCCACGGTGGTGTGTAGTGAAAGAGCACCACCAGCTCCCGTAAGGGTGAAACGTGGGGTTCAACTCCCGTTTGGGATCGTAAGTTTGTGTATCTTTCAGTATTCTTAGATCCATGTTTACAACATCATGCCAGTGTTGGAAAGCAGTGAAAAAAGAATTCATATATATATATATATATATATATATATATATTATATATATATATATATATATATATATATATATATAGTAATGTGGAGTGATGTGCAAAAACATTTGCGGCAGCCGGGATTCGAACCCAGATTTCACTCTTTCCGGGAGCGTGCTGAACCGTTGCACTGCATATATATGTATGTCTATATAGATACATATGAAAGCTGTCAGCTGAACTGGGTTTGATGCTCATATGTGACTAAACGCGTTAAAGGTTGATGATAACATGGTAGCTCATATCGAATAAAGAGTGGTAGCAAAGCGGTGGTGTCCGTGGTGTAGTAATAATACGCGTCCCTGATAAAAATGGAATGTTGCTACATTTCCGTGAGTGGTCGATTTCTGCGTTAAAGCTTCTTGGACGAATATTTGAAACATATAATGCTGTAACTTGATAGAAATTTGATCCTTTATGTGAAAGAATGAAATTGATTTCAATGTTAGTTAACAAGCACTTTTTCAATATTATCTCTTATAGGAAATAAATGTGCAGAACATGATATTAATGGGAATGTAATTATAATAACTTTTGTGCTACGATCTCTTGAGCCGCACAACACTTGTTTTAGGTGAGCTAGCACATTTCCCTCTTTGGAACTTAGGAGTGGTAGGAGATGTTCTTTATGTCGTACTATCTTTACTATACATGATCGGAGCCATGAAGAATACACTGATCATTTTCAAGCTAAAACCGTTTTCTTTTTTTATAGCATTTTTCTCCTCTTTTACCTAGAACTACTTCTAGTGAATAAGATTAAGGGATTTAATGTTTCATTCATTCAGTTAGATGAAGTCTAACAATCGTTCGGTGACCCTTGAAGTGTCTCGGCATTTTCATTTACGGTAGAGATTAGTCAGTGGAAAATAGGGTAGCTAACTTGATCGACTTTGCCCTGTGCCAGTCATCTTTAGATCTGATTCACAACTTTGAATTAGCCATGCGGAAATGTTATTGGTGCGTGCTGTAGTTAGCCTTAGATTTAGATAATCAATAATCTTCACATGAGAATATCCATGCAAGATCAGCGAAGCAATATAAACAACAAAACTGCAACAGGTCAGTAATTGGGAATAGGTTAAGTAGAAGTTAGGTAGAGGTGAGGGTGCCATCTCGACTGTAGGCCGGGTGCGGAACAAGTTGTACCAGAGTGACAAAGAGCATAGCAGTGGTGGTAAGAGGTTGACATACCGAAAAGTGTAGGCAAGTTATGACAGCTTTAACTTATGATAGCAGTGCTATAAGGCGTGGTAACATGGTTGTAGAGTTATTGAAATATTTTTTCAGCGCAATACTGTATGACGTTTTGGTGAATGTCCTTTCTCCATACCCTTTAAAGGTCAGATTAGCAGGCAAACTACCTAGTTAAATACCTTCATGAATTCAGTGAAAAGCTTGGTATGTTTTCATGTATGGCGCTTCTCCTGCAGAGTTACGAAAGCTTTTGACTGACTAGAGAGCGTGCCAATTTGGCTTTTTGGGATGTGAGAAAGGCAAAATCACGGAAATGTCAATGACTACTATTCTGAATGAATATAAAACACTGCGCTTAACCGGTGTGTGAACAAGACTTCATGACATCGGCACTAAGCCACCGAACTTTTATCGGCGAAAAATTTGCGAAGCCCAGTCTTCTTTCGACTGTCATAGCGCAATAAGAAGTACTCTTCAGAAACCAAATACATCACTGAAATTGTAGAGATTTAAGCTATCGAACGGTTACTCAAAGTCTAAAAGAGATGCTTTGTTTAGTGAGCGATGTTTGAACGAGAACATGAATTTATTTTTGTATTATACCACACCAAAGACTCCATTTTAGAATTAAATTACATTTTTGAATTTTTCGAGATTTAGGCTATCAATTGACTGCTCAGATTTGAGAGAAATATAAAATGCCTTTTTCCTGAGGGCTCAAACTGGGGACGGAAAGCGAAGAAGTGCTCACTATTTTCGTCTGTAAAAATCGGAGGTGAGGAGAGCAGTAAGATTAAGCTTTATGACACGGTAATGTGGAAAAACAATGACGATTTGTGATTGTTTGAAATCAAGGAGGCATTAAAATGGATGTGACCAATGATAGACCGAAGTGCAGGCATTGCCCTGCAGAGGACGCACAAGCATCCCCGGGTTAGTTGGGGGCAAACACCATGGGCCATCTGTCTTGATGTAGTACAATTAAGCAGACGGGCGAACTATGTTATGATGGTAACAAACTAACGACTACTATGAGGTGCGCAGTCGTTTTTTACAAACTTTTTATGAAACGTTACTCAAAGTCCACAACCTTCAATAACTATTGTACTAGATTTCTAACTTGTTCCTACAAGGCATTGATATACAGTGCTTCCCTTGTATCACGTTACTTCCTATGATTACTTTTGTTGAATTTTTATGCATTGTACGTAGAATGCTGTCTACTCTTGTCTGTACCCTTCACTTTTTACAAAAGAAGGGGTTTCTATTCGCGTAAAATTGCTATCTACATCTAGAAGTTGAACTAGTATTGTGGTGGGGAATGTACAGCGAAAAGAACGTTTGTTTGAGCCCGCATAAAACCACATGGTGTTTTCAGTTTTGCTTTGGTAGTGAACCCTTTTGTTACCATCGTTTAGCAGTTCATTACATCTCTGGAAATAGGTATATCAAACTGAAAGACTTCTAGCCTTCAAAGATTAGCTATGTCAGTGGCTTACCTACGCTTCAGCGATTACGCTTGTCTCGTCAGAGGTACACGCCCTACCAGCTACCCTCATACAATAGAGAAGGGAGGACGCATAGTGATAAGACATAGAATATCAAGTTCTAAACAAGTTTCAAAAACAGTAATTGATATATAATATCACTCAACTAATTGATCTATATCACTTCAAAACTGCACCTGAAGAGCGGAGCATTGAAAATATTTGCATCCATAATGTAATATTATGAATATTGATGTATAGGCTACAAAAAACTGGTGTTCAATGATTATAAAACATTTGTTAACGAAAAATGAGCGATTGAGAGGCTGAAGTCAGAATTAGTCAAAGAATGCATTTACCTAAATACTGTTATAGCACGATTATCAAATGAAATACCGCAGTACATCGCACATCCATTGATTTACTAAAATATTTATTATTGGATGACAGGTTTGGCTACAACGGCACTACAATTCAATATTTTTCACCGGAATACGTTTTTCAGTCGCTAAACGCCATTTCATTGGGTTGTAATCCGAGTGCATGTTCAGTGGCGAAGGCTCAGCAGTCAATATTACGTCCAGTTCCATGAGGGCAACCCTGATTTCTGTGGTTTCTACATCACTTTTCATGAAATCCAATGGGGACGCAACCATTTTCAACGTTGCCGTTCTACAAGAACACTTTTGAAGTGTCACAGATGAATTAGTGGAGTGGTTTCACCTGTTTTAAGTACACTAAAACGTTGAGCGCTAGTGGCAATTACTTTACTGCTCTGAAACTGGAAAGGATATGCTGTGTCTATGTGGTACGAAAAATTAGTTTCAGTTTAAACGTCGAACTGACCAGCTTTTTTTTAATAAAGAATATATAATGTTTTTTGAAATGGAAATCGAGAAAACTTATCTCGATTAGCTAACGCGAGGTTGGTAAAGTGATAGTAGTAGTAATTCGGCTGACATTCGGCTTCCAGTCGTCTTCAGAACCTGGACGTATGTATTATTTTTTAGTCACCTGTATCACCTGCCGGCTCGTTGACCGTCGAGTGACTCGAGTTGGTGCCAGCAACACTTCCAATTTTTTTTTTGACGCGTGCAAGAGTAGACCAGTGGGCCATCCTCGTCAAGGGATTCGTTGGGCATCACACCTTTCTTCCAAGCTTTTCGTGAAGAAACGGACCATCGGGACGGTGATCTTCCTGCAGAGCGCTTGATATCCCGAGTAAGTCAGTCGGTAACGGCTCTCGTCCATCGCTTGTCGTTGAAACGCATCACGTGTCCAATGCACCTAATTTTTGCTAACCTGGCGCGTGGAACGTCGTCTCTATTTTCGATCGTTGACGTAGGTCGGAACTTCGGATCCTTTCTTTCATTTGCGAGCTACGAGATACTCCTAGCGTCGACCTTTCGACTGCGCGTTCGCTAACGCCAAGTGATCTTTCATCCTGCTTACGTAGCGACCAGGTTTCTGCTGCATACGTTAGCAGGGATAATTGTCGAGTCGAAAAGGTGGGCACGGAGTGGGATGTTCTTAGTCCTCTTCACTACATCTTCGATGCTTTTAAACGTTCCCCAAGTCACTCGTTTCCTCCTGCTAAACTGTGGAGCTACGTCGTTCATTATGTTGATTTCACGATCTAGATAAAAGTAACTGGGGCATTCGGAGATGTTCGTTTCGTTGGCGTGAATGGAGCATTAAAAAGCCATCCGTTCCTCGTGACCATCGTTTATGATAGATTTAGCTGAAGGAAAATATATTCAGAGGCGTTCTCGAAATCGATCAACAGTCCTTCCGCTTGCCTAATGCTTAGTGTTATAAGGGCGATATCATCAGCAAGGCGAAGATGATTTAATTTTCGACCATAATTTTCACTCCCATATCGCCCCATTTTAATGTTCGCATGGCGCTTTGGAGGGCAGTAAGTGATTTTGGCGAAATTGTATCGCCTTGTCGAACCCCTCTTCTTAGGTCAATAGTGATGTTGTTGTAGAATGGAGATATTTTGGTCGTGAAATCTTTATAAAGCTCACGAAGGATCATTATGTACCGAGTAGAGACGCCCTGGTTATCCAGAGCCTCTATAACCGCTTCCGTTTCCACTTAATCAAAGGCTTTCTTCAGATCGACGAAAGTGAGACAGAGTGGTTGTTTGTACTCTCGTGAAACTTCAATAAATCTTGTAATCGTGTGGATGCGGTCTATGAAACTAAATCCTTTTCGGAGCCCTGCTTGTTCGCATGGCTGTCCTTCGTCCAGTGTTCTGTCAATCCTGTTTGGGACGACTCGAGTAAAGAGTTTATAGACAACGGACAGCAAGCAGATTGGGCGATAATTGCTTATGTCATAATGGTCTTCCTTTTTGAAAAACAATACGGTCGTGCTGGTTTTCCATTAAATATTTCCAAGTTGTTTATACTTTCGTAAAACCCCAGTAAGTGCTGTGATTGTGAGAATGTGGTCTATGGTACTAAATCCTTTTCGGAGCTCTTCTTGTTCGCATGGCTGGTTTTCGTCCAGTGTTCTGTCGATCCTGTTTGGGACGACTCGAGTAAAGAGTTTATAGACAACGGACAGCAAGCAGATTGGGCGATAATTGCTTATGTCATAATGGTCTTCCTTTTTGAAAAACAATACGGTCGTGCTGGTTTTCCATTAAATATTTCCAAGTTGTTTATACTTTCGTAAAACCCCAGTAAGTGCTGTGATTGTGAGAATGTGGTCTATGGTACTAAATCCTTTTCGAAGCTCTTCTTGTTCGCATGGGTGGTTTTCGTCCAGTGTTCTGCCGATCCTGTTGATGACTCGAGTGAAGACTTTGAAGACACCGGACAGCGAGCAGATTGGGCGATAATTGCCTATGTCGTGAAGGTCCCCCTTTTTGGAACAACAAAACGGTCTTCCTGGTTTTCCATTAATTGGGAACCTTGCATTCTGACAGGTAAGCGAGTGAAGAGCCGAGCCAGGCTGTTTATGAGAACGGCGGTGGGTTTTCCAGGTGTTCTAATGCAATCCTATGTGGACCGGGTGTTGTTCTGTTCTTCACCGACGACATAGCATGTCGGATTTCGGAAAGGAGGAGCGGTGGAACGACATATTCATCCTCTTTCAATTTATATGACGTCAAGAGGACATGGCTAGCGAAGAGATCCGAGTAGTACTGGTAGATGAATTTCTCCATTGCCCTTCTGGAAGCTGTATGTGTTCCGTCAGGGCGTCGCAGCGCAATCATCTTGGTCTTGTAATTAGCCAAGCATCGCTGGTTTTGCGATTGCTCTACCCAGCTTTTGCAGCTTCTGCCATAACTTCTGCTCGTTTCTCTTTTCGGTCTTCTTTCATATCTTCTTTACGGCTATTCGCAAGTTCGGACGTAAAGTTTCTGTTGCCTGTGAGTCATACGGATTCCACGTTGACGCATCAGCTCGAGTGTTTGAAAATACAAATGATTAATGTCTTCTTATATACACATTTTATCAAAAGCGCTCGAATAATAGCTTAGAAAAACCATGGATGTATCAAAATTTGAAGGCGAAAAATTCCAAACACTTCACGAATAGGTTGTCGCCAGCGAGTATTGCCCTCATATCGAGGTGTGGTCATTATTCCCCAATTATGCAAAAGATACCTGATTTGAGAGCAGTCTATTAACACCGGCATCCTACTTTCAAGTGTTTAAGTGGTGCTGTGGCAGGTGGTAGCTCGTAAATAATCCTTGGCGATTTACTTTCAACCCTTATTCAAGTTAACACTACATCTGTTCGATTTCACCCACTTAGCCAAAATCTGCCAAAATTCGTACTGGCACCCTTGAAAAACAATTGAATGACTTGAAATAAGGTTTTTTTTTTGCAAATGTGGGCATCCAACTTATATACATATACATATACAGCTAAGAACCTATAATGAATTGCCGCATGAATTCTTTGTCAAAATTATTCTATTCAGTTTTTCTATCTCTAATCGCATAGTTGCTAGAAGGTTGTGGTGTGCTAGAAACTGTTCTAGCTGCCTGGGCAGACATTTTCAACACTATCAGACATGCGCTATCAGATACTATCGCTCGCCATCTGAATGGAAAGGGCTACCGCAGAATTTTGCTTTAATGTACATCTTCTGCAAGGCAAGACCATTCTGGAGTGGAAAGTAAATTCGCCTCATTTGGAGAAACTGGATAGGGCCACGTAACACATCCACTGTATAACACTGGTATTGCTCCGTGGGGATATCTCTTTCTCGTGCCCTGAAACAACACCTTCGAGAGGAAAATCAAAAAACTACAAGCAGCTAAAAAGTGGTGTCGTTGACTTCTTTGACCGACAGCGTCATTATTTTTCGTAAAAAAATATTCACTCCTTATCATGAAAATGGGTGCATATCATTGACGATTATAATGTAATTCAATCGATTGCATAGGCAAATAAAACAAACCTTTCAATCGACTATTCCAAGGCCTCGCTCAAGGCCACTATAATCTGATAATATATATTGAGTCTTTAATGAGGTTTGTTATAGCCACATACATAGTGTAGGACACGTGTTTCGACCTTACAGCTTCAATGTGGTAATATTTCGACAAGAACGCTTGATTGAACCGTATTGCTTAACAGCGATGTGCAGACATATCTATAAACGGAGAAGGATATACATATTTTGAGCCATAGGTCTAGTGCTATATAGGCGCCTATTTCGTCCTATTGGGACTCATCAGTAGCACCCTCCCTCGGTTCCGTCGATCCCTTGAGGTGAAACAATCCTCCAAAGGAACGGACGCCGAGTAAAATTGAGCACCCAAAGCATCTTTTTGAGCGGGTCTGTAAAAAAGCAGTCGATAGCAGAAGTATAAACGGAGATATGCATCGTTCTACTTCCGTCAGACGCTCAAAGTCTTGCAAAACGCGCAACATTAGCGATATCATTTCGTCACATCTTAAGATGAAGTGCTTAATAAGTCCAAAGCTGAAGCTGGAAGTTGAACTGATGGCCATAAGTATATTAATATACACCTCTGACCATTGCACAACACACTCCCACAGTATGCTGTACTTGATGCTGATTGAAATCGATTTTTGTTAATATTCAAAATCTCACTTGAAACAGTCCTTCTTTATACCAAGCAAAGTCTGCGCTAATTCATTGAAGCACAGAACGAAATTGTTTCATTCACCCCACTTTCATACTCTCCCAACTTGAATGTTTTCCAAAATTTTCAGAATTTTTTTTGTTAAAGTTATACTTAAGACTTGACACGCTCATGATCGGTCAACATTCTACGTAGGCAACTGTTTTGAGCTGCCTCTGACGTTTTGTGATCGTTGTTGATTGCATATCAGCTGTCTCAGCACTGTAACAATACATTCCTGAACCAGTTCTTTTCTCACTGAGCACTCTGGAAAACTGTCCATATGCAAAATTGGTGATTCCTGCTCCAGTGAACCACATAAGATCTCAAACTGATGAATTGTTTAGTTCTTGCAAGAATGTTTTCAAGCTGTTTATCAACACTGTACTCTTCCTTTCGTGAAAAAAAAATTTTAATCTAAGGAGTAGATTATTATGTAAGGTTGGTGGAAAGGAAAACGTGGTTCCAGAGTGTGCTTAAACCGCGGCTGCTTCTATAATTGTCTACAAATGACGAGAATGGTGAAGTGGTTAGCGTTGAGTTCTTCTGCAACATCACTAAAAGGATCAGCTTCCATGATGGCTTCTGCTGAGGCTAGTGCTGGAGTAATTGCGACTTATCATTGTTGAAATGCGTCTCCTACGAAACTTTTTAACAACTGCTGCATTATACTGTCGTCAGCAGTTCCTGGACCAAATGCGTTGTAGATGTTGCTTGCAAACTGTCTTTGCTGCTTTATGACCCATTTTGAACACATGGTGTTGAATCGCAATTATTTTTCTCCTAATATTCTTTCCAAAGTCCAAAATAAGTATAAGTAAGCACCAAGTAATACTTGATTAGCAACGAAACATATGGCGATAAATGCGCATTGAAGAGATTTTCATACTATAATGCACAATCCACAATTTCCTTCTCACCAACCTAAATTGTCCCAATTATCGACCTCAATACAAAGATTTTAGTTTTCATTTCATTTCAATAGTTTCGATCAAATTCGACTCAGTTGGTTCATCTGTTTCTCCATGTTTAGAAAAAACGCTTCCTGGAACCCTCCTATTACTTGTTCTCACAATGTACAACGGCTTCGTACACCAGCGCTTTTTTCAGTGAACGCTTTGGGAACTTTGCTGAAGCAGTCATCTTGGTGATAATCAGTCTGACTACATGTTTCATATCAGAAATTTGATTAGCAAAGCATTCCAAGCATTCGCTATGTCGATGCCCTCTAATTCTCAGCTTAAATCTAAACCCTTATGAAACCATAGGACTGGAATCGATCCATTTCAATTTGCAATAGTTTCTGTTTCCAACGATGCACATTCATATCAATAACGAGCGTCACACAGCTGTCCCAATTGACGTTGGTTCATAGAATTCGTTGACTGAGGATTTTCGGCAGCGAATCGACTCCAGAGGTGTGATGTGCGGTCGTAATATGTCAACACACCCATGATATCCAATCCATTCGAATTTTGTCATATTTTTGATGCGGTCAGGGTGTGTTAGATTCAAAACACCTCTTCTCCTCGTTTCGCCAGTCCGGCAACCACAGCATCACACCCGGTCGATAGTTTGCTCTTAAGCTTTTATTTAATGATAATAGCTTTAATCACGCCTTAATGGCCTTTCCTCGGCTAATGGGCAAAAACGGAACGTCTTTATTCTACAGTCTTGAATTATCTCTTTCCGCTCTTCAAGATTGAATATATTTTATTTACCAATTCATATATATATATATGTATATATATATATATATATATATATATACGTATATATGCGCACAGCTTTTATGTAACGCGAACCAAATTAGCTATATTATGACTGGACTCTAGATTTTGAAGCAATATTTGTGTAATATAAATCGTAACTATCCCGAAATATTTACTAGGTGAACTTATCATGATCCCAAGAAACCCATTGTAGATGAAATCAATGTTCACCATGATTTATCGCTCATATGAAAACTTGAGCGGTTTGTCTCTAACAAGATCATGTTACATCATGCGCAATCTCCATCTGGCTGTACTCTACTAATCGCAAAGTACGTTCTCTGAAGTTTCGAGATAACCGTGCTGATGTAAATTGGAGCTTATTTCATGGAAAGTTGGAAGTCGTTGTTTACTGAATGATGGCCTGGGCTCATCGATGCTTAAGTCACTCATCTTCCTAGAGGAAATCTCATTTCGACATGCAGAAAAGCCTTTTTTAGCTGCGATGAGGTTGTGAAGCTCTGAATGTCATCAGAGTGTACTAATTTGAAAGAGTTGCCTTTATGTGCCTACTTATCAACTGTTCCGTTTACTCCGTTGTTTCACAACGGTCATGCTTATGGGTGCACTCCTTTGTGGTCCATTTACGTCTCCCAGATTCTGGAGACATTTCTTCGCTACGTTTTTATACGCTTACTGCTAGTATACGCTGACTATCAAGCCTATCAAGCGTCAAGACTCAGAAAAGCAACGCCTCGAATCCAGTGTTAAGCTACCTTTTCTTAGTTGCTTGACATTCACTAAAACTTTCGTCTTTTATATCGTTCAGAGAGAATAGAACGTCTCTGCCCATAATTAGTCTGCGAGTTAGAGCTTACAAAGTTGAAGTTAATGGCTGTGCAGAACATCGATGCAGCAACGCTGCAGACGCCAATACGCAACTCTCCGATTCTCATCTGCATTAATATATATGTATATATATATATATATGTATATGTATATATAATATATATTATATATTTATATTTCAATTCTGCATATTCTGAGGATGTCGCCCTCTTCGGAGCACTCAAGGCGCGACGGTTTTTGAGATGATCTTTGATCATCATGGTCTTTGACTTGAACACAGTCTTTGACTTTTAGGCAAGCAACTAGTTTCCTTACGCTATATTTGAGCACAAGGCTTGTCTGTATGAAGAAAAAAAAACGCTGACCTGGTAATCTTTGATAAATGCTTGTTTCATTGGTTTCTGGCAGTGTATGATTTTTTAAGTAAACATCTGAGAATTTTGCAGAACATTAGACCCCAAGCGAAAGTTAACCTCGCGTTTCACTCATACCACGAGCGGTGCTATAACTACAACACAGCGACCGAGATCACTGCTTTGTTAGCACTCGTTATTCGATATGGATCATTGAAGCTGTCGGCGACCAACCTTTAAGGGGCTCGATCTGCTAAACACATTTTGGCATTAACCTCAACTAAACTAAAAGCTAATGAATGTGTATAATCCACAAGAATTCTTTGTTTTAGTTTGAAATGTTATGATATCAAATCCATTAGAGGTTGATTGTTGAAAGCCACGATACTTTATGTCGGAAGAAGAGGTAGCAAAACGGTGGCCTCAGTAGTGTAGCGGTAGATCGCTCCCCAGTATCGGTGAAACGCGGGTATCAACTTCTGGATGGGATTAAATTATTCACATGCCATTCAAAATTCTTAGGTGTATAAGGGAAACTGACCAGCTAGATACACCGGCGGAGGCATAAAAGCCATTCTTTAAAGTAAGTATGTTTTCAATCACCTTTGGAGTGATCTGCAGGAGAAATTTATGTCTATATTTCCACATTTAATTACAGTATTTCATAAGTTTGATTGAAATGTTGAATGCCATGGAATGATTTATTTTATCATCGAATGATTGAATAAAATGTTATTAACAAATGAACTACCGTAAAATTATTATCGATCGTATTTATAGAATGGATGCGCTGGTGCGCTTGAAATAGTCATTTCAATGCTTTCAACGGGCTTTTGAATTTTAATTATCCTAAGCTTTTTGTGAGCTCAAGCACAACATTTATTCTCTATTCGCCGCTACGGTGGTGTACTTTGTTAGTGGCACAAATTATCTCCTGCTAGACGTTAGTTGCTCAATATTTCATTCTTGGTTGATTTACGCAAGTATTCGCTGCAGGCATATTATGATACTATTTGCCATTGAGAATGAGGCTGGAATTTTCAAGAAACGCTCATAATAATGGCGTACCGCAATAATTACAAGCGCACTGCAATACCTATGTAGTTGATTGCTCTGGCGAGTCCCGCGTAGCCCAGAAGCTCCTTAATTTCCCTGTTCTTAAAATCGGTATTTTCGTGGACTTATGTGAGAGTACAGTTGCCCTGAGGGATGGATCTATAGGCTACCGTTTGCCACTGTATGGGCCTGATGCACCATTAATCACTTTTGTGAGACGATGAAGTGGCCCGAATGCATGGCGTATCGCATAGACATGACGCCCCTATAAGTCACCTATATAGAAATCCACTGCAATTTCTTGTTTGAGGAATTAGTCGCTTTGAAAGTTCAATCAACATATCCTCAGCTTGTAATGTTTTACTTATTTACTATAAGATACGTAATCTACAAATATTTCTCCCCAGAATGAGAACTCTTTTGTCCTATGACAAAGAAATTCTGATTGTTTGGGCAGAATGACACGCATTTGTTTCACTTTTCTGCTTCAAGGTTCATGTTCTGAATGCGAAAGGAAATGAATTGACGAGATCTCGTTCAAACAATTCGTGGCGTCATCTTTCATCTTAGACGTGTTGGTTACATTTTCTCTCATTCAAATCTATATCTGCCCTAAAGTCGTCATCTACATTGAATCTGAAATTTGCTCATTCATAGATGATCCTAGTGTAGATTCCTGCACTTCAAAAGTACACACACACACAGACACACACACACACACACACACCCACACACACACACACACACACATACACACACAGCTACATCCATACATATATATACGCATGCACACGCATAGATCATCCATATCCTGGTCAGCTTAGTACTCGCCTCTTCTGTCAATAACAAGACGTTAACGATTCTACTATTTCGATAGCATATGAAAACGATCTACGATCTGTTACGTCATTTGTTGGATTAGAAATAAAGTGTAATTGAGAACATTAATAACGTTGAAAGCCCGATGTGAGGAATTTCCATTGACGGGTGAAGGGCTTATGAGAGTTTTTCAGACTTCGCCGTTTTGTGACATTCAAGACTGCCAAACTTTTATCCAGTCCTAGTGAGTGGCAGCAATGTCTTTTTTTTTTGGAATTAATCCAGTGTTAAAAGCGTCACGCTTGGAAATTGAAGGCAAATTCTCAAGAGACCTTGTCACCATTAGGCATAATTTGTGTTTCTAAAGAAAGAAAGCTAGGACATCAACTAGAAAAATGAAGCAAAAATTACGAGGTTTTTTTTCCAATATCTGGAAACTCATTAGCTTACGGAGAACCCAGAAAAAAAAACTGGTAATGAGGAGTAAAATATTGGCTTTTGAAACGGAACGTTGGATGTATCGACATAGGGCTGCAATACCAAGTAATGAACTTCTAGGAACTGAATAACTTCTTTGATTTGCTGGTGACGATAGGAAAATATTGATTTTCGGCTGCACACGCCTATTGTCAGAAAACAATTTCGAATTTTATTCTCTACATAGAAACGATAACCAGCGATTCCGTGATGTACGACGACGACCCGAACACTTATTCATTTGATCGATTAACAACAATTTATTGCTTTATTAGTTTTCACATTTTTTACATCACCGAGCACGAAAATAGTTCTGTCCCGTGTTGGTCGTTAACATCTGTATTTACCAGTTGACAGATTGCCCCCTTTCTGATGTGTGAAGCTGACGGCGTCAAATTAAAGCCGCTTGACAGTTTTGATAGATGCCTCTTGCCTCCGGATTCTCTCCGTAAAAGGGGTAGCGGCCATTTTGCTTCAGTCTCTTTTTCTAATCAATATGCTGTATTGCAATTTATAATACAAACAATCTATCAACCTTGGCGCTGATCGATAATTCACTGTATTTCTCGGTGAGCAGAAGACATTCAATACTTCTCGTGCTTCTCCGTTTATGACACTGGAACAGAAATTTGATTACATTTTTCAATCAAGTTATTTGCAAGCGAATTGTCTGCGTTATGATTTTCGAGAATTGAGAGAATAGAGTTAGAGAGGCAGAGCATTGAATATGCCATTATCAATTAATTATAAATAGATAATAAGACGAATTCGTGTTTTTCTTCATGATTTTTCATAAAGCGATAGGCGTGTGTGAGGCAAGCCAGCCACTGCAGCGCTCTACGAGACCCTGGTGGAGTACTATCTCGTTCGTCGTTTACTGGCAATCCTTAACATCTATTCGTTCCAGATTGGGATCTGCACATCTACAGGAAATGAGAATTTGACCGATTTTTTTTGGGACTGCGCTTCTTGGAAATGCTTTTTTCTAGCTCTTCCCTAACTCGAAGAATTCAGAGTAGTAGCAAAAATAAGAAGAATGAATGCGCTAACGACTTATATCTTAATTGATATAATTTTGCACAATTGCTCAGTTTAATTATTTTTTGTCTTATTTCTTATTTGCCTTCTTTTGATGGCTTAGCTTTGGTCAAATTCCTAAGCCTTTCACCACATTACGAAATGTCGTAACAGCTGATCATTGCAATCCGGCCAATTTCTGCAAGTACACCAATGGTTCTCTCGTTGTTGATTTCGTCATACAGACGTGCAGAGGTGAACGAAATTGTGGCGATTGATTGTGGTATAGTGACGGAAATGGACGGAATGACAGTGGTTGTAGTAGTGGTGGTGGCGATGATGGTATATGGCAGACGGGCAATCGCTCACAATGACACCGTCAGACCGATTGTAACGAGTAAATCACTTCCGATTAGCCCGTCAGGTAATCCAGCGGCAGATACAATCACCTCTTTTGTTTCTATTCCCATTAGGCCCGTTAGCGATTCTCTACTCCACGTCTACTCAATATTTATTAGAAGTGTTTGCATTCGGAATTGAACCCATGATCCCAGATATCCAGCGTACAAGAACGCAGAAGCGCTGAAATAGTCGAGTTGTCCAATCCAAATGCCTATTGGAAACTCGTTTCGATGTTTACCTTTGTACAAAGCAAATGGGCGACGAAGACTTCGATCGTTCTCACTCTAAAGTCAAGAAATATGCGGAGACCGTTGATAAGTCATTAATGCTGATTTTTGTAATGTTTGTGTTTGTAATGGACACCACCGGGATAGAACTTGTCATCCATCGATGTTGTGTCGACCTGACAGACAAGCCACTGAAGGAACTGCACTAGATTTATGGCTCGACAGTAATTAATCAAATGTTCAGTATCAAATCTGTTTGAGCGAATCGAGACACAATTCCAATGTCATCAGGCCTAATTCGACTTGACAGAAGCCTATCAAATAGGCGAGTAATTGAGACCGTTGACAGTTCAATCTCAATAAACAATCCATCAGAGTAATTATGTTTTATTTTTGTAAAAGAGGAAAAAACTGAGAACATTTCTGTGGTTTAAGGAACAATCGGCAGTTGCTATGTGGACGTTGAATCAAGAAATTTTCAATAAACAATCCGCAGTAGACAGCGTCCAAGCTGCAAACGTAGACACTTGTTTTTTCTGTCCAATTCGTTATTCTGGTCACGCCCCTTCCAAAAAAGAAATATTAGTGCTTTTTCAATGGATAGGTAGATGTCAACAGCTCGTTATTTGCAGAACTTTCCATTTGTAAAGTTTTTCTTGCAAAGGCTCCGTATCATTAGTTATTCACGGTCGTTTCAATTTTTTTTTTCCTTTTTCCTTCATCAGTGATCAAAATGTCAATCGAACATATTTGGAAATCAGGCTAGTTTTTTTTCCTTAATTTTTCTCCATAAAATTTTCTACACCACTTTTGGGAAATTGTTCACTATAGTATGGACAAGCTTTCAGAAAGTCCGCTATAGAACATGTTAGGCAGCAAGTAGTGCATGAACGTTTTGAACGTTTTGAAATCCCAGTACTGAGATTCTGTTAACTTTAGCATTGATCAAATAATTCTGCTTTCGCGACGGCGTTGTTAACAGCAAAATTTCTTTGCTTCAATACTGGCCGACGTTTCGGCGGTTAGTCCTTTTTCATAACCTGAAATGGGTAAACTGATATGCAATGATATGATATGATCGAATTCTTTGAAAATTTCCATAGCTCCAGCAAAAAAAAGGCTTCTTAATAGAATTTTCCACTGATCACCACTGAAAAGACCTTAATGCGGCGAAGGCAGAAGCTTTCCGAATTGAAGAGCACTTTCGGCATTTTATCGATCGTTCTTTCCTCTCTCTTCGTGTTTTTATCCATATGAATGCCTGGTTTCTACGAGGATCTGTTCGAAATCGAACAAGATCTACTTTGATGCTCAACTTTCCTATCGTTGCCTTACTTTGGACTCGTCTCTTTACTGTGATCACCTTCCATTAGTTTTTCCGTCGCCATTTTCAAACTGTTCACAAACTCTGATCACTCTGTAAACATAATCGATTCTCCAGGCCTTGTTATTCTCTCAGCTTGCTTTAAATTCAATCAAAATCAATTGCAGGCAATTTTATTTTTGTTCAGAAATGCATTATATCACTGTTTAGTTAATTTGACCACAGTGAGTGTTCTATACATCATTGGATGGCCGTTAATGAGATTACGGTCTTATTTACAGTCCTTCTGACGTCTTCGTGTGGGTCGTTATTATACTTGAAACTGCTCGTCATTGTCAATTTTCTTCACGAATCTAGCAAGCCGTAGCAGGTTTTACATTCATGTCCTTCTCTCCCGAGATCGAGTTTACTGAAGCCGTCGATCTTTACTGCATTTAATCTCTTCATCTCTTCTTTGTACGAGTGTTGTGCTGAGTTTTTTGGATAAGTTTATCTTTATACATGTCATCTATGTCATTTAACCACACAGGACAATCCGCTGTTATCAGCATTACCAGCATGTTATTGTCAGTTATCAGTTATTTTTTGGTTGAATTCAACTTAAAGTATTGGATCACTTCTGTGATATCCAACCAGCTTCAGTCCTTTGACATTCACGCCCTTTTCTGCTGTGTGTGTCTGAGTAGTCTTTGTGTTTCGCATCATAGTTCTCAGATTATGTGTTCAATTTTTTTTCTGTGTGCACCGACTGTACTTCCTTAAACGCCACTTAGGCGCTATTTTCGTAATGTGAAAAATTTCTGACGTTCTTGAAGTTTCAACACACATCTTAATTGTGGAGCAGAACCTTCGGAATAATTTACGATTACTAAGCTAGTCACGTCAGGTGCCACTGTGTTTTTGGTAATGACGCTGTATGGCTTATACTGATCACTTTCCTTCGTACAGCTTGTCCTTCATATCACTTTGACACCTAAACTAGTGGGCGCTTAGCATGAGCTCTGTAAATTTGAGGGCTATTTTAACTTGATATACATATTACCTTATGTTATGTACTAGGCCTTCTTCCAATTACTGTGCAGAGATCGCTTACCTCTCTTTGTTGACCACTTTGAGCACTGTTTCTACATAACTGTTAGTCCTCGAGAAAGGAGCTGACGTAAAATCAAGACTAAATACGAAAATATCAGGAGTGCGTTTATTTTTTTCTACCCTATCAACCGACTTCACTATTCACTGTTGCAGCGGTAAAGAATTTCAAGCCGTCGGAAAGCTTTTCATTTGATGGATGTAGCGGTCGGTGAAAGAGAGCTATCCTCGTGGTGATGTTGTGATAGCGTTCAGCTGAGCTTCTCTTGCAAAGCGAATGCAGATATTGGCAAACGAGCTCTAAGAGTGTAGCTTCTGTGTGCCTAATTCGTAGCTTAAAAAGTTTCTAACAAAGTGCATCTGGTAATTTCGGCACTCCTCCCTGATCCCCGTTTTGTTTGGGCACTAAATACGACACATTCCAATGCCTTGTTGATTACTTAGCTAGTTGAGCACCATGCAAAGCCCTTGAACTATCAGCATCATTGTTCGTAAAGATTTCACTAAAACACACCCAGTCCGTGAATCCGGTAATGATCACGATAATCGAATGTGTCAAATATTTTTCAAGCAGACTCATGAACAAAGTCTTTCACCAGTGTGGGAGTCTTCCTTTTGAAGATTTGCCATTGGAGTTGATACAAAGAGTTCACACCTTCTATTTCTAAGGACTTCTGATTATCTTCAATCCTAAAACTATGTCGGTTTCACTCCAAGTGAGATGTTTTGATAGAAAAGCCGGATTGCTCTTGTAAGAAAACTAAGTTAGTTGGTATCATTTTCATGTCACGAAAGATGGGACTATTTCATCTTCATGAGAGGCTCAATTTACATCGTCAGATTATATTGTTCTTAGGTCGCAAGCTAGTCGATTGCGTTGTTTGTAACACGTGTCCACGTAACAGCCATACACCATGCAATCGACAATCAATCACTGTGAAAGAACGCCACGGTGATATTTCACCGTAGGCCGAGTTGGAAAAATTCGTCGTCGATTCTTCTATGTAGGGGTATATAGATCTCCGAAGAACTGATTGAACGAAAAGGCACCGTGCTACTGACGAGGCTGTAAGGCCGAAACACGTGTCTTGCACTGTATAGGTACCCATAACAGATCTCATGAAAGGGCCAAAATACATGTTAAAATTATTTCTTCCTCGTTCATTACGATTTATAGTCGAATAGTATGCTTGCGCAGTCCAGGAGGCAAATTTCCGAAATAGTTCTTTTGGAACCGCCTTCGGTAATTTTTCTGTTGGCAGATAACGCGTTGTAGCGTAGAAAGAGAGGTGTGCAAAACGAGCGTTGGTGGTGCAATGGTTCAGCACGCGCTCCAGGAAAGAGTGAGATTTGAATTCTAATCCCAGCTGACGTGGATGTTTTTGCACACCACTCCACATTATTGGGTAGCTTTCTTCTTTAATAATTAAGAGAGTTCTCCACCAGAGACTACTTGAAGCGTACCGTATAGACAAGATGTAGATACGCAATGACTATTTGGTGATGATTCAGATATGATCTGAAATCCTCTCTTAAGAAGCTGAGACTCACTCGGCATAGCTACTGATTCATTCGATAACATAACGGAAACTGGGTAGATGGACTGACATGTTACTGGACCAGTAGTTTTGGCTAATAAAGCGCAATCACGACAGTTTGGCAAGGATATTTGATAACAGTCTACAAAGGTGAAGATGAAGAATATAGTGTTTTCCTCCGATTCATACTTTGTCAATGACATTTTTGTAGAAGGAACCTCTTAAGAAGTTAGGTTTGGACATATACGAAAACTACTGAATTTTTCTTGTGCAGAACAGGAGAGTACTTTAAGGCATGGAGCTGTCGCTACGATCGCTCACAAGCATTTAAAGAATAAAGAGTACACTGCTTGGCGTTGATCAATTTTTGTAAATGCGTCATGCATTCAAATTTATTAATTATCGTGAGCGTGACTTCATGGTCTATACAATGACTTGCGAGGACCTACTCGCATGTCAAGTTAGCCTTGCTATCCTCCCAGTCTAGTTCACTGCCAGTCATCCGACTCTGCAAGTGTGGAAAGTCTGGTCTGTTTGGGCGAGGGGTAAAGCTAAAATCAATGCTTGTATTGCGAGAAACCTCTGACCACTGCACTGCAAACGCTCCAGGTAAGGCTACTTTATTTTCTAGTCATGCCGGTCTTTTACTTTTATACTACTATCTGAGATTAACAAGCAGAATTTCGCACAACCAGCGGAATTAGAAATACGGTGAAAGCTAGTGTTTGAAGAGACCGATTTGATGTTGGACGTGAGAAGCAAAAAACACAACGTCTACTTACCGCCTAGTTCGTTTCTAGTGGAAGGATAGGATATGAAATATAAGCATAAAAGTGCTGATATGAGGTAAAACGTGACACCTGATTTTTGTAAAGTGAACTCGAACCATTGCTACCTTTTTGCGGGCGCGCGCTTTCGTACTACATCACAGAGCCATAGGCTCTGTTTCTCTCAGCCAAGTTTTGTCCGTATCTTAACACTCCTGTAAGTAAGAAACAGATTTATGGCATGTTGATGACGTTTTGTCTTGGTCCGGTTCCAAAGCTTCCTATACAAGTTTGAGTCTGACATTTCTGATCGATCGTTTCAGCAATTTGCTTTTTTGGAGGCTCAAAGTACCTATGATGAGGAGGAGGGAATGTTTGTTGCACGGCGCTACCTCGTCTTGGTTTAGCCTTATATGAATCGCTGGCTAAGAATTTTCGCTTTCTCATTTTGGTAGACGCTGACGAATGTATGAATTTGCTGTACATGATAACTCAACGCTCAGGAATATCGTCCAACGAATTTAAGGCGGAAAATCATTGGCGGAAGTTCTACCTTACATCACTGCATGATTCTTTTCGGCGGCAGTCACATTCACGACAACCTAACTGTTCAGCACTGATTTTAGTACTTATAACAACACGACTAATCGCGTCACAGTGGTTGCTTTATTAATTTTTGGGGGCGGCAGCATAATCGATATGGTCGTACGCAGCGCGCGATTTTCGTTACTTAGTAAGGATTTTTTTCTCGTTATGGAAAAAACTCTGCGTTTCTTGTATAATTCAGATATTCTATAAATTTCTTTACATGCTCATATACTTTTTGTGCATATATAGCTCTTATGTGATAAGAAGATTCGCAATAACAATTCATTTTTCTCGTGTACAACACACCATGAAAACCAAATATAACTTTGGAATTGCTGAGATCTGTGCTATCTAAAAAGTATCAGTATAGTCCAATGAAAAACTATTCAGAGACCACGCCATCAGAGCGCCGCCGAATGTGAATCATAATTTTATTCTCTCTATCATAACGCAATAAAAAGGTTTTTTCAAGCAGCCAAGAAATCGCCAAGACTTGAGCATTCGAGTACCTTCTAGGATTTTATTCAGAAAGCCTTCTTCAACGTAAACGACCCTTAAAAAACTGAGCGTCGAAATGATTCTTATCGGCCGGAAAAGCCTAATTAGATTAATATGTTAAGATTCTTCAAGCATTTTTCCAAAATTCTTTTCCAAAGTGTTCAAATTGTTGCTGTAAGAAGAGATTTTCATACGCTGGTCATCGGCTGGTGTTTTTTGTCATGTGTAGCTATTCTTATCATTAGCTGCTGATTAGGTCAATGACAGGCATTCGATCTTTCAATCAGCTGGCGCTACATTACAACTGCTGCTGTCAACAACACTTAAAAAACTTAATACGAGGCTAGCGATAATTTAAAATGAATTTTAGCTTAGTTATGCTGTTTTTTCTTTGATTCAGTTTGTAGCATTTAACATCCTTCAACTAATTTTTTTGAATGAATTCACGCGATGATTTTATTGTGTATTATTTATAACTTAAACTTATGCACTATGCGGGAAGTATGTTCACTAAAACCAATGAAGTATTCTAATTATTTTCAATTTCAGCCCACATTTATACACCAAGTCACGCAGTCTTCCCTTCAATTACTTTGATTTTCTTCTTCGGTGTTTGCAGTGACTTCACTCCTATTTATCTATTACGTAAATATATTGCGAAATACCAGAGACGTTCCATCAGTTCGTGTCTTTCAATTTTATGAAGGGATATAATTTGCAAAGTTAGTATATCATGCTGTTATATTATATTGTACTATTATTTTATACTACGTTGACTCACTATATCATGCACATAGAAGAAAAATAATTAAATAAATAAATAAATAAATAAATATGTATATATACATATAGAATTCTAAAGCGCTTGAAAAGCCTGACACTTTTTTATTTGCCTCTAATTCGTGCATAAAATTTTTCTTCGCTTTCTGCAGCAGTTTAATTTGTCCTCCAAGCAGTAATTTCATAAAAAAACAATTACGTGGACGTCTTCCATTCATTTCGTTGTCCGGCAACCATGCCGCCAATAATAAAGGCTGGTCAGATTCTGGTGAGTTCCCCTGCCACCCGAGGTTCTGTTGTCTTCTTTTCTCATTGCTATGGATTAGCGTCGCTACTGCAACGGTTTAGCAGGCTTTCCCGAAAAGAGTGGGATCTGGGTTCAAATCTCGGCTGACGTAAATGTTTTTGCACAGCACTCCACAGTATTGGATATATGGGTTGTTCTATGAATGTGATGTCTCCTTAAATATCTAGACAGTCATACTAAAATGTTCTGAGTTATTCTCGAAAAACAGCTTTACGCTCTTCATGCGGATCGGAGAGTAGTTAACTACCTTGCAACCCGTTTTCGCCCAGAAGAACAGCGTATTCTGACCGCTCGACGATGCAGAAGTCTAATGATTATCTCATTTAAGTATCTGAAAGCAAAAACTATCTTCATTTCTGAAAATGATGGGCAATGTGAGCACAATTGAGGGACACTCTTCAATCACGCCTCTTGGGTTCAACTTCCTTCGCACCTGCCGTCCCCTTTTGCTTATTCAAGACTGTTTCACATTCATCAATATAGATATAAAAATTAAAAATTGAGCACATTTCTTTCAAACTGGTCTTGCAGTGCGGTAGATTCTATACTCATGTCCACAGTTCCTTGCTCCTCTAGTAAGACTTTGAAAAGGGGAATGGGAAGCGAGAGATCATACAACTCAATGCTGTCTGTGCATTCTTTCATAACACTTATACCCTACTCTGCGTTTATTATCCTTTCTTCTTCTTCTTAACGGTAGGAAATTACTAGAAATGACTTTTATTGTTTCTCTTTTCGTTATTACAAGCACAACACTGTGAACAAAGTGATAAAAACATCTCGTCTGTTGATATGGAAGTTTTCTAAACTATTGACATAATTTTTCTCATTACTTTACAAGACGCATCCTCATATCACCTGTGCACAAATGCCAGCACTTCTTGCACTCAATTCATTTCCTCGCATCAATCATTCTCGTAGGTTTTTGTAATTTTCATGCTCTCGGCCGCTGCTGTTTGAGCACTATCCTTTTCATTAGGAACGGCCATGATTTGTGGTGAAAACAATTTATCCTGAAGTCCTTGGATAGCAAGGCTAGAGTGCTACAATAAATTCTTCCTGTACAAGCCTTACAACATTTTCCCGGCTCCAGAGTTATAAGGGGCTCGATGAGCCCGATGATGGGTCAAATCATCAATAGGTAATCAATCTGGTAATCAACGGCTTCACCTTCCACTGTGTTCCTTGTTTTCGACAGTAATTTGTTACATATGTTTTCATTGAAGTAGAACTTTTGAAGAACTTAAGGAGAGATCAGTCTGCTTGATTCTTCCACAATAACTCAAAGTATTACTATGTATCTAGGATTCACAACCATATTGTTCTCTATGTGGGTGTACGACCAATGATTTACAGGCTTTTTCTCCAGAACTTACTTGATATATGTATTTTCTTCGTAAATCCTTTAATATAAGTGTATTTCTGAGCCATTCGATATCAGTAGGCTTTTTAACCCTAAGGTACGACGTGTATCAGCTATGGTACACAATTGTTTAGGGACTTTTCTCGTTGGGCTAACTTTTCTCTTAAACATGGTATTATTTCAAAAGCTTGGATCTCTGCAATTTTAACAACATGTTTGTTTCATAAGAAAGCCTTTGTATTACGTTGTAGCAGCGAAAATTGAATTATATAACTGTCTTAAAAGTGTGGAACATTTCTACTTTGGCATTTTATTATTTTGCATTTGTAAGCGTCCATGATCTATATTTTTATATCAATGTCTTTTTTCAAAAGCTTTCTACAATGCATGAAGTCTTGTACATTAAAAACTGTGAAGGTGAAAGACATAAAAATAGACAAATGAGGTTGAGTTTTTGTGAAAAAAGATTTCAAATAAATCCAAATTGGAATGATAAGAATTTCTTGTTTTCTCACTGATCGTTCTTCACATTAAAACTCCGCCATCAACTGTTATGGAGCAATGATTGATGGACTTTGCATTGAGTTTTTAAAAACACTAAAGAATTTCTAGCCAGTTTACCCTCGTTAATGATAAAGGTTAGTATGCTGTCCCGACGTAGTCGTTGTCGTAAGCAGTGATAGGAAAGCCTAAAAAGAAAATGACTGTTGATCGTTGGCCGATTTGGCTTAGACTAGACTACATATGTTGGGATCGCGAGTTCAGCGCCTGTTGCAGCTGTAGTCAGAAACATGTGTGCTTTTCGGCATGAAGTCATTTTTTGGCTATCTCAAAACAAATCTAACGCTCTTTGCTTAGCAAACGACGCATCACTGAGCACATAACTTTTTTAATCTACTTGTGATTTCGTTTCCATAATGCGTGGATCCAGGTACTTCTTCTATTCAGTTCACCATCTTGTGTCCGCCATTCACGAATGTTTTCAGCTTTCCGTTGCGGCTTTGTTACTTTTTCGGACTTATGCCTTCTTCATAGGTGTAGGCACTTTCTGGTCGAACTGATTTTAGCTTGAGATCTGAAATAGCTTAACTGATGTATTTCAGATGCTTAATAGGGGCAGGTACTGTTCCTTACGATGCGAGGTATTTCAGCAAGAAGCAAGATAGATTTCAGAGGAACGGAAGGCTCAATCGTCTTGATCTTGAGTTGATTCACATGAAACTTTACTGTATGCGCCTCTGAGTGTTTTCTTGATGCACTGTGCGAGTTATTTCGTAAAACTACGATTACCAATCAAGAATACAATTTTGTACATGGCTTTCGCTTTTTTCACACCTCTAACACAACTACTCATCTAGGATAAATGGTCTACAAATAAATAAATGGCTTACTTTCCAAAAAGTCTACTTATTTAATTCCGCGAGAACGATGGGTGATTCATCGTCCATCAACAGCGAGGCCTGACCGATATGTCTTGAAGTCACGCTTAACAGCTGATATTGGGGAAGCCCAAATTTATGCCCTACCAAAGCTGATCAAATTTTACTAATAAGCTTTCTTTCAAATTGCTATTCTCCATAAATATCAAGTTCGCAGACATCGTTTTGTCATCTAAATATATTCTGTCATAAGAAAACAATTCCGGAATTTCAAGGTTGAAAATAGATTTCGGTCGGAATTTGAATGACCTAAAGAGCACTTTCATTTGTTGCTAAATTATCGTTCTATACCGTTTTGAATTACGTAAATTTCAAGGTTTGCATTCAACTGTTTTTATAGACCTCGCTCAAAATAATGCATAATCTGACATGTTTTGAGCCTTTGAGTCGTAGAATTTTGTGACTTGCCAATAACTACTCGCCTTCGTGTTGAAGCGCGAAATCCGATGCGGGGCTATTGGTGTCGTATATAATTATACTAGTTCTAATTTTAGTTCTTCAGCTGGTCGCAGCAGTTCTTCGAAGATCCGTCGACGATTAATGTTACGAGTTTTTCAATCATCAAAGATACTCACCATGATTCGTTCCCTAACGTGTCATGAATTGCCTTCGTTCACACTTCTTGATCGCAGTTGCATTATTTCGTCAAGCTTAGCTATCAATTTAACATAATTCTGGATTACTCGCTCTTCCTGAGAGGAGGCCATGTCGACAAGAAGCAAGATTTAGACACAAATTTCTTGATGACGTGTTTTGTTCCCGTTCGAGTGGTTTAATCCAATTTTCTTCGCAGTCAGGAGCCGAAAGGAGGTGTTTTTCACTCATACGATGCTAAAACATGGTTGCTCTCAAATTTTAATTACCGTACATAGCCAAAGTAAAACTTGCTGATTATGTTAAAAATCTATACTATCTTGCAAAGGGAGAAAAGCTTTTTGGTTTTTCAATACTGACTTTCTCGAATGCGCCGAACTTATTCTAACAACTTTTTTTGCGTCGACGCTTGTACTTCAAAAATGAAATAAGTAGGGCAAGTGTTATTCTTCTATTAGAATACGATGGTGTCCTCAAACGTATGCGCTACTGAAACTCAAGTCTGTCGGTATTTCGTTCAGAATTTTCTAAAATTTCAAATTTCGTTTTCTTTTCCCTTAACAGTATTTTTCTGAGACTCAAGAATCAAAAAGCAATGTTACAGAACCGTATATTTTCTGTATAGGCAGAGCGAAAACTCTTTTATAGGTAAATCACATTCTCTTCAAATTCCTAGGTATTTTAGATATCAAAAAGTTAGTAGAAAATTGCGAAAAAACCGGCTTCAGGCCATATGTTACAAGATATAGATGTGTTAAGTAGACTTGTTTGTTATTCCCGTGATCTATCGTCCCATGTCTGGGCAGATCCAATCACTTCTTGCACTAGATTCGCTTCATTACACGCAGCTTCCATGGAAGTTTTTGGACACTTATGCTGTTGGGGCTATTACTTGAGCATTTCCGCTTCTTTGTGACTGTTATAGTGTGCTGGTCGAGTCAGTTATTCGTAATTGTGAAGATAGCCCAGCACAGCCGTCCACATGTGGATTGAAGGTGCTCTCGAGGATGTAGTTGAACTATCACCTAGCTAATTGTTAGCCTGCATCACTAACCACTCGACCAGCGTAAGTGCTCAAGTATTATTTGATTCAAGCAGTTTTCAAGTTGAATATCTCCTGATCAGTGGCGACGAGAAGATTTCCATAAATCTGTAATACTTTCTTCCACAACGTATTTTGATGTATAGTAGCAGAACGGTAGTTGATCGACATACAATATCTTGAAATTCAAATTTGTTAATGACTTGAATATCTGTGATCGGCTTTTCACTTCATGCTTAGCGACTTATGATAAGCATATGAACTTTATTACCCACCATCGATTTTTTTCCAACGTTCGACTAAATGAATACTAAGATTGACGAATGCTTTCAAGTAGACTTATATGAGTGTTTTTGACCTTTACTTTCAAAGAGGTCCTCGAGAATTTGAAAACCCAATAATTCAACACCGCAATATGATTGAAAGGGTCTGAGAATTGAGACCCAACATTTGAAGATCAGAATCAGTAAAACTGCAGAATTGGAGGGCAGCAACCGAGTTTTGAATTCTTTATGAGATTATGTCGTTCTTCATAGTGCTATTGATTGAATAAAGATGTATACATAAAAGGAAACCTATCGTACACCGGATGTGTTGACAGCGGGTTGCATGAAAAATTTTGGAAAGCATCTTCCATCTTTAATCTTTGATAGGATATATTTGTATGTGCAAGAATTAATGTGGTATATACAATAAGATCTATAGAACGGTTAACATAGTGGATCTAACCACCTTATCAGGTTAAATTGTAGAAGGAATTCGATGGACTTGCGCTTTATCGATGTAATGTTATACGAATGCTTTATCATCAATTGACCAGAAACTTGATAGCTTCTAATTCTAAAGAGCAATGAATGCTCAAAGCGAGACAGGTACGCATCAGTGGAGTCGTTTTTAGGTAAATTTTTAAACATTATGAGATTACCGTTCCGTCAAATTCTTCTTCTTCGGTGGGAGAAACATGAAATCGAACTGATCGCCGTTCGATTGACGTTTATCATTTGACGGTTTTGAACTGGGTTGTTTGCCTATCGTATCAGCTGTTCAACTGATGCTGACAAATGTTCTCCGCTTACTGAGCATCCGTTCATCCGTCTGTTGGTTCTGCTCGCTCTTATCTGACCACTTCACGATATTCGCTGCTTCTGATTCATTAGTTTCTTTTCGTCCTTTAGAGCGTAGTAAACGACAATTATTGATTCACTTATGAAGAGCTTACTCAACATATTTCATATTATCGTCCGTTCATTGTGAGCGATTGATATTTTTTTGATCATAGTACAGTAGCAACTAGTTTTTGACTAAGCGTTTTAGTCTTAGCCTTGACTAGCGCCACTATTCAGGTACAGAATTTCAAATTTTTTTACTTTAGTCGAAGAATCGAAGACATTGTTTCTTAATAGATAAATGAAACGTTCTCCTGACTGGATAGGGAAGTATGAGTTTGATAGCACTATTCCTAGCCAGTTCTCCAAGGAACAGCAGCCATCTCTTGAATCACATATTCTTCTATTTCTATAAATTATGTGATAGTGGTGAGATCCATCAAAATAAGCTCAGTTTTCCTCTTCTATGTTGTCACTGAAGAAATTAGCTGTGAAATCCGCTTTCAGCTCTTTTTTTACTTTCTATGTAAGATGGTGTTAACTTACCTATTACCTAGGTTCTAAAGTTCTCCTCAAAAATTCCACGGTTCTGCTTTTTTATAGATTTTGACACTTTCTCTTCTACGCAAAACTTCCTTCATGGCCGATTGTTGATAACGCATGACACGTAGCTCGATATGAGTCATATATGACTGATTTTTGTTTGCACAAAAGCATTTCACTACTTGTTAGACGTTTGTAACTGGTATAAAGTAGTTAGTGCTTTTGAATCTTTTTTCATAAATTTTTCTCTAATAGAACAATAAATTCCGATTTTTTGAGGCCTACAAAAGCTTTAAACGGCGAATCGCCATGTCTCGGAAAAAAAAGCAACGATTCAACAGTCGAATTTAGTGGATTAGGGAAGAAAGGCGCTCTCAGCGCGTCGTTGATTTTTGTAGCTACTAGTTTGCGATAGAATTTTGAGAAACCGAGTTTCGTTGACATTTTTCTAAAAATTGAAATTTGATATTTTTGAATAACTTTTATTCGAAAAAAGACAAAATAGTGAAGTTACTTCAAATGCACTCTTGGAGCGGTAAAGAAAGGCCTATTGTATCAATCGATTGATTCCATAAATTCTCAAGTTTTTCAGTTATCATGAAATCACTTGTCTGTAGAGAATCAAGCATTGGTTTGGAAAATTTGGACTTGGTGTTTCTTATTCTAGGTTTATCGTAGTCAGTTTAGACAATTCTATTAAGATAGAAATAGAAAAGCAAAGAAAATTTGAATAAGGTTTTCTCACAATGTCCAGCTTCAGGCTTTGATCATGAATCGCCATTACACAAACATAAATATGGAAGGTGATGAGATCACAACATCAGCAATGACCAAATCGGAATGGGTCGTCTTGTTTGGGAAGAAATGCGTTAAGTACATCAGTGCCTATCTTAACATTTCAAAGAAAAAGGTCTTAGATCAAAATTCGATTACTCAATCAGGACGGAATACTGCTGGTCTTCAAACCACATCTACAAAGCAACAATGGGACATCCATGGGCTACAATTACAGCTATAAGAAGCGACAAAACGATTTACGATTGCTACCACATGTGCAGAACGGCTACACACTATAATCGATTCATACAGAGTTAAATTTAGAAAGCATACCACTTTTCAAACACAGCATGGCGAAATCGAAATTTGTGGGACATGTGTAGAAACTGGTGGACTTAACATTCTTAGCAGTACATTGGTGATGAACAGCACTGCCTTCGACAACTTGATTTACATAACCAGGATTAAAGAGATGTTACCTAATATCAGCTTCAGCTGTTCTCTCCGGCTTTGTGTCAATATCAAGCTATGAGGCGGAGGCGTTCTACTTTAGATTAGAGAATTCTGTAGCATGTATTCTGTGAGATAAACGTTGACAATTTTAACACAAGGATTCACCGTATAGAGGCATTTGAAGAGTTCATAATGGAACTCATAGGTTCGAATAAATACAGCAGAGTGAGTAATTGTGCGGATCAATCATGATTATCAAAAATTATCAATGGTAAACCAGATTTTCCGGAAGCTTTTTTCTTGGAGTCCTTTTTTGAGTTCCGTAGAACGAAATGAAGCCATTGGTTTCAGTTTTTTTGTGCTCCGTCGAGATAAAATTGTTAAATATCTCACTTCTCTAAGAAATGAAATACGGTCTTACACCTCGCCACATAAAGAACTGGGTAACATAGCTCAAACTACCTGGAATTACGTGGGTCTAATTAGGGATGTCTCAATGACCAGCGTAGAAGCAGAGTCGTCGGCTACTAGGTCCCATAGGATATGCAGTGTGCAACAGGAGCACTCATCTGGTGAGATCGAATCCCTAAATCACTTTATGACTACAAAACAGATCAGACATTATTCACATGATCCATGTAGAACGCAAATTGGTGAATGTCCACACAATAGCAGAATTTTTGTTATTCCACAATTTTCACGAATGTAACGTTGATGTCGGGATCGATATGCTGATTGAAATGACGAGTTTCACGTAGATTTGTTGTTAATAGCTGGCATGTTGCTAAGTCTACTTTGAAATAAGCGCGATAGTGAATAACGCGAAGCGATAAAAATATTGTCCTTTGTAGAAATATCCAAGGCCGGCTATCTATTAATCCCAGCAATCTTCGTCAATTCTTTAATTTTTTTCCAAATACAAGACTTCATGACCAAGTTATTTTGAGAGCTGGTGTTTCAGCGTTTTCGCTTTCTGCCGAGCTTAGAAAAATCAGGATGTCCACATTCTAGTGGCAAGACATCTCTGCTACTTGAGCCGAAAAGTCTACGAAGTCTAGATTTCACTTGCATCAAGCACAAATCAACTTTTCAGTGTACTCACCACTTTTATGAGTCGTCCACTGAACTATTCAGGTGGAGACCTCCCGCGCAAAGATACTGTCCTTTGTTTTTTTCCATGTCAATAATAAGAGAACTCCAAATCACAATGAAGCGATTGATTTTTCCGTTATTTCGGCTTTCTCATGCAAAATATTAGTTCTCCAACTAAGTTTTCGAACATGATCCACAAAATAAAAATTTTCCTATTAGAACAAATTTTTCTCTCACCTATTTTGAGCAGAATTTTTTTCTGTTATATTTTTGCACATACTTGTCCAACAATGGAGCCGTTACGGGAAGTCTTTCGCAACATACTGGTTACCGAGTTTCAATTGAGGCACGATATTCAAAGTACATTTGACAACATTAATTGTGCAAAAAGCAGCCAAGTTGTGGATAGAACTACGGCGTACGAACGTTTACAAAGTACTGTTTTAGCCGATCAACCAAGAACCGGAAGACGGCATATAATTGAACGAGAAGCAATCATTGTAGCGATTGAAGAGGATCCGACTTTGTCAAACGTGATTTGACCGATGAATTTCAATGTTCAGACGAGGAGATCCGGAAGATTTTGGAAGATGCACGCAAGAAATGGCGCCTAAAACTTCAATTAATGTTATGTGTTACTTTCGAATACTTGGAAAATATTTTTTGAACTTTTGTATCAAGTTCGAAAACTTATTTGGAGATCTCAAATCTTTATCTTGTGTTTTTTTTTACGTCTCTGAAGAAACAAATAATTAAAGATCGATCCTTCTACTGCTGATTATCCGGAATGTAAAGAAAGTCTTCAATCTCATTCATCAAGGATGTAAAATAAATTTTTAGCGATTGTTATGTAAGAGACGAGAAGACATTGATAACCGATACCCTCCATGTCTAGAATTGCGTTCATGACAGTAATGATAAAATTAGTTTATAAGTGATTATACTTCCCTTGGCAATTTGAAAGTAGCTTAGTGAACACCTACCTATGACGCTTACTCAACTTTTGCAGGAGTAGCATTCATCCGAGATTGAAAAATGCCTGAAGTTGAATTCGCAGAACGATCCCCATCTATACCTGAATTCCCTGAGGTATTTTCTACACCACTCCTTACCACTTTGCCACTTTCTTCTTTTCTGTTATTTTTCTCCTATCTCGCTTCTGATGAATTCTGTAGATTCTTAGTTCGTCTTTTGCTTGCTATTTGGTTCTTTTTATTTTGCCGGTTTCCATCGTCTGTGATGTAAACGAAATGAAGGGATGTCTGGACTTCTGGATGGCAAATACAATTTGTTAGGTGGCTGCCGTTTTTCTGTTTATTTTTTGAGGATCAGAATTTTTTCGTTCTAGTGATATTTCGTTTTATTCACAGTTGTTCTGGTGGTTATTTTCAAAGGAAAACCTTTACACTTATTCTAGGGTATGACAATCTCGGATGAGAGGCCGTCCTACTTCATCCAACAGCGGCTGAAAGATCTACCTGGTCACAGTCTCAATAATCCGTCGTATAAACCGAGGAAAGTACTGTTCAGACACCATGATGGTAGACTGTTGTCAGGTAGCGTCTAATAATTGGGCAATCCGATAGCAATATAAAAATATTACAGAAAATGCAGCTTCTTTTCTGAAGAAGGTGTTGATAAGGCATAAACTATTGTCTTTAGTCTCTTCTCTTTGCCTATGAACTCTGTCCTTTGTTCATTTCAAAAATGGCAAAGCCTTTAAAGAGAATATATGTAGTTTTTAAGCTTTTGATGAGGTCCTTCATGGGCACATATACAGTGCAGTACACGTGTTTCGGCCTTGCAGCCCTCGTCGGTTGCATGGTGTCTTTTGTCTGAGGCAACCCCTTTCGGGGAGAATCCCTTAGGAAGCGTCGGAGAACATGTTACACTGCCGCGTGTAAAGCAAATATTTACTTCACACACTGCAGAGATAACATATCATTGTGCAGAGATAATACATCATATAATATTTCGCATATGCACAACATCTTTTGAGAGATACTAAATCGTATGATATCACAGTCGACAATTTGGAAGACAATTAGTACATTGAGTATAGGTGATAAAACATTTGGCGTTAGTCAATGCTTTGAAGATACGCCGTGCATTTGAATTCATTTAGCATCGTCGGGGACTGTTAAATGATATTTGGCTTGTACAATGGCCTCCGAGTAGCCTGCCAAGGTTTCAAATCTACGATATTCTCTTCCCAGACAAGCCTGCTATGAATTTGCAAGCCCTAGAAATTTGAAAAGCTTGGTGGAGACCAAAATGTGCAGTGTTAAGCATTTATCCTTCAATTATCACACCTCACGGCTTAATATATTATTGATATGACTTGCGACCAGACATTAAACTGATCTAACATATAAAAAACTGACTTTTTCCGAACTCAGGCTTCAATATGTGATAAATTAAGTATTTATTCATTTTTATATTGAGGGTTAAAGCGCATGTGGCGCAATCGTTAGAGGTGCTCTGCGTCGCACACTACATCAGTGGTGCGATCTCGCGCTCATGGGTCACCAAGTCATCCATCCATCCGAGGTCGGTAAATTGGTGCCGGACTGGTCGCAGACTTGTCTGGAGGATAAGCAGCACTGACTCGATACTGCGAGAGACCACCGCGAGTCATTGTAAAGGCCAGACATGCATTCAATCACTTCAAACGAAGTTGAAAATTGAAGACGAATGCATGGCGCATTCCTCAGAGATTGATCCGTCGAGAGCTCCTTTTTATTATATTGTCATTCCAACTTCCGCATTCGTAAGCTCAGTTATTATACACGGCATTTGGCTAGGATAAAAGTGAACGGGGAAGATTTGAAAGCTAATTTTTATTCACCTTCAGAAATCCCATCAGTGCTTTCTTAAGTACTCGAACTAACACGAGGTTCGCATAAAGAACTCTATCTGGGTGAAGTTTTATGTCTTCATTGCCTATGAGCCGGTTGGTACTAGTCGAGGGTTCACAGTGGCTCGTCGTCGCGATATTGGAAATTCTTTTCCTGATGATTTGATCTACATAAAGTGGACGATAGTGAATCATTGACTCTTTTAAATTGGCTGCGAAGAAGAAGTATACTTCACCGCGTTGCTCAAATAAAGTTTCCTTCATTAAATTGTGTTTGCGTAATCACCCTAGAAGATAATGACTGATAAGACATCCAGAGCACAAAATGATGAGGACGAAAGCAAAGTCATCACATTTCTACTAATTTCAAGCTTTATGGTACCTCTGGTTGCACTTTCATGATCAAAAACGGTGGAATTATCTTCATGTATCTAAGTATTTGAAAACAAGCAAAGAAGGTGATTTCAGGATGTGGTGGTGACGTGGAGGTGTTCCATCCGTTAGAACTGGAGCGTTCACAAAGCACAGGTCTACCAGTGCGTGGTACTGTAGTGACTGTATTTGGCGGCAAGGACACCGTGATCGGGATCAAAGTCATCGATCAAGGAGGTACCGCGACCATCGTTATATTTTTTGCTCAAGCTAAGCCTGAAAGTGATGGCAAGCAATGAGTATCTTGGAATTCACGAAATCTAACTACAAGGAGCTACAAACAGCGTGACTGGAGTAAAGTATGCTAAAAAGTGATAACGAACGCATTTTTTAAAAAGATTTTCTTCTCGATGCCACGCTTTCATCTCACCAACAATCACCCGTACTCTTTTTAAGGTCATGGTGTATCTAAACGATATGTGAATATGCATTCAAATTCCGCTTATCTATTACAGATCATTTTCTTGTTCACGGTGAGCGCTACTGCTGTCTGCTCCATCAAGCGTACCTGGTCGAAGGTGGCGCGGTGCCGGAGCATCGTAAGCTGCGACTACCGGCTCCGATACGGTCACTTAATGTCGAACGACACGGAAAGAACGACGTACGGATTCACTGTTCTACGTTCTTACCAAGGTTTTTAACGCAATAATATTCAGAGCAAAAATATCTGTGAAATAGTACAGTTTTGATAGTGATATAGTAATAAGAGCACTTAGAACCAGTGCTAATGATTATTCGAGCGATCTCAATTCTACATGTATATTGCTTGCTCACAACCATTCCTCGATTTATTGCTATTTTTTTGTTTCAATATCTTCCAACTATCGACTATTTTAAGACCTCACTTAAAATTAATATACATAGCAGACATAATTGTATATAGAAGGTTATTAGGTTGGAAAAAAAACTATGGGGTACTCGTAAAAATCGAAAATTCATGGACAAATTTCCACCAAGAACAATAATAACTATTCTTCAAATCAAAGGCCATCGTTTTCTGCAATTTTCTGCTATCAGTCCGCCAAATTTTGGACCCGCTCGAAGTACTAATCCTTCGACTATGAATTAGGAAGCTCCTAAAATGCTTATTCAACTTCATCGAACGATTCGAATCGGCGACCCTTTTGAAAGTGGTGCATTGATCGGAAATAACCGAAGACGGATGGAGCGCATTATGCACTGTAGGCGAGATGCGGCAAAACCTCGACTCCGTCCAATTCATTTTATCTTTTCGGAAATGTGTGGCTTGACATTGTCTTGCTGCATCAAAGCGTGATTTTGGTTGACCAAAGCAGGATATTTCTCTTTAAGCATGTAGTGCAGAATGAAAATAAAGACGAATAAATATCTCGGCCTTCAGTGGAAGAATTCCACATGAGAGGTAGTAATATTTTCACGATATGCTTGAAGTTATCTCATGCTTATTGTAGTGCCGCAGAACTTTCTTCCCAGCCGTAGCAGTCTTCTTGAACGTTTTGAGCCTTTCAATGGCACCTCAAGTGATTACGAACATTTTGGCGTGATCTCACGCTTCATCAGTACCACATGCCCTGCAGCTCACCCCTACTACTAATAGCAGCGGGCGCCGAATATGTAGCACTCTAGACCAGGTGAAAAGATCACTTGATGCTGCGTTCTAAAGTGATTGGTTGTTGCGTACTAACGTGACTGTTTTTTGCTTAAACATCCGTCTTCACTCTTTTGCTGTGAGGATCCTAGTAGTTATAAACAATCTACTCGCTCCTTGCATCCATCGTTGCTAAGATTAGAATGCTGCTTGAGGAGTTCGTCCTCTGCACGGATGTCTCAAAGCAGTGATGAAGTCGAATCTCCTTTCAATTTTGAAGACAGTCGCAATGAGTTCCCTCGTTATTGCTAGAGGATGTCGGGAAAGGAAATAAGTACTTTCTGGCTGGTAGCAGCTCACATCTGGGACGACTCGCACCGCTCTGCTCTCACAGCTATTATCACCTTTTTATTAATGTATTATTGGCTGAGTCATTACTACAACGGAAGACTAGGGTGAAGCAATTGGGGTCTAATTAGATAATATGTAAGCAGCAAAATAAACAAGGCAAAAGCCTATGCACCTTGTAACACCTGAAAGGTATCTTGTATTTTCTCTGAACAAAGTGAATTTCAGCTCCTTCTCTCATTTCTTCTCGAAAACGGAATATTTCACTATGGTCTCAGCACACACCTAGAGGAAACGACCTTCGAATGTCTGCAGTGCCACCGTTGCACGTTAGTTTCTTTTAGAGATTTCGAGTGCTCAGAAGTGAGAAATTGTTCTGCAACTCCGCGCTGCTGTTGTAGTCTATCAATGAAGCGCTTGACACAGTCGTAAGCTCTCAAAAACCTATAACAGCGGTAGTATACTTTAAGAACCTCTGGAACGTAGTTGCTGAAAGGAGATAGTTTAGTGATTGTAATTAGAAATCCAAGCGTTGTATGTGGCATGTAAAACATTCAACATCAGGCAGGAGTTGAGCCTGCATTCATCGCCTCCTATCAAACAGCTTTGAAAAAGGCGGACGTTTAAGCGCTAACCGCACTAGGTTTTCTATGTCCGTCCGAAGTCCGTTAAAGGGTGAAATACCGTCATCTTTTTGCTAAAGTTTAATGAAACTCGGTTGTTATGATACTAAATGTATTGAACTCTTTGATCCATTCCGATCCCATATGAGCACTATAGGTCCGTGCACCAACAAATTGGCTTCTTTTCGGCCCAAATTTTTGAGATTTTTTTTACAAAGCTAACGAATGCAGCGATAGTCCCAAAAATCCAGTTAATCTTAGTCTTTAGCTCAAACGGAAAAAATTTACTGGAGCAGGCCAATGGAGATTTCGCTTGCTACGAGAATCACGATGACTGTGGAGACAGGGATTACAATTAATCTCCCTATAACTTGTGTATCATTGGCTTTACTTTGTTCATACAACATTTCCACATCAGTAATGTGTTTAACAGTTACCTCTTTTGTTCAGTTAGGCACATATCCTTCTGAATTTCTCTTATCACAGGCGTCCGATTCAATCAGGACTGCTTTGGCGTGATGGTGGAGTTCTTCACGTAGCATACTATGACGGTTATATACGAGTTGGTGTCATCGTCGAGCAGTATGAAGATATGCTCCTTGTACAGGTTAGCAGAATTTTGCCTATAGCATCGTTTCAATGAGGGAAGGATTTAATAGATAAGCTTTAACTAAGTAAATTCTTGGCCTCGGGAAATTGTTCATATTCAGCAAATAAATAATGTTTGCCACTTATGAGTGATATTTGATAATAACGTTTCTCTTCATTACGCTTGGAAACTTCGAACTTAAAACGGTGATGTTCGATTAACTCTCTTGCGCAAAACAAGTCAGTAATAGCAGTAGCTTAGGCAAAGACTGTTCTTGTTTCCATCCCTGCCACCGCTTAGGGAGAACGTTCGACGCTGATCAATCCTAAGGATCTGCCTTGTATTCGACTTCACTAGGCACATTTGGTCTATGCAATGACTTTTAGTGAGATAGCGATATATCGAGGTTGTGGTACTATCCTGCTATTCAGTTTTGCTATTAATGCATTGATTCACAAAGTGAAGAACTCCGTTACCCGAGATGCAAGATCGCACCAATAACCACGCGTATAGGTTCAGAGCACATCCGATAAATGCATTGCACTAACTCTCCGTTCATTAATCAAATCGGACAAATTGGTAGTGCACTGGGTAAAGCTAGAATAGTTGCATTCATAACGCCTGTTTTTGCAATTCTTTGTTTACACCATTTTGTATGACAGCTACAATCTCAGATTAGTCGATGAAGCATAGGCAATCAACCATACGAAATGCTTGGGCATCGTGAACTATTTTCAGTTTTATGACAACTGAATAATTCCTGTCATATACTTGAGCTCACAATTTATGGAAAATGAGTTAGGCTTGACATTTATGGGAAATGAATCTTATGCTCAGTGATGTTGAGGGATGTGCAAAACTTTTGACGTCAGGCGGAGCTCAAACCCTCATCTCACTCTATCTGAGAGCGCGTGCTCTAACCCTTGCACTACTGGCGCCCGCTATGCCATCATTCTTTCTACTTTCTTCTAGTTCTGCACATCACTCTACATTACTGAGTATATCTAGAACATCATGCCACTCTGAAAGAGGTTGAATAAGAATTTGAAACGTATGCTATTTAGAATGAAAAACTCATCTAAATTTAGGAATAACCATAAGAATGCCAAAATATCAACAAATCTTGAAGCCTGACATTTTCTTATGTCAGTTCTTCCTTCTTGTGATTATACTTTGTGTTGCGCCTTGCCTTTAGAACAGAATTGGGCAGTTGATAAAAAATTTACCCCCACGTTCGAATCCCCATATATTGATCTGTACATTTATAGTAACCATCTACCTATAACCAATTATACATTGCAGACTTCGTATATCCAGATAAAAAGCTCTATTAAGAAATTTGTGTTGATCGATTGAAACACTTCATTAATGTGCACTGAAAGAAGTCTGAATCATGTGTGAGGAGAGTAAAGAAGGTGGGGCTCACGGAGTTCCTTGAAAAATCATCCCACTGTTCTGTTCAGTTATCAAAAAGGCAAGAAAAGGAGAGAAATTTCCAGTCAAAAAATGCGGCCAGGTAATTGGCACATTCAAGGAGTGTTCAACCTTGTAACAAACACTGCACTGCTCGTACAGCCACGAATGTGTTCATAAAAACGAATAACACCTATTACAATCCAAACATCTCAATATTTAAGCCTTTCGATTTCAAAAGCACTTTACAGTGGTTTTATCAATAATTGAAAGTAGTTCATTTCAATAGATGAATTTGAACTAGTAAAGGCTTGAGCACGCGGCGCATGCCACTATGCACACTCAATCAGTCATTTAATCGTGAAATCATAAATAATTTTAGCGCTTATCGGCTTCCAAAAATAACGTAAACTTGTTGCTGGAAGTGATTACCGCAGAAATCAAACGTCTCTTTGACTATCAAGACATCGCACACGAAAAACAAGCAGCCATGTTAGCCAGAATGGAGACGCTGAAATGCAAGGCGAGTTGCTTTCACATTTTAATTCATGCAGTCCCAAATCTAAGTCCCAAATCATCATTCTAGCGCAAAGGTCCATTTATAGCCCACTAATTTCTAGAAGAAATCGATCATGTACGATCCATCTGGCTTTTCAACACAGGATAGAGGGTCTATGAGAAAGTGTGGAAAAATTTGAATTTAGTAGCTTATTCTGAGCGTGTTTTGATTGATTATGATCCATATAGTTATATATCAACTTCTAAATTCAATGCTGTAGAGCGTTCACCTTCGAAAAGGAGATAGGGATGGAACAATGGTTGTCGTGTGAGAAAGCCACACTAAAAATTTGCTCTAATTTGGTTTTTGAGCTTTTTTCTGTTAGACGACGAGAAATGATAAAACAAATCCTTCGCTGAACATTTTTTTTCAAAGAGTGTTAATAATTTAGTAATCAATCGAAGGCTTCAATCTCTGACTAATGCGTTGCTTGACCATTTTTCATGATCTCCATTTTGTTAAGCTATAAAATTCAAGATAAAATTATGTTTCACATCGGCGGGGCAATTTTACTATTAGTTCGTTTGTAGCACGGAAAGCTGATGAACGTATAAAGGAAATCTTTTTGTATCAGAGTCATACGTTTTATCTGAAATTTCCTTTGAAGCGGAGAAAGAACTCCTATTTGAATAACAAATATCGCACTGCATATGTGACTCGTCGAGGCTCCATCGGTCGATGGCTGTGTTGAAACCACGGGCATCCTGCCGCGCGCCTCCTTCCCCCCCTCCGTAGACTAGGCAGAAACAAATGCCCGCGTATGTGACGCAGTTTTTTCCTTGCTACACTGCAGGAAAACGGTTTTTTTCAGAAAACAGTAACAGCCTTGGAATTGCTATATCCTACGCTATCGAATGATTACTATTAGTCCAAAGAAAGAAATCTGTCTTGCGAGAAATATGTGCGTGTGTAACACGAATGTTTTCCCTTTGCTGCAGCGTTTTGAACAAGCCTTTTGTAAAATAGCAACGTAGCTCAGTAGCAAGAGATTTGTGCAAGGATGACTGATAGTGTCATGAAAAATCTTTGTCCACCAGAACGGATCGTTTCTTCATTTCTCATAGACTAACAGATAAGAACAAATTTTTGCATTCCAAAGAAAAAATTTATGTAGACATTGTGTTCCCACAGTTAAAAACTATTTGTTGTAAGGGTTCTACTCAACCACTAGGTTTCTACTTTTTAAGTGGCATCATGTGAAAATAACTTCTAAGTGGACCTCTAAGTAGAAATATAACAATTGTCACGCTAAAGATATCATTCACGTGCAGTCAGAAACATCATTTTGTCAAGCTCAAGTTCAAAAACTTCAACAAGCTCCTATTTTTGCTCACAAAACTGTTTTAGTTAGCCGATTCTTCACTGCCTAAAAGCTGTGAAGGTGAAGATAAGGAGGATGAGGAGATTTCAGCAACACATGCCGAATTTTACGCACTTAAAGTGGAATTCCGAAACCATTCGGTAAACTACAATTATCATTTTATGGATTTCGATTTTCAAAATTGGATTTTGAATAGTATGCATTACGGAAAATATGATACAATGGAAACTCTCACTGTTCCACAATCTATGAGAAAAGCGGCAAGCCTTCGACTTAATCAAGTATCGTTTGAGGTGACTGAAGGTATATCTGGCCTGTTCAAAATTACGATGCCTGTGGGATGTATTAAGTCAGTTCTGCTATCCTTCTAGACTAGTATTGTACCATTTTTGCCAAATACGAAGAGACGGAGCACTTGATGAACTCGAGGAGCGAAATTGGGCAAACTAAATTATGTTCTACAAAGCGTCCTCTAGTCGCTGTGTGCGTGCGACCTTACAGAACAAATACTAAAGCAGAATGTTGATTACTCTTATTACTTAACAATTAGGACGAGGTTGCTAGCGGACTTTACTCGAACGCCGCTTCGATTTCATCGTCATTTAAAGCTAATATACCTTCTGTTGTGCTTCATTTTTGAATGAAGCACTCTACTATTTTGACAGAGCAGTGAAACACCCCAAAGGCAGGAAAGCACACCCACGCCCGTTTGCCATAAATCATCTTGTATGTGGGGGAACTTTAGGCTAAATATTCATTATGAAAACTGAACATTTGATATTACATTGGTGTATTTCGTCTTACCTCTGTTCTTATCTCCATATCCGCTAGGCCACTTTTGCATTCAGTCACCTACGATAATACAAATGGAGTTGCATACATGACACCTCGCTTAACGGTTATCAACTACTCCATCAATTTATCATTCCATTATCGCTTTTAAAGGATATTCCGTACGGGTGACTTCACCTTCGGATACTTCCTCGTCCTTGCAAAAGTAGTTTCTCTTAAAAGTTAACAAAAAGGCAAGGCGCTATAATGCCTAATACAGAGGTGTCCTCATCTATTGTGACAACCTCATGTCAGTCCATGAACGGCACAGTAACTTACTGATTAACAAAAAGTTTATATAATCTCAGTATCGGATTATTGTACCATTGCCCTTCAATCCACTGATTTCAAAATCTTCACTATTGAGCTGCATTATATGTCCACAGACTTTTTATTAAGCCTATTTTGAGGTTTGGTTTTGCATCTTATTAGTATGCGCACGTTGCAAAGGTTTCGCTCGCCTCATCAGTACCACAACGTCCTTATAATATTAGCTAAGCGATATATCACTCAACGCGCGTTGTGGCATGTTCCCCTCTGCTACTATCAGTGAAGGGGCGTGTGCTACTTATGAAACGGGCGAAACTCTGGAACCTAAAGCTTACATATATCATCAACATGCAATGTCACCCGTCGAAAAAGCCTTATTAGAGTCTGTGGAATACTGTAACATTGATATATCTGTAATGTGCCAGACACTAAAAGATTCTGCAGTAATCTTGTCTCTATATAATGGGCTTCATAATTCAATAGCTTGATTATGCTATTCTCAACGAGTCGAAAGACCGTCTTCCCTTGAACTCGACGTGTTTGCAATATAAATGAGAAAAGCAAAAGAACAGTATAAGAGTTAATTGTTATTTTGAGCTTTCGTAAAATTGGTATTACTAATTCGATCGATTGTCCTTGTGGACTACATATGGATCTTCTTCGATATGTGGTTGACGTTTCGATAAGTACAGTTATGTATCCAAAAAGATTCATCGATCATCCTTAAGGAGAATCGATCGAATTACTAATACCAACTTCACGCAAGCTCAAAATGAAGATTGGTTTTCAGGGTATTTTTTCTTTTTCTATGCTATTTGTAAATTATTGGGCAGTATTCAAACAAAGCAAAAATTATTTTGCCAGCAATCTGTTAACACCTACTCAGCATAGATTCGTGCTGACCGTGTTACTCAACGCCTGGCCACTCTCAAGAAACTTTTACAAATTTCGCAGAAAGCTGTTGAAACCAATCTCGCCATCGACAAATCGATTGAACTAACACAGTCGGTAAGTCCTCATTTTTAGGCTACGACAAAACTATTCCAGCGCCTTAGTTTTTCTTCTCAATCTTTGTTTAACTTTCAAAAATAGGTCGATAAATTTTTGAGGAGATGGAATTTTCGACATTAGTTTGACAGTGGTGACCAGTATGGAGTTTCACTTCAGAAGTACTCTAAATGCAACAGTGGAGTGCTAAAGGGAAAAGTGGGTTTTGTAGCAGTAGCAGAAATTAAACACCTGTATAAATTGCTGCGGTTCAATAGCGCAGTGGATGGCAACGTAAGCCATCAGGAAGCGAACGCTAGTTTGACCCATTCCCAATGATTTCCCACAAGTCATCATAGGAGCTCTTACACGGCTAATCTAAGGGTCACAAAGTGAATGATTGCGATCAGTATACTGTCGCATTCATGAAAAAAAAGAAAATTTCAAAGCAGCCAGCTGCCGAGACAAAATAATCGAAGCCCTTCGCGGAGAACGAATGCGACCACCTATTCGACAGCAGAAAACGCTGGAGCCTGCCACAGCACACAATATATGTGATGACGGATAATGCAAAAAAAAAAATATATATATATATATATATATATATATATATATCTTTCTTTCCTTGCTTGTGCGATTCGATTCATCAGATTGCTTTCTGGATTTGACGGCTACAATGTACATACTTACCAAATTTGTTTCACCCAGGGTCGTTATAGTGATCTGACAATGTCTGATCGTCTTTCCTAGTTTTTCAAACGTTTGTTGAAGAATATTCTGTTAAAAAAACTTTTTTATTTCTAGGATTTTCGGTAAGATTACGACAATTCCATTTATCGCCTTAGTTTTTAATTTTCCAGTTTTAAATGTTGATTAGATTGTTTAGTCCTTGAATTTTTGGAAAAGAAAATTGGTACAAACTCAGGCAAGATCCGGAATTGACTTTCTAGTTCCGAGTTTGCTAAATTAAAGGTGGATTTCAAGTCAAAAGATAACTGGAAAAATAGAAAGGGTTGACATCTTCAAAATTTGAGCAGAGAAATTGATTTAAGTTTTGTATCTTAATTCACTGTATAAATAAGCATTAATGGATAAGGAGGTGGAAGTATGTTATACAAAGTTGGTCAACGCTGGAAGATTTATGCTAATCATTTGCGTTCACTTACTGTTCAGGAGCTTGACCAGCTGATTCGCTTTTCCAAAACTCACAACGATTACGTCAAGAACGGAGATTATAACATGATTATAAAAAGTGGAACCGATTTTGAAGAGAGAAAATACGCCATTCAAGACCTTTCAAGGAAGTTGAAGGTTACCGAGACGAAGTCCTTGATTGAAGACTGGGAAAAAAAGGTATATTCCTTCTATCTCGGATCGGATTTGGAATCGTTTTCTCGAATGATATCTGGTCGTTCCATAAGTTCTGCCACTAGGGCAATAAACACCAATTTTATTAATCAAAAGTTGTAAGAATTTAGATTTTGATCCCTTCAGTTGAGCATTTTCTTGTGAACATTTTGGTGCACGCCTTGCTTAGCTGTATTGGAAACAAAGCGCAAGATGAGTGGGAGATTCCTGTGGACGGCCCGAGCGCGACTGATCCGTCGAACTGTTCTTTCCAGTTCTGAACTCCGCAAGCCACTTCTTAGCCGCTCTTTCAGGGACTGTATTACCGCCCCAAGCTTTATTGATTTTGCACGCTGCTTCACTAGCATTTTCTTCTACGCACATCGTGCTAAAATAGCAAGCAAATTTCTTCCCAAGATATTTCCATCTCAAATCAAATATAGGTAAGATGCATATCGAAATGTTCACAAGAAGATACGCAGTTAAGCGTTGCCAAAATCATGCAATTTTGATCACTTGTGGTTGATAAATTTGGAGTTTATTGCTTTGGTGCAAAACTTATGGATCGACCTATTATTTGCACCCTCTTTCAAAATTTCTTGCTACTACTCTTTTTCAAGTTCATTTGAACATTGTATTGGAAGAATGATTGCATATAACAATGCATTTGACATATCCAGCAAACTATTATCAGAAATATTGCGGGCGCATGTGGCAGAGTTGCTAGTGATGTTCAGAGCGGTTCGACACGCGGTTGACCCTTCACCCGTGCCCTTAAAACTCTCCGGCAGTCAGTAACGAACGTCCTACGGAACACCACAGCCTGACTATCCTCGATATTGAAGTTGTACTTAATAAGCATTCTTCGACGTTCTTAAGTAACTCATAATTATTATCTGAGCTAAGATGTTATGCCATCTGTCAATGGGCTCTTGTACAGCCTGATACACGTGTTTCGGCCTTAAGCAGCCTCATCAGTCGAATGGATCCTTTCTCCATAGCCAATCCTCTCGGGGTGCCAAAATCCCCTCTTTAGAGTAAGCGACGACGAACGATTCATACAATTGCCGTCAAGTAAAAATCACTAGATGGACATTGTTGTGCACTCGATTGTTCTTGGCTGGTAATTTTGCAACATTATACCGTTTGTTTAAAGTGTATTCTTAAGACCGCGCTCAAATTTCAGTATCTCTCGTGATTATTATTTGAGCCAACATGTCATGTGATCTGTTGCCGAGGCTGCTCAAGGCTGAAACATATATATGAGGTTGTACTAGAGCCCACTGGCAGAACAAATGACATCTTGGCTTAAAAAATAATTATCAGATATAACAAAATTTGGGTGTAGTTCTGAGAACGGTACAATGATTCATAAATATTACAGTTTCTCAAGCAAGCGATAACTGCTTTAAGACGATCGTCAAAAAAGTGAAATGATGTAGAAGTCGGCGGCACCTTTTTCCACAAAAACGCTAGAAGAAAGATGTCATGCTCAGCGAGTCTCCAGAAAGAGAAATACCTACTGGGCTACTCTTTCACGCGATAGGGAAAAATGGAAGTGTGTGTTGCCGGTGCCGCTCGAATCACTCGACGATCAACGGGGCGACAAGTGATAAAGGTGTATAGAAGTGATCCATTAACTTCGTATCAAGAGTCTTCTTTTTTAGTGTAGTCCGCTTTTCATAGCTTCTTGATTTTACGTTTACCTTCAGGAACAACACTTTTCAATCGGACTTGCAGCCTTTGACAGTGATCTTTTCACACTGCCCATCATCACAGTTTAATGAGCTGATCCCGCGACACTCCATGAATTCGACTCTTTTAAATTGATCTTTCACGAAGCTATTCAAATATTCTGCGTGTATTCTGGCCGCCGAATTTCGTCACCTTTATTAATGTCTTTATGAAGTAATATGTTGTTTGATACGATTCTCCTTGCAACTTGGAAGTAAGCGAGCTAAGGCGCTCCTAGTTGATTGATTGCCTGAGAGTGTTGTACATAGGTTCGAACGAATGCCTTGCTTAAAACCTTGCTTCCTGAACATATCAACACCAACCACTCTGCCAACCGCTCTTTTGAGATAACTGATGAGTGAAAAATCATAACAACGACATTTAGGTGTCCAGTATAATCGAATCTATGAGCGGTTGTAATGATCCTGTCAAGGATATGCGTCTTATTCTGTCACAGCATATTTTTGAGCATCGTGCTGAGAAAAACGTAAGTCGGTTCGCTTTGTTTCTGTATTCTATGTTTCTTACCGTATTCAGTTTGCTGTCTTGTTTTCTCTTCTCCTACACATTCATTCATTAAGGACCATTTTACCCACTTCCTTTTTGATGATGCTCAACGAGAACCGACCTTGTACTGCATGTCTGGGCTTACTACATTGGCTGTGTATCCTCGAAAGGGAAAACGGTACGCTTACAGTGAAATCCTCTTAGTCACTTACAACGTCAAATCGATGTCCTTATATATCGGTATTTCATTTTACAAGACCCATCGTTACAATTTTACTGTGCTTTTTCCAGCTCTTCTTGGATTTCATTCCTTTCCTGGTATTCATCCACCACAAATGTTATCGAAGATTTCACGTTTTTTTCGATTTCTGCTTTGGAAATTAATATTCTTTATGAATGTCACAATTGTTTGTCGAGGAGATAGATATTCTCCTTGCAACCTTGGGAGTAGCTGAGCGAAGACTTCTTAGATGTTCAGCTGATTGGTTGCAGGAGAGTATTAGGGAGGGGTTCAAACCACTTGCTTATCACCTTGACCTTTGGTAGTCTAAGTCACTAGCTACTGCGCTATACCTCCCTCATGCTTTGAATTTCCTTAAAGAGATGTTGTAAGTTGTTCGTATGAAGGACTTTCAAGACTAGGCGACGTCGCTCTGCTCAATAATAGAGATTCCTCTCTGTGACGAATTTATTGATACTCTGAATACTGGAGGAAAAGTTCGTCAATAAAGCCGAAATCAATTAATTTTCTACAAAAATCATCACGATTATGAGTACTTTTCCGTTAAACGCAGAGGATGAAGAAGCGATCCAACTCGTCGGACAAAGACTTTCAATAGCATTTAAAGTAATCATTCGAAAGCTTAAATATCTGGTTAGAGCACCATGTGGCTGCTTTTCGAAAAAGTACGCTCCAGCGAATGGAAAACACTTGTGTTGCACACGCGCATATTTTCCGCCGGACAGAGCTCCTTCTTTAGACTATTAGCAGTCATTCGATAGAGTAGGATTTGATAATTACAACGCTGTGCTTATTCTCTGGGAAGACCGTTTCTCTGAAGTGGAACAGGGAAAAAAGATTGATTCTCATACGTCAGCATGTGTATGTTGGCCAATTCGCGTGCTACCATGTGGAGGGGCGGGGGGGGGGGGGGGGGGGTCGCCACAATCACCGGTCGATTGGCGCCTTGGCAAGGCACATGGAAGTTCAATTTTTGTTATTCAATCAACAATTATTCCTCGCTTTGAAATAATGTAGATTAAGCTCTGAGTTTGATACTAAAAATTTTTCTCTATACGTTCAAGTGCTTTTCGTGTTCCCAGCGAAGTAAAAGTTTAATTGCGCCGCCGATGTAAAACATATTTTTATCTTGAACTTGAGAGCGTTACAAAAGGATTTCCTCAAAGAACGGCCACGTACGGCGCTAGCCAGAGATCTAAGCAGTCGCATGGTTGCCAACACTCTTACAAAAAGTTCTTGTACTGAGCGAACGCGATCGTTTCCTGGAGTTCGAATGGGACCCCGTGCCATCTAACGGAGAAGTACTGGGTTACGTAGTTGAGGAGAGATCATAAGTATAAAAAAATAATTTTTGAGAATGTTCAAACCTTAGCGAAGTTGGTACGCCATTGTCATACACGTATTTCGGAGGTCTCGCCCTTTTGGTCAGTGGCTCACGTTCCACAACAAGCCCTGCATTGTAGCAAGGATGGAGACGCATGTGGCGACAGCACAATGTGCAATGACAACGTGCTATCACCACTTTTCAGTGGATGGGTCGCGGCTGGTAGATACAAACTGATCCATAACGGCGACTGTTTTTAAGACCTCTCAATAAACATTCAATGTACTTTCCATACAAAAGAATACTTGTTTGATTAATGTGCAAAATCCTATCACGGACCTGTTTGGTTAGGTCTTTCTTAGCTGATCATTCTGAAACCTAAATGGTCATTTTCAAATGACTATAAGGGAATACGTGCAGTAAAAGCAAATCTGTGTATGAACTGGAAAACGGTAGTGTTCAGGAAATGGTTTTCTATGGCAAAAATGGCCTGCCCTCTCCTTCCATGCTCCTTACATGGACCATCTTCACTAAAAACACTTACTTATTTTAACATTTAGTTAACTTGAGTTACTGCAAATGAAGCCTCAGCACACGTTTTCTTTCCCTTTCGGTCGATGCTCGTGATCATGTCTCACTTTAAACATTAAGTCTTTGATTGTTATACATAGTTTGTGATCCTAAAATTGCTTTTATGTGTGAATGTAGTAATATGGCTTATTTCGGAGAGCCTCATACGACCGCGCAGGATGCTTCAATATGTGAAAATCATAGATTTTTGGTTGGCTTAGTCTATATCATGAGTGTTCATAATTTTTACTCGACTTACGTTTCAACGCATTGTCTTCTTCAAAGCCATTTGATCGAGTTGATCGTTCACTGTCGTTCGTTCTTAACCATAGATTCTGAAGAAGGTGAAACGCATCGAAACGTCAACCAAATAGATAATACTATTACCATCTACCATCTCGTGCTGCAGGCTTGATCAACACAGAAATATGATTAATTGGCTATGCCAGGGTTAGGAGAAAATCGGGTTAGAACATGATTTCATAGAGTTTGATGAGTCTTTCGATTTCTCCGTGAGGGAACTGGAATTTAGATCAATAACAATTATGGTGTTCGTAAACGATGAAAGCATATGTTTTCTGACACTGAGAAACGCACAACGATCACTTCGTAATACCACACTTCAGAAAATTTCTCCACGGCGGGCCCTCGCAAACGTCTTAAAAAAGCTGGATTTGAGATTATAGCTGCGAAAACACATGGCCAGCTGCTACACAGTGACGTTGCTTGATGACGACATTGCTTACATGTCTATTAGCCATTAACAAGTAATGTTAAACAGGGAAAAAAAGGAATGTAAGCGTGGAATATTTGGTATTGAACTACACTTAGAGAAAATCACATTCCTATTGTCTTATTCACTCTTGTCGAATGTCACATCTGCGTATATCTGAATTGGTAAAGCGATATTGTGAGCATTTTACTCAACGACTAAGCAAGAGAAACCAAAGGCTTTTGTTGCAAACAAAGCTCTGCATCTCTTCTTTCACCCACTCCTACCGCACGCTCACAAGAGATTTGTGCTAGAAATGTCACGTACCTGTGACATTAGGGATTTTCAACTTCCACCTACGTCAACCGAATGTGTCTAATGCAGCTTAGCCTGTTCGGGACATGATACACCAGTGCGTCTAAATCTGTGCACACCGTCCCCGAGGAATTAGTATACCACAATGTCGAGAATCAGCTGCGACAGAATGCATGTGTTTCAAAAGAAGTCACTAAACGAGAGTCAAAATTGCTTGTCTTACAAGGTGTCAAGAGCATAGGAGAACTGTCGGAATACCGCTTACAAGCCTTTTTCCCGATTTAAGAAGGCCACTACGAAAAGTCCATTAGTATTTTCTATATGCTAGGATCTACTAAGCAATTTTGCGTATGGTGGTAAAAAATACAGATATTTCTGCTTTTTTTTATAAGACAGTATTCGTTAAATAGCTGCTATAATTAGTAACGATCCCATAGTTTACTGAGTTAGTGCTAGCAATAAAATTAAAACAGGTGACTTTTGATTGATACTAATAGAATACTGGCATATTATTAAATTAAAAATTTCTCAACACCCGCTGGAAATAAAAAATTCATGTTTGATTTCAATTGAAAACAACAATATTTATCCTTCAAAATAAAGACCTTTATTATACACGATCTTCCGTCAACGATCTGCAAGCTTCGGGACCTGATCGAAATACCATTCCTTGGGCTTTTAATCAAATAACTCCTGACATGCCTCTTTGAACTTAATTGATCAAATGTCGTGAATCGGCGTCCACGCAGAATATGTACCATCAAGCTGAAGTCGGACCATAATCGGACGGCGCATTATCTCCATTGTAGGCTGGGTGCGACAAGACCTCGATTCTCTTCGATTCATCAAATTTTTCCCTAGATTTCCTTGCGGTGTGAAGTTTGGCATTGTCCTCTTGAAACAGCTCACGCTTTCGACCAATCAGTGTCGAATAATTTTTCTACAACGCATCGTAGAGTTGGTCCAGCTGTTTGTAGTAGAGCTCGGCACTGAGGGCGACCGTTTAGGAGGAGTTCAAAATGCAAGACACTTTCAAAATTCCACCAGACGCAGACCATGATTTCAAACGGATTTTGACGTGCAAGCGATGGCGGAGGTTGATTTTTTGATTGCCGACGTTTGCTTTAATCGTGATGATAACCATTTAGGCCTACTTCTCATCCCAAGTCACGATACGCTTCCAAACAGACGTCCAACGTTCTGTAAGAACTGACGGCAAACTTCAACAGGGTGATTAACTTGAGCTTCAGTAAATTCGCGTGGATCTTGGCGGGGCTTCCTGCAACCAAAGTCAGGTTGTTGAAGACGATTCTAGACCACCTTTCGATCGACGCTAAGTTTTGTTGCCAATTCACGAGTGCTAAAAGTGACGATAGCTTCGCATCTAAAGCTGCTTGCAGATCTCCATCGTCCAATTTCAATGGACGGCGGGAACGCGGATGGTCTTCGAGGTTGAGATCACCATTGTCAGATCGTTCGTACCACTTTGCAACAGTCACATGGCTCACGTTCCTTCACCCTCAGCACTACAGATCTCCTTCGTCGGTCTCTTGTCGAATATTGTTCCTTCTAAAAATAGCCTATCAAAAACCGAAGCTCAATATTGTCCATCGTCATCATTCAATATTCGAAGATTAAATCAAAATTTATTGCACTTCAAATAATTGTTGCTGAGGAAGTTTCTTATGGAAATATTTCTGAGATATTCCCATGAACAATTACAATAGCCATTACTGTGTGAAACAAGCATGAAACTTGAATTTTTCGCGAGTGTTAAAGTACTTTATTCTCAGTCCAGTAGTAATGTATCAAATCAGTGCTGCTGTCGTTTTGAACGAGTATGATCCCAATTTCACGGCATAAGGATAGAAGGTTTGGTCAATCTGGGATGTGTGTTTGAACTAACAACCACGTGTAAGACGGAGGGTGCCTCTACTCACTATGCCATACGGACCCTACATCATCATCTGGTTCTTTGTTTTGACAGTTTGCTTTATTTGAGAATTTATAATTCGTTGAGAGCCCTGTAAGTGTTTTCGTGGGTGATCTTGTACTTCATTCATCTCTGGACCAATGAGGAGTAGCCTATTTCTGAGATAGATGCCGAGATCTGGTTGAGTCAAGATATGCCGGTCGAACCGATACTTTTCTGGGATTCTGGAATAGCCGTGCTAGGACACTACCACACTTTAACATGGACGGTCACCAGATTTTCTGAATGTGAGGATCAGGATGATGCCAAACAAGTCAATTACGAGTTTTTTCTACTGTAGCCAAATGAGGGCTCAGTTGGTCTTAAGTCTAAACCAGAATCTTACACAAATTGAACGACTTTACAATCAGCTAAGCATAAGATTGTGAAGTTAAATGTTTATGCTGAGAGTTGGAAGTTGAAAATAAAAGTAGAAGTTGGTGCCAAAAAGCTGGAAGTTTAGGGTAGCCTCTATTTCTCTGGACTCTCAGTACGACACACGACTGACCTCCGCATGCCTGATGCATGGCGCCGACGGCGTCTATGTAACTGACAATAAAGAAGTCTTTCCGATCTATTTCTATCGGTGAGTGATAAAGTATCGAAAATCCGCTGCTTATTCATCATTTTCATGGAATTCTTCATTTATATTCAGAAGGCGAGGTTCCCCACCGGCTTTTCGGTGAGGATGTATTTTGTACATTTGTGTGATCATTTGTTTTCAGCACTGCAGAGGTCTTACAATTAGCTTAATTCTATGAAGCGGGTGTGCCTTGTTTTCCTCTGCTCTCTCTTGTGCTTTCCCGAATTAGTTCTACTATTTGAGCTTTTCAGCATCTCTTATGTTTTTTTCTCTGAACATATGTGTCTGAACTTAAGACATTTGTTATGATATAATCTTCTAGAGAAAAACGATTTTTCGATGCAGGAAATCCGATTACACTGCCTTCATTCGATTACTTGACGTCGATTCTCATGCTGCATAATGGCATGGTACGTTGAGTATCTATTTCTGTTTCAAGTAGCTTTGTACTTTACTAGCTCTATGGCTCCGAAAGAACACCAGCGAAACACCACTGCTTAAACGCTGATATTCCATTCATCCTTGCACATTCTAGAACCATTTTTTCGTCAATAAACGGAGTTTCATAGTCAGTAAATGGTCAAAATGATAGATGAGTGAGCATTCTAGAAAAAAAAGATGTCAAAATGAACTTTTGAAGTATATATTAAGGTCGTGAAGATTAAAGGATAAGGCTTCCAGCGTTGATCAATCCCTTAGGGATGCACCATGCACTCGTCTTCAATTTCTAACTTCGTTTGAGGTGATTAAATGCATATCTGACTCGCTGACCTTTACAATGACTCGCGGTGGCCTCTCGCTAAACCGAGTCAGTGCTGCTTATCCTACTAGACAAGTCTCTGGTACCAATTTACCGACCCCGGAAGGATGGATGGCTCGGAGAGCCACGAGCTTCAGATCGAACCATTGACCTCGCGTGCGCCGCAGGGCACCTCTACCCATTGCGCCACATGCGCTCATTTCGTCGTGAAGGTAGTGAAGTAGAGTAAAAAATGAGAATTTTATATACCGCAAAATGATCTTTTGAGCCACGCATGTGCTCTGTTATAGGGAACTTATAAAGCGCGATACACGTGTTTCAAGCTTGACAGTCTCATTAGTCGAGTGTTACCCTATGTTTTGCCAATCTTGTCGGGGTGCTCCAGTCCCCCATACTAAAAGCAGGCGACGATGAACATTTTACACTGTCCATCATTTTTACATCAAGTGAAATTATCACCGAATATTAACGATACCAGCCAAAATCAATCGAGTGTGCAGCATTGTACATTCAGTGATAATTTCAGCTAATGGACGGTCCAAAATGTTCGTCGTCTCCTACTTTTAGTATGACGGACTGGAGCACCTCGACAAGATTGGCTAAAGACGAAGGGTTCTGCCCACCTGATGAGACTGTAAAGGTCGAAACACGTGTATCGGGCTCTATAAGTTGCCCTATAAGAGACCACATGCGTGGCTCAAAAATGATTAACTGGCACATTAAAATTTGAGAGTGGTCTCAAGAAAACACTCAAAAGAATGGTCTGAAAATTTTATAGTGATGACATTTTCCCAATTCTCTTATTCCGTATTTTGAAAGCCGACTTTCCTTCCAAGCGTCGTATTAGTAGTCAATCACAGTTTCTTCTAAGATTTATCTAATACACGAAGTTGATAAACAAATTTTATTCGGCTGACATTTCGAAGTTTTCGTCTTCTTCCCATTCTTTATGTTTCGAATCGTTTGTCCTCATTGTGGATCTTCGTCTTCGTCGTCGTTCGAGTCAAATTTTCTCCGGTAAAGCACCGGTCGAATGAAGTACATCACTCAGCGATCACCTTATATATATACAGTATAAATGTTATGCTAATTACCTATTGGTAGTGACGCGCTCGATTATCCGCGAAGACCATGAGGTGATCCGCCAAAATTTTCATGGAATTTCTTTTTTCAAACAACAATTATGAACGCAACGAGACCTTCTAGGCACAAGCTCAACAAAACCCAACGTATCACCTCCATTTTACTGCTTCACCTGAACTTCTTTTCTAGACCTTCTTTCACCGGCTCCCGTTGTTACACTCAAGCTTCCAAAAATAAAACTATGGAGTAGTGTGTTTGGCTTATTGTGATTTATTTTCGTCTGGTGATCGAATGAACAACACAATGATTAGCTGAGCAAATAGTTGCGTCTCCTCGAGTGACTCTTCGTAGTGTACACAATACATCCCCTTGCCAAAATCATCAATTCCAAAAACAGTTTGTAGTATAAATCATGAAGAGGTTTTATTTCTTGTTGACTGAAATTTTGTTAAAATAATCAAACACGGGGAAGGGAGCAGCGCAGTGGTTAACGATGCTTGTGCCAGGCAATGTGATAGGCATAGCGCTAGTTTGGTCGCCTCCACCAACACTCTACTGCAGCCAGTTAACAAGCACCTTGGGAATGTCTCAGCATGGTCATCTCTAGGGCGGAGAGAATTGTCATAGCCATCATACCACGACAATTAAGGAAGGTGAAGTTCTCAAGCAGCTGCTGAAATAATAAGTGAAGTATTTGAAAACCTCTAAGCAGGGTGAGTGTGAGAAAACGAATGGAATATAAGTAATGCTGTGATTCGCACACTAAAATTTCGTAAGAAAAAATAAGTAATAATCAAGCATTATAAATTATAAAACGCAAAGAGCACTTTCAACCTATTACGTCCCTTCTATTCAATAAATGCAAAGCGAGCATTCTAAATAAGCCTGATATCCATGCGCATCCGTTTCAGTGTATCTTTCCGAGGGGACCTTGAAATTTCCAAATTGTTTTTGGGATTGTCGTTCTTTTGTTTTGGAAACGAAAAAGGGAAATGAAGATTTTTGAGCGAGAAAAAAGGAGCTAATTGATTAGCGATTGATCAATGCATGGACATGTGTGCGTTCGAGGCGCAATGAGTAAAGATAAAAGCATAAAATGGTAATATTTGGCAAAAACTATCCCGTGAAGGTGTTCTTCAATTTCCAACTTAATAAATGCAGAATAAGATTCGCCTCACGCAAAAAAGCTACAATACATGTCGATGAGCTGGATTTCTAGTAGTTTTAAGTTTAGAAAGACTAAAATAGAAACTACGAATAGAACAAAAATACATCACTATACAGATTTGCTGATTTTATTCCTTAATGCCAATTTTGTACGCTCAGATCCTCGGTAGCTGTTCTGGTGGTTTGCTGCATTTGGAATTTGATCCTCAACGAAAGTATGATCATTTCATAATAGCTAGGTGAGCTGTTCGTTTGTTCTTCATACAAAAGAAAAGCTACTACAATTTTTACCTAAACTATGTAAATGTTGCTGAATACGTCAACTGAAGCACTGAGGTGAATTACAATAAAAAATTTTGCAAAATTTTGTCTTGGAAGGAGGAACACGGCCATATCGAATGTTCATTAACGTGTCACACTCACCAGAGGAAAAAATTTGGAGAATGCCATAGCATAATAATACGAAGTTGGGAGTGACGCGCGGTGCGAGGCTATTAATTTCCACCCCTCTCTAGTACTCTGACAATCAGTAACAAATGCCCTACGGAGCACTTCAACTTAGCTATCCTCGAGGTTGCAAAGAGTCGTGCATGACCAATAATCTACGAGGTTTGTGAAGAAAATGAAAGGCGAGTTTTATGCTAGAAGTACTGGGATCCGCATAGTGAAAAAATAAACATGAGACGGATCAATTATAAATAAAAAAGTAAAGAATCGAAGTTCAACTTATATTTCAACATAATGCTTTATATTATTGCATTGACACTGCGTTATTTTTCAAACCATTTTTACACAAATATTTCAGCAGTCTAATGGCACATCCGTTTTCTCATGGTCCAGTAAACGATTTGAAGATCTTGCCAACTGAAGACACCTATTTAGCCGTACACTGTTCTGACATGGAAGTAGTCGTGTCCGAGAGAGATACTGGTAGGAAGAAGTTCTAACACAATTCAGATATAAATCGCATGCATCTATTCGCTGTAATTATGATGAATTCCAAGTTAAGCAAAACATCTAATATCTGAAATGTGTTCGAAGTGATATTTGCATGCCGTAGTTTTGATCATAATAAAGTTATATTAACGACCTAATGGAAATTTAGTAAAGTTCTTCCAGTTTAGAAGCGCATATGGCGCAGTGCTTAAAGGTGCTCTAAGTCGCACACAAGGTCAATGGTTTGATATCCGCTCATGGCTCACCGGGCCATCCATCCATGGGGGTCGATGAATTTACCAGACTGGTCTCGGACTTTTCTGGAAGGAAAAGTAGCACTGACTCGGTACGGCGAGAGGTCACCGCGACTCATTTTAAAGGCCAGATATGCATTCAGTCACCTTGTACGAAATTGAAAATTGAAGACGAATGCATGGCATCCCTTAGAGATTGATCAACGCGAAGACCTCCATCCATTATCCCTTATCCTTCCAGCTCGTGAGTATATGAAAGGCTATCAGTTGGCTGAGAACTTTGCTGACACCAAGAGCGTTGTGGACTCTATAATTTTTCGAAGATCTCCTTCAAAAAGCTTTCTCCACTTTCATTAAAAATCTAGTAGTGCAGTGAAAAAAATTTCAATGACACTATGAGCATCCTTAGAAGAAGTGAGCTGACAAAGCACGGTTTTCTTTCCTTGCATAGTGGCTTAGTAAGTAAACATTTTTCTAAGACTCTTTCCATCATGTTAAATTCGGCTGTAACTGTAAAAACTGGAAAACTGTAAAATATGAAACTAGTTGCTAAGAGCGCAAGTTTACAATTCTGCTTTCACCTACTTCCGCGGTAAAGGAGTCAGTCCAGATGTGTCTGTAAGTAAGCAAATCCAGTTATACAGTAAAAGAAACTGTAGTAAACGTTTCTCTGAACTCCAACGCAGTATGTTCCTTTGAGTGCTTCACCTCCAACTTCGTCTGTGTCCTTCATCAAAACCGCTTAGTTTACTTTGGGTTTTCTAAGGATACGGAGAACAAGTACTTTTGTCTCAGGTGCTTCACTCAGTGTCTTCAACAAAAATTTACTCTTACGGCTCCAGTGATGAATGATTCACGTTTGGATAATCATTCGAATAATAAAAGAAGGCTTATCAGATTGGATTCTCTGCTGACGGAATGGAACTCCTCTAGATTCTAGTTACACATCACTGAGAAAAATACTATGAGGCAATAGAACAGTAGAGAATAGAGCGTGCTTTGTGTTTCATGTGCTATTTTTATGCCTGAAATGCTGCAAGGCCATAGTTGTTAACTTTACTCCATTTTTTCTAATATATGAAAACACTGAGAGTAGGAAAGTTGTTCGCGCAAGCAACGACGGGACGAGGATGAATACCAAATTGTATTACACACTTTTTTGGAAGCCGCTCAGATCATTATCATCGACAAAATCAACTATTCGGCCATTTTCTCATGAACGAGGGAAAAAATTATCTAGTTTATTGACTATTCTACCAATTGTTTCGAGTGTTTTCTCAAGACCTCGCTCAGATTTAATTATATCACTTACTTATTATTTGAGCCAACATGTCATGTGGCTGTTGTGGGCTCTTGTATGGCCCGATACACGTGTTTCGACCTTGCAGCCTCGTCAGTCGGGCAGACCCTTTGTCTCTAGCCAATCCCCTCGGGGCGCCTACATCTTCCTATTTGGAGTAGGTGCCGACAAACGATTTACACTTCCGCCGTCAAGTGAAAAATCACTAGATCGGCAGTTTTGACACTCGGTTGCTTTCTGCTGGCATTTTTGAAATATTATATCGTTTGTTTCGAGTGTTTTCTTAAGACCACGCTTAAAATTAACTATATCTCATATTTTTTATTTCGGCTGCAAGGCCAAAACGTCTGTATCGGGCTGTACGAGAGCCCATGACAAACCACGGCAGAGATAATAATTATGAGATATCATTAGCTACTCTTTTACTTTCTCCTATAAAATGAGCTCGTAATTCTCTTATTTCTTCTCATCAAATGAGCATCACATTATTCAAGGGTTCAATCCGGATCGCTGGCATCGGGTCACATACCACTCTGGCGGTGCTCTATGCCTAGCGTGTACTCCATTTTCACTAGAACATCGTGGAGCATTTGCAGTTGCCGGGAGTAAAACGTACGTACGAATCAAGGCACTACACTACACCGAAGGTGAAAACGTTAAGTTTTACTAATGGACTAGTTTCGAAAGATTCTCTTGTTTAGATAACATGGTCGGTTTACACGACCTCGGACAATCACGATTCACCGACGAAAATGGCAAGGATATCGAGGTTGGTGCTGTTCAAAACAAATTTCCTCAAGCGATGATGAGATACTCGTTGAAGAATTCAGGTGTTGAATGTGAGCCTTGATCCATCCATGGAATGTCGACCATTTCCATGCAAACTTCGATATTCTGTTGGCTATGCAGACAAAGCGATAAGGTGATTAGATAACTACCTGCGATTACAAATGCAAAGCAAATGCTGCGAACACGTGTATTATCCGTCATTCCGTAGGTTGTTGAATAACTCGAGCGTGCGTCAACAAGCTTTCCACCATTTTATGTAACGTCTAGTAAAAGTTTGGTGGTCTCTTTTTATGCAAGAAATCGTTTAGCCGCATGCATTTCTTCTAAGGTTTTCGTAAACGAATTTGACCATTTGATCGCTGGTCTTTTTGCAGTACGTTCTACATTCTTAGGGATCCAGTCCATAGCGGCTCTTGGTACTTTAAGAGGCATTGAGTGTCCGGCCTCTTCATTCTTGGCAATTTTCTATTCCCAGCCTCTACTCGACCACACGTTTGATAACGCAGAGTAGTCTTTCCTTCTTATAACGTACCGACCAAGCTTCTAATGAGTTACTCGAGTTAGGAGGAGTCGTCGAGTCAAACAGATGCCTACGGAGTCAGGTCTTTTTTTGTATTCTTTGTTACATCTTCAGTGGTTTCAAACGCTTCTTAAAATGCTCGTATCGTCGTGCTCAGCTTTGCTACCACATCGTATACCGCGTTGATCTTCCGACCTGTTTCACCTGTACCACCTGTCGTAGCGCTGATCGTCGAGTGACTCGGGCGGATACCAGCAACACTCCCGTTCTTTCCTATTGCATGCAAGAGTAGCTCAGTGGGTCTCCGCTCTAGGTATTCGTTGAGCATCATATCTTTCCTCTATGCTTTTCGTGAAGAAATTGGACCATCGGGTTGGTGGTTTTTCTGTAGAGCGCTTGTTATCCCGAGAAATCCAATGGCTCTCGTCTATCGGTTGTCGTTGAAGCGCATTACGTGTCCGGCCCAACTTATTTTGAATATCCTCGCGTTTAGAACGGCGTCTTAATCTTCGATCGTTGACGTAGATTGGAACTTTGGATCCTTTCTCTCATTACGGAATGCTCCACTAGATACGGGATACTCCTAGCATCGACCTTCCAACCTAAATGTGCATAACTGATGCATTCGAGGACATTTAGTGAACTAAAAAATCCAGTCCTACACATAAGAACCTAAAACTACCAAAGACTTTACGGCCACTCATCTGTATATTTTCTTTCAAAAGTGACTGCTTAAAATGTTGATGTATGGTCACAGGTTGTTGAGATCGCTAGATATGAACAGCACAGAAAGACTCTGTCAATAACAGAGCTCTCAAAGTTCTGCTTCATTGCCCAAGGCGTCAAAGTGATCATCACAGATCACTAGTAGAACGATCTTTCTAGTATAAGAATGAAGTTTGCTGGATTACCTGTCGAGGTCATGCGTTATTCATTTGATTAAATCAAGGATTTTAGAAGTAATTGAGTGTACATATGTCCCATGCAAAAATATTCACTGGCACCAATGTAATGAATTAGTGTTTCTTTTGTCCCATACAAGTCTGCTATCATTTTAAGTCTGAATCGAACTAGTGACTGGCCGAGTGTATATTGCAGCTCATCTCCATTCACTGCGCTTTACACGCCTCGATCTATCTCAAATTTTGTGAATCCCGTGCTTTATTTTAGCTCGCTCAACCTTGCGTAAAGATCTCATTGCACAAACAAGCTTTAAAACATATTTTCTGTCAATCGATTGATTCACTAGGGATAGTGTATCTTATTTATCCGAACTGATTTTTATTTTCAGTCTCTGTATTGTTTTAGGACTTATGTTGCTCTGTTGACAGGAGAACACGAGTTTACGGTGTCAGAGAAGTTTGTTGCTCAAATAGAGCCGCTTCATTGTGTTTCCTTGGTGAGCAATAACGTTCACTTTTACCCTTATTTTTTTCCTTATTATGAGAATGGTCTCCGTGATTTATACGCTTGGCAACAGAGCTAAGTTGGATCTATTGGGAACTATGCTGCTCTGCGCTGCATATCATTTCCTGCCGTTTTCTGTCAATCTAAAGAAATATACATGAATAAATTTGACCGCATTTAGATGATTTGCTTCCACGGACGTCCGATGGGTTGTTATTGTTCCAATGGAAAAACGTTGCAAGTTTGGAACGATCTTGACAGACATCAACAAAAGAAAATGAAAAGTGAACGTATGGAGCTCAAAAAGGTAACAGAGCAGCGAGCATTGAACTATTTTGGTCATAGATTACTGAAGCACTGCGACCTCCTGTAAATAACGGACGAAGCGCCTTGTTGCAAAGCTCGACTTGTGGAACAGTGAGAACGTTGTGCATCATTGTCGATTTTTCTCATTAATTCAAGCACTCTTGATTTGCCTTACTCAACAAAGCTTCTCAGTGATGACTTTTGCACTCATTTATCAGTCAGTCGCTTCAAAACTCGATATCAAGTCCTTGATACTGATATCTACTATTCATTTCAAGTGCGTCATTAAGACACGCTCTAAACTTCAATATATCTTATTATTATCATTTTCAAACCAACTTGACGTGTGAGCTGTAAATGGGTTCTTGTACAGCACGATGCACGTGTTTCGGCCTTATAGCTTCGTCATTTGGGCTGGCCCTTCTTCTTTAGTCAATCCTCTTGGGGGCTCTCACATCCCTATAAAGAGGTAGGCGACGACGAACGATTTATACAATCACCGTCAAGTGGAATATTAAAAGATTGGCAATTTTCGACACTCCATTGCTCTTGGCTGGTATTTTTGTAACGTTATACCTTTTATTTCTAATGCTTCATTGAGACCACGCTCAAATTCCAAGATATCTTATAATTATTATTTGCCTATAAAAAGACCTCATAACATGTAGGCTTAAATATTAACTATGAGATATGTTGTTGATGAAATTTGAGCGCGGCCTTAATGAGGCACTCAAAATAAAAGGTATAACATTACAAAAATACCACCAAAAGCAATCGAATGTTAAGCATTGCCAATCTTTTCACCTGACGGCGACTGTGTAAATCGTTCGTCGTCGCCTTCCTTTTTGTAGGGCACGTCGGAGCTCCGGAGAGAATTGGCTAAAGACGAGGGCCTGCCCGACTGACGAGGCTGTAAGGCCGAAACACGTGAATCGGGCTATACAATAGCCCATTAACAATCCACATGACGTGTGGCCTAAATAATAATTATGAAATATCTGCTATTCCATTGGAAAGTAATTATTTCAACTCCGCGCGATCAGTCCTACCGTCCATTCAATGCCTTTTGCTACTCCATATTCGACGTATCTCTTGGATTCTCTGCACTTTAGATGGAAATCTCGATTACGGCAATGGTTCGAGTAATGGGTAAATCGTGTTACCTTGTACTGGGCTATAAAGACAGTCGAGTTCAACTTTTTGAAGAACGTGGTAAGGGAACCGGAAAATTAGATTTGGTTGGCTGGATAGATGATTGCCACCCGGCTTGTGATCTACGTCCCGTAACTGGTTGGTTTGTTGTCATTTATTGATTATAATTCTTGATTTGTAGCTAATATTGACGCGAATCTAGTAGAAAACTCGGAAAGCACGGAACATATAACTGGTAGAATTTCTCAGTGGTTGAGAGATATTATTACTGTGAGAATCAAAGAACGATGTATCAGCTAAGCCTCAAAGCAGACAGTAGTGGTAGAGCATTACAAATCAAGGGCACGAAATCTTGGTTCGATGTTCAGTTTTAAATAATATGATAACTTATAACCTAAAGTGAATCATAACTCATTTGGGTTGCTTGAATGCTAATGATAAAGAGGCATTTTGCTCGAAAAATGCTAGGTAAACTATCTTTTTGAGAACAAATTTGGGTCTGGTTTTTGCTAAAACGTTTTATGACCTTTATTGCTTTTACCTTCTTTCATCTTTTGTTGGTGAAATTACCCAAGCTAGCATCTTTACAGTTCTTCGTATTCGCGCTGAGCCTACTTCGACAGGTGATCGACTTTTCATCTTTTCCCTCGCCGAATCGTCCATTTTCATTCACTCAGCTCTCATTGAAGCTGGCAAAGTGATGGAGGTTGTGTCTAGGGTGCTTTACTGAAAGCACATTTACATTCAATGATCAAATGTTTCTTACAGGTGGCCTTTATTCTATCTACTTGTTCTGAACTTCATGGCGCCCGATCGTTTGAACTTCTCGAATCAAGGTACTGATTGCACTTTCTGATACGAAACTAGGAGCGCTTGTAGCGCAATGGTCAGTGAACCCTGTTGTTGACAGGTGTATTGGCTAGTTGAACTCCAAGTGCACACCAAGCTCAACGGCGCTTTTATCCTCTCGGTGTAGGTAGAATGGTACTAAAGATGTTTAGGAGGATAGCAACTTCGACTTCATGCACCGAAAGTTGTTGGATTGTTCCATAATTTTTTTCGCACTTCGACACTTATATTAATCCCCTTGTTCTTTTGCAAGAAATCAATTGATCAATAGTATATTCACATCATGGTCAATGATCTGCTACCACCTGCTGTAATGATTTGTGCTTTTCTCCTGAAAGATTAATGTAGGCGATCAAATAAGTAGGCGAGATGACTTTGAGATAGAATTGCAGTCTTTGAATTTTTCTCTCGCAGATGCTGCTTCAGGGCATGAAGGAAATCATAATTGGATGGAACAATATCAGGGCTATACAGTGAATGTGGTATGTGATACCGTGGCCAGGTGTCTCCACAATGGGCCGGGTCGACTTTGCAATATGGAGTTGAGTGTTGTCCTGGGGAAGGCGAGGCTAAGTGATTTCGGACGCTTCCCCTAAACGTCGGCATTAATTGTCTCCTTGTTGTTCACCAGGTTTCAAAACGGCATGCAGCACCAATCCCACAAACCTCGAGCATAGCTCTCCGAGCCATGAAATTTGGGCCTCGGTCGAGGTGCTGAGACTTCACGCGAAGCAGTGGATAGACGTGGCGCATGTTGTTCTCATAGGAGACTCAGGACTCATCTCCAGTGATGCAGGATTTGAGAAAATCTTACCTATGCGATTACAGCAAAAGATTTTTGCATGTGGTCGGTCAGTGCACGGGGTGACCATCGAGTGATCACTTTGCGGTAGCCCATTCGTACTGATGGTGAGATAGGGTGCCACGGCCGCTGCCAAAGTGTCTTCTAAAGCGCTTTTTCTATTCACCACACACTCTTTGTAATAAACCAATTCCAAGTAAAAATTGAATGAAACAGCAGTGCGAAAGAAATTATGGGCTACTCCAGTCCTTTAGGCCGGAACCTTAAATCCTCTATAGTTTATGAGTGAAGTCCAGTGCACGACGCATCTCTCAGAGCTGCCCAGCGCGGCAAGCTTTATCCTTCATCATTGCCTCGTATAGTGGTCTTGTGTTCAATCCATCCTTTCTACATCAAACTCTATTTAAGGCCGTTTGAATTCGCTGTCTATGGATGCGGAATTTGCATGCACAAACTAACTGTTGATGAACGTAAACGCCTGGAAAAATATCGAGACTTTGAATTTTGACTGTTTATCAGGGGTTTGAGATGTGCATAAAATCTGTTTAGTCTTATATTTGTTTTCTTTTTTAGTCCTTTATTATTTAAGGGCAGTGTAAATACGTGTTCCTTTCAACCTCTTATTATTGTTGTATTTCTCAGATTTATTTATTAATAACTTGTTCATAGTGCTGTAATAGAGGAGAACGAAGTGGAAGCTCAGTACAGATAATCGACTATATCTCATATTATTACAAATGAGGTTTTTCAGCCAGCCATGACTAAGTTTATCGTGTATTTCAAATTTGACTTTGTGCCTTTTTGAATCTGGGTTCATCCTATTGTGATACATTTTGTTCACTTACGAAATGAAGCTTGTTCTATATCTTCGCTATCTTTGAAGACTAACTGGAAGGAGACTTTTGAATCATTCGAAGTAAAAATGGCTACATATCACTGAAAAGACTACCACTGATGGAATTCAGTTATTGATGAGATGGATAGTGAAATGGATAAATCGTCCCACAATAGTGTATGGTCGTTGAGTCGGTCTCATCCCTATTTATTTTTAGCCATGTTCCCTATTTTCTTCCTAGGCAAAGCGAGAGCTATTATAACACAATTTAATGAAAAGCTGACGTATCGGCAGTCTCTCCTTCTTCAGAGTCTGGAAAATCTACGTTGCCCACAATCGTATCACCCGAAACACCTCCATTACTATTTACGAAAAATTTACTAGGCTCAGATTTTGATCGCATTGAGCACAAAATCAATTTTCAGCAAACTCAGTGCTTTTATAGGTCTTCGACTGAGTTGTTTAAGTGGAGACTACCGGACAGAAATCACATGAACTTTTTATTGAAAACTCGCATCAAAACAACTGTCTCATATACTGAGTCATTTCACGAGTGATTACGAAACCTTGCGATGCAGGTTCTTTATCACTTCCACGTAAGCGGATTGGTCAGAACTATGTGCTATCCGTTCTACAAAGGGCGGAAAACTACCTGTGTTCCAACATGGAAACGCCTTAGCTAGGCTCTACCGAAATTTCATTGTGATTATAACCCATCAACGTCAACAATCATTTAAAAGGAGGAGAAGAAGCAAAGAAGTCAGGGCACGTTGAAATTGGATAACATGAAGCGTGCTCTCGAAAAAAGAATTGAAAAAACCACATTATCGTTAAATCTCACTGTTTAAAATCGTTGAAATTGTATAATATCAGACGTGCTCTTGAGAAAAGAATTGGAAAATCACATTATCGCAGAATCTCACTGTTTAAAATCTTTTACAAAAATTTTCACAATGTTCCAGATAACTTGCCTGCGCGCAGCAACCTTTGGTAGGTTTAGAAAACTTGTTATGAAAAGGAATCATGTTTATTCTTCCTAACTAGCTCGCTAACTTTATTTGAAAAGTGGCTGTTAGCTAGAGCTTCATTTGCGCAAGTAAGTGATTCAAAGATCAAGGATATCATTATCATGTTTAAGCCTACAAATCTCTCTTTCAACGAATTTTGCTCATAGAGATAGAGAGAGGGATCTTGCCTTTTGAGCCGCGAGGACTCGTGGTATGCCCCCAGACGGTAAGTAGAAAAATTGCATGAAACTGAGAAACATGAAAAAACCATTTTTTGTCTTCGTATAATTTACAGGCATTCATCAAACATATGTGCTTAATCAAATGGATGAACAGGCCATTCCTGGACAAGTAGCTTAAATTTTTCATCTAGATAATATCGTAAACTTAGACAAATTCTTCCTTCTCAGGTCATATATTCAATTAACCACTCCAGTAATATGTCAATTCCAGAAATCAAATAGCACACATTTGATATCACAAGATGACAAAGTTTTCAACGCTTTGACGGCCGCTTTTTTCCAGATTTCTCTCTTCTCAATAATACCTATTTTGAGATCCAATGAGATCTTTTTTCGCTTCAAGTGTTTTCTTAAGACCACACTCAAGTTTCAACATATCTCTTTTATTTGAGCCAACAATTCATGTGGTCTGTTAAATGGGCTGACTCATAGAGCCCGATACACGTGTTCCGACCTAGACGGTCTCAGCAGTTGGGCGATACCCTTCTCCTTCAGCCAGTCCTCTCGGGGCGCTTAGTCCCCTATACCAAGAGTAGGTGACGGCGAACATTTTACACTGTATGTCAGGTGAAATTATCTGATTAATTGAAACTACATGAGCGTGGTCTTGAGAACAATCAAAATGAAAGGATATGATATATTATCAATACCTGCCAAGGGCATTCGAGTGTACAACACTGTCCATTCAGTGATAATTTCACTGGACAGACAGTGTGAAATTTTTGTCGTCGCCTACTCTTGGTATAGTAGGCTGAGCGCCCCAAGAGGATTAGCTAAAGACGAAGGGCAACTGCCCGACTGATGAGACCGTCAAGGACGAAACATGTGTATCGGGCTCTTGAGTCAGCCCTATATAACAGACCACATGGGTGCTCAAAAAATGGTTATCTGGCATATTGTAATTTGATCGTGGTCTTAAGAAGCAGAGCAATTGAGTGTGCAACACTGTGTGTTCAGTGATAAATCCACTTGACACAGGTAGTGAAATGTTCGTCTTCGCCCACTCTCAGTATAGGGGACTGAGCGCCCCGAGAGGATTCGCTAAAGAACAAAGAATGTTCTTTTTTTTAAATTATTTTGAATGTTTATGAAGAGGTTCCAAAAACAGTCGATGCCATGGATCAATTTTGTTCTGCCAGCCGAGATCTATAAATTGAGAAGTGGTGAAGGACCAGTGTCATTGTACACTGTGCCATCACCGCATGCGCCTCCCTCCTTGCAACAATGCAGGGCTTAATGTGGGGCGTGAGCCACTGACGAGGAGGGCGAGACCTCCGAAACACCGGTGTATGGCCCTGGCGTACCAACCTCGTTTAGACTTTAAGCCATCTTTTTTTTGGAATTATCAATAAAGTGCTAAGCCAAAGTATTGAACATTTCTAATCCACTTTATATTCACATTCATGCACATCTCAATCATAACTGCTTTTTATTTCTAAGACCAACACCGAATTGTTCTTGTTCTAACCGCAAGTGAATAAATAGTTGAATAATCAAGCACATTACCTTGATAGCATATTTTAAACCATTCCTGAGGTCTGCTATGGTACTTATAGAGTACTGGACAAGTGTTTCTCCCTTTCAGCCTCATCAGTACTCGAGAAAAATCGGACTTGTAAATAGTCCGGCAGCAAGTCCTTTATATAGAGAATGTAAATAGTTCGGCGTCAACTCCTTTACATTAGCAGTGTGAATAGTTCGACACCCATTTCTTTACATAATTTGTAAGTCGTTCGGTGTCGATTCTAATACATAGGTAGTGTGAGTATTCCGTTCCCATTTCTCTACATAGAGTGTGAATATTACGGAGTCCACTTTGCTATGTGGAGGTAAATAGCCCGATGTCGACTTGCCTATACAGACAGTACTAGTTTTCTTCTTTAAGCCAAACACGAGATGTTACATCAATATTTACTCAACTGCTGACGTTTCGGCAGTTCGCCTCCTTCAAAGCCTGGAAAGGTCAAGTTTTTTGCAATCTAATCAGTCAATCACCTCTATTACTTCTTTAGAACAAATCACCGGATCTAGATCTCAATCGCATCAAGCACAAAATCAACTTTAAACTTACTCACCGCTTCTCGTATGTGTTCCACTGGATGATTTAAGTGAAGATCACTGAAAGACGATCACATAGGCTCGTGATATACCCATTGAGACAACAATTTTATATACTGACTTATATCACGGGTGAGCACGAGGCATTCCTCCATGCGGTCTATAGTTGGATTGTCCGTGTTAATTCAAAACGCTTCCAAAATCTTTCGGGCTGATGTTTTATGTTCCTGCGTAAGGAATGGTGAATTAGATATTAAAATCTACTCCGTTGTGTTCTTGTGCTCTATGTGTACCTAGGGAGGTGTTTGTTTAATATGACGATGTCCAACTAAGTGTTCTTCTATGCAGGCATAGACTGCCGAAACTCCAGGTGCTGAATTGATACTAATGCAACAGCTCGTGCTTGGCCTAAAGGCAGAAAATTGTCATAGCTCGACATTGTGTGAAGTTTCTCCGACGAGTCATTCCGAACTATGTAAAACAAAAACGATTCCACGCAATATGTGGAGTACCAGAGGTCAGCCATCGAATACTGGATATCGAGATGAAAGCGCTCCGCGTCTGTCTACGAAACAAGCAAGACACGTTGTATGCTCTGATGAAGAAGTGTGCGAAGAAGAAATATTATTGTGATCAGTATCTGGAAGGCAACCTTTGGAGGAGAATAACTAATGTTTAAAGATGACGTCAAAGTTTATTTGCGAGTCCGTTAGGTGAATGCTAAGGTTACTTTAGGGAAAACGTTCGATGATCTTTTGAGTAGATTGCATAGCATGACTTTGAGAAAACTACGGATACCGCTAACGAAGATCAAGCCAGTCACACTAGAGCAATTAATGCACCAAGAAATTCAAGGGTCACGGTGTTAGAAGGATGATGGTGCGCGCTCGCTATTAGAATTGGGTCCAACGTTCTCACCATCTCAACCCACTTCTAAGGTACTCTTGCGTAGGGCTACATGTGACTTACATGAACTGCAAGATGAACTCCGTAAAAAGGCCAGAGATGAAGAGACTAATAGGAATAAACAACAAGTAGAGATCGTACCGATACCACCATTTCCTTAGCCGTTCTACAGACAACAAGACCCCAACGAAGAATTGATAGAAAATTCCAAAAATTTGCAGACGAAACTTTCAAATGCCTTATTCAACATCGTTCAAAAAAGCTTCACTCGAACCTCACGGAACTACAGTGTGCATGAAAGAGGTCGAGAGTTGATAAAGGAAGAAAGGATAAAGCTACCAGTTACTGATAAAGGTGGAGAATTTCTAATGTCGCAATAACGAACAAGCATCTCGAAGATGTTTCGTTTTACAGATCATCATCTGTAAAAGAATCCAAAAAGCAAAACCCAAATTAAGCAACGAGTGGGTCCATACGGCAAAAGCAGCAGGCTTGAGACCATCTATCATTTCTTAATTGAAAATCCAATCACCAACATCATGTCCTGTCTCATATTTATAAACAGACATAAGTTAGTATCCACTGATGATATAATGTCTAACGATCCATCTATATTCAAAGTCAGATGTATCATCAGCTGTGTAGGCGGACCAACGGATAGGATAGCGTGGTTTTTAACTTCAATAATATCCCAGATGCTCGGACACATTCCAGCCCATCTGACGAACACTCAGGTGTACCTGGATCGTCTACGTGACGCGAACCCAAACAACGTGTACGTTATAGAGTCATTCGATGTCACCTCTATATACCAACATGTCAAATAACTCTGCATTGCAAACCACACATAGCTTCTGATGCACCACCAAGGAGCTGTAAACATGTATGGCTTGTTGATTAGCAGTTCATGGTTTTGTTAGAAGAACGCCTGAACTGCTCCAACTTCAAATGGTCCGGGAAATATTTTGCTCAAATGAGAGGGCTGGCAATAGGGCAGCGACTGGCAGTTAGCCTGGTTATTGCATTCATGTCGAAAGTGGAAGCACCAGTGATAGATCTCTGGCCATTACTCTACTGTAGGTATATAGATGATTGTTTGGTTATCTGTTCCACTACCAATTACTGCTGTAATGCGGCAATGAGCAGCACTGACGACGGTCACCCAGGAGGGCAGCTTTAAGAAGTCTCCGTTTATAGAATTCATTACATGGGCTACAAGTCTCATAATGCTCCTCATTGTTCACCTACCCAACTGATAGTACTTTGAAACTTTGACGGTCAGCAAAATAACGAATTCTTGTTGACAGCAATGCTTTTCCTGATTAGAGTATGAACGAAAAATACCGTTGCAAAGTATCCTAACAATCAATGTTAGTTGCTGCAGATTCACATTCGATCATGATCTCAATAATAGCAGCTTTTCCCTATTCATTTCACGGAAAAAGCTCTCTTTTCATTTCTTCTTTTCTACCATTTATTATTCATCATTTTGAAATTCTCGTACGATTTATAGACTGGATTAGAATTTTGTGCCGTGCTTCGCTGAGCAGACATTTTTCAATCGACTTTCAGTAACCATTTGATGCCTTGATATGGCTACTTGAACATAACGCTTATTGCCTGAGATTTTCTTAGTGCGTTGTAGAAGCAGAGAAAAATCACATTTCACCTTCAAAGTGCATTATATGTTCGCACTCCTGGTGCCTGATTTTTCACCAAATTTTTAGTGATACTCGATGGCTTGAGAAACGACCATTTCTACACGGAGCTTGTTAACTTGAAAGACTGCTTTGCTGCGGTGTAGTAACAAGGAGAAGTTGCACTTTGTTCTCGAAGTAGTTAGCCGTTTTTAATCTCACAGCAAAAATGCTGCTAGATATACATCAAGGAAAAATTTTGAAGGTCATTATTGCAAACCCCCGTGTCCTGCAATTTTTCATTCTTCAGCGGAGAGAAACAACATCTTTGCAAGAAAACCATACTTTTAAGTTTTATTGTGCATATCTATTAGTTGTCTTGCGAGAATACAACTGGAAACCAATTTTCTAATGTAGGACTTCTAAAAAGCACGAATTCATTAATAAGCGAAAAGTTCTTAAGGAAAAAATGAAATTTCTTGACTTCTGTTCCTTATCAAACTGATCTTGTAAACCATTTATTCGAAATGTCTGAGCGGCTAACAACAAACTACATAATCAGCATCATTCAGCAACAAGTTACGCTAAAAACCATGTGGAGAGGATTAATCCCCTCAGATGGGTCACCTCAGCTGAAGAGGAATAGAACGTTCACACCTAGAAAACTTAGCTAAGGGTTAACCGTTCAGCGAATTACCACAGATTTAGTATTAAATAATCGAGAGTGGTAAGTTTCTTTCTTACTCATGAAGGCCGAATATGAAGTTGAGTCACTGTATGGTGTGGTGACGGCCAGAGGAAGTTTCCGGTTAGGCTGGCAGTGGTACTCCGGAAAACATGAGCTAATTCAGCACACTTTTTACCTCTTTACTCCGCACTCTGGATACTCCTATCTACGACGTTGGGCGAGACGTGATAATCGCGGATTCAACCGGACATCGATGCAAGCAGACAAACCGACCCACGACGCGCCATGGAATTTTCTCTTGCTTTACACTTCTTAGATCAAGTAGTCTCCTCTAGCGGCGACCTCAACAGTCTGGCGCCCACCGTTGCTAGGCAGGGGACGTCGCACCGTCGCGTTCGCGGCACTCGCTAGCGGGGGCATCTGCGTCTTTGTGCGAAACCATTGCTGTGTCTGCGCTCTTTTGCAGCAAACGCCTTCGCCCCCGTCTCGGTAAGTGATTGAGACCGTGGGAAAATGAGAGTTACAACAAAAGCAAAGAAACAAATATATATATATATATATATATTCAAAACACTTCATCTTTTATCTAATAGTTGTGACTATAGCTTTTACGATTACAACCGCATAAATGGGGAGCGTTAAAATCTTTTAGAAAACAACTCTTTCTCATCATTTCAGAAGCCTCTAAGAGACTCGAGGCAACTCCGCAGCTGGACAAGAAAATCCCCGAATCACACATTACAATAGTTTTCCAATTTTAGTTTTACCATTCGACTTCATTGCAGATATGGAAAACAAATTCGCATGGGACAGGGTTCTGTCGGCATTTCCAACACAATAATTGAATGCCCAAATATGTAAATATTCAAAATGAATCCTTTTAATGCTGTCATTCAGTGAACTTCAGCTAACAAATATGAAATTTATGGATAGCTGGATGAGTTTATTTTTCAATAAAGCCTCATTCTAGATAATCTGACAACATGATAACAAATTTGAGTCTTTTGTGAGGTCTTTTATGACATTTATACGATATTAGATTGGCCTCTTTCGCCTTTCCAGGCCGATCAGTAGTACGGTGCCTTACGGTAGTATTGTATAGGCTTACCAGACCTCATAAAAGCTTAAAACATGCTCTCATATCACCAGATTATCATTGTTTCAGAACGGGTCTAAATAAACAGTCGAATTGAAAGCATTATAGTTACTCATTGCAAAATTTTCACTGTTTTCACTCCTGTGTTCCTCCTCAAATTAGTTTGGTTATCCCAGAAAGCCAACGATAGGAGCTTTTGCCAAATAATAAACGCAAAGAAGTTCTTTATGTGATTTGCTTATTCGCATTCCTAACTCCTTTTGAGGATTCCACTAAATTGAAATCATGAAATTATATAAACTTTAAGGCAATCTATTGCATCACGCTTTCCAATCAACATCCATGCGATTCACCAGTTTATTGCTGCTGTAATGCCACAATGAATAGGAGTAGATGAAATTTTGACCCAGACACATCACCATTGAATTTCAGTTTCCTTCGACAGTGCCAGTTGCCGAGAAGAAGTGCGAGCGAAACGGTCCAATGCTAACGTCCGAATCGCTCGGTTCAGTACACTTTGCCACATCGTTCTGACCAACTGGCCATAATAATGTTTGTGGTCTACAAAAAATTTTTAATTACAAAGCGAATTGTATAAAAATAGAATGCATTCCAAACCGAGATAGATCCTGAGATTGGCCACGGGCGCACCGGACACAGGCGATATTGTTACCATCCCGCCCGGTGGCAATGGCACCTTACATGCCATATCTCCGCCGCCATAGTAGTGCAAATTGCAGTCACCGTGCTGTCGATGATGATGCAAGCCATTGACATCGCGGCAACTGCAAAAAACTATAAGCCTTGAAAAACACGTTCTCGCATGCAATAGATAGCTGAAAAGAAAGCTGAAAACAGCTGTGAGCACTGCTTTCCCTTCATTTTTGAATCTCTTGAAAACATCACCTGGAATATTGAATACTATGGAATTCAAAGTAAAAGAGACAAAAAAATGTCGTCAAAATTGGTATTAATTCAGATGTTCTGATTTTTTTTCGCATTTTCAAAAGTTTACATACTTTCTAGACCTTTTGTAGTAATTTTCTGACATATGTTCATCTTTCCAAGGAAATATGAAGGCAGCCGTATCTTTTTGATACCTGTTGCATTTTTTACTTCATATTTTCTAATTGGTTCAACACTGAATACTCACGCTCAGTCGGGTCCATTACACTAAGACGAACGTTTGGGCACATCAGTGGTGCGTAAGTGACTGTTACAGTTAGTTGATTCAAAATAGTCGAGATGACAGCATCAGATAGGAAAGCACTACGAGCTTGGCTTTCAAGAACGTCATAGACCTGAGATACAAATCTTTTCATTCGCTTTGGGAGAATTTTTGTGAAAGCTATTCTGATAAAATAATGTGGAGCTGTGCAGTTTAGTAATTCTAAAACACTGGCATACTGTCACAAGATTGAAGCTCGCTTCCTATGCCTTCCCAAGTTTCGCTAAGAAAGAAAACATTCAAAATTAAAAATTGCAGCTTACTGCTTGCATTACAAGGCGTTGTACAAATCCCGTAGCTCCTGCTACGCTGGTTGCAATACCAGGGATCACGGCTTGGACACTGGGTACGGTTGAGTAAGCCATGGCAACAGGCAAAGTGAAGCCAGTGACGGTGAAGTTTCTAGTGCTTCCTCCAACGGGATTTCTTAGCTTTGTTGTGAACAATTGAAAACTAATTTACTATGTATCAAGATTTTTACTTGTTCAAAAAACCAAAATTCAATTTTTTTTTATCAAGAGATTGCTCAGATTGCGACAGATAGCGTAAGACATTGATGTGTAAGAAGCATGCAATATGATTGAAGTTCATAAACTTCTATCTGAGATCCAGGATATCTCTAGCACACAAGTATCTATAATTCATTACCTTGACCTGCAGGCAACACTCCACATCCAAACACTGTCGAGATGGTCGCCAGTAGCAACATTGTAAAGAGTCTCTCATGAAGAGTTCGATGTTTTGCAATGAATCCAGTGATATTCATTTTGGCTCCTAAAATTATAAGCATTGAGATCATTGTGGATCCAACAAATTTGCCATCTCTCCATCGAATTATTTACAACTCAACTATAGATTTGCCACTAAGCACTTATACTAAGTGACGCCGCCTTAGCAGCTTTTTGATTTCAAGAGCTTCGCAAGTACACAACTCTTTTGATTCCAAGCAATATTTTGAAGCACGTTTTGTGGCAAATTCTGCGAAGACATCAAAAGGCGGGTAAAGGTTTGAAAGTTTTGTGAAATATCGTTTGATAATAAGTTGTGTAGAGGAGGAAACTTGAAGAGAAATCCTAGCAAATGCGACAATTCCTCAAACGGCTCGGTTTGGCTCCGCCCACCCATTTTTGATCCTGAGACATCAAATTCCGACTTTTCCAAAAAAAAAGAAATACTTCCAGAAAAAAGCAAAATTCACAAGTGTGCTCTTGAGAGCATCTATGAAAGTAAATATTCGATAAAATAAACTATGCACAAACTTTAGCTGAGAAGCGTTTTTGGTTGAAATAATTTATGGAGTGGGGATCGCGTTTGTTAGGCTTCTCATTCACCTTTCACATATGGTAAGCCTACAAATTCTCTCTTGTTGATGAGGGCCGACTGGTGTTTAAAATAGAATTTCTGAAGCAATTTTCACCGAGGTATTCAAAAACAAGCGGAGATCTATATGCAACTAAGATTTTACTGATATGAGAAAGCAAGAGGGTGACTATGTCAAAATTGGACGAGGAAAAACATCGATACAAGGGCATTAAATTCGTCGATTTAATATGTCGGAATGAGGAAGTGCAGTGGACGTTGTTGAGATCGCAAAAAAATATGAAGATAAGCAGAAGCTTCCTTGCTCACCATCTTGGAGATTCCACATCGCTCAGCAAGGTGAATGTTGTTGGAACGCCTCTAATTTCTCACACTTTCTCCACGCATTGACGCGAAACAGAATTTGTTGCACATTTCGTATAGGGAAAGTCTCGTATGTCTAGTGTGATGGTATGGTTACGAACTCTAATGTGGTTAGTAATATTTTTAAGAATATTTTTTGAAAAAATCATCTATGTGCTAAATGTGGTTTTCCTCCTATACGCAATTAATTTGATTCATTTAGCATGCCAAATTCTTGAAGTAATGTAAAAACTTTTACCTAAGCCAACGCCTTGCACTAAATAATTGCCATGCTTTACGAAAGAGAAAAATGAGTTCAATACGATTTCGACATTTTTGCTAGTAGATTCAGTAGCACTCGTACTTAAATTTATAAAATCGATGTGCACCACATGGTGGATCGGATTTCGGACTTCGAAGTGCTCTTTTGTTACGGCTGCACCTGCTTCAAATTGAAAAATCCCTTGAGAAACATTTGTTTACGTTTCAAGCAACTGTATTTCAAACCGCGTCATAAACATTCGATACAGTGTGAGAAATTTTTCCATCCGTTTCAAGCTTAATACGTCACTGGCTGACGCACGCGGTTTGTTCGCATCAATTCAAAAAGGGTGAAAACCATAATTTCACGTGGACTCAACCAAACGCGTTTCACCGGCTCCATTATTAGTAAGAATCACTAATGAGGCGCGTGGCCCCAATAAGGAGGAAGAGACTACTTAAAAGTAGATAAGCCACTGACGTAACCACCTCTAAAAAGCTTTCTTCCTTTGAGAAGTGCAATGAATTTCGGTTGGCGAGGGAGCATCAATGGCAATGTGGTGATGTTTGTCTGAAATTTAGATTTTTATCACCACTGAAAATATTCAATCGAAGGTAATAAAAAATACGAAACCAGAGATTCCATTAGGACTGCTTGGTCGAAACATGCCAAAACAACTGCAAAAAATGAAGGTGATTGCCAAAAATGATGTTGAGCACTGTGTGTGATGACTCTCTATAGATAGCAATCAACAAAATTCTGATTGTTAGTGTACTTCAGGAGTTAGCACCTCCACAGAAGCACACAGAACGTGTTTACTATTTTCTCTGGCTGTTGGCTTTGTGTATTAACTAACACTTTACTATGAACATTATTCATCGTTGCATCTTTTACCATTGATCATGGGTACCAAATTGAAATGTAATACATTCTGTTAGTACACGGTAAAAGTTATTCTGAAATTTAAGCGTGGTATTCAAATCTCCTTCCCTCATGCTGTCAGACGATCATTGTTTGTCCAATGAAAGAGGTTTTTTTCTGGAAAATCATGAGTGCTTTCAGCAGAGTGCTACAACCTTTCAAAAAACTCGGATTGTAAACTCAAGGTTTATTTTAAGACATTTAGGAGCTATACTAGAAATAACTTCAAAGAAATCTCTCCAGTACTGTCCAGCTTTGTAGCTACAATTTTGCATAGAATCAAAATCTTATCACATCACTAGTATCACTAGTCATTCCGCTGCTCATCGAGTGACTCGGGCAAGTACCCCCGACACTTCCATTTTGATATATCATAACTTTCGTTTCGAGTGTTTTCTTAAGACCACAGCTCAAAATTCAATATGCCTTGCAATCATTTTTGAGCCACCCATGTCAGCGGTCTGTCAAACAAGGCTGACTTATAGAGCCCTATACACGTGTTTCGATCTTGCGATCTCGTCAGTCAAGCAGTTACCCTTTCTCGTCTTTTGCTAATCTCTGTGGGTGCTCCAGTCCCCACACTCGTGTGTAAAACACGTGTATCGGGCTCTATAAGTCAGCCCTGTTTGACAGACAACTTCCATTTTACCCTTCCGCGTTCAAGAGTGGCCCAGTGGGTTCTCCTTGCTTTAGGAATTCGCTGAGCATCATATCTTTCTTCTGGGTTTTTTGTGAAGAAATCGGACCATTGGATCGGTTGCCTTTCTGTGAAGCGCTTGATATTCCGAGGAATCAAGTCGGCAACGGCTCTCGTCCTTCGGTTGTCGTTTAAGCGCATCACGTTTCCGACCCGTCTTATTATCAATGTCCTGGAGTGCAGAATAACGCCTTTTATCTTCAGTTGCTGACGTTGATTGGAACTTTGGGTCGTTTTTCTCGCTTGCGAGTTACGGGATACTCCTAACATCGCTCCTTCGGCTGCCCGTTCAATAACGCCAAGTGATCTTTAATACTGCTTATGTAGCAACCAGGTTTCTGATGCATGCGCTAGGGCAGGAATAATCGTCTAGTCGAAAAGATGGGCGCGGAGTAGCATGTTCTTTCTTCTCTTTACTGCATCCTCGATGTTTTTGAACGTTCCTCAAACCGCTCGTTTCCTCCTGCTTAACTGTGGAGCTAGGTCGTTCATCGCGTTTCTTTCACGACCTATATAGATGTAACTGGAGCATTTGGAGTTTTTCGTTCTGTTGAGCGTGAAGGGGGCATTTCCAACTCATCCGTTCTTCATGAACTTCGTTTTCGTTGGATTTAGTTGAAGACCAATCTTGTCACAGGTGTTGTAAAAATCGGTCAACATTCGTTTTGCTTGGCTATACTTGGTGCTATGAGGACAATATCATCAGCGAAGCGATAATGGTTTAGTTGTCGACCGTCAATTTTCACCCCCATATCGCCCCATTTTAATGTTCGCATGGCGTTTTGAAGGGTGATAGTGAATAATTTTGACGAAATTGTATCGCCTTGTCGAAACTCTCTTCTTACTGCGACAATAATGTTGTCTTAGAATGGCGAGATTTTGGTCGTGAAATCTTCATATAGCCTATCGATTGGTTACAGAAACATGCGAAAAAGACCCTTTATTCTACCGCTTACAAATAATCTTGCCAGAGATATGTTTTTTTACAACGATGTAATTTTCTCGTGAGAAAATTCGGAATTTCAGCAAACATTGCGGCCACTGTCTAAATTTATTCTAAAGGAAATTTCAGTAATATTTCATCGTTTAGTGAGAACCGTGTTTCTTTAGGACCTTTGGTTAACCGTATTGTGGGCGCGCATCAATGTTCGTGGCCGTCTGAACGGTGCTACCACCCTGAGGAGTCGAAAGACCCCTCATCGTCTTCAAAGAGTTAATCGTTTTTCGAACATTACTTTACAGTGACAGTCTTAATCAAGGCCTGATGTGCGAAATCGAAAATTTTATTCTTTTCCAAAGAATATTAGCAATATTTTCCCACATGGAATGTAATAAATTTTGTTTGTCCATTTCGCGACTGACAAATCGAAATACCTTGGCGCTGTGTAATCACATGTCTCGTTATGAGTCTTTTACGGGCAATAATCAATGCTAGCTAGGCAGTTGCGCTTTCTAGCACTTCCATGATGAAGTAGTTATGTCTTTTAGCAAATTCATTGACGTATTAGTTGAAATGGCAGCCGACGAACGGTATCGCTATAGTATCCTCCATCATGAGTTGCATCCATTGCAGCACCTTTCCTCGCTTCGGGATCATAGTCCTAATTCAACGTTCCATTGTCATCACCACCTACACTTTCTGGCGTAGTCACATCTTAAACTCTAGGACCTATCGAAACAGCAAATGCTTCAATGGAGTGCATTAATTTGATCGCTTCTGTTTTGAAAAGCTCTTCATGTTAATAAGCAACGTGAATCCATAGCAGTCAATCAAATGAGACGGTGTTATTCAACACCGTTTCCTGTGTTTATTCAAGTTGACGAAAACATTGTGAGTAGTGTGAAGGCATCAATATTTTCCTTATCGCTACATTTTCAATACACTGACCTACAAGGTAAGTCTACGATCGGATACAACCAGATTAGCAGCTCATGAGTTGGATACCATCAACGGAGGTCTCTGACGAGTAGAGCTGTTAAGTGAGTCTGTCAAGGCTGCTTATTGACTGAATGTAGCGAAAAAAATCATCGAATGCAAGAAATAGTTGGTTGTAAAAAATGGCAATTTCATGAGAGCATCAAACCCTGTTCTAAGGTGGAGTAAGGTTACCCTTCGATGAAAATGCCAATGCACAATTGGAAAGTAAAGTGGACGATATTGACAACTCAAGTGAGGTGACGCTGAAAGGAAGGTTATTTGCTCATCTTCCTAAGCATTTCAAGTTTTTCAACAGAATGGATGCCATGAAACGCCCTTAGTTTATCAAAACTTTTCCAGTTGCGCAGATAAAACAAATTCAGTCGTTGTACATTTCGTGAAGCGAAATTTCAATTGTTTGCTCAAGGATAACAAACTCTTAGTAGCTTATCTCATTCCTGTAAATGTAGGTAAAATTTCTGAAAAAGGAGAGGCTTAGCCTTCTTACTATAATTGATCTACTCAACTGATTCCTATTCGAGTTTCAGGAAATCTTTTACGCAAAACAACACTTCAGAGTTAATAGTGCAGTGTCTTACCTTACAAGGAAAATAAGTGCCTAATGCGATTCTGACACTTTCTCAAGTGGTTAGCATTAACAAAGGTTCTTCAGTTTGAAAATTACTGCGAAACCTGATTTTGCATTCTGAATAACTTTTCCTTGAGATCTACACCTAAAGCAAACTGAAAAATCTTCTGCTTTGTCTATATTGGGAATGATAAGTTGAGAGCACCGTCAGCGCTGTGTGATCATAGACCCTGCTATGATTCTTTTATGAGGCATAGTTAGCGCTGAAGAAGCAGTTGCGTGCTGTGGCAATTTTGATTTTTCTGCTTTCCAATACGGTACTTTACTGAGTTAGCAAATTTCGAGCAGTGTTTTACAAGTAAAAAATGCTCTTTTCTATGAACTTATGGGTGTAAATGACTGGTAGTTAAATCAGGCAGTCAAAAGTGCCATAGAAAGCTAAGTGAATGAACCTGATGCTGTCGTTGCCTCCGAAGAGTGCCCTTTCATCACAAATATCTGCGACTGTTCGTGCGTCGGCTGTGCCAAGCTATGGTATACCTTTTGCCTGATGAATAAACCAGAAGTACTCACCTCCTTAGAAAAGAAAACAGACTGAGTCCTCAAATCGGAAAGCCACGGTAGTGTATATGAGTGTACAAAAACATTTTCAAGTGTTCAAATCAAATAGTGAGAGAAAAATATCGCTCAAAGGTCTTACAGGCACCTCCGGCATTTTTGGAATATCTTACAAGCCGGTTATCTGCCGCAGAATTGAATTAAATCTTTTAAGATACAAGAATATCTTTGAAGACGGTTATCCTTGATAATATAATAAATGAAATCATAATTACCAGTGCTTTCGGCTATTAGTCTTTGTGTCACTCTACATGTTCGCGAATCATAAGCAAAGAAAAATTCTTTTTATGATCTTTTTATCAGAAATACTCAGTCACTTCAAAGGAAGCAGTGAACCGAGATTCATCACATTGTGCACTCCATTGCAACTAATTGCATTAAAGTAATTACTCAACGCCCATCTAATGTGCCAGTTTATTACTTTAATACTGAAATGAATTCAATCCAATGTAAATGTTCGTCTCATTCAGGTCAGAGTTTAATTCAGTTTCCACCAACAATAGCAGCTGCCGAAAAATAAAGCGATTTAAACAGACCTGATGCCAACCTTTAAACCATTCGGTTCACTAATTTGTTCACGACCAGTTGTCCACAACTACGTTTGTGGTCTACACAAAATCAATTTCACAATACGAAGGTATGGGGGAATAGAAAGGGAATGGATTCAGACCAAGGGCACTTCTTTGATCGATATAATGCACAACTGACCATCCGTTTTTGCAGTGTAAATTCCCATCACCGTGTTGTCAATGATGATGCAGCCCTTGTCCATTGTTCTCACTGCAAGGACCTTCAGAAACATATGTTTCTCTAACATAGCAGAAAAGTGAAGAAAGAACAAACATTATTGAGCGCGAACTTACTTTCGACTTCAGAAGTCTGTAAATCATCATCTGACACTTTGAAAACTATACCAGTTTCAGGAAAATGAACAAATTTAAAAATCGCTTTAAAATCGCATTGATTTTGAAGATTCTAAATGTCTCTCCTTCCCAATAGTTTACTTTTACCGAAAAGCCTTTTTGAAAAATTATACGAGTTCTCCATTATGACGCTTTCTGGCAGAGTTGCAGTATTATGAATAAAAAAATTTGGAAATTTCAAGTGTCATGCGAAATGTTCGACTCCGGACGAAAGATGAACTCTTCTTCGTTGGTGTGGTGGTGGAACGCACTCTCATGGTCAGTCAAAAGCGGTTCAACTTCCGTTTGAGATCGGAAGTTTTACATACCACCAAACATTTTTCAATTTAGTTTTCTCCAAACTCGCGACAATTTGCGAAAGTCATCTGCTGCTAACTCAGATCAGAACTTTCTCAAGCCCACCATTGCTGGAGATGAGTTTTGGGGTTTACTACAAAGATGGGATGCTCCACGCCTCCTGACTGCCTCGCGGCAAAGACCTGCCAGTTCAATAAAGACCTAAGCTCCATGCTCAGAAAACTATTTCTCGGTTTTCCGGGATTGGCAGAGCATGCCGTTTTGAGAACTGCTCGACAATAAGCGCTAATCAGTGACGACTCTACAGGGAACAGTTTTGGAAGGTGGCCGCAGTAGTGCAAGAGAAACGCCCGAAATCACTTCTTATTGCCTTTTTTTGGGATTATGCTTGACGTCACTTTGCAAAGTGGACTCTCCACATCTCGAAGAAACTAGACTGAACCACGGTTCCAATTCGCCGCAATATTGCTTCATCGGACTATCAACTCTTTACTCCCTGGAGAAGCATCTGTGGAAGGAGAAAAAAATGACTATATCGAGCTTAGGAGTAACCTCAACAACCTCTTTGCTTGTCGGTCTTCACTTTTCTGGAAAGAAGGTAAGCAATCTGCAAAGAGTATTTAGTCACACGCTGAATATGTATTAGTAGCAAAAGATTTAAGGGCTCGGGTAGCTCTGTTATATGGTATCCACAGTCCATCAGGAGCACGTGTCACGTAGCACACAGCGCGATGTCGTGTCTCAGTCATCCACTGTAATGGTGGCATCGCCTTTCGAGGCAAGGCAACATCTGAAGGCGCTGATGCGGTAGATGCTGCCTGCTGCGAGTGTCGCGCTGGCGATCAACGCGGCGTCTTTTCTTATCATTGGTGTTTCCCAAAGGTTTAGGGTTGTCTGCTGTCACACTGCAACGGAAAATTTTACGTAGTCGAACAGATGCGTACGTTTGGATTGAAAATGACAAATGCCGCTCGAGTGCATATAGGCACCTGATTTTCATTCGGTGGAAAATTGCGCAGTAACGTCGTTTATTTCAGTGCCAAAAAAACTCGTGACGATATTTCTGCTGGGAACTCTCTTTACCATGACTTCAGCCTAAAGGGGGACTTGAGTAAAGTCTCCCACCAAAAGACTAAAGACCGACTCTCAAAAGCCCTCTGCCTTTGAGGTTAAGACTGTCGTGTGAACTGCCCTTTTTGGAACTTGTTTGAAGTTGGTAAATCTTTTTAAGGCGAAATCTGACAATTAGGCAATTTCGCTCTCCCAGAACCTAGGCATCCTATGTCATAACATATCTAAAAAATCAAGAAAAAATTATTACATCTACTGAAATTCTACTGTAAAATTTGATCCAAATGTCTACCTATCAAAAAAGAAAGCACACCGCTTGATTTCTTATGTGGAAAAAGTTATGGCTTGACTGGTTATGAAAATTTCAGAAAACAGTTCCGGGTGTTAAAATTATTTATCAAAGAGAAAATGACCTCCATAGAGGTCTTGCCATGCTGTTCGGTAACTACAAAATTTTTTCTTCAGAGGACAGTGATAGTGAGACTGGTGAATGAAGCTCTCGGCGTTGATCAATCCCTAATGGATGCGCCATGCATTCGTCTAATTTTTAACTTCGTTTGAGGTGATTGAATGCATATCTGCGCTTTACAATGACTCGCAGTGGCCTACTGTTGAGCCGAGTCAGTGCTGCTTATCCTCTCACACCAGTCTGGTACCAATTTACCTACTTCGTAGAAAGGGTGGCTTGGTGAACCATGGGCGCGATATCGAACCATTGACCTCGTGTGTGACGCAGAGTACCTCTTATCACTGTGCCATATGAGCTCATCCTAACAGATATTTTGCAGAATCGTCTGATACCAAATTTACACAGCTTTTTTGAGGTTCTTATGCGCTTGTACAGTGCAATATCGTGTTTCGGCATCACGCCTCGTCAGTTGCACGGTGCCTTTCGATTCAGCCAGTTCCGCGAGAGTATTCTCTGCGCAGAGGAACCGACGATGGAATACTTACACACACCGTAAGGTGGAAAAAATTACCAAAAAGACAGTGTTGTACAATCGATTGCTCGTGTCTGGTAAGATATGATTATAATACCTTTCGTTTCGGAATTGACTGAACCGAAAGGCACCACGTAGCTGATGAAGCTGAAGCTGAAACTTGTGTCTTCAACTGTATTAATGCCATTAGTGCCATTAAAGACCTCATGAGAGGCTCAAAAAGATGTCATCAGGTAATACTGTTTTAGGGATCTCTCACGAAACTCTCGAAACTAAAGGTATCTTGCAACAGCTATAATAAGCTGTATGGAATATGTTGTAATTCGAGACATTCCGTTGTTCTCTGACAGGAACAATATCAACTTCTGCAGTTGTAGGGATAAAAACAAGAACATTTGGAAAACAACGCCTTCTTATAAAAAAAATTACGTTGAGGTGCTTCATGAGACATGCAACTCCGCAATTTGATTGAAAGTTGCCACTTGCGAAATTCAAACTTTCTTCGGAATTTTTTTGACTAATCGACTTACATTTCTCATGAAGTGCATGGTTACAATTAGGCAGATTTGTTCTCTAGAAAAAAGTATAGAAGTTAAGATTTTCTTATGCCCAAATAAATGAATTTTGAATGTTTGTGTATGTTGTCCAGTTAACTTTAGTCACAGATATATGGGCACTTATTGAGGTACATCATTCGAAGATGGAGTGGAGAAGAAAAAAAGTTTTTCAAAGGCATTTCTTGGTCTTTTCTACCAAACCACCTACGATTCTACGAACGACCACGTGTCAAAATTCTTATATGTTCAAACTTGAAAACAGCTCCCTGCAAAAAGAGTTTATTTTTAACTTTTATTGAATATTTCCTTCTCATTTGTGCGCTTTTGCATGACTCATATAATATGTGTTACTAACGGAAAGAAAACGCTTTGCCTTCAGCGTAATTAGCTCGTTGTTCGAACTTTACAAAAGGCTTGCTGGCAGGTATATAGTAGGATTCTATTCTAACTTCAGTGATTAATCAATTATAATTTGATTCTAAGAAAACTCTGCTGCTACAAAAATAGGTTATTATTAGAGCAACTATTAAATGCGCATTTCCAGCAAAAAAAGCGTCCAGTCTTCATGAAGGTTCCCTAATTTTAGTACGAAAGCTGCGTCTCTAAGATATCATGGCATTTTCAGCTCTTCTTTCACAATTCATTCTACGATATGGTAAGAATGTAATTCGAATTAATCTCTAGCCGATGTAAGCTTTTGCAAAACCACATTCACCATTTTGTGGAGTTTTTCTTTCAAAAAGTGCATTTTGCTCACCCAAATCTTCAAAACTTTCTGTGATGTATATTTTCTATCCACAGGTACCTTTTCCTAATGCACAGTACTAACGGGGATTAGAGTCCTAACTTTCGAAATAGTTAGCCCACAGTGTGAAATTCACAGAGGGTTCAGTTGACAATCACACAGCAAAATATAGGTGGTCGGAACACTTCGTTATCACAAAAAATGGCAAATGAGAAATCTATGATAATTTATAGTAAGAACAGCGCATGCTCGTCACAATAACCGTATTTTCCAATAGGAAAACAAATCTTATGGGTTTACATATGTTTCCACCTATTTGTGCTCATTCTTGTCACCTATCGCAACCATGAGACCGTATTCTCCTACTTATCAATCGTCCGATGACCATAGATGTATCTGTACTATGTTCGATCCATAGATAACGGGCCTGTAAAGTTTGTAGAAGTCAATTTTTTTTTATACCTGACACTACGTTTTTTCCGAACATCTCCATTGCCATCAAATGGGGCGCGATTCTGAGCAACGACACCTTTTTTAACCCATCAACTAATATCTCTGCATCCATTATGTCCTCTTGGTATTACTGGATGCAATACAATACAATATTGTTTGGTGTTTCAAGGGTTTGCTCTTGTGCAAAGCTTGGGAAGGTAAACTGACAAGCATCCTCAGTCGACCACTTCCGTAGACTGAATGGTGAGTGATAAAAATGAATGAACGACAAGCATGTATTACCTGCTAATTTTCCCTTGCAAACTTGTGGCTTGTGGCTCAAGATTCGTCCGTAATGCAGAAGTATTTGACTCTAAACTAAACTACGAATAATTCATAAAGCCAACAAGGTCTGTCTATCTGAGGGTCAAAAGTGGAAGACGATACCCATAAAGCAGCAGAGCGAAGCATGTCTGTGGTTTGTAGTAGTAAAGAATAATTAGGGCATTTGCAGTGGCAAAGGCGGAAACGGTGAATAATATTTATAGTAAAGTATACGCTGGTATGTTTGAAAGGCGAATCCACAAAATCTTATAAAAGGTTCTATTAGTTATATAGGTTCCAATTCCTAAATGCACTATTAATCCAAAATCATCGGTAGTCGATATATAGACGTATGTAGTATCATAATCATTTTTGTTCGTCTTCGATACCTCTCTAAAGGGCGAGTAGGGCTCTCGAGAGAACTGACTAATAAAAAGATCGAAAGACAACGGGTTCTGCCCGACTGACGAGTCTGTAAGGACGAAACACGTGTATCGGGCTGTACAAGAGCCCTTACCAGACCACATGACATGTTGGCTCAAAGAATAATGAAATCATCATCTTTGATTAAAAATCAATTGTTTTCTGATTTTCAACCGCTGTGATGACTTTTGGGAAATGTATGTAATAAGAAGTACTAGAACTTCGGAATAAATTGTAATAAATATTTTTTTATGCAACTAACATAATTGACCGAATGCCAAGAAATTATGATGCAAAGCAAACTAGTATCTTTCCGTACATAAAGGCTATGCTCAAAAAGCATAAGAGGGTGCAGAATAAATCGCGATGTATCAGTGTAGAACGAGGAACTTAAAAGTTCTTTCAAGAGAAGACAAAGCCTTGACTAATCAACGGAAATCAGTCTACAGCGGTTGGCGCTGCGAGCAGTGATTTCAATTGTCGTTCCTAACGGTTCAAAGGTTCATGTTTTTCCGGCAACTACAAAGTAGTTTTCCCATACTGCGTGGCTTCCTCTATTAATTTTTTAAATGCAATCATTCACCTTTTTTAGAAATATAGACCATTGTACTTTTTGATACTTATTATATTTCTGCTAGTATCTATAAAATAACTCAATATTGAATACCCACGCTTAATCGTCATATCCGTTAGACCGAGATGAACTGGGATTTTCCACCACATCGACAACAAAATTGGATAAAAACGTAGATTCTGATGCTCTACGGAAAACTGTCTACATGCTGATTGCTTTTCGTGCTTGAAGCGATTCATACACGTGGCAAAATTGGAGGCGATAGGCGAATGAGAAACGAAATTTTATTCTGCATGCCACAGCGATATGTAAGGGTGATCAAAAAAGCGGTAACACAAAATTGTAGCTAGAGATTTGAGCTTTATAGTAATTACTAAATCTTCTAAGAAAAGATCCTGACCAGCGTATGAGATCGACTAAAAAATTTGTCGCCTTTCAACACATAAATACTGGAAATTCTACCACACCTTCACAGCATAATATAGAAGCCAATTGAAAAATTAAACACACTCTTCAGATTTTTGATATTCAAGCTGTCGAATAAATACTAAAGCCTCAAAACGAATGGAAAATATTTTATTCGAATATTGGTGCGGATGGGAGAGAAGCACAGAGAAAACCTCTCTGGAGACACATATTTCTGGCCAATAGCATGCATAATGCCGATGTTCTAAGCCTCTATTCAAGCATGGCTGTCTTCAGAATTCTTCCACTATTCATTGGCACTCAGCCTTTTCTTGCTTACCTCAACTCTGAGTAATTGGAAATAAACGAATTATTGATATAAACTTAGTTATAGTGAGAGTTATCGATGAACTAGTATGGAATACAGCATACATTATCATTTTTGATGCAATTTAGTTATTGCTTTCAATTTTTATTCACTGTGATGGCCCTTGGGCCTTGTATAAAACTATGGTAGATCAAAACTAGAGTCTTTTTTGCGACCTTCTCCATAAAATTCAATACAGTTTATTAATAATCAAATTCAGCATAATTCCGTAGTAAACCAGTTTTTTCCATACAAGACTCATATATCAAAACAAAATCGTACTAAGAAAAAAATCTTTTTCTATCAAAGTAATACGAAACTTCCAAAAATTTTGGCCGAACGGCAAAAAAAACTTAATCAAATAGCGAGAATCGCATATTTTGCTCTGCGCGCATCGATTTCTACAGCCGTCCTTTACGGGTTGAATACTTCGAAAATGAGGTGCAATCTTTCCATCATTGCTACAGCGCAGCAAAACAGTCTTTCAAAATAACTAGCCCGGTATTAGAATATTCGCTTTTCAAGCTATCGAGTGGAATCACCGGGTAGGGTAGAGCCAAATATCTTCTTTCTCGTACAGCGCTATCAAAATAGCTTTTCCAAAAAGCAAACACATTTTTGAGTTCTTCTAGACTTGTGCTGTCGAATTTGTTTTACAACTCTAAGAAAGGTGTTTTGTTCAGCGAAACATGAGCGAGATAAGAAAAAATGTGTGTTCTCGTGAAACATGGTTTTGCTGTGGATTGTAGAACGTTATAAAATGTGTTTCGAATTACCGGCCAAATGGAGCTGTAGCCAAATGGAGATATAGCTTTCGATTGTTTTCTAAGACTTCTATGAAGAAATCTTCTCCAGCTAATGAGGTTGCACAATTGTTCCCACTCGCCTTACATATAAGTACCTGAAAAAGTTTAGTAGTAGTGAAATCACGACCGAACTTGAATCTGTAGCAACTGGCACTAATTGCTAGGATGCTTTGCGATGGCATTTTCTGTGCATACGCTAACCAGGGAGAACATTGTTGGCATGAACAGTCAATTGTTTTTTGACAAGTAAATTTTCGGAATGAAATCAGTTGGGTAGGTCGGCGATAAGGAGCACTGTGAGATTGGTAACCCTTGTAATGGAATTTATAAACAAGGAGCTAGCTAAGTGACGTTTGTTAGGGCTTCTCATTGCTGCATTACAGCAGAAATTTGGTGTGCTTTGACATATGCGAAAATTTAGATTAGAAGACTCAAATTTTGCTTTATAGCACATTAGCATCCCATCTTGAACTGTGACACACTGACTATGTTTTACTATTTCTCTGACTGGAACGTTATCGTAGCACTAAAAGAGTTACTCTTTGCGCTACCTTTGCCTTACCAGAAAGTTTAGGCATCATAGTTATTGAAGAAGAAAACAAAACTTTTTACATTCCTATGTGAGGTGTCACCGATTGACTTCAATGAAAATTCAGTGAAAACGGTTTCTTGTGTAAATAAACCACTGAAAAGAAATGACCTTTAAAGAAATAGTACATGCTTCTTCATCAGAATCGAATGTCTTCTATCAAGGTCACTCTCCGCGAGAATGGTTAAGAACTCATAATCAACATTATTTCCAACACATGATATTTTTATTAGAATATATATTGGAATTACTGTCACTGACCCTTGTATTCACAGCGTTTTTACCACTTCAGTGTAATGAATGCACTGAACTTATAAGATGGTTCACATTTTTGCGATACTGTAGAAATTATTATGCATTGAAACGATTTATATTCTCTAGTGGTTGTGACAACAGCTCTTACAACTGCAGTCGTAAGGACGGGAGCGTTAAGAATGAGGTAAATAACAACTCCTTTTTGCCAATACACAAGCCTTTCATGAGATATGAGGTAATTTCGCAGCTTGATAGAAAAGTCTACGAATCACAGTTATAATCGTCTTCCATTTTTACTAGTCGATTTCACTGCTGGTTTGCGGAACAGCTGCATAAAAACATACCTGCTATCGGCAATTCTATGACACAAAATAACTGAATGTCCGAATATGTGGATTTCAAAAATGATCCTTTATTGCCGTCATTCAGTTAACATCACTTAGCTTATAGAGAAATCTTTGGATAGGTGAGTAAGCATTTTTTTTAAAACAAATCCTCGATACTGCCATAGCTCAATGGGTTCTAGTTAATATGGTAACAATATAACATATTTTTAGCCTTTTATGAGATCTGAATCATACAGTACTACACATGCTTGTATCGACTTTCCAGGGTCATCAATAGTTCAACGCCCTCGGTGGTACTGCATAACTGCCATACCTGCCACCTGTACCACCTGTCGTCCCGTTGATCGTCGAGTGACCGAGCCGGTACCAGCAACACTTTCATTTTTCCCTAGCGCGTGCAAGAGTAGCCCACGGGTCCTCCTCGCTCAAGGGGTTCGCTGAACATCATATTTTTCCTCTATAACTGCCATACCAAGCCTCTTTAAAGGCTCAAAATATGTTTTCTATCAGCAGATTATCCTGTTTCTGAGCGGGTCTACATGAACACTCGACATTGAAGGCATTATAGTTATTTATTGCCAATTGTTTACTGTTTTCGCTCTTGTATTCCTTCTCCAACCACTTTCTAATGCCCAGTAAAGCAACGATTGGAGCATCTTGTCGAATAATAAAGGAAGAGAAGTTCTTTATGTGATTTGTTTGTTTCCATTCGTAATCTCTTTTTGAGCAATCCATTAAATTAGATTCATAAGATTATGGAAACTTCCAAGCAATCTATTGAATTACGCTGCCTAATGAACACCCATGCGATTTGCTATTTTATCACTGCTGTAACGATACAATAAATAGCGGGTAGATGAAAATTTTGGCTCATACATATCACTGCCGAGTTTCAACTTCCGCTGACAGTGCCAGTTGCCGAGAAGAAATGCGAGCCATACGGTCTTGATGCCAACCTCCGAATCGCTCGGTTTAGCACATTTTGCCACATCGTTCTCGACCAACTCGCCATAATAATATTTGTAGTCTGCACAAAATTTTTAATTAGAAAAGAAATTGTATGAAAAGAAAGTGTGTTCCAAACCGAGATTGATCCTGAAATTGTCAAGGGCGCACCGGAAACAGGCGCTATTATCGTCTGGCCCGGTGCTACCTGACATGACATCATTCGATCCATAGTGGTGCAAACTGCAGTCACCGTGTTGTCGATGATGATGCAAGCCATCGACCTCGCTGCGACTGCAAGAAGTTATGAGCGTTATAAAAGCATGCTTTTCGCATAGAATACATAGCTGGAAGGAAAGCGCTGAGAACAGCTTAGAGCACTGCATTTATTTTAGTTTTCGTATCTCTATATTCTCTATATGGAATATTGAATACTATACCAATTATAGTAAAGGAGACGAAATTTGTCAAAAATTAGCATTGGTCCTAAGACCGACTGTCTATTAACCTCGACAGGCTTCAGTAATTCTTATTTTTTCTTTCTTCTTAAGCGGAGCACGAGGCGTTAAATCCAAACTTCATTCACAAAATCAAACAGCTAAAGTTTTCGCAGGTCGCCTTCGTCAGAGTCTGGAAAGGTCAGAGTTGTTCACAATCCACTCAGTAAAACACTTCCATCACTTCTTCAAACGAACTGTCACACCCAGATTTCGATTGCATCAAGCACAAAGGCAACCTTAAACCTACTCACCGCTTTTGTTATATGTCTTCCACTGAATGAACAGGTGAAGAACAGCGGAACGGTAATCACATAGGTCAGTAATGCACTATACTCATCAAAACAACAGTCTTATATACTGACTCATATCACGGGTGATTACGAGGCATTCTTCCCTTCGGTTCATAGCTGGGTTGGTCGTGTTTATCTAGAACGTCTCAAGTATTTTTCGCTCTGATGTTTTTTGCTCCTGCTTAAGGACGTAACCTCTATGTCAAACACTCCGGCATGCTTTAGAACTCTATGTATATCTAGCGGAGTGTTTTTTCTAATATGGCACATGTCAGCTAGGTGTTCTTCTATGCGAGCATAGAGCGGTCTACCCATTTCGCCAATACATTTATCATCGCACGCTTTGCAAGAGACTAGGTTTACTGTGCCTACGCTCATGCGATCACTGTCTTTGCCGTAAGGTAACATTAGGCAGTTTTTTGTTGTGCAGAGGCGGTCATATAGACGATTACGAACTAATTGGCGCCTAAGAGTATTTGGTGGTATTTCTGTCACTGACATCAGATGCTCTGAGCCTGCTCCTTTCAAGCAACGTTTTATAGCCATACTTATCTCACTCGAAAAGAACGGGAGGATAAACGGGATCTTACTTTCTCTAGAACTTTCGCGCAAGGATGTGTTGTTCCCTCTGAACATAAGCTGGGGGGTTACAAAGTTGTAGCCATTGGAAATGACTATTTGCCGAGCTAGCTTTCCGCATTCCCTTCTCTGCTCCTCTCCTATGCACACACCGGCGGCTGTTCGAAACATGTTTTTTACTAGCGCCTTGTTTATGTGCCAGGGATGAGATGAGAGATTGTGAACCAGGATATTTTTATTACTTGGCTTTCGGTACCACTTTGTAATATAGCCTTTATCGTTTGAGTTTATTTGCACGTTCAGAAAAGGAATCCAATTATCTTTTGGCGTCACACGGGTGAATTTTATATACTCTGACTGTTCACCTAGCAGCCCTAAACATCCGTGTAGCTCTCCTTGAGTCGAACAGATGATCAAGCAAACGGGTAGGCCAAACAGATGACCAAACAAACGAGAGGGTGCTCTATGCTCGCATAGATGAACACCTAGCTGACATGCGCCATGTTAGAAAAACACTCCGTTAGGTATACATAGAACCCAAAAGCAAGCCGAAGGATTTGATATGAAGGTCACCATCCTTGAGCTGGAGCAAAAAACATTTGCGCGAAAGACACTTAGGGCGTTCTGGATAAACACGACCAATCCAGCTACGAACCGCAGGGAAAAATGCCTCTTAATCACTCGTGATATGAGTCATATACAAGACTGTTGTTTTGATGGGTATAGTGCATTACTGGCTTATATGACTACCATTCCGTTGTTCCTCACCTGTTCATTCAGTGGAAGACATGTAATAAAAGCGGCGAATATGTTTAAGGTTGACTTTGTGTTTGATGCGATCAAAATCTAGGTCTGACAATTTTCTCTAAAGAAGTGATGGAAGTGTTTGGCTGATTGGATTGTAAACAATTTTAATCTTTCCAGGCTCTGACGAAGGCGACCTGCCGAGACGTTAGCTGCGTGATTGTGTAAATAAAGTTTGGATTTAACACCTCCTGCTCGGCTTAATAAGAATTAACATAACTCCAAAGACTTTGCTTTACTCGTCCTTACAATAGTTTTCACACGTTCTAGAGCTGTTCTATTAATGTTCTGATACATGCTTATCTTTCCAAGAAAATATGAAGGCAGCCGTATCTTCTTGATACCTGTTACATTTATTACTTCAAATTTTCTAATTGGTTCAATACTGAATACTCACGCTCAGTCGGGTCCATTACACTAAGCCGAACGTTTGGGCACATCAGTGGTGTGTAAGTGACTGTTACACTCAGCTGATCCAAAATAGTCGAAATGACAGCATCAGATAGGAAAGCACTACGAGCTTGGCTTTCGAGGACGTCAAAGACCTACGAAGCAAATATTTCCATTAGTTTGAAGAAATTTTTGTGGAAGCTATTCTGATAAAATAATGTGGAGCGGTGTAATATAGTAATTCTAAAAGGCTAACATACTGTCACATATTGAGCTCACTTCCTACGCCTTACCAAGTATCGCTAAGTAAGAAAACACCCAAAATCAAAGATTTTCGGCTTACTGCTTGCATTACAAGGCGTTGTACAAATCCCGTAGCTCCTGCTTCACTAGTTGCAATACCAGGGACCACGGCTTGGACACTGGGTGCGGCTGAGTAAGCCATGGCAACAGGCAAAGTAAAGCCAGTGACGGTGAAGTTCTTAGTGCTTCCTCCAACGGGATTTTTCAGCTTTGTTGTTAATAATTAAAAATTAATTTACTATGCATGAAGATTTTTCTTGTTTAAAAAACCAAAATTCAATTTTTCTGATCAGAAGGCTCAGATTGCGACAGAAGTCATTGATGGAGTCTGAGAAGCATGCAATATGATTAAAGTTCACAAACTTCTATCTGAGGTCCAGGATTTGCCTAGCCCACAAGTATCCATAATTCATTACCTTGACCTGCAGGCAACACTCCACATCCCAACACTGTTGAGATGGTGGCAAGTAGCAACATTACAAAGAGTCTCTTATGAAGAGTCGAATATTTTGCAGTGCGTTGAAGAATATTCATTTTGGCTCCTAAAATGACAAGTAAGCATCGTAGACTTAACAAATTCACCCTCTTTCCATCAAAATATTCACAAGGCAACGACGGATTTGGAGCGAAGCACATATGCATAAGTGACGTCGCCTTAGCAGTTTTTGTTTCCAAGAATTTCACAACTATTCAACTCTTTCGATTCCAAGCAAATTTCCGCAGAACGTCTTGTGACAAATTCTGCAAAAGCGCAAAGAAGGCGGTTGGTGGTTTGAAATTAGTGAAATATCATTTGATGATAAGTCGCCTAAAGGAGAACACATAAGAGAAATTCTAGCAAATGCGGTAATTCCGTGAACGGCTCGGTATGGTTCCCGCCTGCCCATTTCTGATCTTGAGACATCAAAGTCCGACTTTTTCAAAAAAAGAAAACTCTTGTCGAAAAAGCAAAATTTACAAGTGTGCTTTTAAGAGCGTTTATGCAAGTAGATATTTGATAACATAAACGGTGCACAAACTTTTGCTGAGAAGCGTTTCTGGCTACATTAATTTATGGAGTGGTGATCGCGTTTGTTAGGCTTCTCATCCACCTTTCACATATTGTGAGCCTATAAATTCTCCTTTGCTGATGGGGGCCGACTGATGTTCAAAATAGAAACTCTGGAGCAATTTGTCACTGAGTATTCAAAAGCAGACGGAGATCCATATGCAGCCAAGAAATTATCAATATGAGAAAGCAAGAGGGTGACTATGTCACGATTAAACGTAGGAGAAACAACAATATAAGCGCTATAAGTTCGTCGACTTAATATATCGGAATGAGGAAGCACAGTGGAGGTTATCGAGATTGTAAAAGAACGTGACGGTGAGCAGAAGCTGCCTTGTTCACTGTCTTAGAGATTCCACATCGCTCATCAAGGAGAATGTTGTTGGAACGCCTTTAATTTCTCACACTTTCTTCACAATATTGGCACGAAACATAATTTTTGCACATTTCGTGTCTGAAAAGTCTCGTATGTTTTGTATGATGGTTACAAACTCTAATGTGGCTAGTATCATATTTACGAATACTTTATGAAAAAATCATCTAAGTCCTAGATGTAGTTTTCTTCTTATACGCAATCAATTTGATTCATTAGCATCAAAAATTCTTGGAGTAATGCGAAAACTTTCACCTAAACCGACTCCTTACAGCAAATTTTTCTGTGCCTTACAAAAAGAGAAATCAGTTCAATACGATTCGAAATTTTTTTCAGTAGATTCAGTAGCACTCGCTCTTAAATTCATACAAATGATGTGCAGTATATGGTAGATCGGATTTCGGACTTCAAAGTGCTTTTTGGCGACGGCTGCACCTGTTTTAAAATGGAAAATCCCTTGAAGAACATTTGCTTACTTTTCAACTAACTGTATTTTCAAACCGCGTCATAAACATTCAGTGCGGTCTGAGAAAATTTCCTCATCCTTTTCAAGCTTAATATGTAACTGGCTGACGTACGAGGTAGGTTCGTATCAATTCAAAAAATTGAAAACCATGCTTTTACGTGGATTTAACCAAAACGCGTTTCACAGGCTTCATTATCAATAAGAAACACTAATGAGACGTGTGGTTCTAATGAGGAGGAAGATACTGCTTGAAGGTAGATAAGCCACTGAAGTATCAACTTCTAAAAACTTTTATTTCTATAAGAAGTGTGAGCAATTTCGGCTGGCGAGGACGCATCAATAGCAATGTGGTGATTTTTTTTCAAATTCAGATCTTTGTCACCACTAAAAATATCTAATCGAAGATAATAAAAAAATACGAAACAAGAGACTCCAATGTGACTCCTTGGTCTGAACATGCCGAAACAACTGCAAAATGATGATTTCATTGTCAAAAATGATGCTGCTCACTGTGTGTGATGACTCTCTATTGAGAGCAATCAACAATATTCTGATTATTAGTGTACTTCAGGAGTTAGCACCCTCAGGAGCACTACAGCAAATGTGTTCTCTATTGTTCTCTGAGTGCTACCTTTTGTGTATCAACTCACACTTTACCATGAACGTTATTCATCGTTGCATATTTTACCATTGATCAAAGGCACCAAATTTAATTGTAATCTCCATTCCGCTAGTACACCGTACAATAAATGTTATTTTGAAAACCAAGCGCAGTATTCAAATCTCCTTTCTTCAAATTGTCGAACGATTACTGATAGTCTAATAAAAAGAGCTTTTTCCTGGAACATCATGAGTGTTTTCAGCAGAATGCCACTACATTCCACAAAACTCTGCATTGTAAAGTCAGGGTTTTTAGGACACCTAAAAAATTTTCCACTAGAAATAATTTCACAGAAACCTCTCCAGTACTGTTCGATTTTGTAGCTACAAAATTAGCATGGAATCAAAATCTTACACATCACTTGTATCACCTGTCGTCCCGTTGATCGTCGATTACCCCCAACACTTCCATTTTAGCCTACCTCGTTCAGAAGTGAAACAGTGAGTTCCCCTCGCTCTAGTGATTTGTGGAGCATCATATTCCTTTCTAGGCTTTTCGTGAAGAAAACGGACTATCGGGTTGGTGGTCTTCTTGTGGAGCGCTTGATATTCCGAGGAATCCAGTCGGCAACGGCTCTCATTCATCCGTTGTCGTTGGAGCGCATCACCTGTCCGGCCCGCCTTATCTGCGATGCCCTGGAGTGAAGAACAGAGTCTTCAATCTTCAGTCGCTGACGTTGATCGGAACTTTAGATCCTTTCTCTCATTCGCGAGGTACGGGATACTCCTAGCATCGATCCTTCGACTGCGCGTTCAATAACGCCAAGTGATATTTCATCCTGCTTATTAGCGACCAAGTTTCTGCTGGATACGTTAGGGCAGAAATAATCGTCGAGTCGAAAAGGTGGGCTCGGAGTCGGATGCTTTTTGTCCTCTTCACTGCATCTTCTATGCTTTTGAACGTTTCCCAAGCCGCTCGTTTCCTCCTGCTCAACTCTGGAGCTAGGTCGTTCATCATGTTGATTTCACGACTTAGATAGACGTAACTGGAGCATTCGGGGATTGTCGTTCGGCTGAGCGTGAATGGTGCATTCAAAACCCATCCGTTCCTCATAAACATCGTTTTCGTAAGGTTTAGATGAAGACCAATTTGCCACAAGCGTTGTCGAAATCTGTCAACATTCGCTCCACTTGGCTGACGCTTAGTGTTATGAGGAGGATATCATCACTAAAACGAAGATGGTTTGATTGTCGACCGTCAATTTTCACTCCCATTTCGTCCCATTCTAATGCTCGCATGATGTTTTGAAGGGTGGCAGTCAATAATATTGACGAGATTGTATCGCTTTGTCGAACCCCTCTTCTTACTTCGAAGGCAATGCTGTTATTGAACGGCGAAATTTTGGTAGTGAAATCTTCATATATCTATGCACACCCATATATATGTATATGGATGACCTATCGATTGATTGCAAAGACACGAGTGAAATCGTTTTGTTTAACCGCTTACAAGCAATATATTTTTTACAACGATGTAGTTTTCTGTTGGAAAAATTCGATATTTCGGCAAGCATTGCGACCACTGCTATGGATTTGTTCTAAAAGAAATTTCCCCATGAGGTTTCATCGTCTAGTGAGAACAGTGCTTCTTTAGAACCTTTGATCAACCGTATTGCGGGCGCGCATCAATGTTCGTAGCAGTCTGAACAGTGCGACCACGTTGAGGAGTCAAAAGACCCCTCATCGTCCTCAGAGAGTTAACCATTTTTTCGAACATTATTTTACAGACGGTCTCACTCATGGAATAAGCACCGTGATGTGCGGATTAGAAAATTTTATTCAGTTTTGAAATAAGCAAAATTTTCCCACATGGAATGTAATAAATTCCATTTTTCCATTTCGCGGCTGACAAATTGAAATATCTTGGCGCTGTGTTATCGCATGTCTCGTTATGAGTATTTTGCGGGCAATAAATAATGCTAGCTAGGCAGCTGCGCTTTCTAGCACTTCCGTGATGAAGCAGCTATGTCTTTTAGCAAATTCCTTGACGTATTAGTTGAAATGGCCACCGACGAACGGTTTCGCTATAGTATCCTCCATCATGAATTGCATCCATTGCAGCGCCCTCCCTTGCTTCAGAATCAGTCCTAGATGAACGTTCCATTATCACCACCATCGACACTTTCTGGCGCAGTCATATCTCAAACTCTATGATCTACCGAAAATGCAATGCTTCAGTGGAGTGCACTAATTTGACCACTTCTGTTTTGAAAGGCTGTCCATGTTAAGAAGCAACGTGAATCCGTGGCAGTCTATCAAATGGTGCGGTGTTGTTCAACACCGTTTCCTGTGTTTACACAAGTTGACGAAGACATTGTGAGTAGTGTGAAAAGGCATCAATATTTTCCTAATCGCTGCAGCTTCAATACACTGACCTACAGTAAGTCCACGATTGGGTACAATCAGATTAGGAGCTCATGCGTTGGATACCATGAACGAAGGTCTTTGACGAGTAGCGCTGTTAAGTGAGTCTGTCAAGGCTGCTTATTGACTCACTGTACGAAAAAATTATCTGGCGCAAGAAATACATACTTCTGGCTTGAAAAAGGCACATTGTGGGACAAAGCATATTAATAAGTGATGTTGGTTGGCTACAGATTCATGATAGATTGTCGATTCTCTGAATAGCAAGCATTTCCAAGCTCATAACATTCAAGAAATTTTGTTCACCCTAAATTCAGCTTAACAATAGGCTCTGATAAAATCCTACTCATAGAAATCAAAAGTCCAGCACTCACTACATCCCAACATTAAGAATAAAAGCTTCGTCACGGACTACCTCTTTTCAGAAGCTTGTGTGACGTTGGCATATTTTCTTCGGAAGCGATGGCTAACGTTTCGACAGTCTCGCATTTCAAAAGGAACTATATCATACCATAACTAAGTGCTGTTCAGTAATTTCTATATCTAAATTAACAAATTACGGGTCACTGAAGTCTGTCGGGATCATCACGTGGCCTCAATCCTAACATTTGTCAACTAGGAAAAAGCGTTTGATAGCGTCGAAACGAATGCAGTCCTATCAGCACTAGTCGATCAAGTGGATCCGTCCTATACAAGAACCCTATCACATTGTTGTGGTAACTGCACAATAAACAAAGAGCTTCTTCATCTACTTTTGACCATACCTATTGGTAAAAGGGTTCGACAGGAATACGATATCGCCAAAGCTGTTCACCGCCGCGTAGCAGTGCGTAATGAAATCACATGATTATGACGAGGAGCATTCATGTTGATGGAAAATTCCTGTCACATGTTCGTATGCTAACTACATTGCCAATTTTCGAAAAGTACCGATGAAGCAGAGGCGATGCTAAAGGAATTGAACGAAACGGGAAAGAAGATCGATTATGTATTAATAGGATGAAGACCCAGTTTATGAAGAACCCAAGGTGCAATGGTGATCAAGTCGAAATGGGTGGCTCTCTCGTTGCAAAATCACCTCGTATGCAGAATGAGACGCACTCTGGCCTCTCAGAGAAGCCACCGACCAGCTAACGGAAAAAAACTCCGTGCTCACCTTTTTAATTCAACGGTGTTCCCGGCGCCCTGCTCTGTAGCTGAAACGTGGGCTGACACTCCGACATCGTCAAAACTCTTACGAACAACTCACAGAGCGTAGAACGATGCCTTCTCAAATACAGTCGGCTCTCACAACATTCAGCCAGCTTGCATGGCTCAAATCATCAGAGTCTAATATATCTTCGTGACCCAGAGATCTATAATCTACAACGAAACACGGATAGACCTCTCATATACTGAGAAGAACGGACGACAGATGGACGAAAAGAGCTGTAGAGTGGTTTCCAGGACAATGTAAGCGTCCTCAAGGACGATCTCTTACACGTTGGGCTCACGTGTTCGTTAAAAGAATTGAAGAGCTGTGCTCGCAGCTCCCACTTCTTTTTCAGATCACGGTATCATACTCGCGCTGGGGTCAGGACAATTAGTGAAGACGGACCGTTCAAGTATCAAGTATCAAGTAAGTATAAATAAACAAATGCAGAATCAGTTCGATCGTCTAATTATCAAAAACGAACACACTGATTAACTTTTTGCATGGATTAAATCACCAATTGGTGGTTTGAAAAAGTGTAGGAAAACAGTTTCATATGTTCATATACAACACAAGAAAGCAAAAAAAAAAATCAATTCAAAAGTTCTGCCGTTTTACCGGCAGTTTTACATTGTCTCCCATTGAGGTCACCTGTCGTGAGAGTATCAAATAACTAGATCCTCTACTCCAAAAAAGTCCTTATAAATCATGTCTATTACTATTAGAAGAAATCTTGAACAAAATCAATTTTTATCAGCAGTTTGTTTTATTGCTCCTTAACCAATTTGTTACGATACTTGGATGCTTACTTGGACGCTTAGACGGTCTGCCTTTACGATTAGTGGGGCCCCAGCACATTTTAGATTCTCTTCCTCTTCTCGCCATTGTCGTCCAAGGTGATGGCTTGATTCAAGCATGGCGGCTGGCTTGAAATTCGTACCGCGATCTGTAAATTATCGGCAGCTGTGAGTACAGCCAATTATTTCTGCCAACGAACACGCTCACGTCACGTGTAGGTGGCCGTTTTGTGGAGAGAGTGTATTAATGTGGAGTCCACTTCACAATTCGCTTTGTTCATGTATCGTCTGACCTTCTTATCGTATGACCGATCCATCTGTTTTTTCACAATCGCTGTAAGTCCTGAAGCCCGAAGATAGAATAAACCTTCAGATCTGAGCTGCGCAAGTCGACTAGGTGTTTTGAGTGCCGACTACATCACAGAAGATGTTGGTTAAGCGCTCCGTGAGTAGCTTACAGTAGTATTGACGTTTTCGAGGTATCACCCCACGTCCCTGTCGCATAACAAAACGCTGTGAGGATTGACGAATCAAAAATGTGTACGCGGAGTTTAGGGTCCACTATCTGGTCGGTAGCTTTCTTGAGAGGCTCGGAGCGGCCCATGCTGCGCTCCTTTTTCTGTCCAGTTCCTCCTTCATGATGCTCGCCATGCTCATAGAACGTCAAAGTATACGTACGAGCTGGTCTTCTTGATCAGAAAACCATTCGATTCGATTTGTTCATCTATGCACCATTGATTCTTTACGAATTTGTTGTAGTAAATGAAATGAAACCTAGTGATTTAAAACTTTGGATATACTCTAACACTACGACTGCTACGAATGCAGCCACGTTGAGGGGAAAGTTTGAAACTCAAACAACTGAAGCTTTCTCATTTTATAATTTGTGATACAAAATCGGGGACAAATGAAAAACGACCCCTTTCACTGAGCAAGAAGCAACTATGAGAGTTTAGAAATCTTAAGGAAGTTTGAATTTCTGGATACTGCGCCAAGTGCTTCTTTGTATTTCGATCAATTTATCGCGAAACGCCGTGTCGAATCTGCGTTCACCAGACACCCAGACCGTCCGTTAGCTGATAAATAAGCATCTTGAACATGTTAAAGTCGGTCGTATTTCCTCTGCTACACTAAGAACTTCTTGAGGCAGAATATGTCGAAGTGCGAGAATTTAGATTAGTTAAGTAAAATGCATGTCAAATATTGAATAACAATAAGCTGTTGGAAGAGATCATTCACAAGGATTCTGGAAATGACTCGTTTCGTTAAGTGCCGCTGCTTGAATTCGGCTCCCTCCTTCTCATTTCTGATGCTGCGAATTAAAATCCCCATTTTTCCAAAAAATGAAATAATCGGATTTGAAAAAGCGCTAAGAGTGTAACTAGACTTTTTGAGAAAAGGTGTGAAAGCAAACATTCATTGGCAAGAATGAGGAGCAACACAACTTTTGCAGCAAACCGTTTTGACTATCAATTTTTAAAGAGCATCAGTTGAGTCAGTGTTTCCATTAGCCTCTTCTATTTGAATGCTAATCAAATCACTTTCGTTGGTGGAGAGGCTGAATGCTCTCAAAATAGAAAGTTCCATAGAATTTCCTGCGCAAGCCGAAAAATCTTTTGGTTTGTCTATGTTGGAAAGATAACTTGAGAGCACCGTCAGCGCTGTGTAATCATAGACCCTGCTACGATTCTTTTATGAGGCGCGGTTAGCGTTGAATAAACAGTTGCGTGCTGTGGCATTTTCGATTTTGTTCTGCATCTCTAATACGATACTCTACTGAGTCAGTAAATTTCAAGTAAAGCTTCTAATAACAAATGTTCTCTTCTATAACTTATGGTTGCAAATGACTGAAAATAGGTAAATCGGGAAGTCAAAAGTGTCATAGAAAACTAAATGAATAAACTTCATGCTATCGTTGTTTCCGAAGAGTGCCCTTTCATCAGAAATATCCGTGACCGTTCGTGCGTTGGCTTCGCCATGCTGCGGTATACCTTTCAAGTGATGAGTAAACCAGAAGTACTCGCCCCTAGAAAAAAACGGACAGATTCGTTAAATCGGAATGCCATGGCAGTGTTTGTGAGTGTACAAAAACAGTTTCATGTGTTCATATCATCTACTGAGAAGAAAATGTTCCACAAAGGTCTTACAGGCATCTCCGGTACCTTTGGAATATCTCACACACCGGTTATCTATCGCAGAATAAATAAAATCTTCTAGGATACAAGAATATTTTCAAAGACTGCTATCCTTGCTAAAATAATTAGTAAAATCATCATTAACAGTGGTTTCTGCTTTTAGTCTTTGTGACACTCTACATGTTCGCGAATCATAAGCAAAGAAAACTTCTTTTTATGATCTTTTTTATCAGAAATACTCAGTCACTCCAAAGGAAGCAGTGAATAGAAATTCATCATATTATGCACTCTATTGCAACTAATTGCATTAAAGTAATTAATCAACGTCCATCTGATGTGCCAGTTTATTACTCTAATACTGAAGTAAATTCAATCCAATGTAAATGTTCGTCTCAATCAGGTCAGAATTTAATTCAGTTTCCACCAACAGTAGCAGCTGCCGAGAAAAAAAAATGCGATTTACACGGACCTGATGCCAACCTTTGAACCGTTCGGTTCACTAATTGTTCACGACCAGTTGTCCACAACTACGTTTGTGGTCTGCACAAAATCTTTTTCACAGTACGAAGGTATGGGGGAATAGAAAGGGAATGGATTCAGACCAAGGGAGATCTTGAAACTGACGCCGGATACAGACGTTATTCTCACTTCCTTGATCGATAAAATGCACACTGACCAACCGTTTTTGCAGTGTAAATTTCGATCACCGTGTTGCCAATGATGATGCAGCTCTTGTCCATTGTTCTCACTGCAAGGAGCTTCAGAAACATATGTTTATCTAACATAACAGAAAAGTGAAGAAAAACAAACATTATTGAACGCGGACTTTCGAACTTCAGATCTGTAAATCATCATCTGACACTTTGAAAACTATACCAGTTTCAGGAAAATGAACAAATTTAAAAATCGCTTAAAAATCGCATTGGTTTTGAAGATTCTAAATGTCTCTCCTTCCCAATAGTTTACTTTTACTTAATAGCCTTTCTGAAAAATTATACGAGTTCTCCATTATGACGCTTTCTGGCAGAGTTGTAGTATTATAGATAAATATTTGAAAATTTCAAGTGTCATGCGAAATTTTCGACTTCGGACGACAGATGAACTCTGCTTCGTTGGTGTGTGGTGGATCGCGCTTTTAGGGTCAGTGAAAAGCTGTTCAACTCCCGTTTTATATCGAACGTTTCACACACCACCAAACATTTTTCAACTTAGTTTTTTTATAACTCGTGACAGTTTGGGAAAGTCATCTGCTGCTAACTTAGAGTCAAAACTTTCTCAAGCCAACCATTGCTGGAGATGAGTCCTGGGTTTACTACGAAGACGGGATGCACCACGCCTCCTGACTGCCTTCGGCAAAGACCAGCCAGTTCAATAGAGGCGCAAGCACCATGCTCGGAAAACTATCTCTCGGTTTTCCGGGGCTGGCAGAGCATGCAGATCTGAGAATTGTTCGACAATAAGTGCATAATCAATGACCACTCTACAGGAAATAATTTCGGATGTTGGTCGCAGTAGTGCGAGAGAAACGCCCGAAATCACTTGTTATTGCCCTTTACAAAATAACGCTCGATCTCACATTGCAAAGTGGACTGCGAAGTGCAAAGTGCAAAGTCGAAGAAACAAGGCCAAACCGCGGCACCAATTCGCCGCAATATTGCTCCATCGGATTATCAGCTTTTTGCTCCTTGAAAAAGCATCTGTGGGAGGAAAAAACAATGACTATAACAAGCTCTGGAGTAATCTCACCAAGCTCTTTGCTTGCGGTCACCTCCTATCTGGGAAAAAGGTAAACAATCTGTAAAGAGTATTTACTCACGCGTTGAATATGTATTAGTATGACTTCGATTCAAGAGCTCTGGTAGCTCTTTCATATGATATCCATCAGCACTTTGAGGAGCACGTGTCACGAAACGTAGCACACCGTGCGATGTCGTGTCTCAGTCATCTACTGTTATGGTGTGTCGGGGCAAAGCAACATCTGAAGGCGCTGATGTGCAGACGCTCCTACTGCGAGTGTCGTGCGAGCGATCCACGCAGCGCCGTTTCTCATCATTGGTGTTTTCCAAAGGGTTAGGTTATTTGCTGTCTCACTGCAACGGAAAATTCCACATAGTTGAACAGATGCATACGTTTGGATTGAAAGCGACAAATCGTGCTCTAGTGCATACAGGCACCTGATTTTGATTGGCTAGAAATTTGCGAAGTATTGTCGTTTATCAGTGCCAAAAAATTCAAACCGATATTTCTGCTGGGGAACTCTCTTTACCATGATTTCAGCTCAACGAGGGACTTAGATTAAATCCTCCAACAAAGAACTAAAAACCGACTTTCGAAAAACCCTCGGATTTTGAGGTCTACAATGTCGTGTGAATTGTCCTTTCTGGAGCTTGCTTGAAGTTAACAAATTTTTGAATGCAAATTCTGACGTTTCGGCAGTTTTGCTCTTCCAGAACGTAGGCATCCTATGTCATAATACATCTAATTAATCAAGTAACATTTCCTATATCTACTGAAACTCTATTGAAAAATTTGGTCCAGATGTCTAGCTATTATAAGAGAAAGCACACCGTTTGATTTCTCGTGTGGAAAAAGTCATGGTCTGCTTTATGAAAATTTCAGAAAACAGTTTCAGGTGTTAAAATAATTCACCAAAAAGAAAATGGCCTCTATAGAGCTCTTAAGGCATATTCGATAAGTTCGAAATATTTTCTTTAGAGGACAATCATAGTGAGACTGTTGAAATAACTTAGACCATAACTACAAGATTCTTTCCGATTTGGTAATAGCCTTACAAATAAAGGATAAAGGATTAAGCTCTCAGCATTGATCAATCCCTGAGTGAAGCGCCATGCATTCACCTTCAATTTTTAAATTCGATTGAGGTGATTGAATGCATATGTGGGCTTTACAATGACTTCCGGTGGCCTTCTGCTAAACCGAGTCAGTGCTGCTTATCTTCCCAGACCAGTCTGGTACCAGTTTACCGAATCCTGAGGGATGGGTGGCTTGCTGAGCCATGGGCGCGAGATTGAACTATCGACCTCGTGTGCGACGCAGAGGCAAATGGCTCGGTTTGATTCCCGCCTACTCATTTCTGATCCTGCGACATCGATTTTTCCAGAAAAAAACTTGCATCCGAAAAAACGCAGAATCTGCAAGTGTGCATTTTAGAACATTTATGAAAGAAGATATTTAAAAACATAAACGACGCGCAAACTTTTACTGGGAAGCGTTTATTGCTACAACAATCTGTGGAGTGGTGAGCGCGTTTGTTAGGCTTCTCACTCACCTTTCACATTTGATCAGCCTATTAATTATCCTATGTTTATGAGAAGCCGAGTGACGCTTGCAGTAGGAACTTTCGAGAAAATTTTACTAAGTACTCAAAAACATGCAGGGATTGATATGCAACAAAGAATTTACCGGAATGAGAAAGCAAGAAGGTAACCTTGATACTATTTAGGAAGGAGAAACAATAGTATAAAAGCACTGAAATGTCGATTCAATATATCAGAATGTGAAAGTTTAATAGACGCTGTCGAGATTGCAAAAGAACATAACGGTGAGCAGAGGCCTCGTTACACACCGTCTCAGGAATTCCGAGTCGCACATCATGGTGGTTGTTGACGGAACGCCTTAGAGTTCTCACAGTTTAAACAGAGCTTTTTGCACATTTCACACAGTAAGGCCTCGTAAGACCAGGGTGATGATTACAAATCATAAACTCTAATGTGGTTAATTTCTTTTTTCGTTTGTTTCCAAAAAGTCATTCAAGAAGTTCTAAGCGTAGTTTCCTTACTATATGCAATCAGTTTGGCTCATTTAGCATCCCAGATTCTCGAACCAGTGCAATCACTTTTCTCCAAACCGACGCTTTGCAACAGATATAGCTGTGCCTCACAAAAAGCAGAATTCAGCATGATTCAATTCCGACATTTTTGCCAATAGAAACAGTGACTCATTCTCCAAAGTATAAAAGTGCTGTGCAGGACATGGTGGTTTGCATTTCGAAGTCGAAGTGTCTATGGTGACAGCTGCACTTGCTTAGACATCAGGAATCTTTTGGGATACATTTCCTTATCTTTCAATGGGCTGTATTTCCGTACTTCGCTATAAACATTCAATATAGTCTGAGAAAATATTCTAAGTCTTATCGAAGCTATTATGTCAGTGGCTTACGTGCGGAGTTGATTCGCATCGACTGAACAAGGTGAAAATCCTAATTTCACGTGGCATTGGCCAAAACACGTTTACCCGGCCTTATAATCAGTAGGGGTATTATCACCAGTGAGACTTGTGTAGTGGGTCTGATGAGATCGGCAGTACTGCCGAAAAGTATGTGAAGTCACTGACGTGTCAACCTCTAAGAAGCCTAGTACAGTTTGGTTAGACGGCGACAAATTTCAAGCTGATCTCATTCAATGAGCGAAAAGTTTTCATAGAAGCTTTGGTAATTATTCAAAACTTAAATCTCTGGCTAGAGCTCCAACTAGTCGTTCTTTCAAAACGACCTTTTCTAGCGCCGTAAAATCTAAGCTAAGGTTCTGTTTCACACGACTACGTGTTTTTTCTCTTTTATCGCTTATATTTCGCTGGACAAAACTCCTTCCTTACAGTGCTAGTACTCACTTTATAGCATACGTTTCGGAGAACTCAAAAATGTGTTTGTTTTATGGAAAAGGTCCTTTAATCTTTGATCTGCTTTGGTCTATTGTTTGTACTTTTATCATAATTATACCTTTATCTCGAGTGCTTTGTTTAGACCACGCTCAAATTTCACTATATCCTTTCATCATTATTTGAGCCAACATGTCATGTGGTCTGGTAAGGGCTCTTGTACAGCCCGAGACACGTGTTTCGTCCTTACAGACTCATCAGCCGGGCAGACGACGGGTTCTGCCCGGCTGATGAGTCTGTAAGGACGAAACACGTGTCTCGGGCTGTACAAGAGCCCTTACCAGACCACATGACATGTTGGCTCAAATAATGATGAAAGGATCTATTGTTTGTGTTTCAAATCTCGCCGAACAAAGCTTTTTCTCTAGACTTCTAGGAGATCCGATAGCGTAATCATTCCCAATTCCTCCATGTGCTTCTCTGGAAATAAGGTTTAGCATGGAAAATAAAATCGATTTTGACATTTGCGACAGGTTGTTTACTGGCTATTCGACAAGGCGACGGCAGTGGCAGGGAACGTGACAGGAGGCTGGCAAGGCGAGAGCATCGATATACTGTAATTTAATTGGAAATTTTTCCTCCGCTTCAAGGGAAATTCCAGATAAAACGATTGACTATTAACGCGAAAATTTCTCTACACATCTATATGTCTTTCGGCTTACAGCGAGTTATAACGCATCTTAAAAATGAAGGCGAAAGGCAGGAATGAAACAAAATATTTATCTGGATACTACTGCGTTATAAAGCGTTTGTATTTCGAAAAATGTCGATGCACGATTGTAGCCAGATGTTAAGCTTTTGAATAATTACTAACCCTCCTATAAAAAATTCCTGTCCAGCTAGTGAGATCAGCCCGGAAATTTCTTGCCGTTTAACCGACTTGTACCAAAGCTCTAATTCTTTGCAAAGGGCGAAAATTTCGGCTGGCGATGGCGCAATAATGGAATTGTGGTAGTTTTCTTGTGAAGTTTAAGTTTTTAAAGCCACTGAAAATATTTAGTCTACGTAATATAGAATATGAAACGAAAGACTTCAAGAACTATTTGGTTGAAACAAGCCAAAAGAATTGCAAAATAATGATTGCAAAATATGTCTGGTAGAGATATTTTTGAGACACGCAAGTAATGTGTTATAGGGCAATTAATACAGCCTGATACACGTATTTTGAGTCTCGTCAGTCGGATGCCTTTAGCCAATCCTCTTGGGAACACAACCCCTATAAAGAGATGGTCACGACGAACCTTTTACACGCCCCATGGAAGTATCACTGAATAGACAGTGCTTTGCACTCGATTGCTCCTGCCTGATATCGTTAAATATATCAGGCCTTTCTTTTCGGGACTCGAAGCGAAAGGATTTAAAAAATGCTATACTTTGAACATTAACCATCTCTGCACCTTTTGCCATGAGTCATGCGAACCAAATCGAAATATAATCTTCATTTTGTTTGTACGCCGTACTCTGGAAATCATTTCAAAAACTAAGCATAGTATCTGAATCATCATTTCCAGTATATCGAATGTTTAGTGATGGTCCCACGGAAAAGGCTGTTTTTTTCTCAACGATGTGGTTTTCTCATCAGGAAATAAGTAATTTCGGTAAGAACTGGCGGCGATTACGTTGGATTTATCGTAACAGAAATCTTCGTGATATTTCATCGTTTAGTGAGGACGGTGTTTCTTTAAGACTTTTGATTGACGGGAATTCTACTGCCACTGCCTACGAATCTTCGTAGCCGTGCAAACGGAGAGCACAGCTTGAGAATCAAGAGACTTGTCATCTTCTTTAGATAGCTATACATTTCTCAAACTTTAAATGTACAGTGAGAATGTGATTCCAAGAGTGAGCGGCGTGTATGGAGCAGAAACTTTACTCATTTGCAAAATGTTTGCAAGGATTATCCTACTTGGAATGTAATAAATTGTGTTTGTCTATTTCGTGAATGACAATCGAAAACACCTTGGGCGCTGTACATTAGTGCGCCTAGTCATGGAACTTTTAGAGCGACGATTGGTGCCGAATAAGCAGTTCCATGTTCTAACACTCCCGTGATGAAGCAGTTATATGTTTTAGCAATTGCGTCTAATATTGGTTGAATTGATAATCAGCGAACGGTTTCGCTACGGTATTTGCTACTTGCACTTTCAATAGAAAACTGTACTATGTTTCATATTGCAACCACTCCGTTTACAAGACTTCATAGAAGGTCTTCCATCATGATTCTGCACAACATTATTTTTTCGAACCTGTGTCATCTAGCGTTTCACTGAATGTCGAGGGACTAAATTGGGCTCTAGTAAGCCTTCCAAGTGTTATGCCGCGTAAAAGATTGTCTTACAGAGATTGACCTGGATGTAGAGATTTGTTGGACATTATATATCCCTCCTAAGCCTTTCGTCAAGACATCACATCATAATGGGTGGCGATCCTGCGGTGCACTTGACAATCCGAAGAATCCAGCCGATTACGGTCCACTCTCTTCAACCGCTTGTTGCATTAAGGATGTGGCTCAGAAAACTGATGTTGACTGACTACAGGTTCACGATGGAACGTCGTTTCTTTGACTGCCAAACTTTTCGAACCCATACTACTGCAAGTTTACTTCACCCTCAGTTTATCTAACTGAAGGGTCTACCTAAAAACTGCTCAGTATAATCAAAAGAGTGATAAAACTACCACACATTATATCCTTTTTCGGAAATTTGAGCAACGGTGGTACACCTCCTTCAAAAGCGATGGCTAACTTATCGGTGATTCACTTTCCTCAGAGAGGTGAAATGCTGTATCCAAGCAGATCCAAATGTCCAGATAAAGCCTCATATATTTAATGAAAATCCATTGCGAAAATGAAATCAAATGTCTACTCTGGGAAATATACCGCTTCCACTTGTGAAATCAAGCACAGGTGTATTGCACCATGATAAAATCCCTAATTAAAAAAACAAGAATTTGAAATGAGGTGCCATATTGTCTGTAATATTCGGACGCTCTCCTTTTCTACTCATTTTGAATTCTTGGTACTTTAAGCAAAAAGTTTTAGATTTTTCTGCGGCGGCGTTATAAACGGTGACATCAGTAAGCAAGGTATATTACGCATTAATCTTCCCAAGATTCACTTTCACCCCAAAGTCGTTGCCGTTGAGTTTTACTGCCCTACTCGTACTCAAAAATGAAAGCCGATTGCCTCTAGAATTTTCTCATGTGGATATAATATACTCTCAGTGTTTATTCAACAGCTCATAACATTCGTCCATCTTTCAACTGATAGCAAAATAACCATTTGTGTATGAACAGTGGAGTAATGGACAAAAATGAGAAATGGTGGTTCCACTTTGAACATAAAGACAATGGCGAGGTTTGGTGCCAATCGCTGCTCCCTTGCCAGCACTCTGATTTACGTAGTAATTCTCATCAGCAAGTTAAAAGATTGAACAGCTCGGGCACTCCGTCAAAAGAGCCATTAGCTTTTGGGCCGACAAGTCATACAATTTACTTTAGCTTACTTATTAGCAATCTGCGAATGGTTTGACTTCAGCGTCATTCAAAATGTTTGCATAGAGTGCGGTTTCATGCTAAGAAGATAGGCCGAAATAGACTCTCAGATGAAGGGAATATGGATTTAAGAAACTATGCTATCTGATTCTGTTAGGAGAAAGAATTCTCAATTCTATCTGGTGTCGGAAAACCTATGCATCGCCAATTAATGCTTACACTTTATTCGCCTCATTCATGCGTAGACGTAGGAGTTGAAATTATATCCGTGTACTGTTAACTAGCGATTGTAAAATCGACATTTATATTTCTTCAGCACTCCTTAACATGTATAGCAAATATTCTCACAAATAACTGATATTTCTATCATTGCACATATTCGCGAACAGTAAGATGTCTACTTACAGATTATAATGATTGATTGTTAAATGCACAATCAGATACGAGTCACAGTAGCAGATATGAGTTTCTCACAGTAGCCGGCCTGCCGCAGTATCCCACAAAATAGCCGTTATGTTCGTGCAAGAGGCCACTGTTTCGCGCACCAGATGGCCAGTGTTTTGCGGGAGAGCTATTCACAACGCAATGAATGGTTTCATGGAAAGACATGTTTACCAACCATAGCCGACCAGCGTTGTGCCCTCAAACTATTCTTAGGTTAAGGCAAGCAAGAATCTTGAGAGTCGTCACGCCCGCAGGAGTGCCATTCGACTATAGACGCCACTTGGAGCCCGGCGACAATTTCCATCCCTCCAACTCCTAACTCATCTCTCCTATAGAAGTTTACTCCTCACTATACTTCACATTATAATGTGGAGACTTGTTCCCCAGTACACTTCATATGCATGATACAGATGCTACCTCCTTATTATACTTGGCACGCATAGGTCAGGAGCCTGCTCTGCATTACACGTGTAATTGCTCATCTCTAATATTTCTGATTACTCGCATAGCCCAAGTTCTCTGTAAGTCTATCGACATCGGCATCTTGTGTATGGTGGATTATGATAAGGTATACCGGTTTACTTATCCAAGTTTAAGTTTGATCGTTACAAAAATGAATATCATTCGTACGTCTCAAGATCAGCACTGTTTGTCATCAAATAAAAAGTAAAAGACCTGCGTGGCAGTAATAAGCAAAACAGTCGAGTGACCCATCCGGCACACAACACGCACTAACGCGCAGTAGACATCAAATTAACACCAATAGATTAATCAAACTAAGCACCTCCACTGAAAAGTCATACAACATGACTCCATCAACAAATATGGTGTGCATGCAAAATCTTGAATACTCGCACGTGAAGCGGGCGACATCGCGAAACGTACGTGTTGCTGCTGGCGTACCAACCTCGAAGAGGCTCTAAGCATTTCCAAAGGCTAGAAACATTTAATCTGATAAGGATATGACATATTTTGAGCCATAGGTCTAGTGCTATATAGGCGCCTATTTCGTCCTATTGGTCCTTAAGTCAGGTAATAACATCATCCTACTTTGGGTGCTTAATTTTACTCGGCGTCGGTTCCTTTGGAGGATTGTTTCACCTCAAGGGATCGACGGAACCGAGGGAGGGTGCTACTGATGAGTCCCAATAGGACGAAATAGGCGCCTATATAGCACTAGACCTATGGCTCAAAATATGTCATATCCTTATCAGATTAAATCATTTTGAGCGGGTCTGTAAAAAAGCAGTCGATAGCAGAAGGCTAGAAACATTCTTGATGATTTACGTAGTGAATGTTTTACCGACGTTTTTATAGAAACAGTCGGTCAAGAGAAAATATATATTGTTCGTACTAGCCGCAAGGCATTATCGAGTGTAGTACGCTGAGTCATAATTCTCTTGGGGAGCGTACCACTCTCTGTCGCTTTAGCTCCATAGTAGGGAGCGATTAGCCCTGATGATGACGATACCGCCAAAACGGTCCGTAAGCCACGAACGAAATAAAACGTAGCAACCTCTGAAAAAGGTTGAAAACATTCTCAAAGGCTGTATATTAGATTCTCCAACAAATTTATCTGAGCTCCGCGTTGTTTGAAAAGTTCGTCACTTTCATGAATGTCGTAGAATACTGGATGAGTCAAATATTATCAAATAAATTATATTATTATCAAATAAATAATCAATATCATAATCTTTAGAAAGGTAAGGCTAAGGCCTTCCCATATGATTGTAAACGAACATTGGGAAGTTGGTAAAGGTATCGCCATCCTTCCTTATACCTATTTATAACCTGTACCGCTAACCACTAGGTCAGCTTCCTTCAAAAGATGAAGAGCTATTGTATTGAAAAATTCGATTTGAGTACCTACTCGGTCGCATACTCGGTGAACTTCGAGTCACTCTGTACGAGTTTCCTTGATATTATGAAGGATATTTTTCACATTACAGAAGCTGCAACTAATGAAGAATTAGCGGCGTCACGAAGAGTCGAGTTTGTGAGAATATTCTGAATTATTTTGTGGACGAATTACATTCATCTTGCTCTGCAACCTAACCTAGTAAGTTCATTTCCGGAGTTCAGCTTAAATGATAAATAGGGCACCTTTTATGCAGTATTTTTTTTCCTTCCCTGTCTTCTGTCAACTGCCCTGAGTTTGTCTCTTACAGACTTTGACGTAATTGGCGCTTCACGGCTTTTGAAACCGCTGGCTTTCCTTAACCTCAGTAAGTATAATTTTTTGACAGAAATTTTTAGGTGAAAACCCAGCTTTACGCTCCAATCGTTCTAGTAATGATGGAGTGAATTCTCTCTCAAATAATTTGTTATGGCCGAGGCCGAGTGGCTAGGTTGTTCGTCACGGCGCTGTACACGAGCTGATTCTGCACACCAACATTTTCCGGCAGTCAACAACAAAGGCCCTATGAAACGCCACATCAAGGCATCCTGGAAATTTCAAGGGCATGCTCTTACCTAGATATTCTATGGTGTTCATGAAGAAGACTAGAAAAAACGACCTGAATGCTAAAATCACTGGGATCTGCACAGTGAGGAAAATTGCAGGACGGATCAATGAAAAAAGAGAAAAAATTTTCATTAAGATCTACGATGAGGTGAGTGCGCAAGAGAACTAGATCTTTTTTTGTCTGAAGTCCAGTACATTTCTCTTATCAATAACTGTGGCTGACATTACGAATCTATTTGCGGACGAAAGATAAGGATGAGTAATAACACACAGAGGAAGTAAAAGAATCGGTTTTCTGAATAGAGTATGTGAGATCTCTTTGATGTGTGTGCTTCTATGAAATTGAATGGCCAGCGCAGCAAGGAATAGTGATATGGGAAAACATAACATTCTGTGTTATGTTTGACAAGGAATTATTGAAATATAATAGAATATCTTAGAAAACGTAAAAAAGTATATGACATCAGGCTTGCATCTGTTTCATCAACTCGAATTCAAAGTAAAATTTATCGTTCTACGTAAGCGGAATATTATACTGCTCAATATCTGAATGTCGAATACGTGATTTTGCAAATTAATCCTTTTTTGATGTCATTTAGTTCATATCACCTAGCATGGGCATTTCTCGAAGGCCGAATGAACAGATTTTTGGTTGAAATTTTCATAAGCTATCGCAGTTATCCCATTCTAGTTAATGATACAATCTTCCATTGTTTTGGTCCATGTTATCCTTCTTCAACTAGTTATTTCATGACCGCTAGTGGTAGCGGCGACGGCAACACTTTTTGAAAAAATGCTTGCAAGAGATTCCTTTATGTGAATTTCCATTTGCAACTTTCTCAGCTGCCTTTGAAAGAAAGCAGCTAATCAAATTCATCACATCACACTTAATGCAATTTGATGAACTGTTCTGAGTAATCACACCAAGACGATTTGCTCGCCTATTGCTGCGGTATTGCTACAGTAAATAAATGCCAAATGAGAATGTTTGCTTCAAACATATCACAGTTCAATTTAGTTTCCGCCGACAGTGGCGATCGCCGAGACGAAGTGCCGTCCGAATGGACCAGATGCCAACATTCGAATCGCTCGATTCACTACACTTTGCCACATTGCTCTTGACCAACTCGCCAAGATAATGTTTGTGGTCTGCAGAGAATCGTTATTCACAAAACGAAGTTGTATAGAGAAGAGGAATGAAAATTTCTACCGAGAGAAATCCCGAAATTGTCAAGTGTGTGCTGGGCACAGGCGTTATTCTTGCACTCCGCGAAGTCCTGGCATCAGCGTACACATGTCACCATCTGGAGCCATATGAGAGCAGATTGCCGTCACCGTGTTGTCGAAGATGAAGCAAGCACTTTCCATCATCTCGACTGCAATAATCTCTGAGCCTCAACAAGACATGGACCTTTGACAAGGTAAAGAAAACTGAGAACAGTTTCAAACACGAACTTCTTTCATTCTTTGTAGCTCTTTGGACCATTGTTGTGTAGCATTTTCGGAAAAGGATACAAAGATTGTACTGAACCAGTTGTCTGTTTTCAGAGAATAATGAGGTTAGCCGTGCTTTTTTCCATAACTGCTGTATTTCTGCTTCAAATCTCTTAGAAGTTGAAGATGTAATACTCACGCGGATTTGGGTCCGCTACTTCGAGACGCACTTTCAGACACATCAATGGTGTGTAAGTGACTGTCACAGTAAGCTTGACTCAAAATGGACGAAATGACAGCATCAGGTAGGAGTGCAGTACGAGCTTGACTCTCTAGAACGTCGATGACCTGAAGAGCAGATTTTTTCGTTGTGGAGATCATTTTTTCACGTCCTTTTCAGATATCTCAAAAAAAGAAAACATTTGGAATCTAGGAGTTGTCCCTCACTGCTTGCTTTACAAGGCGTTCTACAAATCCTTTAGCTCCTGCCTCGCTAGTTGCAATACCAGGGACTCGAGCTAGAACATCAGTTGCGCTAGAGTATGCCATAGAAACAGGCAAGGTGAAGCCATTGACGGTGAAGTTTCTAGTGCTTCCTCAAACACAATTTTATGAATTTTTATGATAAATAATAGCAAGCAAATCACTGTACTAATGAATTTACTCTCTTTTTTTTTACCCAAATTCAATCCTTTCATCAAACTTCGAATGCCACCAACTCTGAAGCACTGGTCCAAGTGAAATGTTCATTTTGATTGAGAATCTTACGTTCTTATATCGGATTATCTGCAGTACCATAACAATTTTCGACACTTTTGGGTTACAAGGAAACAAATGAAGTCGACCTCATTTGCTGTACAAGAATTTTTTCACAGGAGTGTTAGTAATCATCGAAAGCTTGGATCCCTGGATTGAGCGAAAAGTGGTCGGCTTTTCAAATACACTTTGATGACACTGTAAAATCCAAAACAGAATTATTTTTACATTGACCGTGCGATTTTACTTTCTCGCACGAAAAGCACATGAACGTGTAGGAGGAACCTCGTAGAATCTGAGTCAATCGTTTTGTATGGAGTTCTTTCAGATCGGAAAAAATTTCCAATCGAATAGCAAGTACAAGGCATATGTCCGTCCCGTAAAGTCGTCGACCTGTCGCCTCTGCCTCCCCACCCATCGCCCGTAGGTTAGTCTGTATACGAGCCGCCAATACGTGGAACTCAATCTCATTTTGCCTGCTGTACTGCATTGAAACGGTCTTTCCAGAAAATAAGCACGGCGTTGGCATCATCGAACGCACACTATCGAATCATTGCTGATAATCCAATAGAAAGAGCTTTGTCCGGTGCGGCTACAAAGCACAAATGTTATCTTCCTGCTACAGTGCTATCAAAAGCTTTTCCAAAAAGGCAAGCACACTTTTGAATTCTCCGACTTGTGCTATCGAGGCAGTACTAGCAGTCTAAGGAACGAGTTTTATCCAGCGAGACATAAGGGAGATAAGAAACGAAACTCTGTTCCTGTTGAAAATAGTTCTATTTTACATTTTACAGCGTGCTATAAAAGTGTTTCGAAACGGCTACGTATCGCTCTAGCAGAAGACTAAAGCTTTCAAAAGGTTACTAACACCTACGAAAAAATTCTTCTCCAGCGAAGTGAGGTGAAGTATTTCCTTGTTCGCCTGTAATCAAAAAATAGCCATTGTTTATTCACTACCTTGACCTGCTCGGCACCACACCACATCCAAGCACTATCGAGATTGTGGCAAACAGCGAAATCACAGAAGATTTGATCACATCTCCGGCCACATTTGTAGCAATTTCCATTTCCGGTTCCTGAAGACCTATACAAATGTTATGGATCAACTTTTAGCAAATTCAAGCTACTTCAACATTGTGCGCACCAAATCATTCATCAGGCAACAACGGATCAGTTGCTCAGCACTTACATGTGAGAAAGTTTATAGAACAAAATCTTCAAAGAGCTTCAAGGTTTCAAGGTTGTTGTCCGTTTTCCGAGAACAAATGAAAAAACAATCTATTTCTTTTGACAAGCAGCTTACATAGGAGTGCTTGTAATCACTCATAAACATCAATCTCTGGCTAGAGACGTACATGGTCGGTTTTTCAAAACACTCTATGACAGTGTTGTAAAATTTAAATAATATAATGTTTCACACGACCACGAGATTCATTTCCTATGTCGCATATATTCGCTGAAAAAAACTACTTCCTTAGGGTGCTAGTACTGTTTGGATAGCATAAGTTCGAAAACCTCAAAAGTATGTTTGATCTTTGGAAAAGCTGCTTCGTTAGCACTGTAGGGCAAGGAAAAAAAATTGTGTTTAACACCTCGCAGGACAGAGCTCATTCTTCAGACTCTTAGTAATCATTCGATAGCGTAAAATTCAAGGATTACAACGCTATGCTAAATTTTTGGAGAAGCCGTTTAGCAGGTAAAATAAGATTGATTCACACACGCGATCATGGTCTCTTTGGCTAATTCACGAGCCTCGCGGTTGAGGCAGCAAGGAGTGCTGGAGCGATCGTCCATCAATTTTCTCACGTGAAAGTGCGGTGTTTGTTATTCAATCAGGAATCGCTTTTCCGCTTTGAAAGAAGTTCCAAATCTAACGATTGTTACTGATGCTACATCATTTTATCTACACGGTCACGTGCTTTTCGTGCTTCCAGCGAAGTAAGAGTTGAGTTGCATTTCACAGCGTTATGAAAAGGTCTTTCTCAAAAAACTAGCCACGTACCGCGCTCATGAAGATTTAAGCTTCCAAGTGATTACTAACACTTTTGTCAAAGTGCTCACCAGATAATGGGATCGCAAAATCCGTTATTTCCGGATTATAGAAAAGAACCGGTTTCAAAATATTTGGAGACAGAGTATTTTAAAACACGTTATGTGATGAATTCTGTCAGAATATGGGGTTGTTTTGATAACGAAATGAAATACATGTCATGTTTGCTAATGACAATAAGCTGCATGAAGTAGACCGCTTGAATAGAAATTTCGGTAAATGCACCAATTCCTTGAAGAGAGGGGAGGCGGTGCTTGAGGTTCCGCCTTCTTATTTCAATGCTGCTACAAAAGAGTCCGCACTTTCTTCAGAAAAAAACTTATCTGCAATCGACAGAGCGCCAATTCATTCAAGCACTTTTTGACAAAATTTGTAAAAGAAGATATCAATTGACAAACAATACAGCTTTCGCTGCTATACGTTTGTAACTAATGGATTTCTACGAAGGAGCAGGCGTGTTTGCTGTTCTGATGCTGTCATTACCTTCTTGTCCACACTGCACCTATGGAATCTCGCTTGTCAGTGGAGAGATCGACTATTGCCTAAACTATAAAGCTTTACAAATTTCGGTTAGAGATCAGGGAAGCAATGGCGTATCATCAAAAAGGCCATCAAAGAAAAGCAGATTTGTAACCGTGCCAAAACTGATCGTAGGCGAAAAACTGCACAAAAACTTGCAGATCTTATTGTGAAAAAGTAGAATCCTACACCTCAATATAATATGCAATATATAGAGATGAGATCAGTACACGCCGCTAGAAAAGCCAACTGTGGTGACGCTAAGCAGGAGGCTTCTTTGCTTGCCATCTCATACCTTTTATAGTTTTTGTCGAAGTGAATGTTTCTGAACGCTCTGAATTTGTCTACAGTGTATGCAAAAGACAGAATTCGTTGCTACGCATTCTGCATAAAGTCCTCGTTCAATTTGTAACACTTCAGTGGTCTACTTCATTTCTGCAAATGCTTGGTAAGAGCACCTCAAAAGTCCAAAGCAGAACAGCAATCACTAAGACTCAATTGTATCTTGGGTTCTTGAAGCAGGCCGGACATTTTGACCCAAAACATCACTTTCGATCAAATATCACTGTGTGTCTATAAGAGAGAAAACGGCGCTCAATACTAATACGACATTTTCGCTAGTGAATCACAATAGCCCTTCAGTTTATAAAAAATTAACGAAGATTACAATGGACTTGATTTTGGACTATGGAGCGCTTTCTGGTGACGGTTGTACTTCCAACAGATTAAGAAATCCTGTAGAACACATTTCCCTACTGTGGGAGTCACGTGTGTGTAAGCAGAGAATTCCAACCTTTTTCAACATGTTAACGAGAATTCTCTGACATGAAACATGACTAATTCTGTTTTGTCTATCTGACAAATGACAAATCAGACCACCGTCAGCGCTGTATAATCATATACCGCATTTTGAATCTATTCACGAGCGATCGAAGCTGGATGAGCAATTCCGTGTTGTAACAATTTCGTGCTGTGGTAGTTCCGTGTTGGAGCAATTCCGTGTTATAGTAGTTTCACGCTGTAAAAGTTTTGCGTTGGAGCAGTCATGCTTTAGCAGTTCCGCATCGCTCACTTTGATTGTTGATCAACGAGCAATATTTTATATCTCATAATTACTGTTTGAACCAGCATGCCGCGTGGTCTGTTATGGACGCTTGTTCAGCTCGATACACGTGTTCCGGTTTCAGCAGCCTCGTCAGTCGAGTAGGCCCTTCGTCTTTAACCAAACATCTCGCGGCGCTCAGTCTCCCTACTTAGAGTAGGCGACGACGAACGATTTACACGTACCGTAAAGTGAAATATATTGAGGAATCAGGCCGGTAGGCCTCACATGATATGTTGGCTCAAATAATAATTATCAGATATGTTGAAATTTGAGCGTGGTCTCAAGAAAACACTCGAAACAAACGTTATAATATTTCGAAAATACCATTCAAAAGCAATCGAGTGTAGAACACTGCCGATCTAGTAATTTATTTCACTTGACGGCAGTGTAAATCGTTCGTCGTCGCCTACTCTTGATAGGGGATGTAAGGGCGCTCGAGAGCATTAGCTAAAGACCAAGGGTCTAGCCGACTGACAAAGCCGTCAAGGGCGAAACACGTGGATCGAGCTGTGCAAAGCCCTAAATAGACCACTTGACATGGCGGCTCAAATAATGATTTTGAGATATATTGAAAGTTGAGCGCGGTCTTGAGAAAACTCGAAACGAACGGTAAGATATTGTTATAATATTCCGCCTACACTCCCAGTGCGATACTATTATAAAGCAACGAATTTGATCATTACTGGTACGACATCTTTTATCGAAAATTGTATGACCAAACTTGTTTCACAGCACAGTTTTGTATGGCTTGCCATCACTTGTGTAATATGTCGTCCTACTTAGCATTGAGAATTCATTCGCCTTTCAAACCTTCCATTTTCCGTCTCGCTTGAAAAGAGATCCTAGTAGGTTCTTTCAGTTACGAGCGTTGGTTCTTATGGTCATCATCTTCTTCTTTGAGCTTTTCGTAAATAATAGATTGTCTCTGGACGCATTACGTATCCTTTTCACTAATCTTCGGCAACCTAGCGGCAGAGCGGCGTCTTTGATAGTGTATCGTCGATGCAGCTCAGAATTCAATTCTCTTCTTCCTCATGAAAAACAGGAGGCGCCATGGCCGAGTGGTTGTGATGTTCGTCGCAAACCGCAAGTTCTTATTCCCGCTCTCATCGCACTCTCCGGCAGTCAACAACGACCTCACTATAGCACCACAGCCAAGCTATTCTCGAGATTGCAAGGGAACGTGCTTAACCAGTATTCTACGACGTTCAAGAAGATGAAAAAATGGTTTGATTACTAAAAGTTTTGGAATCTCACAGTGAAAAAAACGGTGTAAAGACGGATCAATAAAGTGCCTCGAAAAAGCGCATAAATACATGGGCTACTACTGCATCGATCTTTCGAGTGCGCGTTCGATATAACCAAACAATTATTTTTTATCGTTCTCACGTAACGAGCAGGTTTCCGAGATATACGTCAAGGTGGATATAACCTCTTAATCGATCCTAGGCGCTTTCAAACGTTTCATAGCACAACATCGCATGTTCTTCATTTACCTCATTACATCCTCGACGCTCTTCAACGCTCTCCAAGCCACTATCTTCCTATTTATTGCCCGGCTCTGAAGCTATGTCGTTTATCATATTGACTTCTCATCCTAGATAAGCGCAACTTCCTGATCATAAGCATTGTATTGTGAAATTTAGTCAGGCACACCTTTTCCATAAGCGCTGCCAGATTTGGTCAACATTCGCTTCGCCTGGATCATTCTTGATGCTATGAGAACTTTGGCATCGTAAGGAAAAGATTTTGCAATTCTTCATCCGTTCGGGACGGCGTGTACCTGTGCTGATACCTCTTGTAGTGAGCAGATATTTTTTGCCAGTCTTTCAATAACTATCTGAAAGCTTGGTTTTCCGGGTTGCTCTATCCAAAAAACTCTTTTCATTGTGTTGCAGCAACAGAAATAATGTTATGTTAGACATTTGATTTGCTTTATTTCTTTGGCTGATGTCTGCGGATGGCTTTCCGCTAAACTTTTGGCATTCATTCGATAGCTAAAAATTTCAGTGATTCCGAGACCACAAATAATGTTTGTGTTGAAACCTGTAGGAGCAGAAGGAATATTGCTTTTTGCATCAAAGTTGTGCTCTCGTCGCTCGAACTCGCACATTAATTATTACCCCTCAATGGCAAAGTTCAAGTATAGAAGTCAGTGGCACTTTGTCACGACAAAATGATGAAATGTCGCACGAAAGCTACGTCTTTGGAATGACATCACATTTCTAACTTTTTTCGTTCACAGTTCTCTTGACGATCTTGTAAGAATGTAATTCAAAATATATTTTTCATTATGTGTAACTTTTAGAAGAAAGTTATACAAAAGGCACTTTATATCAAACCCGAGTAACCTTTTATAAAGTTCGCATTCATCATTCAAGATCACCTTTTTTCTGAGAAGCATTTTCTTTACCCAAATTTCCACTTCTTACTGATTTTGTAAATTTTCTACTCACGGTAGCCCTTAGTGCGCATTATTAACGAGGAGAAAACTGCGCCTAGATTTCGGAGTATCTAGCCTGTTGTTTAATTTTCACAGTGGATTCTTGACAATGACATAGTAAATTCCAAATGGTCGATGCACTACATCGTCACGAATAATAGCATTATGGGGAGAAAGGAAATAAATGAAAAGCCTGGAGAAGAAGTTTTCATGGGAGTATTAGTAATCAGTCGAAACCTTAGATTTTTAGCTAGAGCTTTATATGGTTGGTTTTTCAAAACACCAGTTTATAACGCCGTAAAATTCAAAATAATATTATGTTTCACAAAATTACGTGCTTTTTTCTGATCTAGCTTATAATTCGCTGGACAAAATCCTTTCTTACGGTACTAATACTCATTCATAACACAAGTTTCCATGAACTCAAAATATGCTTGCTTTTTGGAAAAGGTCTTTAGATAGCTCCCTAGGAGAAAGATAAGATCTGTGTTTTACACCTCGCTGGGCAGAATGATAGTCTTAGGTGGTGTCGCAGCAGATCCCATTCTAATTATTTATGTATCTGATCTTCAAATGTTCCCATGTTTGAAATCGCCCAGTCAGTTTTCCTTGTGACTAGTAAGGAGGCAATGACAAAAGTATTCTCCAAGTGATAAAAGGAAAAAGATTTACTCCTATTTTTTCTAATTTGTATTTTCTCAACTCCTTATGAACGGAGGCGCTTGATTTAAATTGATCACATTGCACATTTTGAAGCGCGTTAACAATGACATAGACTGTTTTTAGCTCAAACCGCATTCCGCGCTCGTCGGCATCACGTGTTGCAATGGAATTGGGATTTTATTTAGGATTTTGAGAGTGAATTATGGAAGAGACTCCTATAAGGAGTTTTATAGTTAAGGGAATGCCCATGTATAGAAAAATCGTAGGTAGTGTTTTAAGTCTTTTACGAGCGACGGTTGATGTTGGATAGGCGATTATGCGTTCTAACACTTCCGGTTACGCCGGTACGTGTTTTAGCGGTTTCTGTATTAGTTGAGCTGCCATTCGATGAACAGCCCCGTCGAAGCAATCTCTCTGATCTTTCATTTTGACTCTATACCAAGTCGGCGATTCCGGTGAGTGCATTTACAAAACCATTTTAGCGAAGGTCGAGTGGCCATAATCTTTTCGCAGCATTATTTTGTGTAAATTCAAAGCCTGTGCCACCTATCGTCACTCTAGCCGTTGAGCGTTTAGAGCGGACTATAGTAAGCCTTCTATCTCACCTAACTTATGAGAGAGTAGCCCATGGGATTAACCTAGCCATAATGATTCGCCGAACATCATACTCTCGTCTCAGGCTTTTCGTGATAAAAACCAAGATAGTATCAGTTGGCGTTGTTGTTGCACATTCGACATTTCGAAGAACCCAGTCGGTAGCTACTCCTGCTAGATGGTCGTTGCATCTTGTATGTACTCAAGCAGCTGATGCTAACTAACTCCAGGTTTAGTACGGATTGCGTCTCTCTGATTATGAACTTTTTTGAACCCATACTACTGCAAGTTTTCTTCACCCTAATTATCACTCACCGAAGGTGTAAATAAAATCGCGCTCAGTGAAATCAAATGAGCGATCAAACTACCTTAGGAACTGTCCTTTCCCATAAGTGCGAGCGACAGTGTATATCTTCATTAAGGCGATAGCTAATGTTTCCATGATTTCCCTTTCCTTAGAACCTGGGTATGCTATGCCCTTTCAGATTCAAACGTCCAGATTATAGTTCATATACCGAGTGGAAATCCAATACAGAAATGATACCAAATGTCTGCACCGCTTGGCTAGATGAACGGAAAATTCCACTGGTGTGCTGTTATACACTATGTGGTAATCCTTGATCAAATTGAAAAATAAATCTGAGGTGAGGTACCTCTTGTCATGTGATATTCGTTCTCCTTTTCTATTTATTCTCTAATCTTTGGAATTCATGCAGAAAGATCCGATGCTTCTCTGCAGCAAAATTCTAAGTAATAATAACGTCAAGCAATGATATATCACGTCCTACTTTGTTTAGAAGTCGTCAACGTTACGTCTTTCTGTGCGTGTATCTAGAGATTGCTTTCACAATTTTTCGAATTCTTGTTCAAAAATCTTTTGTGTGTGCTCAAAGTGGTTTAGTCAATTCACCCATGTATTTATACCACATGCCTTACAAGAGATATGAAATGTTCCACCTGAGCATGCAATCTCCACCCCAACCATCAGGACATATCGCGCAAACCTCCGTTTGCATGAATTCACAAAAGCGGCTTCAAACCAATTGGCAACATAATGTGTTAGGTGGAACTTTCATAATTTCCGCACAGTTTCCGAGACCACAATCTCTAAACACATTTTGTGAGCATCGTGGAATAGGAAGGCAGTTTTTGAGGTAACTTCCCATTTGGTTATACACCACCGTTTCCATTCAACTCCCTCCCTCTTGCTTTTGCCTTTGATCAGAGTAGTAGCCATTTGAGATGACTATTTGCCGTCGTAAGCATAGTAGCTCCTTTCTCTCCTCTCATCCAGTACAAACATTTGTACCTGCTCGGTATATGTTTCATACAAAGGTTTGTAGAGCGTGAGATGGGAAGAAAAGCAGCGAACTAATATAGTTTTATTGCTTGACATTTGATAACATCTTGTAATGTAGCCACTTTCGGACAGATAAATTCGGTAGATCAATAATGAAGGCCAACTTTCTCTAGGTATTCCTTGAACGTAGTACGTGGTACACTCTGACTGCTATTTCGATACTTCAAACATTAGCCCATCTCCTGGCTGATAGCACAAGGACCATAAACGTTTCAACAGTTGAGTATTAAAAAACGGCTGAGAAACGGAAGTTCCAATTCAGACATAAGGTTGAGCTTAAGGTCTGGTTCCAATCGTTGCCCCATAGCTAGTACTTTGATGTCGTAGATTTCTTTATGACGAGATAACGATCGAGTATCACAATCTCAAATGATTATAAGCAGCCAAATCAGTAAGTCACGCGTATTTATTGCTTCTTCATTGTCCACCACCAATTCGTGGATGGCCTGTCTGTGCACTGGAGGAGTTGGCCGAAGCTCACCTCTTTTCCTCATAACTTCCTTGTCAGCCATTCCTCTACCCACTCGGCCAGCACCTTTCAAAAGACCAAGCAACTCTTTTTGATAAAAACTTTATTGAAACCCCTAGATGGTTGTATACTCGATGAATATCGAGTCACTGGGAAGATTTCTCCTTATCAGTAAAAATGTGTCCCTTTATACAGAGCCTGCAACGTAATACAGATGTCAACTGCTTCGCACGTATCATCACACTGTGGGAATCTTCTAGAATGTTTGCCAGGCAAACTGTTCATTTTACTCCGTTATTTAATGAAGTATGATCTGGAAGTTTCGCTTAAATGATATATGAGATCCTCGTTTCCATAAACTCAGATTTCTCGTCATGTCAACGCTTATGTAGCACAAAACTAATTTCCTGTTAACTACATTTGTTCTTACTCTCTCAGTTCCGTCAACAATCGGATCCGAAACATCATCCACCTCTCGCTCATCTTTCTCATTTCCTTCTCAACTCTCGCTTCTTTTATCTGCTTTTAGTTAGCCTTAGTACATTACTTTATCCTAACTGGCAGTCACGGCTATCAAGTTTGCTTTCTTCACTTTGCTTGTTGCCATTTTTGGAAGATTTTATTCGTAAAAAACTAAATTCTAGGCTTCAATTATTCTAGCCAATAATGAATTGGACTGCAACATTGATTAGTGTGTCATTAAGTGTCATAATGAAGAAGATAAAGATGCAAACCACAATATGGATTGTTGTGCATATTCTGTAGACGAAAATATGAGATAAATGGATTGGATTATGGATATGAAATTTTGATGACAATGCGAATTGTGAGTGTAGTTACAAAAACTAGATCGAGGATAAGGGTTGATCTGATCTGATAAGGCTTCCTTAGTGATACCCATAACATTTTTTTAGTTAATTTGTGGATGATGCTTCGGATCTGATTGTTGACAGAACTGAGAGTGGAACAAATGTAGTAAACAGAAAATTAGTTTTGTGCTACATAAGCGTTGACATGACGAGAATTGTGAGTCCGTGCATGAAATAGAAATTGATAGAGTTTTGTGAGCGAGAGAGTGCCGGAGTCGAAGTGGAGCCTGTGAAGGTAATCCTATCGGATCTGAAGTGATGGCAATGGATTGGTTCGAACAGATTTTGTATTTCTCCGCTCATCTTCAGCAGACAGTGCAATTCATTGTGACGGATCACATCGTAGAAAATCAGAACGTTAGTCGCACTCTCAGCGGAAGTTGGCAACGAATTTGTAGAGCCTGTCAACATTACGTTTTCTAAGAATCTACACATATGGCAAAAAAGGCACAAAAAGTCGCGTACGTATACCGAAATACGATGTACTCCATATACAAAATTCTAGGACTGAAGATGATGTTGAATCAAGTGTGATCAGGCTTTTGAACAGGTCTGTTCGAAAAATGATATTCCGTGGTGATAACTGATGCAAAATGTCTCTCTGGCTAAACCATGAAGCAGTGATGAATTCAAATGTCTTCATTTATAAGCTGGGTATGTACAGTTGTTATTCGGCTTAGCCACACATGCGTGCTTTATAGACTCATAAAGGACCTATAACGCAAATATATAGGGGGTCTGAAATAAATTTAAAACATAGTTATAGTTGATATTCGAAAATTAGAGAACTGTTCGCAGTTATGAGTAGGAAAAAGTTAAGTAGTAGAAGAAATTACGATCCAGCGTGAATTTGAGCGGTCAACATCAACAATTGAAGCTCTTCAAAAGAGCTCCTTCCGTTTCTGCTCAACAAAAGAATGCAATGTTGATGGAAAAGAACGCGATGCCTTCCTCATTGTTGAAGCTTCAATATGACCCTCCTAAGTAGTCGACGATAAGGTGCACGATCAAGTTGCTGCTTATGCTATATTCTGAATCACTGAACGGGCAGCTCTTCTGAGTAGCACTCCTGACTGATATCTGTTAAAGCTGCTCACCCTCGCAATGTAGCAACAACTTTGGTCTAGTTTAACAAATGTACACATCTGATTTGACAACGGCAGACAGAATGCATAGCCCATCAGCAACTATTGTTGATTAAATACAGATTCACGATGAAAACAGAGCTTGCGTGAACGTTGTATGCCCGCTACAAAAGCAATTGCCAACGTTTAGGTAAATTCGCCTTCCTCAAAGCTTAAATGCACTAATCAGATGTAATGATTTACACGATACTTCTTATAACTAGTGAAAGCCTTGAAAAGGTCCAATTGCTTTTATATCAAAGAGTAAAGCAATAGTCTAACTTCTTACAGGGTGAAAGCCATCAATCGACTAGCTGTAAATAGCACCACATTGTCCCACCATTCCCTGAACGAATATGAAGTCTTACGATTGTAGTTGTAAAAGTGGGAACGTTCAAAATGACTCAACACGCTACCACTATCTTATTTATCACTTCATAGGTCTCTCATAACATGCAGAAACTTTACAGCTTAACGGGAAAATCGCTTATCTAAAAGATGCAAACGTCTTTACATTGTGTCTACAGTTTGACTTCAACAGCAGATATGGAGGAAATCTTTGCATAAAAACACATCTGCTTTCGACAACTTTATCGCTAAAGATCTGAATCTGAATGTATGATTTTGAATGTGATGCTTTTTAATACCGTTCAGTAGCTTCTGCTATAAATGGGCGCTTCTGGAAGGGCAAATGGCTAGGACATTTCTATTCAAAGCTTTAAGTGCTGTTGTGATAGATCCCCTTCTAGTTATTGATTAATTACCTTTTGTTTTTTCATCGTTGCAATCTTTCTTCAACTAATATCATTGTGGTCATAAATGAAGCAATGATAAAAGATATTTCTGAATCAGAAGAAAAGAGAAGTCCCTGCAATGGCTTTTCATTTGCAAATTTTCCAACTTCTTTTTAGCAAAGAATTTGGATTACTCTATGGTGCACTTCTACGTGATTAATGTGCAGTCTGGCTACTTAACACGTTGACAAGGACGGTGAAATCATGCGCGGCGCCCACAAAGATGTTGTAGTAGTTTTCTAGTGAAAGGTGCATTTTAATCTTCACTAAAGGAATTTCGCTGCTAGTAGTTGGTAAAATATGATGGAAGGGACATCGTTAAAGCTATCTGTACCAGAAACAATGGCGAAGATTTCCCCCAACACCTCGGATCTCGAGGGAAATGGTAGATATTCACTAGAACGGACTCTGCTTGCAGATCGTTGGTTTTTTCGTTAGCAGAAAGTAAAAGAAAATTCGTTTCACTAAACAAACTTAGTGAAAGAATAGACATTTCTCAAGCTATCCAATGACTACAAAGACATAGATTAAAAAAATGAAGTCAAATGGCAGCTAAAATATGTTCCCTTTTACAACGATGTGCTTTTCCCGTAGAAACATAGATGATTTTTCCATACATGGACATTCTCTTAACTGCAAAACTTTTATAGAAATCTCTTACACTAGATTTCATCATCTAATCACGATGATATTGCCTCATTACTTTAGATTACCAAGAAAATTCCCATATTATCTTTGCAAGGAGTGATAATAAGGACTTTCGCCGCACACGCAGCGTGTCTGGTATGTGCTAATAACAGCTCAGATCGTTGTCAGCGTGGTAAAATTCACATGATCAGCCAGTTTATTGTTGCCGTAATTTCATGATAATAATCGGTCTGTGTCTGTGTCTGTGTATGTCTCATAAATATCACAATTCAATTTCAATTTCCGCTAGCAGTGAAGAACTTGCCGAGAAGAAGTGCGATCCCAACGGACCGGTGCCAGCATTCGTACCGTGCGATTCAATACACCTTGACACATCGCTCTCGACCAGTTCGCCATAACAGTGCTTGTGGTCTGCAAAGATTTTCCTTTAGAAGCAAAATGATCATTCACGATAGCTCCAAGATTGGCAGAGGTGGGCTGGACACAAGCGTTATTTTTATCACCTGCTCCGCTGTCGTGCACTCCCTCACTTGACCTGCCATCATACAAGTGCAAATTCCCGTCACCGTGTTGTCGGCGATGGTGCAGCCTCTGTCCATCGTGGTGACTGCAAATATGTGTGATTTTTAGGAAGCATGTTATTCAAGAAAAAACGCGTGCAAAATCAGCACCAATTTTTATTCGTTCGGGACGGCTTGCACCTGTGCGGTTACACAGTCGTTTGAACGCTTTTCTGATTGGATAGAAATTTCTATAGAACTTTTGAAATTATTCGGTTGCTTAGATTATGTCAATTTCAATAATGTACCGTGTTTTAAAAAGCTCTTTATATCTTGTTGTGGGCACAGAATAATCAAGTGTCACACCAGGTTTGTTTTGTATACTCATGTGGGATTTGTGAACGGCTTTTTGCCGGATTTCGGGCAGCCAATCGATATCTCAAGTTTCTATGGCTTTGATTTTTGATTTGATTCTTGAAAAGGTTGCTATAGAACGCTGTATGAGCGAAAAGATGATCACGTTCCACACTCAAAGTGGTATTCCTCGCTCAAGCTTCACTTAGTTGTTACTGACATTCATAAGGAATGTTTATGTGTTAAATGCACTTTATCGCTAAAAAAAGAATAAATTTCACAGAAAAAAAAGCTTGATAAAGGCATTCTTTAGTGAAAAAGAACGGCCGCGTGTCAAAATTCCTGTATGTTCCAACTTGAAAACAGCTCCCTGCAAAACGAGTTTATATTCAACTTTAATTTAATATTCCCCTCTCATTTGTGCGCTTTTGCATGACTCATATATTATGTGTTACTAACGGAAAGAAGATAACGCTTTGCCTTCGGTGTAATTAGCTCGTTGTTCGAACCTCACAAAAGGCTTGCTGGCAGTTATATAGTAAGACTCTATTCTAATTTCAGTGATTAATCAATTATAATTCGACTCTAAAAAACTCTGCTGCTACAAAAACTAGGTTATTATCAGAGCAACTACTAAATGCGCATTTCCAGCAAAAAAAGCGTCCAGTCTCCATGAAGGTTCCTAATTTTAGTACAAAAGCTACGTCTCTGAGATATTATGGCATTTCCAGCTCTTCTTCCACATTTCATTCTACGATGTGATAAGAATGTAAATCCAACTTATATTTCCTATCATGAATGACTTTCAAAAAAAGTTATCCAGTGGATTTTTTAGTATCTAGCAAATGTAAGTTTTACAAAGCTCGCATTCACCATTTTGTGAAGTTTTTCTCTCCAAAAGTGCATTTTGTTCACCCAAATCTTCAAAACTTTTTATGATGATGTGTATTTTCTATCCACAGGTAGGCCGTCCTATTGCACAGTACCAACGAGGAATAGAGTCCTAACTTTTGGAATAGTTAGCCCATTGTTTGAAATTCACAGAGGGTTCAGTTGGTATTCACATACCAAAATTTAGGTGGTCGGAGCACTTCGTTGTCATAAAAAATGCAAATGAGAAACCTATGGGAATTTACAGTGAGAACAGCGCTCGCTCGTCACAATAACCGTATTTTTCAAAGAAAAACAAATCCTATGGGTTTGAATATGTTTCCACCTATTTGTGCTCATTTCTGTCACCTATCTTGTGAGCATGAAACCGTATTCGCCTACTTATCAATCGTCCGATGACCATAGATATATCTGTTTAATGTTCGACCCATAGATATCGCGCCTGTAAAGTTCGTAGAGGTCAATTTTTTTACACCCGATAATACGTTTTTTCCGACCATCTCCATTGCTCAAATGAGGCACGATCATGAGCGACGACACCTTTTCTGACCTATCAACTATCATCTCTGCATCCAATGTCCTCTTGGTATTACTGGATGCAATACAATACAATATTGTTCAAAGCTTCAAGAGTTTACTCCTATGCAAAGCTTGGGAAGGTAAAACTGACAAGCATCGATAGTCGACCACTTCCGTAGACTGAATGCTGAGTGACAAAAATGAATGAACGACAGGCTTGTATTACCTGCTAATTTTCCCTTGCAAAGCTCATGACTTGCGGCTCGAAGTTCGCCCGTAATGCAGAAGTATTTGACTCTAAACTAAACTAGGAATAATTCATAGTTCATAAGCCAACAAAGTCTTTCTATCTAAGGATTGAAAGTGGAAGACGATACCCATGCAGCAGAGTGAAGCATGTCTGTGGTTAATAGTAGTAAGAATAAGTAGTGCATTTGCAGTGGCAAAGGCTGCAACGGTGAATAATATTTATAGTAAAGTATACGCCGATAAGTTTGAAAGGAGAATCCACAGAACGTTGGAAAAAATGTTCTATTACGTCATATAGGTTCCAACTCCTGAATGCATTATTAATACAAAATCATCGGTAGTCGATAAATGGACTCGTATATAGTATCATCATTATTTTTGTTCGTCTTCGATACGTCTCTGTAAGGAGAGTAGGGCTCCCGAGAGAACTGACTATTGAAAAGATCGAAAGACGACGGGTCCTGACCGACTGACGAGTCTGTAAGGACGAAACACGTGTATCGGGCTGTACAAGAGCGCTTACCAGACCACATGACATGTTGGCTCAAAGAATAATGAAAGGATCAGCATTTTTGATTAAAAATCAATTGTTTTCTGATTTTCAGCCGCTGTGATGAATTCTGGGAAATGTATATAATGAGAAATACTAGAACTTTAGATTTGAATTATAATTAATATTTTTGTGCGACTAACACAAATGACTGAATGTCAAGAAATTATGATGCAAAGCAAACTAGTGTCTAGATTCTTCTATTTTGAATGCCACTTGCAGTGGTATAATGTTATAGTATACCCAATATGTGGAGTGCTGTGCAAAAACGTTTGCGTCAGCCGAAATTCGAACCCAGATCTCACTCTTTCCGGAAGCGTATGCTAACCGTTGCACCACCGACGCTCGGTTTGCAACACACTCTTATTTACGCTACGACGCGTTGTCTGCCAACAGCCAACTGTCGACGATCTGGCGAGGCAGCCGCTATCGGCATTGAACCCACTTGAGTTGACAGACAATGGATATCGATAATCAGTCTAAATTCTTTTTATTTGACTGCCACTTGCAGTGGTATGATGTTATAGTATACCCAATATGTGGAGTGCTGTGCAAAAACGTTTGCGTCAGCCGAAATTCTAACCCAGATCTCACTCTTTCCGGCTTTCCGGCTAGCTTTGTTAGGACTTCTCATTGCTGCATTACAGCAGAAATTTGGTGTGCTTTGACATATGCGAAAATTTAGATTAGAAGACTCAAATTTTGCTTCATAGCACATTAGCATCCCACCTTGAATTGTGACACACTGACTATGTATTACTATTTCTCTGACTGGAACGTATTGGTAACACTAAAAGAGGTACTCTTTGCGCTAACTTTGCCTTACCAGAAAGTTTAGACATCATAGTTATTGAAGAAGAAAACAAAACTTTTCACATTCCTATGTGATGTGTCACCGATTGACTTCAATAAAAATTCAGTGAAAACGGTTTCCTGTGTAAATAAACCACTGAAAAGAAATGACCTTCAAAGAAATAGTACATGCTTCTTCATCAGAATCGAATGTCTTCTACCAAGTCACTCGCCGCGAGAATGGTTGGGAACTCACATTCAACAATATTTCCAACACATGATATTTTTGTTAGAATAAATATTGGAATTACTGTCACTGACCCTTGTTTTCACAGCTTTTTACCACTTTAGTGTAATGAATGCACTGAACTTATAAGATGGTTTACATTTTTGCGATACTGTAGAAATTACTATGTACTGAAACGATTTATATTTTCTAGTGATTGTGACAACAGCTCTTACAACTGCAGTCGTAAGGACGGGAGCGTTAAGAATGAGGTAAATAACAACTCCTTTTTGCCAATACACAAGCCTTTCATGAGACATGAGGTAATTTCGCAGCTCGATAGAAAAGTCTACGAATCACAATTATAATCGTCTTCCATTTTTACTAGTCGATTTCACTGCTGGTTTGCGGAACAGCTGTATAAAAACATACCTGCTATCAGCAATTCTATGACACAAAATAAGTGAATGTCCGAATATGTGGATTCAAATATGATCCTTTATTGCCGTCATTCAGTTAAAATCACTTAGCTTATAGGGAAATCTTTGGATAGGTAAATAAGTATTTTTTTTAGACAGATCCTCGATACTGCCATAGCTCAATGGGTTCTAGTTAATATGGTAACAATATGACATATTTTTAGCCTTTTATGAGATCTGAATCATACAGTACTACACATGCTTGTATCGACTTTCCAGGGTCATCAATAGTTCAACGCCCTCGGTGGTACTGCATAACTGCCATACCTGCCACCTGTACCACCTGTCGTTCCGTTGATCGTCGAGTGACCGAGCCGGTACCAGCAACACTTCCATTTTTCCCTAGCGCGTGCAAGAGCAGCCCACGGGGTCCTCCTCGCTCTAGGGGTTCGCTGAACATCATATTTTTCCTCTATAACTGCCATACCAAGCCTCTTTGAAGGCTCAAAATATGTTTTCTATCAGCAGATTATCCTGTTTCTGAGCGGGTCTACATGAACACTCGACATTGAAGGCATTATAGTTATTTATTGCCAATTGTTTACTGTTTTCGCTCTTGTATTCCTTCTCCAACCACTTTCTTATGCCCAGTAAGGCAACGATTGGAGCATCTTGTCGAATAATAAAGGAAGAGAAGTTCTTTATGTGATTTGTTTGTTTCCATTCGTAATCTCTTTCTGAGCAATCCACTAAATTAGATTCATCAGATTATGGAAACTTCCAAGCAATCTATTGAATTACGCTGCCTAATGAACACCCATGCGATTTGCTATTTTATTACTGCTGTAACGATACAATAAATAGCGGGTAGATGAAAATTTTGACTCATACATATCACTGCTGAATTTCAACTTCCGCTGACAGTGCCAGTTGCCGAGAAGAAATGCGAGCCATACGGTCTTGATGCCAACGTCCGAATCGCTCGGTTTACCACATTTTGCCACATCGTTCTCGACCAACTCGCCATAATAATATTTGTGGTCTGCACAAAAGTTTTAATTAGAAAAGAAATTGTATGAAAAGAAAAGTGTGTTCCAAACCGAGATTGATCCTGAAATTGTCAAGGGCGCACCGGAAACAGGCGCTATCATTCGTCTGGCCCGGTGTCTACCTGACATGCATCGGTTGATCCTTAGTGGTGCAAACTGCAGTCACCGTGTTGTCGATGATGATGCAAGCCATTGACCTCGCGTCGACTGCAAGAAACTATGAGCCTTATGAAAGCTGCTTTTCGCATACGATAGATCACTGAAAAGAAAGCGCTGAGAACAGCTTTGAGCACTGCTTTTATTTTAGTTTTCGAATCTCTATAATTCTCTATATGGAATATTGAATACTATTACCATTTCATAGTAAAAGAGACGAAAATTGTCAAAAATCAGCATTAATCCCAAGACTGACTCTCTATTAACTTTGGCATACTTTAGTAATTCTTATTATTTTCTTTCTTTTCAAGCGGGGCACGAGATGTTAAATCCAAACATCATTCACACAATCAAACAGCTAACGTTTCGGCAGATCGCCTTCGTCAGAGCCTGGAAAGGTCAGATTTGTTTACAATCCAATTAGTAAAACACTTCCATCACTTCTTCATAGGAACTGTCAGACCTAGATTTCGATTGCATCAGGCACAAAGGCAACCTTAAACATACTCACCGCTTTTGTTATATGTCTTCCACTGAATGAACAAGTGAAGAACAACGGAACGGTAATCACATAGGCCAGTAATGCACTATACTCATCAAAACAACAGTCTTACACACTGACTCATATCAGGGGTGATTACTAGGCATTCTTCCCTGCTGTTCATAGCTGGGTTGTTCGTGTTTATCCAGAACGCCTCAAGTAGTTCTCGCTCTGATGTTTTTTCTCCTGCTCAGGATGTAACTTCTATGTCAAACACTCCGACATGCTTTTGGGCTCTATGTATACCTAGCGGAGTGTTTTTTTCTAGTATGACGCGTGTCAGCTAGATGTTCATCTATGCGAGCATAGAGCGGCCTACCCGTTTCGCCAACACATTTATCATCGCACGCTTTGCAAGAGATTAGGTCCACTGTGCCTACGCTCATGCGATCACCGTCTCTGCCGTAAGGAAACATCCGGCAGTTTTTTGTTGTGCAGAGGCGGTCATGCAAACGATTGCAAACTAATTGGCGCCTGAGAGTATTTGATGGTATTTGTGTTACTGACACCAGATGCTCTGAGCCTGGTTTTTTCAAGCAACGTTTTATAGCCATACTTATCTCACTCGAAAAGAACGGGAGGATAAACGGGATCTTACTTTCTCTAGAACTTTCGCGCAAGGATGTGTTGTTCCCTCTGAACATAAGCTGGGGGGTTACAAAGTTGTAGCCATTAGAAATGGCTATTTCTCGAGCTAGCTTTTCGCATTCTCTTCTCTGCTCCTCTCCGGTGCACACACCGGCGGCTGTTCAAAACATGTTCTTTACTAACTCCTTTTTTATGTGCGACGGATGAGAGGATAGATAGTGAACCAGGATATTTTTATTAATTGGCTTTTGGCACCACTTTGTGATATAGCCCTTTTCGCTCAAATAAATTTGCACGATAAGAAAAGAAAGCCAATTATCTTTTGGTGTCTCAAGGGCGAATTTTTATACTCTGTCTGTTCACCTAGCAATCTAAAACATTCGTCCAGGTCTCCTTGAGTAGAACAGATGACTAATCAAACAAGTAGGCCGAACTAATGACCAAGCAAACGAGTAGGCCGCTCTATGCTCGCATAGAAGAACACCTAGCTGACATGCGCCATGTTAGAAAAAACACTCCGCTAGGTATACATAGAGCCCAAAAGCATGCCGAAGGACTTGATATAGAGGTCACCATCCTTGAGCAGGAGCAAAAAACATCAGCGCGAAAGACACTTGAGGTGTTCGGGATAAACACGACCAATCCAACTATGAACCGCAGGGAAGAATGCCTCGTAATCACCCGTTATATGAGCCAGTATATAAGACTGTTGTTTTGATGTGTATAGTGCATTACTGACTTATATGATTCGCAAGATCGAAACACGTGTATCGGGCTCTATAAGTCAGCCCTCATTGACAGACCACTGACATGCGTGGCTCAAATAATGATTATCAGGCATATTGAAATTTGAGCTGCGGTCTTAAGAAAACACTCGAAATGAAAGATATGACTTATATGATTACCGTTCCGTTGTTTTTCACCTGTTCATTCAGTGGAAGGCATATAATAAAGGCGGTGGGTATGTTTGAGGTTGACTTTGTGCTTGATGCGATCAAAATCTAGTCTAACAATTTTTTTTGAAGAAGTGATGAAAGTGTTTGACTGACTGGATTGTAAACGACTTTAACCTTTTCAGGCTCTGACGGAGGCGACCTGCCGAAACGTTAGCTGCTTGGTTGTGTGAATAAGATTTGGATTTAACTCCTCCTGCCCTGCTTAAGAAGAAAGAAAAAAAAATAAGAATTAGCATAATTTCGAAGATTTCAATTTTCTCGTCCTTACAAAAGTTTTCACATGTTCTAGAGCTTTTCTATTAAAGTTGTGATACATGCTCATCTTTCCAAAGAAATATAAGACAGCCGAATCTTTTTGATACCTGCTACGTTTTTGCTTCAGATTTTCTAATTGACTCAATAATAAAACTTACGTTGCTCCACTTCCATTACACTAAGACGAACGTTTGGGCACATCAGTGGTGTATAAGTGACTGTTACAGTCAGTTGATTTAAAATAGTCGAGATGACAGCATCAGATAGGAAAGCACTACGTGCTTGGCTTTCGAGAACGTCAAAGACCTGGGAAGCAAATCTTTTCATTAGTTTGAAGAAATTTTTGTGAAAGCTATTCTGATAAAATGATGGAGCGGTGCAGTTAGTAATTCTAAAAGGCTGACGTACTGTCACAAAATTGATGTTTTCTTCCCACGCCTTCCCAAGTATCGCTGAGAAAGAAAACACTCAAAATTAAAGATTATCAGCTTACTGCTTGCTCTACAAGGCGTTGTACAAATCCCGTAGCTCCTGCTTCACTAGTTGCAATTCCAGGGACCCTGGCTTGGACACTGGGTGCGGTTGAGTAAGCCATGGCAACAGACAAAGTGAAGCCAGTGACGGTGAAGTTTCTAGTGCTTCCTCCAACGGGATTTCTCAGGAACAATTGAAAATTAATATTCCATGTATGAAGATTTCCATTAGTTCAGAAAACCAAAATTCAAATTCTTTGTTCAAAGGCTCAGATTGTGGCAGATGCGTAGTATTGATGAAGTTTTAAAAGCAGGCAATATGATTAAAGTTCACAAACTTCTACCTGAAAATCAGGATATCTCTAGCCCACAGGTATCTATAATTCATTACCTTGACTTGCAGGCAGCACTCCGCATCCAAACACTGTTGAGATGGTGGCCAGTAGCAACAATATAAAGAGTCTCTCATGAAGTGTCGGATATTTTGCGATGCATTCAAGATTATTCATATTGGCTCCTAAAATGACAGACAAAAATTGTGGACTCAACAAATTTATCACCTTTCCATCAAATTCTTCACAAGGCAACAACGGATGCGGCACTAAGCACTTATACATAAGTGGCGTCGCCTTAGTAGATTTTTGATTCCAAGAGTTTCACGAGTACCCAACTCTTTCGATTCAGAGCAAAATTTCGAAGCACGTTTTGTGACAAATTCTGCGAAAACACAAAGAAGGCGGTTGATGGTTTGAAATTTTTGTGAAATATTGTTTGATGATAAGTTGCGTAGAGGAGAACACCTGACGAGAAATTCAATCAAATGCGACAATTCCTCAAACGGCTCGGTTTGGCTCTCGTCTATCCATTTCTGATCCTGAGACATCAAATTTTGACTTTTTCAATAAAATAAAACAATTTTCAAAAAACGCAAAATTTCAATAGAATCTACTAAAGTAGATATTTGATAACATAAACGATGCAAAAACTTCAGCTGAGAAGCGTTTTTGGTTACAATAATCTATGGAGTGGTGATCGCGTTTGATAGATTATTCATTCACCTTTCACATATGGTAAGCCTATGAATTCTCCCTTGTTGATGTGGCCGAGTGATGCTCAGAATAGAAACTCTGAAGCGATTTGTCACTGAGGTATTAAAAAACAGGCGGAGATCCATATGCAACCAAGAATTTACCAATATGAGAAAGCAAGAGGGTAACTGTATCACAACTGGACGCAGGAGAAACAACAATATAAGGGCATTAAACTCGTCGATTAAATATATCGGAATGAGGATGCACAGTGGACGTTGTCGAGAGCGTAAGAAAACATGACGCTAAACAGAAGCTTCCTTGCTCACCGTCTTAGAGATTCCACATCATCAAGTGAATGTTGTTGGAACGCCTTTAATTTCTCACACTTTCTCCACGATACTGACGCGAAACAGAATTTGTTGCACATTTCGTACAAAAAGTCGCGTATGCCTAGTGTGATGGCTACAAACTCTAATGTAGTTGGTATTATTTGTACGAATACTTTAATAACATTATCTAAGTCCTAGATGTAGTTTTGTTTCTTACAATCCAATCACTTTGATTCATTTAGCATCCCAAATTCTTGAAGTTATGCGAAAAATTTTACCTAAACCGACGCTTTATAGCAAATTTTTCTGTGCCTTACAAAAGAGAGAAATGACTTCAATACGATTCCGACGTTTCTGCCAGTAGATTTAGTAGCACTCGCACTTGAATTAATAAAAATGATGTGCAGTATATGGTGAATCGGATTTCGGACTTCAAAGTGCTCTTTAGCGACAGCTGCACCTGCTTCAAATTGAAAAATGCTTGAAAAATATTCGTTTACCTTTCCATTAACTGTATTTTCAAACCGCATCATTAATATTTAATGTAGTCTGAAAAATTTTCCTCATCCTTTCCAAGCTTAATGCGTCATTGGCTGACGTAGGAGGTTGGTTCCTATCAATTCAAGAAAGGTGAAAACTATACTTTCACGTGGATTTGACCAAAACGCGTTCCACCGGCTTCATTATTAATAGCAATCACTAATGAGGCGTGTGGCTTTAATGGAGAGGAAGAGACTGCTTAAGGTGGATAAGCCACTGACGCATCAATCTCTAAAAAGCTTTATTTCTTTGGGATGTACGACTAATTTCTGCTAGAGAGCGCGCATCATCGGCAATGTGGTGATTTTTTTGGAATTCAGATTATTATTGCCACTGAAAATATTTAATCGAAGGTAATAAAAACTACGGAACAAGAGACTCCAATAGAACTGCTTTGTCGAAACATGCCAAAACAACTGTAAGTAATGATTTGATTGCCAAAAATGATGGTGCGCAATGTGTGTGATGACTCTCTACAATAGCAGTCAACAATATTCTGATTGTGTACTTCAGGAGTTAGCACCTCCGCAGAAGCACACAGCAAACGTGTTCACTATTGTTCTCTGGATACTGGCTTTTGTATATCAACTCACACTTTATCATGAACATTATTCATGTTGCATCTTGTACCATGGGCACCAAATAAAAATGTAATATTCATTCTGCTTGTACACCGCAAAAGTTACTATAAAAACCAAGCACGATATTTAAATCTCCTTTCTTCAAGCTGTCAAACGTTCATTGATAGTCTAATAACAAAAGCTTTTTCCTGGAAAACCATGAATTCTTTTCAGCAGAATGCCACTACCTTCCACAAAACTCGGTTTGTAAAGTCGAGACTTTTAGGACACCTAAGAGCTTTTCAACAAGAAATAACTCTAAAGAAATAGCTCCAGTACTGTCCATTTTTGTAGCTACAAGTTTGCATGGAATCAAAATCTTATCACATCACTTGTATCGCCTCTCGCCCCGTTGATCGTTGAGTGACTCAGGCGAGTACCCCCAACACTTCCACTTTACCCTATCGCAATAAAGAGTGGCCCAGTGGGTTCTCCTTGCTCTAAGAATTCGTTGAGCATCTTATCTTTCTTCTAGGCTTTTTGTGAAGAAATGGAACCATCAGGTCGGTGGTCTTCCTGTGGAGCGCTTGATGTCCCGAGGAATCCAGTCGGTAACGGCTCCCGTCCATCGATTGTCGTTGATGCGCATCACGTGTCCGGCCCACCTTATTTCGATATCCTGGCGTTGAGAACGGCGTCTCCGACTTTTGATCGCTGACGTAGGTCGGAACTTTGGATCCTTTCTCTCATTTGCGAGATACGAGATACTCCTAGCATCGCTCCTTCGGCTGCGCGTTCAATAACGCCAAGTGATCTTTCATCCTGCTCATGTGGCGACCAAGTTTCTGCTGGATGCGTTAGAGCAGCGATAATTTTCAAGTCAAAAAAGCGGGCACGGAGTAGCATGTTGTTTCTTCTTTTCACTGGATCCTTTATGCTCTTGAATGTTCCTCAAGCTGCTCGTTTATTCCTGCTTAACTGTGGAGCTAGGTCGTTCACCATGTTGATTTCACGACCTGGATAGACCTTACTGGAGCATCCGGAGATTTTCGTTGCGTTGAGCGTGAATAGGGCATTCAAAACCCATCCGTTTTTCATAAATATTGTTTTCGTTAGATTTACTTGAAGACCAGTCTTGCCACAGGCGTCATCGAAATCGGTCAATATTCGTCCCGCTTGGCTGGTATTTGGTGCTATGAGGACAATATCATCAGCGAAGCGTAAATAGTTTGATTGTCGACTGACAATTTTCACTCCCATACCGCCCCATTCTAATGTTCGCATGGTGTTTTGTAGGGTTGCAGTGAATAATTTCGACGAAATTGTGTCGCCTTGTCTAAACCCTCTTCTTACTTCGATAGTAATATTGTAATAGAATGGCGATATTTTGATCGTGAAATCTTCATATATCTATGCGCACCCATATATCTGTATATAGATGACCTATCGACTGATTACAAAAAGATGCGGAAAATACTTTTCAGCTGACCGTTTACAAATAATCTTTAAGATTCCAATAACAGCCACAAATATGTTTCTTTACAACGATGTAGTTTTCTCATAGAAAATTCGGAATTTCAGCAAGCATTGCTAGCACTGCTCTGGATTTATTCTAATAGAAATTGTTTGGTATTATTTCATCGTCTAGTGAAAACAGTTGCGGGCTCGCACCAATGTTAGTAGCCGTCCCCTCATTGTATTCAAAGAGTTAAACATTTTTTCGAACATTATTTTACAGTGGCAGTCCCACTTAAGGAATAAGCGGCATGATGTCTGGAATAGAAAGTTCTATTCAATTTCAAAATATTAGCAAAAATTTTCCCACATGGAATGTGATAAATTCTGTTTGTCCATTTCGCGACTGACAGATCGAAATACCTTGGCGCTGTGTAATCGTCTCTTTATGAGTCTTTTATGGGCAATAATTAATGCTAGCTAGGCAGTTGCGCGTTCTAGCACTTCCGTGATGAAATAGTTACGTCTTTTAGAAATTCATTGACGTATTAGTTGAAATGACAGCCGACGAACAGTTTCACTATAGTATCCTCCATCATGACTTGCATCCAAGCAGCACCCTCCCTTGCTTCAGGATCACAGTCCTAGATGAATGTTTCATTATCAACACTCTGGCGCAGTCATGTCTTAAACTCTAGGACATATGGAAACTGCAAATGCTTCAATGAGTGCATTGATTTGACCACTTCTGTTTTGAAAGGCTGTTCATGTTAATAAGCAACGTGAATCCGTGGCAGTCAATCAAATGGTACGGTGTTAATCAACACCGTTTCATGTGTTTGTACATGTTGACGAAAACATTGCGAGTAGTGTGAATAGGCATCAATATTTTCCTAATCGTTCCAGCTTTAATACACTGACCTACAGGGTAAGTCTACGATTGGGTACAACCAGATTAGTAGCTCATGCGCTGGATAGCATGAACTGAGGTCTCTGACAAGTAACGCTTTAAAGTGGGGCTGTCAAGGCTGCTTATTGACTCATTGTAGCGAACAAGATCATCTGATGCAAGAAATATATACTTCTCGCTTGAAAAAGGCAAATTGTGGGGCAAAGCATAGTAATGACTGATGTTGATTGGCTATAGATTAACGATAGCTTGCAGTTTCCCTGACTGGCAAGCATCTTCCAGCCCATAACATCCAGGAATTTTTTTCGCCCTAAATTTAGCTCAACAAAAGGTTCTGATTGGATTCTTCTCAAAGAAATCAAAAATTAAGCATTCACTGAATCCCAACATTAAATGAAAGCTACGTCACGGACTATTCCTTTTCAGAAGCTTGTGTGACTTTGGCATATCTTCTTCAGAAGCGATGGCTAACGTTTCGACAGTCTCGTCTTCCTAAAAAAACTATACCATACCGTATCTGAGTGCTATTCAGTATTTTCTATATCTAAATTAACAAATCACGGGTCAACGAAATGTGTCGGAAATATCACGTACCCTTAGTCCTAACTTTTGTCGACTATGAAAAGCATTTGTTAGCGTCGAAACGAATGCAGTCCTATCACTACTCGTCGATCAAAGGGTGGATCCGTCCTATATAAGAATCTTCTCAGAGTGTTATCGAAACTCTACCACAAAAATACAGGTTTTTCATAGACCTTTGACCATACCCATCAATAAAGGGGTTCGTCAGGATGATACGATATCGCCAAAGCTGTTCACCGCCGCGTTGCGGTGGGCAATGACGTCACTTGATTTGGGACGAGAAGGGCATTCGTATTGATGGAAAATTTCTGTCACATCTTCATTTTGCAAACGACATCGTCATCTTTTCAAAAAGTATCAATGAAGCAGGGACGATGCTAAAGAAAATGAACGAAACGGGAAAGAAGATCGCATTACGCATTAATAGGATGAAGACCCGGTTCATGAAGAACCCTTGGTTCAGTGGCGATCAAGTCGAAATGGGTGGTTCTCTGATTGAAGAAACCACCCCGTATATGTACCTCGGAAGTTCATTGAACATGGAAAACAACATGAAGGAGGAACTAGATAGAAGGAGGAGAGCAGCATGGGCCGTATTCAAGCTTCTCAGAGAAGCCACCGGCCATCTAACGGAATTAAAACTCCGTGCTCACCTTTTCGATTCAACGGTTCTCCCGGCGTCTCCTATGCAGCTGAGACGTGAGCCGATATTTCGACCACGTCAAGAGTGCTAAGAACAACTTACAGAGCGCTTGAACTATGTCTTCTCAAAGTCAGTCGGCGCACACAACATCTGCCCGGCTTGCTTAGCTCAGATCTTTAGAGTTTATCCAATCTTCGTGATCTAGAAGTCTATATATCTATAGCGAAACACGGACGGGCCGGTCATATACTGACAAGAATGGACGGCAGATAGGCGAGAAGAACTGTGGAATGGATTCCAAGACAATGTACGCGTCCTAGAGGACGACCACCTATACGCTGGGCAGACGTGTTCGTTAAAAGAATTAAGGAGCTGTACTCGCAGCTCCCGACTTTTTTCTGATGATAAAATCACACTCGCAGCAGCCGCCATGCTCGAAATAGACTACCGTGATGGACGACTGCCGCGTCGCAGAGAGACGAATGGAATATGTGCTGGAGTCAGCACAATTAGTGAAGACGGACCGTTCAAATAAACAAATGCAGAATCAGTTTCATTGCCTAGATTCAAAGAGGAAACACATTGAATAACTTTTGTATGGGATAAATCACCGATTGACAGTTCATAAAAGTGTAGGAAAGCAGTTTCATGTGTTCATATAAACCATAAAGCAAAAAAAAAACCAATATAAAAGTTCTGAAGTTTCTCCGACAGCTTTGAATTGGCTCCTATCGAGGCCACCTGTCGTGACAGTGTTAAAATAAATAGATCCTCAACTACAAAAAAGTCTTCATGGATCATGTTTATTAACAAATCTTGAACAAGAAACAATTAATATAGGCGGGTTTGTTTTCATTGGTTTTTAACCAATTTGTTAAGATACATGGATACTTACTTGGATTCTCAAAAGGTCAGTCTGCGAATTGTGCGGGCCCCATCACATTTTCAACTCGTTTCTTCTTCTAACGATTGTCGTCCATGATGATGGTTTGATTCGAGCATGGCGGCTGGCTCGAATTTCGTACCGTAACCTATAAAATATCGGTAGCTGTGAGTACAACCAATTATTTCTGTCAACGAACACGTCCACCCAACGTGTAGTGGCCGCTTTCTGAGGCAAGTGTATTCACATGGAGTCCACTCCATAGTTCGCTTCGTTCATGTGCCGTCTGACCTTCTTACCATATGACCGACCCATCTGTTTCATGTTATCGATGTAAGTTTTGAAGCACACGAAGATAAGATAGGTTTTGAAGATCTGAGCTGCGCAAGTCGATTAGATGCTTTGAGTGCCGACTACATCACAGAAGACATTGTTCCAGCGCTCTGGGAGTTGTTCGCAGTATTACCGTGCACGAGGTATCACCCCATGTCTCTGCCGCATAGCAAAGTGCTGAGAGAACTGACAAATCAAAATGGTGAGCGCGGAGTTTGGGATCCACTATCTGGTCGGTGACTTCCTTGAGAGGCTCGAAGAAGACCATGCTGTGCTCTTTCTTCTGTCCAGTTTCCCCTTCATAATGTTGACCGTGTTCATAAAACGTCCACGGTATACGTGCTAGCTGGTTTCTTTGATCAGAGAACCATTCAAATTGATTTGCTCATATATGCACTATTGATTTTTATGAATTTGTGGTAACAAAAGCAATGAAATCTAGTAACTCAAGACATACGTTGCGCTCTAATACTACAACTCTTACGAAAGCAGCCACATTGAGGGGAAAATTCGAAACGCCTTAAACAACCGAGGCTTTCCCATTTTAATATTTTCTAGGCCTTCCATGGGACAATTCCAAAGATTCTGATTCTCTGATTTTCTGATTCTTCTCTCTCGACCTCTCGATAGAAAAATCACCAATTGAAGGTGAAAATGTTTTTGTTTTTATGATCAATTAGAATTCATTTTAATTAGCCGCAGTGGTATAATGTTACACATGTATGTCCATTATTGTTGAGTGGTATCTAGAAATTTGGGCGTCAAACAAAATTCGAATTCGCATTTTTTCTTTTAGGAGGCAAGTGCTAACTATTGCACTACCGATGCTCGTTCTGCAGTCACCTTTTCTTCGACACAATTAATCAATGAATTGATTCTATCTGATCACGCATATGTTCAATATTTGTTAGCGTGACTGAGTTCAAAGCCGATAACTGCTTCCCAAACCAAACTGTTAACAGTTGGGTGCTAACATATAGATAAATTTTTCATAGAAGTAGTGCTTTCAAAACGAGCTCCAATAGTGCAATGGTTAAAATGCGCCGAGGAAATGGTGCAATATGGGTTTGAATCTCGTCCGATGTTGAAGAATTATTTTTGGTTGTTCGGGACAAATGAAAAACAACCAATTAGATGAGCAAGAAATTTTTGTGAGAGTGTTGGAAATCGTAGGAAAGTTTACAATTTCTGGCTACTGCTCTACGCGCTTCTTTTTTAAGCGACTCACATATAATGCTGTGCCATTCGAAAAGAAATTATGCTTCACATCAGCCGCGTACTCTTAGTGTTACTTCGCTGAAACCACGAAAAGCATATGAACTTGCAGAGGAAAATTTGTGGTATCGGAATCATAGATTTTTACATAGAGTTTCTTCTGCAGCGGAGAAAAATTCTTGACTAAGTAACAAAAATCGCACCTCATATGTGACGCACCTGTGTATTTTGATCAATTTATCGCGGAACAACGTATCGAAACTACGGTCACCAGACACCCAGATCATACAACAGCCGATAAACGTGCATGTCGAATCTGTTAAACTCGATCGCCCTTTTTGTGCTACATTGCAGTGAAACGATTCACCAAAAAATAAGCGCAGTCTTAGAATGGTGGAAACTTATGCTACCGAATGGTCTCTTATAATTTACATAAAGAGCTCTACCCCGCGCGAATTATGCGTGTGTGAAACACAAAGGTTTTATTTTTCCTACAGCGTCATAGAAAGGCCTTTCTAGAAATCGGTCACAAAGAGCAGTATCCAAATAATCGAACTTTCAAATGATTATATAGCAGTGTCCAAATATTAGGACTTTCAAATGATCATATAAAGTGTAAGGGAAAGCCTTTTTCCAGCCAAAGAGCTCGTGGCTTCTTTTGCCCCTATGACCTAAAAGAAGCTTCTAAGTTTTGCATACCACTCAACATTATTGAACTTTCTTTTTAATCTTATTCGTCGACCCATAACGGATATGAGATCTACCTCGATAAATGAAACAGTTTTTGTATCCACAATCCTGCAACACTCGGGATCTGACATCCTAGATTTGCGAATTTTGGAAAATAACCTTTTCTCGACATTATTTGTTTAACTTCATGTGGTAAACATAGGCACTTCTCGACAGGCGAAAGTACATCCTTGGTTCAAGCCTAAAGACGGCATTAGTAAATCCTATCAAGGTTGTTTACCTTTTACATTTTTTCACCCTTATAATTCTTTTCTAACTAATTTCTTCATAGCTAGCAGTAAGACAACGATGTAGAGCATTTTTCAAATTAAAGGCGAAAAGAAGTTTTTTGTGTTTTTTTTTTAATAATAATCTCTCAATTGTTTTCTGGAGCAAGAGTAAAGACAATTCATCATATTGCACACGTCAGCACAATTCTTATTGCATTACTCGAACTCATCAACACTCGAATAACTCGTCACTCTATTGCTGCTAATGCTACGGTAATATAGATAGGATGAAAATCTATTTCGAAAACATAACAACTCAGCTTCAGTTTCCATCGACACTAGCACTTGCAGAAAAGAAGTGCGATCCAAAAGGACCGGATACAATCATTCGAACCACACGGTTCACCACACCTTGCCACATCGTTCTCGATCAATTTGCCATGACAATATTCTTGGTCCAAATGGGATTTTTTTCCCCAAAATAAAATTATCTAAGAAAAAGAATGCAATTCAGATCGAGACAGATTCTGAAATTGTCAAGGGTGCGCGGGATACAAGAGTTATTTTGATCATTCTGTTAGTTGTCAAACATGCCTTCGTATTTTTCCCCGTGTCAGTTATTAATGCAAACTCCGGTTAACGTGTTGCTGACGACGTTGCAACCTCTTTTCATTTCCATTAGGGCAACTGCAAGAAATAAGTTCCACAGACTCGTATCTTCATATACAGTAGGGAACTGAAAGCAGTTATGAGCATTAATATTTCCAACCTCTTCGCACCATCACTCAATACATTAAGTACTGTGCCAGTGTCAAGGGAGGGTATGGATTAACTCGTTTGGAAAATGGCGTAAATTCCAGAGACTACAATTTTAACGCTATTGTGTTGGTTATTCCCAAGCTTTACTAGTTTTTCAAAGGTTTTTGGCAACTGTTTGTTTTTAGAGGACGACAAAGACGGTTTTAATTTTCGGAACTCTTTTTTGTTTTAGCTTAGAATCCTTTGCGCGATTCAATACTAAATACCCACGCATAGTCGTTTTGTCGCCTAGACAAAGATGAATTTTGCGCACATCAAAGGTGTGTAAGTGACTGTCGCAGTAAGTTGACTCAAAATGGCCGAGATGACAGCATCAGGTAGGATTGCACTACGAGCTTGGCTTTCGAGGACGTCAAGAACCGAGAGAGCAAGTAGTTCCACTTGTTAATATACTCACTTTGAAGTGGTTTGGTGAGGGCTTTTGTACAGCCCGATACACGTGTTTCTTCCTTACAGACTCGTCAGTCGAGCAGAACCCGTCGTTTTTGAATCATTTTATAGTCAGTTCTGTCGGGAACCCAGCTCTCCCATAGAGAGAGTTATCGAAGAAAAACGTTTTACACTCAATATCATGTGAAATTCTCACCTAATATAGAGTGTTGCGCACTCGCTTGCTCTTGGGCTGGTAGTTTTATCATTTTTTTCACAAGTTGGCCCAAATAAAAATGGAAGGATCTATTGAAATTTGAACGTGGTCTTAACAAGGCACTCGAAATAAAGGTATAATATGATAAAAATACCAGCCAAAGGGCAATCGAATGCGCAAACATTCCGTGTTAGGTGAAAATTTCGCTTGACATAAAATGTAAAACGTTCGTCTTCGATGACTCTTTGTAAGAAAGTAGAGCTCCCGAGAGAACTGACTATAAAAATATCAAGAGACGACGGGTTCTGCCCGAGTGATGACTCTGTAAGGACGAAACACGTGTATCGGGCTGTACAAAAGCCCTTACCAGACCACATGACAAGTTGGCTCAAATAATAACGGAAGGATTTATTGAAACTTGAGCGTGGTCCTAACAAAGCACTCGAAATAAAGGTATAATATCACTTCGAAGTGTTTTCAATCAGATTATGTGAGCCGATGCAAATCCACAACATCAGCACGGAGAAGCCGACGTATTACCAGAAAATTCAAGTATGCTTCACACAGTTTTCCATTAAGTGCAAGAATAGACATGATCTTTAAGTGCTACAGCTCACTGTTTGCATCACGAGACGTTTTACATCTCCTTTAGCTGCTGTCTGGGTAGTTACAATACCAGAGTCCCTGGCATTGGGTGTAGTAGGGTAGACCTTGGCAGCAGGCAAAGTGAAGCCAGTGACGGTGAAGTTCCTCATGTTTGCTGCAACTGAGTCATGGTTGTTGAAATAAGTATTCAAATTAGCAAAAGTTGAAATTATTTACATATTTGGACTATAATCTGGAACGAGTTTCTAGTTTATATTTTTTATTCATCAGTAAATTGTTTCGTAAAGAAGCCCACCTCCCGACAGCTCTGGAGTGCTGATCAAGTTCAGACACGATTTGATTAGGGCTCATAAAGTTCTATTTGAGATTGGGAGTATCCATAGTGTCATAACAAAGTTTTGTTTATTACTATGACCTGCAGGCATCACCTCACATCCAAACACTTGTAAATGTGGCCAGCAAGAAAATTATGAAGATATCGGTAGAAAGCCTCGACATGTTAGGTCCCCATTTATGGCTCCTAAAAAACAGGACAGCTTTTGTGGACCTAGTTGAAATCAGATCCATCAATTTTGGCATTCGATCATTCTCAAGGCCACAACAGACTGGATTCTTAGCAAAGGTGACGTTATCTTACAAGAAGCTTTTTAGATTCAAGACCTTTAGGTATTCTTGCTTACCTTGCTACAAAATAAAATTTTCAAAGCACTTTTGCTGCAGATTATGTCGAAGTGCGACGATTTCGACTTATGAAGTGAAGAGAATGTCAAATTTTGAATAACAATAAGCTGTTGGAAGAGACCACTAACAAGCATTCTTTTGAAAAAAATAGTTTATTTGAGTATTGCGGCTTGAATTCGGCTTCCGTCTTCTCATTTTTGATACTGCGAATTAGGATATCGATTTTCCCAGGAAATGAAATAATCGAATTTGAAAAGCGCCAAAAGTGTAATTAGACTTTACGACAAAAGGTGTGAAAGCAAACATTCATCGACAAGAATGAGGAGCAACTCAACTTTCTACTTTCTACTGCGGTTGACCACGAATCTTCGCAGCAGTGCGAACGAAGAGGACAGCATAAGAATCAAAAGACCCGTCATCGTTTTTGAAAGGCTTAACATTTCTCAAACATATTTTACAGTTAGAATGTCATTAGAAGTGAGAGGCGTGGTGTGTGGAGCGAAAACCTTTACTCATTTAAAATGTTAGCGAGGATTCTCCGCCTTGGAAGGTAATAAATCGTGTTTGCCTATTTCGTGAATGACAATCGAAAACACCATGGTTGCTGTATAATAGTACGTTCCGTCATCAGTCATTTAGGAGCGATGATTGATGCTGAATAAGCAGTTGCGCGTTCTAACACTCCCGTGAAGAAACAATTACATGTTTTAGCGATTCCGTCTCATATTAGTTGAATTGCTAACCGGCGAAAGATTTCACTAAAGTAATTTGCTTCATGCACTTTCAGTAGGATACTTCACTAAGTCGGCATACTTCAACCACTGCGTTTACAAGACCATTTTATGACAGGTCGTACAACTCTGACTCTGCACAATATTATTTTGTATAAATTTTCGAACCTGCGTCATCTAAAGTCCCTTTGACTGTCGAGTGACTAGATCGGGCTCTAGTAAGCCTTCCGAGTTTTATGCCTCGTGAAAAAGTATACCAGAGAGGTTATTTTAGCTGCAGTGATTCGTTGGACATCATCCCTTTTCTAAGCCCTTTGTCAAGAAGAAATTAGGCTATGTCAGGTAGCGATCCTATTGTGCATTCGACAATCCAAAGAATCCAATTGACTGCCAAACATTTCAAACCCATACTATTGCAGGTTTCCTTCACCCTCAGTTTGGCTTACCGAAGGAACATATCGTTTGTAATATTCGGACGCTCTCCCCTTCTACTCAGCTTGGATTCTTGCCTAGGAATGGTTTGCATTGCAGCGCCATTTGAAACGTTTGCGCAGAGTACGGTATCATGCTGGAAACATGGTCTTGTATATAATTTAGCATTGAAAGGAATATGGATTTACGAAATGTTATCCCATTCTGTTGAGAGAAAGAGCCCAATTCCATACGGTGGTGAGAAACCTTTAGATCGACAGTTAGTGGCTGCAATTTGTTTGTTTCATACATGCGTAGATGTAGGAGTTGAACTTGTATCTTTGTGCACACCATTAGAAAAGGATTATAAATTCTACACTATTTATTGAGTATTCGTTTACATGACCTATCAACAAATATTAGTGGGCAAAGGCAGCCACTTCTTGGATTAGATTCTCACTGATGAAGCAGGCGACACCGACGAAACGTATGTATGGCTCTCACGTACCGACTTCGAAAAGGCTTCAAAAATTCTCACAGGTTATAAACATTCTTGAAAACATAAATATCAAATTTTTTTATCGAAGTCTTCATAAAAACAGCCGAGCAAAGAGTAATATATATTGTTCGTAACAGCTGCAAGGCACCATCGAGTATGTGTAGGCTGGCAACCAAAATCTTGTAGCAAGGGTACCATTCTTTGTCGCCCTACTTCTATAAAAAAAGACCGATTAACCCTGACGATGACGATGCCGCCAAAGCAGTCAGTAAGCCATGAACGGACTGATTCCTGACAACTTCGAAAACGATTGAAATCATTCTCAAAGACTTTATATAATGGATTTTTCAATGTTTCTGTTCTTTGAAGAAGTCGTCATTTTTATAAATGTCGTAGTATATTGGTTGAGTCAAATCTGCAATCTTTAGAATGGAAAGGCTAAGGCCTTTCTATTTGATTGCAAGCAAGCTTCGTGGAGTTCGCCAAAGCATCGCCTTCCTTCCTTATAACTTCTTTATGATCTGTACCGTTAAACACTAAGGCAGCATCCTTCAGGTACTAGGGAGCTTTCTCTATTGAAACATTCGATTAAAATACCTACTCGGTCGCATACACGGTGAACATCGAGTTACTTCGAAAGAGTTTTCCTGATAGTGCAAAGGTCTTTCAATTTAGACTAGCTATAACTAAATAAAGAATTAGCCGCATCACAAAAGTCAGTCTGTGGGAATATTTTAAAATATTTGTTGGGCTCACCATAATCATCCTGTTCTGCAACCAAGTGAAGTTCACTTTGGAATAGAGCATTTTTTATGCAATTATTTTCTCTTTCCTTCCCTGTCTTCTGTTAATCGCCCTGAGTTACTCTCTCCACAGGACTTGATTTGATTGGCGCTGCACGACTTTTGGGAGCGTTTGCTCCTCTATACCTCAGTAAGCATAGTTTTTTGATAGATCTGTTCTGATTTAGAAACTCAATTTTACTTTTCAATCATTTTAGAAAATGATGGAGTGAACTTTTTTCAGAATAATCTGCTAAGGCCGAGGTCGAGTGGTTGGGCTGCTTGTCACGGCGCTATACAGAAGCAATCTCCACGCCAACATTTTTCTTCGATCAACAGCGTACGAACTATGAAACGCCGCATCCAGGGTATTCTTAAAATTGCAAGGAGATGTGCTTATCCTATGTTGCTCATAAAAACGATTTGTGTGCTATAATCACAGAGATCTGCATAGTGAAAAAATTGCGGGACGGATCTAATAGAAAACAAGTAAAAAAAGAAGAAAAAAAGTCATTACCAAGTTCTATGATGAATGAGAAAAGTAGGTCTTCTATATGGGTCGACCTGATCGTAATATGCTTTGAAAGATAACGGAAGAGTAATAACACAAAGAGGAGGTAGAAGAATCGGTTTTCTGAATAGAGTATAGTTGAGATGTCTTTGATGTGTAGGTGCCTCTATGACACTGAATGGCCGGCACAGCAGCGAATCTGTGATATAGAAAAACAAAAGATCTTATGTTGTGTTTGACAAGGTATTGTCAAAGTATCCTAAGGTAATCGATTGAAATTCATTTATTTGACCGCCTCTTGCGATGTTATGATCTTATAATATATCCAATAATGCGGAGTACCGTGCAAAATCATTTGCGTCAGCCGGAAGCTCTTCGAATCATCACGCGAAAAAAAGAGCGATGTACCGTTTTCAGAAAGAGATGCAAAAAAGTTGTACTTCAACAATTGCTCAAAGTTCAAAAAATGAAGTTAGCCGTGTTTTTTCATAGTTGCTGTGTTTCTGCTTTGATACTCCCAATAATCAAAGATGTAATACTCTTATGCATCTGGGTCCGCTTCACCACGCACTCTCGAGCACATAAATGGTGTGTAAGTGACTGTTATAGTTAGTTGACTCAAAATGGCCAAAATGGCAGCATCAGGTTGTAGTGCACTACGAGCCTGGCTGTCTAGAACGTCAAAGACCTGAAGAGCTATTTTTCGTTGTTTCAAAGAGTTTCCCTGGAAGTGTCTTCATTAAATTTGCACGAAACTATGCAAAACGCATGCATAATGAGAGGCTGACATATCGTTAAACGATTGGAGCTCAATTATCACACCTTTTCACATATCGTGTAGAAGAAGGGAACGCTTGAATCTCAGAATTGCGCCTTACTGTTCGCTTTACAAGGGTTTCCACAAATCCTTCAGCTCCTGCCTCGCTAGTTGCAATACCAGGGACCCGAGCCAGAACATCAGTTGCGCTAGAGCACACCATAGAGACAGGCAAAGTGAAACCACTGACAGTGAAGTTTCTAGTGCTTCCTTGAAAAGAGTTTAATAGTTTTCGTGGTGAATAATTAACAAGCAAATCATTGCAGTCTGATAAGGACACAACATTTTTTGAGCCTTTGTCAGGTCTAGTGCTATACAAACGCTTGTTTCTCCCTACAGGGGCTCATTTATAGCACTGCCCTTGGTTCAGACGATCCTTTGAGCTGAATAACCCACTATGAAGTTTTGACGCCTATTAAGAAATCACCACAAGTCAGATGGGGAAATCACCTGACGTTGGCGATTCCTTCATAAAGGATTATCTAGCCTCGAAGAATCGGAATCGAGGACGTTGAAGCTGATGAGTCCCGGAAGAACGAAACAGGCCTCTGCACAACACTGGACCTGACAACGGCTCGAGACGTGTTATATCGTTATCAGATCATCGCTTTGTCATCTCGAGACATGTTATATCGTTATCGATCACTATCGCTTTGAAGGAGACTATGAAAAGCGGTCGAATGAAGAAGTAAATCATTCTGTCAAAAAAATTACCCTTCTTAAACTTGCCTTCCTTTCTTCCCCACATTCCATTCTTTCATTAAAACTCTGATCCCAACGGCTTCAAAGCATCGCTTAATTAATAAGCGTTTTCATTCTGACAGAGCCTCGTACGCTTTCATAAGGATTTTTCGCATTACGATAACAATTTTTATTTATGATCTTGCCTTGCTGGCATCACTCCACATCCAGGCGCTATCGAGATTGCGACCAACAGCGAAATTATAAAGGATCTGGTTGGAGCCCTTGCAATATTTGCAAGAATTTTTATCGCCGGTTTCTAATGAACTATTATAAATGCCATAGACCAGATTTGAGCAAATTTAGACGAATTTAAGATTGTGTGCATCAGACCATTGATAGACAATATCGAATCTGTTACTCAGCAAGTTTACGTGAATGGGTTTCATCTTGGCAGCGCTTTGAGTCCTTCCAGAGGTTCAGTGTTTCAAGTTGCTTGAAAACAAAGTCTTTCACGACACGTTATTCAACGAATCTTTTCCAAAGCATGGGGTGAATCAGAAATGAAATGCTTGTTGAATCTTCAATGACAAAAAGCTGCATGAAATAGGCCAATGTGCAGAGATGTCAGTAAATGCACCAATTTCTCGAATAAAAGGAAAAGGGGAGAGGGAGCTTGAGGTCCGCGCCTTCTCATTTCAGATGCTGTGACATAAAAGCTGTACTTTTCCAAAAAAATAGATTGACACCACCATAGCTTTCTCTGTTGAACACTTGTAGCAATGAACTTCAACAAAACAGCATGTTCGCATTTGAGTTCAAATGCTCCGACTATCTTCTTAAATAATGTACACAGAGGAAATTTTTTTTCTTAATTAGGAGGAGAGGGAGGAAGGATCGATTAATACTCAAGTCTCAAAATAGGACTTCCATAGATTTTTGCTGAAGAGATCAGAAGCAAGAAGGTACTGGCATATCATCGAAGAAGATCATTGATGGAAAGCAATCGATGAGAAGATCAAACGATGAATCGATCAAAAGTGATCGTAGAAGAAAAATTGCACGTAAACATCAGATCTTATCGTAAGAAGGGAGAAACCTACATTTCAATATAATATGCATGCATCAGATGGGTACAGTGGACGTTGTAAAAACTAATTGTGGCGACATTTAGCAGAAGCTTCTTTGCTCACTATCTCGTGTCTTTTGAGCTTTCTGTCAAAAAGGATGCTTGTGAACGCCATCAGTTTCTCTGCAATGTATGCATGAAACAAAATTTGCTGTTATGCATTTTGTATGAAGGCTCACTTTATTTGCGTAACAGTCCAGTGATCTGCTTCATTTCTGAAATGTTTTGGAAAGACTTTTTAAAAACTCCGGAGGATAGTTTTTTTCATATTAAACAATGATTACGACTCAATCGTATCCTACTTCTTGAAGTAATCCAAACATTTCACCCAAATCATCACTCTAACGGTAATATTACTGTGTTTTGAAGAGAGAGGACTGTGCTCAATGTTACTGCGACATTTTTGCCAGTAGATTACATAACACTCCAATTTATATCAAAGCATCGAAACGTACAATCGATCAGATTTCAGACTACAGAGCTTTTCTTTTGCTGACGTGTGCATCTCCAGCAGATCAAAACTCTTATACAACAAATTGTTTCACTACGGTAGTCACGTGTGTGCGAATCAGAGAGCTTCAACCTCTTTCACTATACTAGTAAGGATTTCCTTACCTGAAACATCACTAATCCTGTGCTGCCTATCTGGAAAATGACAAAACAAGAACATCGTCAAAGCTGTATAATCATAGTCCTTTCACGAGCGATCGAAGCTGAATAAGCGTTCGGTGTGTCATAGCTTCATGCTGTGGTATTTTCGAGTTTAGCAGTTCCGTGTTCTAGCAGTTGTGTTGTAAAAGTTTTGCCTCGGAGCAGCTCTATGTTTCAACAGTTTCCTATCGTTTTACTTTGATTGTTAATCGACGAATAATATTGTTATAATATTTACGCCACATTCCCGATACGATGCTATGCTGAAGTGACGATTATGACCACTGCTGATACTAAATTTTTTGTTGGAAATCATATAATCACACTTGTTTCACAACACAATTTTGTATGGCTTGCCATAACTTGTGTCACGTGCTGTCTTGCTTATCATTGGTCAGCTCGAGTGCGTTCCAAACCTTCCATTTTTCGTTTTGCTCAAAAGAGCACCACAGGAGGTTATTTCAGCTGCGAGCAATCGCTGATCTTCATTTCTTCCTTTTGAGCTCTTCGTAAATAACCAGTTGCCATTAAACGCATTACGTATCCTTTTCAGTGATCTTCGACAACTTGACGAACGGAACGGCGTCTTTGAGTTTGAATCGTTGACGCAATTCAGAACTTCAAAGCTCTTTTTCTACATGAAAAACAGGAGGCGCCGTGGGCCAGCGGGTGTGGGGGTCGTCACAGCGCGCGGAGCCAAGCGCCGCTGTCCTCACACTCTCCGACAGTCGACAACGGACGTTCTCATAGACGCCACACCAGGGTATCCTCGAGACTAAGGAAATGTGCTCAACCAGCAATCTACGACGCTCAACAAGAAGGCGCAATATGATTTGGTTGTTAGAAGTTCTGAAATCCGCACAGTGAAAAACAATAGTGCAAAAACGAACTAGCTTCTTATTTATTGCTCTGCCCCGGAGCTAAGTCGTTTATCATATTGAATTCTCCAACTAGATAAATTCTTTGATCAATAAACAATGTTTTCGTGAAACTTAGCAGAGGTCAGCTTTTCCATAAGCGTTGTCGTAATTTGGCCAATATGTGCTCTGCCTGGCTCATTCTTGATCTCGTGAGAATGTTGTCATCGAAAAGGAGAAGATTATGTTATTCTTTTATCCGTTCAGGACGACGTTTACCTCTGCTGATACGCAGCTGTTTGAAGGCGTTCCTTAGTAAACAAATAATCTTTACGAAACGTTTAGTAATTATCTGAAAGCACAGTTCCTCGGCTGATTCAATAAAGCGCTATCCCCAAAACTCTTTTCATTGTGTTGTAGCAACAAAAATATGAATATGTCTGACATTTGATTTGCTTTATTTATTCGTCTTGGCCTGCAGATGGCTTACCGAGAAACCTTTGGCAGTCATTCGAAACCTCAAAATTCGGTAATTCGACCAAAAATGGTGTTTGCGTAGAAAGCTGTAAGAGGGAAAAGATTTTAGCTTTGTGCACTCAAAGTTTTGCGCTCGTTACTCGAACTCGCATAGGACTTATTAGCCTTCAATGGCTAAATTCAAATGCAAAGGAACATCACATTTCCAATTCTTTTGCTTTACATTTCCTCTGACATCTGTAAGAATTTTTTTTAAAAAACCATTTTCTATTATGTGTGACTTGCGGAAAGGAGTTATATAGGAGATACTCTATATATGACAGGAGTAACCCTTGATTAAGTTCAATATATCACCTCAGAGGTTTTTTTTTTGAGAAAAGCATTTTCTTCGCCCAAATTGTCACAACTTCTTACTGATGTTGTAGATTTTTCTACTCATAGAGAGTCCTTAATGCGCATTATAAACATGGAGAAAAATACACCTAATTTCGGACCAATTGGTCCGATGTTTGATCTTCACAGTGGGCTCTTGGCCATTATGTACTAAAGTCCAGATGATCGATGCCCTTCATCGTCACGAAAAGTAGCATTATGGAGAAAATGATATCTGGCTCTTTCTGATTATGAGAGAACAGATGAAAAACCGACCTCATTTGCTGGAAGAAAAGTTTTAATAGGAGTGTTAGTAATTTTTCAAAACCTGAGACTCTGGCCAGAGCTCCACATAGACGGTTTTTCGAAACACTCTTTTATGACGCTTCAAAATTCAAAACCAAATTAAACTTCACAAAATCACCTGCTTTTTCTCCTTATCTCGCATATATTTCGCTGCACAAGATCCTTCTTCAGACTGCTAAAATTCGTTCAATTGCACAAGCTTCGAAGAACTCAGAAATGTGATTGCTTTCTGGGAGAGATCTTTTGATAGCGCTCTAGGCAAAAGTAGATTTGTGCTCCACACCTCTCCAGACAGAGCTCTTTCTTAGACTATCAGTGATTACTCGACAGCACAATATTTGCTAAATCTAACACTGTTCTTAGTTTCTGTAAGGACCGCTTTTGTGAAGTGTAGCAGAAGATATAGCACCAGACCCAGAGCGAATCAATTAAAGTCGCGTGAATACGACCACATCCGCTCCCGCCCCGCCCTCTCACTACCCCATTGGATGGCCAAAAGCATCTTTTCGCGCATGTGAATCAATCCTGTTTTCCCTGTTACACTGCAGAGAAACGGTCTTTGCAGAAAGTAAGCACAACTTTTGAATCAGAAACGATTACGGTATCGAGTGATCACTAATAGTCCAAAGAAAGAGCTGTGCCCAGCGAGAAATGCGCACGTCTGGAACGAAGAAAATCTCCTCCTGTAGCAGCGTCAAGAAATGGCTTTTTTTGAAAACCGGCGACGCAAGGCTATAGCCTGAAGTATCAGCTTTCAACTGGTCTTTAACACTCTTATGAGAATTTCCTTCCGGCGAATGAGATGGGTTTTTCATTTGTTCCCTTATAATCGTGAAAGAACCAGAATCTCTTATTGTAGCAACATCAAAAAAGACTTTTGAAAACCAGTGACGTGTGGATGTTGCCTCATGTCTCAGCTTTCGAATGGTTACTCATACTTCTGTGAAAATTCCTTTCCAGCAAATGAAATCGGTTTTTCATCCGTCCCCTAGTAACCAAATAGTACTTGTCTCTGTTTCCCCAAAAATATATCATTTGCAATCCACAAAACGCTACAGTTGCGTGTGCATTTTTGAGAGAAAATGTATAAAAGAAGACATAGATTGGCAAAAATGAGCCATATCTTTCACTGCAAACGTTTTTGGTAACAGATTTTCTATGAAGCAGTAATCGCGCTTGTTGACTTTTGATGCTCTCTTTCCGCCTTACATTTAGTCCATCAGTGAAATCCGTTTGGTGATAGAGGCTAGTACTCGAATTAGAAACTTCTACAAAAATCGTCCAAGGGCTTAAAGAAAGACGGGCAATGGCATGTCACACAAGTATAAGGAAGCAAATAGGAAACCGTGCCAATTGATTGTGAGCGAGAAAATTGCATAAAGACATCAGATCATATCGTTAATTAGGAGAATCATAACGTTAGTAAAATTTTCAATGCATGAAAATGAGTTTAGTGGATGTTAATAGAAAACTAAATATGGTGACGCTTCTTTACTCCCTTCTTAACGTTCCAAGGTTTCTGCCCGAGTGGATGTTTATAGAACGCTCTCAATTTCTAGCCCACCCGAAAGGGACGAATTTCAACTAAGAATAGTTGAAAATTTAGAAAAAGCAGAAGAACAACGAAACACGCAAAAGACTACGTAACGAACTCTCAAGGTCTTTAGAAAAGTTGGAGTTGAGGCCGGAAATGACAACCCAAGTCACACAAATCGTAGCTACCCCAGTAGCAAACATGCCGCCGATCCCGATCCCAAGATGTAGTGGCATGATATGGGAATGGGAAGCATTGTGGTGAACATCAAATCACTCCGTTCATTCGCAGAAGATGGATGATCTAACAAAAACGATCTACTTACTGGACGCCCTACAAGAGGACGCTGAAGAATCTATACGGCACTACGAAATCTTGCAGCAAACCTACCAAATGATAGTAGAACATCCAAAAAAAGTATGGAATTCGACAAGCAGTTGTGAACGAGTTACTTTATAGACTGCAATCAGCTCGACTTTACAGCAACCATCTGAAGAAAGAGGAAAAACTGGCGAAGATCTCAACTCCATCGCATTGCAGCTGCAACAGAAAAGCGAACATGTATATGCCTCATTGTTACAGCAACAGATTTTCGGGAATTCACAGTACGAACACAAAGGCACGCATTACAACAAAAAAGACAACAAAACGAGGACAAGTTATGGAAAAAAGAGGAGTTGTTGAATTGCTTTAGCCAGTACATTAGACAAGAGCTCGGAGTCCGAAAGAAATAGGAAGAAAACCCAAGTTCAACATCCGAAGTGACAGAAGAATACTCAATGTCATGGCCGGCCTTAGAAGACTACCGCGATGTCTCTGCTGCAAGAGAACAAGCCATTCTTCATTCGACTCTACGGAGTTGCAGACCAATGAGGAGCGAGTGAAGCACATTAGAGTTCACAATTTGACGGATTGAGGATCATCGGGACTTCCACTCGCCAAATGAAAATCTGGTCCGTGCCGAAACTGTTGCAGACAGGGCCATCATACCTCTTTCTGCAAGAACAAGGACGTACCACCGGATAATAGGCCAAGGAAAGAGAAGCAAGTCGAAACCGATGAAATGCAAAGATCTGACGAACGACCGCTGACAACGGAGGAGCACAGCTATTCAATAACGTCCAAAGCTAACGCATTGATCGCTGTCACTACAATCAACGAGGAAAATGTTATACAACCTCAATAAAGCGATGCAAAGGAGGCACAGATTCTGGCTGGAGAGGCTCGAGTCGTCAATAAAACACTAAGAAGCAAGAGAAGGTGTACGTGGTATTTGACACAGGAGCGGATAGATTGCTCATCACTAAAGATTTGGCCGAACGACTATAACGGCCACAAACCGACTCTGTAAACTTGATCATACACACGTCCGGAGATTCCGAAGAAGACAAGAAGAATTGAGAAGTAACAGTCGTTTAGTTACGAGATGCACAAAGTGAATCTCACGACATCAAAATAACCGTAGTTGAAAACATCACGAAGCCAGTGCGTATGTATCCATATTACTAGACAATCATTGTTTCTGAGCCGGGTCCATAGATAAACAGTCGGAAGTGAAAGGATTCTAGTTATTTAGCGAAAATTTTCTACTGCTTTGACTTTAGTATTTCTTCTCTAACTAGTTTCGTTATGCCCAGTAAGGCAACGATAGAAGCATTTGGTCGAACAATAAATGCAAGATAGTTCCCTATGTGATTTGTTTATTTGCATTCATAATTGCTTTTGAGGACTTTATTTAATTCAAATCCATCAAATTTTAAAAACTTCGAGGCAACCTATTGCATTACACTGCCTAATCAACACCCATACGATTTGCCGGTTTGTTGCTACTGTAATACTTCAATAGAGAACGAGTAAATGTTAATGTTTGACTCAAAATTTCAACTTTCGTCGGCAGGGCCAGTTGGCAAGAAGTGCGAGCCAAATGGTCCCAATTCCAACATCCGAATCGCTCGGTTCAGTACACTTTGCCACATCGTTCTCGACCAACTAGCCATGATAATGCTTGTGTTCTACATAAGCTTTTCGATTACAGAACGATTTGTATATGGAGAAAAATGCATTTCAAACCGAGAGAGATCTTGAAATTGCCAAGGGTGCACCGTACACAGGCTTATTGTCACCGATGGACCGGTGGCACCTGACATGTCATCCGTTGCCCCACAGTGGTGCAAATTGCAGTCACCGCGTTGTCGGTGATAATGCAAGCCACTGACATTGCGGCGACTGCAAGAAACTATGAGCCTTGGAAAAACTTGCTCTTCGCATAATAGCTGACTAAAGAAAAAGTTGAAGACAGCGTTGAGCACTGCTTTTCGTGTATTTTATGAATTTCTTGAAACCATTACCTGGAACATTGTATACGGTACCATTTATACTAAAAGACGAAAAAATGTAGTCAAAAATTGGCAATGATTACAAAGATTTTGACTTTCTCTCCTTTTAAAAAGTTTCCACATATACTAAATCTTTCCTTCTGACATAAGCTTATTCTTCCAAAGAAATGTAAACCAGCCGTATCTTTTTGATACCTGTTACGTTTTTACTTCAAATCTTCTGGTTGTTTCAATTTGAATACTCACGATGATTCGGGTCCATTGCACTAAGATTAAAACGTTTGGGCGCATCAGTGGTGCGCAAGTGACTGTTACAGTTAGTTGATTCATAATAGACGAGATGACAGCATCAGGAAGAAGAGTACTACGAGCTTGGCTTTCGAGAACGTTGAAGACCTGTGAAGCAAATTTTTTCATTAGTTAGACAATATATTTGTGAAAGCCGTTCTGATTAAAATATGTGGAGCGGTGTACTTTAGTAACACTAAAAGGCTGACCGACTCACAAAAATGATGTCTGCTTCCTACGCTTTTCCAGATATCGCCAAGAAGAAAAATTACCAAAATTCAAGAATCGCAGCTTACTGTTTGTATTAGGCGCTGTAGAAGGTTCACAAGATGACAACGGATTACACTCAGCATTTACAGATAGGTGACATCACCTTGACAGTTTTTTAATCCCGACAATTTCATGAGTTTTCCATTTTGCTGGGTTCAAAGCAGAAATTTCGACAGATCCCACCACATCTTGAAGAAGATGAATAGTGGTGTAAATCTTTGCGAAATATGGATGGCAATACGATGCGTGAAAGAGACCACATGAACAGAAATCTCAGTAAAGAGGCAATTCCGCAGGCGGCGGAGGCTTGGTTCGCGTCTACTCATTTCCGTTGCTGCGGCATTAAATTCCAAATTTTCCAAAAACAAAATATTCACAGTTGAGAACCGTGATTTGCATATGTACTTTTGCGTGGGAATCAAAGAAGATACTGATAAAGCAAACGATGCGCAACTTTTGCTGAAAGATGTTTTTGGCAATAATTTTCAATACGGTGGTGATCGCGCTTGTTAGGCTTTTGTTGACCTTCCAAATTTGGTAAGCCTATGAATTCTCCTTTGCTGATGGAGAGGCCGACTGATGCCCAAATTAAAAACTTAAGAAGAAATTTTACTAAGAAATTAAAAAGCAGGCAGAGACTGACTGGCATGTAAACAGGATTTGTCATTATGGAAAAGCAAAAAGAGTCAAAATCCTCCGAATTTGCAGTCAAAAGGACATGCGAAATGTCTATTGATCCTTGTGGAGGGTAACTGTGAGCAAACGAATCGAATGTAAGATCAAATTACAACTGAAACAATGTGATTTTTCCGTTGAAACATAGATGATTCTCCATACATGGACATTCTCTCAGATATAAAACTTTTATAGGTATCTCTTCTGCTAAATTTCATCATTTGATCACGACAATATCTCCTCACTGCCTTAGATTACCGAGAGAAACCCCATATTACCACAGCAAGGAGTGATATTAGGGTGTCCCGCCGAACACGCAGCGTGCGGTCTGAGCTAATAACAGCTGGAATCGTTGTCAACGTGTTGACATCTATATGATTAGCCAGTTTATTGTTGCTGTAATTCCATGACAATAATCAGTCCAATGGAATGCATGCCTCATAATTATCACAATTCAGTTTCAATTTCCGTCAACAGTGGCACTTGCCGAGAAGAATTGCGATTCATACGGACCCGATGCCAGCGTCCGTACCGCGCGATTCAATACACCTTGCCACATTGTTCTCGACCAGTTCGCCATGACAATGTTTGTGGTCTGCAGATATTTTCCTTCACAAAATAAAGCGATTTGAAAAGAGGAATGCAGCTTAATACCGATAGAGTTCCCAGGATTGTCAAAGGTGGGCCGGACACAGAAGTTATTTTTATCATAGGGTCCCCTGTCGTACATTCCTTCGTTCGACCTGCCATCATATAAGTGCAAATTCCCGTCACCGTGTTGTCGACGATGATGCAGCCTTTGTCCATCATGGTGACTGCAACTATCTGTGATTCTTAGAAAGCATGTTAATTCCACAGAAGTGAAAAAGTGAAATCAAAAGCAGTTTTGAGAACTAATTTTCTTTATTTTTCAGAACTTCTAGAACACCTGGCACACTGAGTACCCATCGTTCTCGAAAAGAAGTAAGACAAACGAGCTCAAAATCGGCATCAGTTTTCACCAGTTCGGGACGGCTTGTATCTATGTTGCTTCACGGTCACTTAAACGCCGTTCTATGAACCAAAATTTTCTCACAATTCCCAAGACCGACTGCTTATTAACCTCGAAAGGCTACAACATAATTCCTGACTTTTTCCTTTAAGCCAAACACGAGGTTTGCCATTAATCTTTATTTAGCAACTGACGTTTCTGCAATTCGCCTTCTTCAAAGCCTGAAAAGGTCAAACTGTCTGCAATCCAATCAGTCTAACATCCTCATTACTCCTTTGGAAAAAATTACAAGGCCTAGATTCCATTCGCAACAAGCACAAAATCAACTCTCAACTCCTCACCGCTTTTTATATGTGTTCCACTGAATAATTTGAGTGGAGATCACCGGAAGGAGATCATATAGGCTCGTAATGCACCCTACCCATCAAAACAACAGTCTTATGTACTGACTCATATCACGAGTGATAACGAGGCATTCCTTCCTCAGGTTGGTATTGCATTGGTGATGTTAATCCAAAGTGCTTCCAAAATTTTTCGTGCTGATGTTTTTTGTTCCTGCGCAAGGATGGTGACTTCGATCTCAAAATCAACTCCGTCGTGTTAGTGCTCTCTACGCGTCCCTAGAGGGGTGCTCCGTCTAATAAGACGCTTGTCATCTAGGTGTTCTTCTATGCGGGCATAGAGTGGCCTACCGTTTCGTCAATAAATTTATCGCTACACGCTTTGCAAGAGATTAGGTAGATTGTACCTATGCCCATGCAATCACCATCTCTGCCGTTAGGACATATTTTACAATCTTTCATCATAGAGAGACGGTCATATTAGCTGTTGCAAACTAATTGGCGTCTTAGAGTATTCGGATGTATTTCAATACTAGCCATCGTTTGCTCTAAACCTACTCTTCTCAAACAACGTTTCATAGCTGTGCTAATCTCTTTTGAAAAGAACGGGAGGATGAAAGGAACTTTCCTTTCATTCGGGTTTTCGTTCGGGAGCGTACTTTTACCTCTGAACCTAAACCGACGGGTTACAGATTCGTATCCATTAGAATTGGCTATTTCCAGAGCCAGTTTCATGGATTCAATCTACTCTTTGCTCCTCACCGGTACATACATTGGCGGCTGTTCAAAACATCTTTTTTACTAACACCTTTTTCGTATGTGAGGGATGAGAAAAGAGAAAGTAATTTAGGAAATTTTCATTACTTGGCTTTCGGTACTACTTTATCACGTAATCGCTCTCGGTTAAGTTTACTTGCTCGTTCAAGAAAGGGAGCCAATCATCTTTTGGTATCTCACGGGTGAATTTTACATACTCTTACTGTTCATTCAACAATTTAAAGCAATTATCTAGCTCCTCTTGAGTAGAACAGATAACCGATCAATCGTCTATATACCTACAGTAGAGTAATGGCCGGAGATCCATCACTGGTGCTTCCACTTTCGACATAAAGGCAATCTCCACGCTAGGTGCCAGTCGCTGCCCCATTGTCAGCCCTCCCATTTGAACAAAATATTTCTCGGACCATCTGGTTGAATAAATGAGTATTTTCTTCCGTTTACCCGTTCCGAGGTATTATTGATATTGTTTATTAAATATCAGCGAAGCATACAACAATGCAGTTACTAATGCAGCATGAATATTACAATATTCGAGGTGGCCTACGTTTCGGCAAGGTTCGCCATCTTCACAGCCGCTTAGATGTTCTTGGTCTTTCAAATAATCCTTGACGACCTGCTTAGAGTCTGTGCGTAAGTGAGGCATAATACTAATAATCCAAAATCACCGACAGTCGATAAGTGGACTCGCATTTAGTATGCATCATCATTTTTGACCAAAAATCAGTTGTTTTCCGATTTTCGACCGCTGTGATGACTTTCGGGAAATGTATATAAAGTGAAATATTGGAACTGGTTTTTTGTGCGACTAACACAATTGATTGAATGCCAAGAAATTATAATGCAGAGCAAACCAGTGTTTTTTCTGGTACTGTTCTGTTATGGCAGCACCGCTTGAGGCCTTAGATAAAACGTATTTTTTGCTTTTGCAAAAGATTTTGGTAGTTTTTCGATAGCTCGAATCAAGTGAATTTGAATAGCATATTTAATTTTTCAAATAGCTTATTTCTGGCTACGTACCACTGAAAATAAGAATTTGCTTCTCGTTCGAAGATTTCTTGCTGGATAAAAGTATTGTTGTAATGAACTTTTGATCATTGAACAGAAAAAATCTTTCCGATTATATTGGTATATTTGGTTTTCGCAAAGGGCTTCTTCGAGCTTTGGAACGACTGAAAGTATATTGGAATTTAAAACTCAATGCGAACTTCTAGTCGGATAGGGTGTGTTCAGCTGTAATACAAAAGAGCAAACACATTTTTTCTATCCAAAAAGTTTCTCTATCAAACGGTTAAAATTTTGTCCTTCAAAAGTTTTTATGAGACAAGAAATCTTCAAATGTGAACCATGATATCAACGTAAGATAACAGTAAGGATTACGCTTCTACTGGAAGCCTCAAGTGGCGCAGCAATAATAGAACAGTACCTTTTTTCCACACATGAAGGGCTATACTCAAAAAAATATGGGGATTTAAAGTAAATCGCGATACACCAATGTAAAACGAGGACTGAAAACAATCCCTTAAAAAGGAGAAGATTTCCTGATTTTCCAACGAAAATCTGTCTCATAACGACTAGCGCTGCGAGCAGTGATTTCTATTGCCGTACGGTTTTAGTTCTTCCGGCCATTATTTTTCCCCACACTCTGCAGCTCCCCCTATTAATTTTTCAAATGCAGTCATTCAAATTTTACGGACTTAAACAGTTCTACTTTTTGATACTTATTATATTACTGCTTCGTACCTTTAAGTAATTCAATATTGATAACCCACGCATAGTCGTCATATCCGTTAGACCGAGATGAATTTTCGTGCACATCAGTGGTGTGTAAGTGACTCTTACAGTAAGTTGACTCAAAATGGCCGAAGTGACAGCATCAGGCAGGAGTGCACTACGAGCTTGACTCTCAAGAACGGCGAGGACCTAAGGAGCAAGTAGTCCACTTGTTAATAATTTTACTTGAAAGTATTTTTCATCAAATTATGAGAAACGATGCAGGTCTTATTAGCAGTAAAAGGTCGACGTATTTCAGAACATTCATACTCACTTCCCACGGCTATTTAAATATGACATTTAAGTGTAGCAGCTCACTGTTTGCATCACAAGACGTTCCACAAATCCTTTAGCTGCTGCCTCGCTAGTTGCAATACCAGGGACCCGGACATCAGGTGTAGTAGAGTAAACCATGGCAACAGGCAAAGTGAAGCCAGTAACAGTGAAGTTCCTAGTGCTTGCTGCAACGGTCGTGGATCTTGTGGAAAATAAAGATAGAAATCAATCAAACATTTGAATTATTGTCTAAAATGAGTCTTTATTTCTCTTTTCTTCTAGAATTTACACTGTTCCATCAAAAACCTCGCATCACAACACAACCAGAGTGATGATGAAGTGGAAGAGATGATTATTATGATTTATAAACTTTTATTTGAGCTCTTGAATATTTGTAGCGCCAAAATAATCTTTTATATTACTTTGACCTGCAGGAATCACTACACATCCAAGCACTGTCGAGAGGGTGGCCAGCAACAAAATCATAGAGGAATCGTTTGAAAGACTAGCCATAGTTGTGAAAACCTTTATTTCTAGCTCCTAAAATACAAAGCAGATACTGTGGACTCAGTTGAAATCTAATTCTTCGATTTTTACATCAGATCATGCACATGACAACAACGAACTGAGCGCTTAACAAGGTTGACGTCATCTCAAAGGCAGTCTTCGAATTCAAGATCATCGAGTGTTTTCAAGTCTCTTAAATCAAAGCAAAGCCCTTCCCAGAATGTTTTGCGACAAAGATCGTCGATGTGCAAGGAATTTGGTTGATAAAGTGAAATGCATGTCAATGTTGAATATCGATAGGCTAAGCGGAAAGCAGCACTGAAGCAGGAATTTTTAAAAGTGACGAGCTTTACAAGGCGATGACTTGGATTCGGCTCCCGCCCTCTCATCTGATGCTGCAAAATAAATTCTCGATGTGCCAGAATTAGAATATTAGTCGACAACGTCGAAAAGTACATTTTCTTGAGAAAAGCTGTGGAAACAAACATTGACTGGCAGAAACAATGTACAACTTTCGCCGCGGAACATTTTGTCTACAGATTTTTCGGAAGCTGAGGTTGCTTCTTAAGCTTTGCTGTTCTTATGCTTCATTCAAACGCTAATGAAATTTCTTGTATATAATGTGATGGCAGATCTTGCCTATCATGAGGTTTGATATGGCACTTATCTAGTGTTGGACACGTGTTTTGGCATTGCAGCCTCAACAGCAGCACGGTGCCTTTCGTTTCTACCAATCCTTTGTAGAGGGATCATCCATCTGAATGAGTAATCGACTGCAAGCCAGTACAAAGTCAGGAGTTTTAATCACCTGACATGCAGTAACTTGTTTGCTCTTGTGGGGGTTTATTCGTCAGCAAGGAATTGGTTAGAACAAAAGGCAGCGTACTACTGATGAGGCTTCAACGCCGAAACACGTGTCGAGCACTGTAAAAGTGTTATATCAGACTCATGACAGATCAAAGATAAGTCAACAGATTATTGTTAACAGCGGGGTCTGCAAAAGTCGAAGGTAGAAAAACCTCCTATCATAATAGAGAGTCCGGTTGATACTCAAATGAGAACTTATGCAGAATACCACTGAAGGCAAATACAGTCGGGGAATGACATGTCACCAGCAATCCATCAACATGAGAACTAAAGGAAAACAGCGCCAGACTCGGTTGTGAAAAAAGACAACTATATGAGAGCAACAGATCTTGTGAGACGAAGCAATTTTGAATTTTCGAGAAATTGCCAATGTACAAATCGGAAGTAGAGTGGACGTTGCTGTGATACCAAGTGAGATAACACTGGGAAGAAGCTTACGCGCTCACCTTCTAAAACGTTTCAAGTCTTATGGAGCGTCCCCAAATTTTTGTAATTTTTCCAGCTGAGCAGAGAAAACATTGTTGCTGTACAGATCACATACTGAAGCCCATTTTTCTTGCGCAAGTTAAAGATTGTCCAGTAGTTTATTTCATATCTGCAAATGTTTTCAAATGATCATCGAAAAAGTGGATAAGTGCCTTTTTACGATAGCTGGTCAACTCAGCTCACTCCTACTCAAGGATCCATAAGAGTCTGAAACGTTTTAATCAAAACAACTATTTAAAGCGAATAATACAATGTTTCACAAGAGAAGAAACTTCATCCAGTTCAAAACGACATTTTCGCAAAAGGACAGCAGCTTATGATATTGTTGCGCAAAGTACGGTGGATTGGATTTCGGAGTTTCCAGAGCTTTCCTGATGGCAGCACCTTAAAGAAGTTTGAAAATCTTCCGCTTTGTTCTTTTGCGAATGATCATCGCAAGCACTGTTAGCGCCGCATAATCATAGGCCCTGCTACTACATTTTATGAGCAATGACTAGAGCTGAGTAAGCAGTTTCGTGCTATGGCGATTCCTGTTGGGGCAGTTCCGCATTGAAGTAGTCCCGTGATGCTCCTAGTTAGACTATCATTGACGAAAAATTTTCCTATAGTATTCTTTCTGCATTCTCACTCGATTTTGAACTGGGCCAGCAAATATCGACCACCGTTTTTACAAAACATCCGATTTCTAACCGCGAGAGCCATTGTTTCATAACATTATTTTAAAATCTGTCATCGCCTGCCTTATCTAATGCCCCACTGAAATTGAAAGACTTGAGTGGGCGCTATTAAGGCTTGCATTTTTCCCGATCACTTCGAAAGTAGCTAACCTGTTCTCTCGCTCTAGAAGTTCATTGACCATCATAACTTTCATCTTGACTGTTCTTAAGAAATCAGTCAGCCGGATTTGTGACCTACCTGTGGTGCGCTTGCCTTTCGAGGATCACAATCGGTGGCGACTTTTGTTCATCGACTGCCGTTGAAACGCTTTACGTGTCCACGCATTTGATCTTCGACTACCCAAAGTGTAAAGTCACCACCTTTGATTTTCGTTCGTTAACGCAGATCGCAACACCAGATGCCTTCTCTTTTGCGGAATGCAGAATGCTTGTAGCATCAATTGCTTTCTTCCGGGTTCAATACACCACGTAATCTCTTTTTCGTTTACTTTGTTAGATGGCTTCTCGAGCAGGAGTAATCGATCAGCCGAAAAAGGGCACGGAGATTGGTGTTCTTTGTTCTCATTGCTGTAATCAGAGCTCATCAAATCTTCGCAAGTCTTTTGTTTTGAGTGAATCTTAAGACCACGCTCAAATTACAACATATCTCATAACTATTATTTGGGCCAATATGTCATGTGTTCTGTTAAATGGGCTGGCTTATAGAGCCCGATACACGTGTTTCAATCTTAACAGTCTTATCAGTCGGACGGTACCCATGGTCTTCTGTCATTTCTCTCGGGCACTCATTCCCCTCTACTGATAGTAGGAGATGACGAACATTTTACGCCGCCTATCAAGCGAAATTATCACTGATGTTGGCTCAAACAACAGTCAAAAATTTTAGTAATCCTCAAGACCGACTGTCTATTAACCTCGGCATGCTTCAATACACTTCCTAATTTTCTTCTTTGAGCCAAACACGAGGTGTTGCATAATCTCTATATAACAGCTAATGTTTCGGCTTTTCGCCCTTTTTAGAGCCTGAAAAGGTCAAATTGTCTGCAATCCAATCAATCAAATACTTCCAATATTCCTTAAAAATATCACCACACCTGGATAACAATCGCATCAAACACAAAACAACATACTCACCGCTTTTTATATGTGCTTCACTAAATGATTCAAGGACACGAAGCATACATTAAGGTAAATTTAACGGTTGAGACGAAAGGTAGGCACAAAGTCAAATGTTCTCTAATCCCTTCATTACATCCTTGATGCTATTGACCGGCAAGCCACTAGCTTCATACTGGTCACCTCTGACGTTATGTAGTTTATCACATTAGCTTACTTTCTTATAAAAGCGGAACTTGAGCACTTAGAGACTATCATTTCGTTAAGAATGAATGGAAAATTAAAACCAATCCTTCCATCTTTAGAATCGATTTCGTGTTACTTAGACAAAGACGCACCTTTCCATGAGTTTTGGCAAAATTAGTCTACTTTCGTCTACCTGATTAATACTTGACGTTATCGAAACGGTGCCATCGACAAAGCGAAGACGAAATGATTCTTAAAAATCAGGTTTCTCTTTCATTCAATCTCATTCAATGTCCACAAAACGATCTTGATTGTGGCGGTAATCGATTTTGTTATATTCAATCTCCTTACTGAGCTTATCCTTCTTTAGGTCGATGCTAGAATCGCTACACTATGATGACACTTCAGACAGTAGCTTATAAATAATAGTAAAATTGGCCAAATTCTGTATTCAAGTGGCTGGAAAATACACTTGAAGATGGTTGGAAGCGGCCTCGAATAAATAAGTTCCTCCCTTCATCTATAGGAGAGATTGAGAAACTACCAACATGGCAAGCTGTACGTTTAAAATACAGAGAAAAACTGCACCTTTCCGTCAACTGTGACTTGTTCCGACCCTTGAAAAAAAATGTGTTCTTTGTCTGTTGTTAAAGGTCATATAAATGTTTGATAGCTTAAATCAAAGAACTTTAAATGGTATGATCTATTTATAAGATAACTCTAATGCTAATGTGAAACCGGAATAATGAAACTTTGTTTCTCATTCGAACATTTCTTGTTGAACAAAGCAGTTTCTTTTGACTTTTCTTAAGTTATCGATACATCAAATCTCAAAGACTCCAATGACGCTTTGATTTCAAGAAGGACTTCTTGATGCGCTGTAGCAATCAATGAATATTGGGTTTCACAAATTTTGCGTCGAGAAAACGCGGTGGCTTAGCGGCATATTACGAAATCCCTTTTCACATTCCGGCAAAGCACGGTGATTTGGTGTCAGTGTTGCACTGTGTAAAACTTAAGATTCTTTTGACTGCTAGTGCGCAATATAAGGTTCCCTTCAAAATTCAAACACATTGCTGGGATTGACGAGATATGAGTTTGCGACGATTGCTAATAAAGGAGAAGCCTTATTCATCGAGAAGTGTTCAAATGGAAAGCCTAATTTTAGTCCTACATACAGCTCAATAGTATAGCCATTTCGAAAACAAAATACGCCTTTGCAATTTCTGAGATTTGAGATAATAGAAAGTTGTTGAAACATGGAGAAAAGCAGAAACACGTTTTTTTTTTCGTTAAAGGATCAAATAAAGGTGCAGGTGACGAAAAATATCTAGATTTGTAGTAATTCCCAAGACCGGCCATCGAGTAACGTCGGCATAGTAGATATAAATTAGTGTTCTTTTCTGCTGAGCAGTCCCGAGGTGCTAAATATAGTATTTATTGAACAAGAGTCTTCAGAGCCTGGAAAAGTCAAACTGATTCGCAATCATTGATATGAAATGATATTTCAAATGATATTTTTCAAGCCAGTTATTGAACAACTATAGCAACAGAGTAGCAATAGATAAGTCGAAAAAGGAATTACTTTTCTGAATAACCAAGCGTTGGCAACATGATAAATGTCGGTTTCTGCTTCGAATGAAAAAAAAAGAATGGTATTGGAGCGAGGCTTTTGTGAAGTAATGGTATCGCACGGCCAACGCATGGATGAAGAGGATTTCCACTTCCATTTCAGGTATTAAATCTGAATAGCCTCCTCGGTTATATAGTTACAGTAGTACGACTACAAATGCGATAAATATAAATATGCATGATAATTATTTTTGAGCCAAGCATTTGGGTTTCCGCTTTCCAGTCTCGTCAGTTGCACGGTGCCTTACGGTTCAGTCAGATCCGCGGGGAGAGATCAATTTGCATGGCATATTGAAATTCGAGTGTGGTCTCAAGAAACATTCGAAACAAATAGTATGATATTTCACGACTACCAGTCAAGAGCAATCGAGTGTACATCACTGCCCATATAATGACTTTATCAATGGCGCGTGTCAATCGTACAGCGTTGGTTTCTCTTAGCAGGGGTATCTCAGCGCGGAACTGACTGAACTGTAAGGCATTGTGCAATTGACGAGTCAGGAAGGTCAAATACGTGTATTGCAGTGTATGCGCCCCATAGCACTCCATATCTATGGCCCAGAAAAATTACCAGTGTTATTAGATTTGAGCATGGTCTCAAGAAACGCTCAAAACGAATTGAGCTTGAGATACTTAGTCAAATGGGCATTGCTAGAGTTCTGCGATTCTGAGACCGCTGTAGATGAAGTAAAGTCTGTGGGTAATCATTCTCGAGCCAATGTAGTAAAGTAGACAGATCCAAATAGATGTTGCCTTGGTCCAATTATATATAGCAGTCAACTCAAGTGCAGTTGCAAACTCAGCGGATTTTCGGAAAGAATTTATAGAATCTTGCCGTTGACACGGTCTGGCATAAAAGGACCCAAAGGCAGCGCGCACGTGGGCCAAAACAATGCATCTCAGTACGCAATCTTCTAGAATTGAAGATAATATCGGATCAACGATGGTCATGGTTGTAATAAACGGTCAGTTCGACGAAAGAACACTCTTTATAGAGCGATAACTTTGCAAAAGTGTGCCTTTCTCTGTAGCTGAAAGCAAGAGTCAAAAAAAAGTCCATACGCATTTTGTTCTCTTCCATCCAGATCAGTAAAATGTTTCTTTACTTGGTACTTGTGCAAGCTTTGTGAATTCTTGAAAGAAATGTAGCAGAAACATGTATAAAGTGTGGAAGGATGATCAGCAATGTAACGAAAAGATAGAGAGCTCAATTTGCTTTTGACATGTTGTTATCAGAATATAATCAGATATCTCGTATAAACTCTTACAATTAAGGCCATTAGCATATATCTAATACTAGAAAGCTAATCTAAGCCTAAAAACTCATGCATGACAAAGGGATGTTTGGATGTGAAAAGTGTGATCCACGAGAATTACAAGTTCATGGTTTGATTTTTTGAGCTTTTCATTTGAAGTATAGGTGAGGAGTCAGCTATGAGGATCAAGGACTATTTTTATAGACTTATTACCTAAAACTCAATGATGGTTCGTTACTCTCGAAGACATTTAGGATGTTGTGAGATCTTCTTTTCTTCACCATCAATAGTTTATTTGACAAAGTATACCTTGTTGCCATCTTCACTAGTAATAGTCGATTTTCCGAACAAGAGGAAAAACACGAGTAAACGGGCATGCTACACACTTTGCACAAAATAGAGGTCAAAGAAGTTTACACTCAAATTCAATATCTGCGTTAGGCAAAATTTTGATTCCCAGAAGACTGTCAAGCATGAAAAAAGACTCTATCCACCAAAATAAAAACTACAAAAAGGAGATACACTGAAAAATTCATGTGTGATTTCCGATTTGTCCAAAGATAGCATCACGCAAAGCACTATATGTTGACAGAATGACTGTTTTTCCCGGCTATTATTACATCGCACTAAACACGAATTCTCCACTATAGGCAAGAAAATACTAACACAATGAGAACGAAAATAAGTACTAAGAAAAATGCCAATACTTGATATCATTACAGGCATTATAAGCCACTTTTATACTTCGAAATCTTCTTCAGAGGATTGATTCAGCAAACCAATAATATGTTCAGGAAAAAGCTTTTTCTTGACTATCGTTCATGTAGGGTAGAGTATCTGATAGTTGGCCAACACTTGGAGACCTATTATTGGGTAGTGAATCGGCTGAACTTTGGTTGAATCCGTCACTTAATGATAGGTTGCAGACGACAGAACCTAGAAGAGAACTGTCAACTTGCAACCCGCACCACATTATAAATTCTAATGGTAAGGCGTGCTGATACAAAATAAAAACGTAGACCTGCCTGTGGAAAGTTCTCAGCCAAAGTCATGTCGAAGCCGAAGCAATGGTTGCCCAATGCAATGAATGATATTCTGAGAACGTCAGCACGTTTTGGTCTGACACTATGAAGAATTCATAAAGAGCTCTTTGTGAAAAATTTTAATAAGGTCTGATACGGTTCATCAACCTAGTTTAGTAGCATGCAATCATCCCAATGCACAAGTAAGAGCAAGGTTTGCCGTAAATACTTCTTTTAGCACATAAGGCTTCCCATAGTTTCTATTTGTGACAATGCTTTTCTTTGCCACAGATCTTTTGCTCAGTTGATATCCTGAGTAATGAAAACGTTCCATCAAACGCTCGTGAACGGCTACCCTTCATCCGTAATAATTTACAGAAAGTAAGACTTTTTCTTTGAATTAATTGCTCAATTGAATCCTGTAGCCGGTGCCTCAGCTCTGCACTTGTATGTTGAATTTTCAAACTCAAGACACTTTAGTGGTACGAAAAGATGCTAAATCAGTATGGAAACTTGTACGAACTGTGTTTGAAGTATGTAAAAGAAGTACGCGAGCAAAGTGCACATCCATCAGTGTGTATAAGGATTCTGAAAGCATTGCAGACTATCGTCTTCTATACTCACAATCCTTTATGAAACGTTGATCATAAACGTTTTGCTCGTAAACAGCTGCACCGCAACCTACACTTCTTATAGTCATCTTTTTCACATACTCATTTGTACTTTCACAGTCCATAATTTTATATTGCACATTTCTTACGCACAATTAGAACACATCCGATTAGACAGTGCTGAGAGAAGAGGAGCTCCAGTGTATAGCAGTAGCACGGCGCCTTTAGTATGAGTATCACGACTATCGAACACATAAAGAACACCAAGTGATACAGTTATGTTCCTTCACAAACACATTTGAAGTGAGATATGATGCCTAACAAATCTCTACGACTAAGTGGGCTACTTTTTTACGCGATGTGAGAGTTGGATCGCTTGCTGCTGCCCGCTCTAGCCACTCGGCAGTCAGTGAGACGTAGGTGACACACGTCCGAATATCTAAACGAAGTAATGCTGTGTTGACATGGTCATGGAATGTTCGATTAAGTGCTCTTACAGCGTAGTGGTCAAAGTTTGTTGACTTGGCGCAGCATTATATTGAAAGTGCAGAGAATATACTACGGCGAAGCTGCTGTTCGTTTAGCAATTCAACTAGTACGACAAAGAATCGCCAAAACATGTCTTCAAAGCGGAAGTGCTAAGACGCAAAACTGCTCATTCAGCTTCAATCTTCGCTCGTAAAAAACTCATAGCAAGGTCTATGATTATACAGAGTTCAAAATGTTTTCGATTCGTGATTAGCGAAATGGTCAGAACAAGTCTCGTTGCATTTTGAGACGCAGAATTTTCGACAACATTTTAAAAAGGAATGTAATTTACTGCTTCACACATCACGCCGCTCTGCGTCACATATTTTGCATTCTTAGCATATCCTCTATATTTTCCCATACCGATGCATTCCAATTTCATCAAGGTGTGGATTATTCTGCCTCACGAAAAGATCTACTGCTTTCATGATTTCTTTCTTCCACGGCCAACCTGAAATAGTTCCTTTATTGTTTCTTAATTTTAGTGGATTCCTGGTAACGTGCTGTTTCCTTGCTTGTCACTTTTACTTCAGGAAATTCTGTAAAATTTTCCGTTTCGGTGTTGTTATCTTTTCAACAAAGATGCTGATTTTTAGGGCTACTAGATCTGAGACGCTAATGAGAATATCATGATCTAACAACCGCCATTCTTATTTCCTAAAAGTCGTTTGCAGAAACGTTTTGAGGCGAAAACTATGCTTCGCTATCACTTATCGATATATGTACTTTCTAGTTTTGCTACTAAAAAAACAAGTGTAATTGCAGTGTTTTGTCGATTGCGAATATTTCATTTCCTGGAGACGCAGGATCTTATGTTGCGCCATCAGAAATAAATAGACCGAAATTGCCACTTATGGACTTAATACATTCACTAATTTTTGTGTTTCAATAGCCGCGCATTTTATTGTCACTCAATTGACATGCATTTCACTTCCTTGATCGATTCCCTCATGCTCCGGAGAATCTGTCAAAAAGAGAGCTTTGAAAGGTTTTGTTTTGAAGCAAGCGAGTTTCAAACCTCTGAAGCTCTTGGAAATTCTAAAGAGCTGTCAAAGAAACGTCACCCACGTACGAGTAATAAGTGCCAAATCAACTAATGCCTCCTGAGGGATATAATGTGATAAATGGTAAATTTGTAAACAGTTGAGGTTTTCTCGCTTTTCAGGAGCGTAAAATGGATTTTCTTGCGAACTTGGCGAGAATTCCAAGCGATCCCGTCATGATTTCGCTGTTGGCCACAATATCGGCAGTGTTTGAATGTGGAGTGATGTCTGCAGGTCACAGTAATGACTAGGAGATGTTATGACACTACAGAATTTCCCAATTCTGGAAAGAACTTTATGGATCCTAATCAAAATGAAATTGTCTAGGAATTCATTAATGGCCTAAAGTTACAGAGAAAAATTTAGATTGCAAGAAATAGGATTTTGTAAGAAAAGAAGAAGAGACATTTTTTGAACGTGGTAATACAATTTTGAATTCCTTTCTAACTCGAAATTTGGTCGTTTTCTCCCTAGTGGCCACAAAGAAACTAGTTGGAGAAGGATTACAAGTTTGAGAACAATGAAAAAAGCGCAGGTGAATTACTAGAATAGGATCTACTGTTACAGTCTTTGTCTTATCAGAAATATACTCATTCGTCAATCAAGAAATACCCATATTCGCTAGCTGATTTTACTAAATGATATTAGGAAAGATCACTTTTCAAAAACACGTACTGAGACATCAAGATCTTTAATAGTATAGCTCTATCCACAACTATCAGTCCGGGGAACGTAAAGATTTGTTCAGAATCGTGAGCTATGACTCATAACTAAATGCTTTGACTCGACGGTTCATGTCTTAATAACGACATAACGAGTGAATGAGAGAATGCGACTTTTTTTGTGCTATTCGCCTTTCATTCAGCTTTTCTGTGGTTTACTTGTAACCTTTTGCAATAAAATACGTAGGCTATCTTTTTTTTCCAAGATAGTTATCTAACATTCTCATTTTTGCAACAAATATAGTCATCTACGAACCTCTCTTATATAGTAATCTATATTCGATTGGCGGCGAGAGCGCATGCTTCGCTCCCAGATGCTGGATAAGGGATTCAAGCTCGAACCCGATTGTTTGATGGAGAAAACGTGGTGACATATGCAAAGAACCCTTTAAGAGTTCTATATTTATCTTCTATATTCATCAGTTCCATGCATACATTGACGATGACACATCATATCAATCGTATAACGAGTGAGAACCATTGACCAAAAATTGTAAATATTCACCTTGAATTAGTTTGAGAGACTCCTCTATAAAAATAAGGTGGAGGCGTTTTGCTACCGGTTTTGTAGACACTTTCAGACATTTTATTGATCCGTCTTCACAGTGTTTTCACCGCACAGATCTCGGTACTTCAAGCAGTCAGGCATTTAATTCAATTCCGTTTTCGTCTTCTTCTTGAACGTCGTGGAATACTGGTTGAGCGGGTCTCCTCAAAAACTCGAGTATAGCCTGGCGGTGACGCTCCATAGGGCTCTCGATGTAGAGTGATAATGTTTGTGATCTGCAAAAATATCGTTCTCCATAAACAAAATTGTATGAATAGAAGAACGAATTTCATACTAAGAGAGATCGCGAAACCATTGAATGTGGGTCGGACACAGTATTTCCCATTATCTGGGGCCCACCAGGCGACACCGTACATGACTTGTATCCTCGATCCATATTAAAGCAAATCAATTGCCGTCATCGCCTTATCAATAATGATTGAACTCAATTCCATGTTGCTGACTTTCAAAAGCTATGAGCCCAAATTGACTAGTTTTCTAATACGGTAGAAACCTGAAAACAGTTTTGAGCACAGTTTTTCTTTCATTTTTTCTAAATATGAACCATCATCTAAAACACTGAGAGGTGTAGCTTTCTACCTATCATAAGGAAAGATACAAAAGAAATTTTTTTCTAGCGCCTGCTTGTATTTCAGAAAATAATAAAGATAGTTGTGATCTCATACCTGATGCATTTTTGCTTCTAATTTTCCTGAGATCCGGACAGTAAAAAAAAAAACACTCTGTGAAGACGGATCAATAAAGTGTGAAGTAAAGTGCCTTTAGGTGCATTTGCACCTATTTACATTAGCTGTATTCGTTCTGCAGACATTCTACAGATCGCGGTATGAGACTCGCGCCAGCTGCTGTCTTCAAATTATACCATTACTTATTTCGGGGTTTTTGGCGTTTAACTAATACGAATTTAAACTGCACATCATTGGCAGTGTTCTCTTTTGAGTTCAAAAAACTCTCAGATAACATTTTATCGAAGCGGGAGTCTTATTCCAGTAGTGATTTGGTGTTTAAAGCAAAAATCCCAGTTTGTTCGAAATTCTGAGCGAATGTTTAAAGACATAGTAACAAATTCTTGTTCGTTTTACCAATGGCAAAGAAAAATCACCTTGAGCGCTTTAATCATGGTCGTTACGAGTTCTTCAAAGCGATGATTGATGCTGAATAAGCAGTTCTGCGTTTTAGTGCTTCCGTGTTGAAAGAGCTACGTGTTTTAGCAATTCCTTATCGTATTAACTTAATCGCTAACCGGCAAACAGATGTTCCTGCACTTTCATTATAGTCCTATATTATAGATTTCGGCCCCAACGTTCACAAATCATTTTATCAAAGATGAATACTTGTATCACCTATCGTACCATTGGCCGTAAGGTGACTAGAGCGAGCACTAAAAGGTCTTCCATTTTTTGTACTGCGATGAGAGTAACCCGGGATCTATAATACTAGTCATTCGTTGAGCATCATATCTCTACCTAGGTTTTATCATAAAGAAAGCAAGGTATCTTGAAGGTAGCCTTGCTGTGGCGTTCCATAGGGCGTTGTCGTTGACTGCCGGAGAGAAGGGAAAGGGGTGGAGCCGGCCTCACACGCGCGCTGCAGCTAGCATCATAACCACTCGGCCACGGCGCCCCGTAATTACATATTTGCAATTTTCATGTTTGTTTTACGAGCGATGATTGAAACTGAATAAGCAGTTTTGTGCTGTGGTAGTATCGCGTTTTCTATAGTTGAAGTGTAATCGACAATAAGGTATTGTTAGACTTCCATTCTGCATTTTCAGTAGGTATTGTACTAAGCAAATTTCAACAATTAACAAAACCATCTAGTCGTTAGCAGTAGAGGCAAAATTGTTCCGAAACATTGTCATTTGTAAACTGCCATTGCCTACCTCACCTGCCGTCCCACTGATTGTCGAGTGACTCGAGTGAACAGCAGCAAGGCTTCCATTTTTCCCTGTTGCGTAAAAGACAAGCTAAGTGCGTTCTCTTGCTTCAGAAGTTCATTAGCATCAAAACTTTACTTAGGCTGTTCTTTAAGGACTTGATGATAGACTTATTCGACTTGGTAAATGTGTGGAAAACTTTTTATGTAAAAGTGATCAAAATCTTTCATGGGCTATAGACAGTCACGTTTTCTCAGAGTGAAATACTCAATTAACCTTTCATTTATGAATGATGCACCAATAAATTTTCAAGATGAGAATTTGGCCCTCTTCAAGCCATCAGTTCATCAACAAATAGCACAAAGTATTCTGCTATTCAAGGGAAGGATCGCTCAAAAACTTAGATTACTCAAAAGGCGCAAAAAAGTGGAGAAATGAATTTTCTCAGCGATAAAGAAGCGAATCTGCACCAGTCTCAATCAACCCCCGAAGTGCTCTGCAGCAGGATCGCTCGTGTATACACCAACCATCGAACACATTGTGAGTAAAGAGATTTCATTGCTTTTCTAGTCGTTAGAATTTCCACATGGTGCCCTTCCTGCGTGATAGGTCGGCAATGACGAGCACAGCTCGATAAAAAGCATATGCGATGAATACCATGATCAAAGAGCTTATTCAAATAGTTCTGTTAAGTGATGTCAGTCATGGTCGGGCTAAAAATGCAGCAGGAAACTCAAAGCACAGTTCGTTTATGTGATTGCTGAACTTTTCAAATCCATACCACTGTGAGTTCTCCACTTCATTTTTTGGTTAGCCGAATGCGTAGCTTTCGCAAGACCTCGACGCTAATAATCATAACCTTGATAAAGAGTGATGTGTAAGAACATCTGCGTCGGCTAGGATTCCATCCCACATTCCACCTTATCCGAGGCGCTTGCTGAGCCGTTGCACTACTGGTAGTTCAGCAAAGGACTCCGGATAGGGTGGAATGTAAGTCCGAATCGTAGCTGAAGCGAATGTTTTTGCACATCATTCTTTATCATTGGGTAAATTATAACACATTACCGCCGCTGAGAGCGTTCAAATAAAGAGAATCTGGTTGATTATTGATATCCAATATCTGTCAGCAAAAATGGGTTCAATGTCGATAGCGACTACTCACGCCAGACAGTGGACGGTTGGCTGTTAATTGATAACACGTGATAGTATGAGAGAGTGGTGGAAAAGCTGGCGCCGGCAGTGCAACGAGCTAAAGCACCCGCCACCGGATAGGGTAAAATGCGGACTCGAGTCCTGTCTGACGCAAAAGTTTGCAGATCGTAGCACCACTGGATATATTTGTACCAACACACTATCGCTATAAAGCGGTTAATTAAGAAGAATTCTTGTCTTTAAAATAGATAGAGATCTGATGTTTTGTATGAACTCATTGTGCAAATTGCAGAGCTCTAAGATGTGCTTTTGAAGAGCATATTTCTTTGATCAGAAAGATTTGCTCAATCTAATGGTTAGAATATTGTCATATAAAAGCTTTTATCAGGGGCAAAATCTCTAAATGTGAAACAAAATCTTATTTTAACACGTACGATGTTAAAACAAGCATTGTGAGGAATAAAATATACCTTTAAAATCTACTTGACTTAAGCTATCAGATGATCATACATTCGTCATCTATACCAAAGAATACGCTTTTACCGAAAACCATAAACGGCTCCGCCATAATAGAACAGTACTGAAAAGTGCTCGTGTTTTCTCTTCTCAAAAAGGGCTTTTTCTCCGGGTTACCAATAATCAACGGAAAATTCTAGCACTAAACTAGCTTTCGAAGAGTACGAACTGAGAATAAAAAAAAAAGAATTACGTTTTGCTTCCAGAGTAAACTGCTCCAACTTCACAGCGAATCCTTGGGATTATAACAAGAGCTTTTGATATTGAGCGAACTTTGATTTAGTAATAAAATATTACAGTAGAAACTTTTAAAGAAAATCCTGAAGAAAAGAGAACCTTTCCCGTATCAAATAATCATCTATGTTTTAGTGAAAAACCATTTTGTTGCAAAGCTTTTATGTAACATTTACTTCTTTCCTTTTGATCTATATTTCTATACTTATAATTTGTTTGATAAATGCCGAATCCATGGCTAAGCTTAACTTGATGAAGGACCTTCTTATTACATTCTCCTAACGAAAAAAAGGATTAGGTTCTGCCCCCGAAGTGCGTTGTTGCAGTTTCGCCACGGAATTTTGGACATCATGTAGCAGACTTTTGTTGTTAGGTAATTTTCTTGCTTTGAGAAATTAAACGTTTCTTGGATGAACCTCTTCAAACGTATTTTTAGCAGGAAGACACTTATCTGGCCTTCAAAGCCCTCAATTCTCATCAAGAATTGAGTGGATTGCTGGCGCATTATACCAAAGTTGTTTGTAATTCCTTCTTTTCTGAAGAAAACTTCTGTTTTGTGGCGCGTCCTACCACTGCGAGAAAGATAAAGTTTTGCAATCGGAGTTCATTTTGGTACTTTTCCGTTAGCCAAGGCCGCTTCGACCCTCCAGAAAAAAAGCTTGTTTTGCGCTAATTTGTAATGATTGTATAATCATTCGATAG